>OY759224.1:7924549-8616161 GCA_963662175.1 Aradus depressus
CTGATTAATATATGAAATTCGAAAAGGGACAGACATTGTCTGGCGGCTGCTATGTGTTCACCAGGCAAAATATGTTTGAGTCTGAGCCTGTTACAGTGAATGTAGAAATTTGTGTGGCATCCGTCCTTCCGATGTTCACCCTGGAGAAAGACGTTATATATCCAAATATTTGTGGAGAAAAGCACTTTTGGATATTCGAAAACAAATTTCACTCTATTCGGAATAGGCTTTCTCTTTTGTAGAAAATAAAATAGGTAAGTTCTTTGCATTTTCAGGGTATAAAATCTATACCATTGTTTCAATTCATATTTTATTCTTACTTAAGAATATGAAAACTCTGAAAAATTAAGTGTTTGAAATTTCTAATTCCAGTCAAATCGGGAAAGTGGTTTTATAAGGAAACTGGATATCTTGGACGGGTACTCGATCGAGAGATGATTTATTTAATCTTGGAATAAAATATTTCTAAGGAATCGGCACTATTAAAATTCCACTAGGAATGGATACATAACTTGAAGGATGTTCTTCTTTTATTTTATGATTCATCAGAAGCCGAGATTGTTAAACCTTGAAAAATTCCATATAAGTTATGTTGCCTAAAAGTCAAACCTAGTAATTCAAGGTACAAAGTAACGGTGAACTGTGTCATGGAAATCGATCATCGTTCAGTTTTGAATGTTTTAATTAGACTCATTTCGTTGATCATGACGGATTGAAGGAGGCCATCAGTAGGGGGGAGAAGTATGTTCTACCACAGGAGCACAGGAGCGAAGGAGCTGTGCTCCTTCTCTCCTGTGCTCCTGTGTTAGAACATACTTCTCACTATAGGAGCGCAGGATCACCCTTTCACCACAGGAGCGCAGGATCACCCTTTCAACACCCTGAGCACACCATCCTTCGAAGCTCTAATCAGGATCACAGGAGCAAAGGAACACCCCTCATCCCAACGATTACAGGAGCACCCCCTCATCTACACCATCCTCTAGGATCCTTCAGATACCTCGCAGGAGTCAAGCATTTCAACACCCTGAGCACACCATCCTTCGGTAGAAGCCACACTCCATGCTTTTTAATTCATACAGCTCTAATCCATGAATGCAGTCGAACAGTTTGGAAAACTGTAGACCATGCATAGTAGTAGGGAAAAAAGGTTAAGAAAAAACGTAAGACCCAACGGTTACAGGAGCATCCCCCTCATCTACACCATTCTCTAGGATCCTTCAGATACCTCGCAAGAGTCATGTATTCAACACCCTGAGCACACCATCCTTCGGTAGGAGCCACACTACATGCTTTTTAATTCATACAGCTGTAGCCTTCTTAAAACTATCTTAATATAGATGGAGAGGGGTTATAATATGAAATAAGGAAACATATACTAAGTTGTGTAACGATTTATTAATACATAAAATTACATTGTTAGATAATAATTTGTTCTTCTCTGAGTTCCTCAATAATAGCTGCAATTTCATTTTCATGACCTGTGTGTCCAGCTAGTTTGGATGAATACAATAAACCTAATCTTCTCACGAGTTCGTTGGGGTCGTTCCAGAACTGTATCTTATTTTGGTTTTCAAAAGTTAGTAGACCTTTGCCCTCCTTCGGTGGTATAATTTTGGAAATGATGTTTTTGTATTTGTAACCTCGATTTCCTCGTATAGGATGCCTATTACAGTAGTCTTTATAGTAGGCATTTGTTTCAATGAGCAATTTAGCATGTAGTTTACTGTCGCTCTCATTGTAGTACCGGGGTTTCTTCATAAAAATCAAATCTAGTAGTCCATGTGTAGCCTTATATGCCTTATCGTTAATAAATATATTGTCGTCATCGAATGTTATTTCACTATCACCCAAGGCCAAGCCGCCTTGAGGAACAATACGAACACCATACGTTGTATCAAAGGAATCGTCACCTTTCAGCAACCTTTCAATGTAAGGGGATATTTTAGGACTTAGCTGACTAAGACCTTTTTGAAGACTAGCATTTCCAGCTGGTGTGGAAATATATTTTGCTATGTTCACAGTATCTAGATCCTCATTCGGTTCATTTTCGGATACTTCAGTCTCTTGTAAAAATTGTGATGTTTTCGGTGCTGTATATTGTTCAGAAATGTTTTCTTCTTCTTCTAGGGGTGAAAATGCAAATTTCCTTTTACGCAAGTGAGGTGTTGTAAAAAAGGATTCTTCCTCCTTGACTGATTCGTTACTAAGAGACTTATGTTCATTCACAGGCTCCTTCTTTACACTCGATCCGGTTCGCTCCCTTTTCTCCCCACTTGATTTATATTTTAGTATTTCTGCAATTTCTCTTAGGGGTTTCGATACAGGCTGTAAAGTATTTTGAACGAATTCCTCTCTTTCATCTAAACCTCTTTTCAAATCTTGATATTTTTTCCGTACAACATTACTCACTTGAACAAGTTCATTCAAAACCTTTTCACAATCCATTTCTAACTGATAAAGGGTTGTGTTCTACCCCACCTTTTATATAATTATAGATGAAAGTGATGTTGGAATTATGCAAATACTAATCATTAATTCCTATGTATGTGTCCATACCAAATCGGTAACGTCCCTCGTTTACAGATGAATCCTTATCAATCACTAGATATCCATAAGGTTCTTTCCAGCATCTCGAGCATATACTTTTAAATTCTTTGTAACTCATATCAGTGGTTACATGCTCATCATAAACATGTTTAAGATTGATATCATCTTGTTTGAAGAGTATAATCAGATTAGCGTTATCTCTGAGCATCTGTTTGGGTATTTTGCTGTATGTTTGGCATAGATAAAATACATCTGCACCTATATGTCGCCCTCTGCTAAAATATTCCAACATTCTTTCCTGTTTGTCCGTTGCAACATCATCAAAAATAAGTAAAGAATTAGCTCTAGCATCTTCGGGTCGTATAAGATCATCACAATTCGTGTAGGTAAAATAGCCTATTTCCGGCACCATCTCCAATATCTCTTTCAACAATACATATTTCGGCTGAAATAGAGATTTGCTAAAAATGTAAATATTTTCAAATCTCAGGCCATTTTCATCGAGTAGTAAGCTAAGAAGAAGATCCGTTTTCCCACAGTTTGATGGTCCGCAAATGAGACATCGAATAGTTTGAGGGAGTAAAGGTCCGTGTTGAAATCGGATTTTATTCCGTTCCTGTGTTAATCTTTCAGAAGAGAACCTTTTGATCGATACCGACTGTTTCTTCATTAACATTATGAGCATTAATGTCTAGGGAATAGACAGGGATCTGTATAAATAGAGATGTACACTGTTTTCAAACTTTAGTCGTTATGAATGAAACAAAGGTGAAACACGGTAGAGGTCTATTAAATAAACTCATCGACAAGTTACCTGTTGAATTACATCTTCCAGGATATCAGTATTGCGGTCCTGGAACGCATCTAACAAAACGATTGAATAGGGGTGATCCCGGTATCAATCCTTTGGATGCAGCTTGTAAGGAACATGATATAGCATATTCAAAACATAAAGACTCTGATAACAGACGAGAAGCTGATGAGCGATTAATAAACTCTGCTTGGGAGAGAGTAAAAGCAAAGGACACCTCATTAAAAGAAAAGGCTGCTTCGTGGTTTGTAATGAATGGTATGAAAGCAAAAGTGAAAATAGGTGGTGGAAACAAAATGGGAGGCCTTAAGAAGAAATTATCTTTTAAGAATATCGTTAAGGCAGCCAGAAGTGCGATCAAAAAACTGAATTGTAAGAATAGACGACATAAAGGGAAAAAAGGATCGGGCGGACTAATTGAAACATGTAGAATAGCATTAAGAAGTGCTAGGGCGTCTAAAAGACCTGGGTCGGTCAAATTACCCAATTACCCCGCGTACTACCTATTCCGAAAAAGGGTGGTTTTCTACCTGCTCTGATACCTATCTTTGCAGGTCTTTCGGCTATCGGGAGTTTGGCTGGTGGAGCCTCAGCTATAGCCAAAACCGTACATGATATAAAGAATTCTAGAAAGAGCGTCGGTCAAGGCTCCATTAAAATTTCAACCGGTGGAGGTATGTATCTAGCGCCATATAAAAAAGGTTTAGGTTTATATCTCACCCCTCCATCAAAGATTTCAAAAAACTAATAGAGACCCTGCCGAAAAGAGCTCTAACGAATATAGATCTAATGAATACAATTGAAAAATTAAAAATACCCTTTTTTAGAGGTATATTTATGAGGGATACACTGCCAATTAACCCACCTAGAAAGAAAGAATGTGGTATTTTGAATCTAGATTCAGAAAGGAACAATGGCACCCATTGGGTAGCATATGTTAAAAATGGTGACTATGTCGAATACTTTGACAGCTTTGGCAATCTGAGACCTCCATTAGAGTTCATAAGGTACATGCAGGGTTCTACAATAGTTTATAATAGAGATCAATATCAGGTTTTAAAGAGTGAGAATTGTGGACATTTATGTGTTCAGTTTCTTTATAAGTGCTATTATTATTAGAGTTTGGAACAGTTTCAGACATGAGCTTTACCTTTACACTTAACGGGACATCATCTGTCCTCTCAGCCGATTTTTTCCCTCCAATCATACTCGATGAAGGTTCCTATTACATAGGTCTTTTAAATTTTGTTACATTCAATTCTGTTCCAAACATTGAAGAGGGGGTTAACAATAAATTCTATTATGACCACAATAAAATTATATCGATTCCAACAGGCATGTATGAAATTGAAGCAATAGATAAATATCTAAAACAAGAAATGCAAGGCGATAAATACACCTTCTACATTCGTGGTAACAGAAACACCATGAAATGTGAAATTAAAGCTGACTTTAATATTGATTTTACAAAACCAGATAGCATAGGATCCCTGCTAGGATTCGGAAAAGTACATTTAAAGAAAAATCAAAAGTGGATATCTGATAACATTCTAGATATATCAAAAACTAACATGATATGTGTCGAATGTAACATTACTGCTGGTTCATTTAGTGACAGTCGCCCTGTTCACATTATACATGAATTTTATCCTACAGTTCCCCCAGGGTATAAATTGAATGAGACACCTGCAAATGTTGTCTATTTACCTGTGAACAGTCGTACTATAAACAACATTACTATAAGAATAACTGATCAGAGCGGAAGACTTTTAAATTTTTTAGGCGAGAGAATAACAATTCGCTTACATCTCAAGAATGGGTATTGATTTCAAACCTTCACCGTTTACATATAAAAAACCTGTAATCAGACAACCCTCAGCCAGTACTATATCAAAGACGTTCCGGTTAACAACTGCATCACGACGTATCTTGAAAAGTATTGGGTTAGCGTTGCATACAAAGAGGAGGAGAAGGAACAGAGAAATCAACAATGCCGGGAGCAGACATTTTTAACGTTGAAGAGAAAATCAGTTTTGATGATGCCATAACTAATTACGAGTATCATAATTACTTGCCATATGCATCGTCGACCTTCAACAACAATGATGAAATAAGAATACCTATTTCTCAACAGGATCTCATAAGTTTACCTTCTGAGAGTTATATATGTTTGGAGGGGAGGGTGGTTATTGAAAACTATGAAATACCGTCCATACCTGGCAGGGTGTTATCTAATGATGAAAAAGCTCGACTTGTAGGATTCACTAACAATGCTTTTGCTTTCCTTTTTGATGAAATACGTTATGAATTAAACGGAGTAGAAATAGATAGAACAAGAAATGTCGGAATCGCAACAACTATGAAAGGCTGGGCCTCATTCAAAAAAGGTGAAAAAGGAGTAGAAAATGCTGGATGGAATTGGAAGTATTGTGATTTACCTTTAGATCAGATAGACTATAGAGGACATTGTAAAGATGAACATGGTAATTTTAATGTATGCATTCCATTAAATATGCTAAGCGGGATGGCAGAAGATTATACTCGTGCCATAATCAATATGAACCAGGTCTTAATATTAACTAGAGCCCGTAATGACACAAACGCTGTAGTCGTGGATAATCTAGCAGGTGTCGTAACAAACATCAAATGGAGTATTAAAATAGACCGACTTTACTGGAAAATGCCCCACGTTCAGCCATCGGACAGTATGAGATTACACATATTAAAATTACTACAAAGAGGTAGAAACATTCAAATGGGCTTTAGATGTATGGATCTGGTCGAATACCCCACCCTTTCAGAGAGTGCTAAGCATAATTGGACTATAAAAACAACAACATCCCTAGAAAGACCTCGGTTTGTTATTGTTGGTTTTCAGACAGCAAAGAAAGATCAAGAAATTAAAGATTGTAGCACATTCGACCACTGTTCTTTAAGAAACATAAAACTATATCTCAATTCCAACTCATATCCATACAATGATTTAGCCCTCGCGTTCGAAAAACAAAAGATGGCTGAATTATATGAAATGTATTCACGTTTTCAAAAGAGTTATTACAAATGTGAAACTTCATTCCCTGCTCTAACAATAACAAGTTTTGTAGAAAAAGCCCCTTTAATCGTGATTGATTGCTCCAACCAAAATGATAACATCAAAGCGGGTACAGTAGATATTCGGCTAGAGTTTGAAGCATCAAAACCTTTCCCTCATAACACAACAGCCTATTGTTTAATAATCCATGATAAGATAGTGGAATATAACCCTGTAACGAATATTGTTCGTAAAATGTAATTTAAAAAAAAATTATATGTGTTTGTAATATTAGTAATCCAAAATGTTTTGATATATAAGTGTTATGTATTACTATATTTTCATCTGATATATATATCATTGCTATTTATATATACCTTATGTAATGTGAAAGATTGTATCTTAATAAAGTATCTTAACAACAAATATGTGTGACTTTCCCTTTATTTAACCCTTAAGTCTTAAATATATAGTTCTAAGACTACAATTACATCCTTAGCTGTTTACGAAAGTAACTAAACAGCTAAGGATGTAATTATTTTTTAGAGATTTTCACATACACGAGTTCAAAACTCGACAGGTAAAAGTTTTTTTTTTCTAAAGATGATGGAAAGGTGATATAAGAAAATTAAAAAAACATAGGTTTATTCTGGAATAAATAAGTTTATTTTTTTTTTTTTTTATTTTTTACAAAAATGGAAATGTACATAACATATTTATTTTATTTATTTTACAAATTTGCGAAAAAGATCAATCGAGCTGGTTGTTGTCTTCTATGAAGTCGGTTTCGTCTTCTTCTTCAAATATAGTGTTGAGTGCGCGACATATGTTACAGAATAATCTTGAGACATAAAAACAGGGGCAGGTGTTAGGCCCCATTTGACATCGTTTATCAGACCAAGGGCATTGCCTGTAATGCAGTTCATCATTGTATCCTTTTTTCTTCTCCGTATAAACGCCTGCCATTTGATGAAGTTCTTCGATATATCTCTTGCAAGTAAGCCAGTTCTCTACGTTATATTGTTCCAGAGTGATCTTCAGATATTTCACGTTGAAAAGATGATATGTTGGCATAAGACCCAGTTGTCTCAGCTCCTCCATGACGACTGAGTGAAAGTCGTTCTAGAGTATTCCTCAAAGAAGCTATATCGGTAGATTCATAGGAGGGAAGGAAGGCCCCCCTCTCTTCTTCATATCTGGTGATAAGTTGCTTTACATGATGGATTTTCGATAATAAACTATTCACCCTGTGAAGCATTGTAATATCCATGATGCAAGTCAATGCCTTCGTGACAATAGAATGAACGAGAGAAAGAGAAAGGCGACTGTACAACAGTGGAGAATGGTGGGAGAGTGTTTAGAAAAAGGGTGGCGATGAGAGAGGAACGGTATCATCCTTAATTATAATTATAATATATCTTTGGTGTCTATCCAACTCTTGTCATTCATTCCATACCACTTTACGAAAGACCTGTTTTTATTTTTTCGCAACACCTTCTCCACAAGATAAAAGTTTGGGTAACGTGCAGATGTTAACTCATGTATATAAAAACATCCTTGTATTTTTACACCGTTACAATCAGTAAGTAAATATGTGATGGGATTAGTTTTTTTAATCTGATATATTCTAAACAATTCACTACTCCAATTTGGAGTATAACCTTTCTCAAAAACGGTTTTGAATTTGCTAATTCTTACCCAGTCATTTACCTTAAATTTCGGTTTAATCTTTGACAAACTTTTTTTATTTTTTTTAATGTTATAAACAGTTTCTAGAAGGTTTTGCTCGTTGGATTGTTTAACATCTATAGGTTTCATTCGAATAGTTCTATGATAACTATTATTATATTCATTAACAATTTCTGGTAATATTTTTAAATACTTATAATTTCCGTTATAACTAAATTTTTTGTATAATTTGTTTTTTAACGTTCTAATAAAACGTTCAACTATGGATGCTTTCTTCACACTAAACGTGTTGTAATGGTTAATACCATGACTTTTCATAAGCCTCATAAAACTTTTATTAAAAAACTCTGAGCCCTGATCAGTCTGAATATTCCGCGGAGAAGAAGGAAGTGTTGCTAGTATTTTCCTAACGACTCTGCATATCTCTGAACCCTTCTTATTTTTTATAGGCAGAGCATATGCGAATTTACTAAAACAGTCAATTATACACAGAATGAATTTATACCCTGAGTTCTCTCTATAATACTTTTGAAAATCTGCAACGTCTAGCTGTATTAAATCATTTATACCTTTTAAAACCACCGATCTCCTAATCCAGTTTTTCCTAGCAGGCCGATTTAACTCATTAACAATCTCTTTCCTGATATCTATATTAGCCATCCTCCCGCATACAGATCGAATGTATAAATGAAAGGAATAGGATTGGTTGCCTCTTTAAAAAACTGCGTGGCAGAGATAATTTTTTAGACATGAGACAGAAGAATGGGATGAGTGAAAGGTGTGACCTTTCCCTGTATCGACAAGCTCTAACATGTTGTCAACAAGAGGGACCATATATCTCTCTCTCCTCATAGTGAAAGGTAGCACAAGTCATTAGTAATTAACATCTCTATACTATGGAGTTTCAATCAATTGTAAAAATCGGCCCAAAATGTTTTTTAAAAATCGGTGTGAAATATGGCATAGTATATTTAGAACTTCAGAAGGGGGTGAAGAATATACATTTATCGTGCGAGGATTGGACATTATTAAAAGAAAACATGATACGTATCAGCCAATACATGGTTAGTCGTAAATGTGGGGGTCTTTTTGTGAATTTAAAATGTTTTAATATGCATTGTGAAAAAAATGATAAATGTAAAAAAGTGTACATATCTGGCAACTATCCATGGAAATTAGATATGAATCCATGTGGACCTATTAACTGTTTACCATCTAACGAAATATTAATTTGTAAAAAAGATATGCTAATGTTTTTACACTCTTGGAAAACGGTAGATTATTATGTAAACATATTATTAGCAATTGTGAATCCTATTTCTGTTCATACATAATATTAATATGTGTATGCCTTTTTTGTAAAAATGTATATTTCTTACTATAAAATATAATAGTGTTATATCTGTTTGAAAGTTTTTCAATTCATATCTCAACTATATGCATGTATTTATAATATATGTTATGCTGAGGAAAAATTAAATAAAATAGATGTATACAAAAAGATTTATTAATATAAAACGGATGATACAATAATAATCATTTTAAAGACGAACAGTTTTTAATTTCTATTCTGAAAATACAATTTCATGAACACCTGCCTTCCTTCCCATATATTTAAACATTAGTGTTGGTATTTTATGTAAATTATAATTTTCAATTGTTTCATTCGATAGACCATTACACAAGCGATATGGTAAATACACTCTTGTAGGACAATCAATATTGGAAGCGGAATGAAATTCTTCAGGTTGAATTTCAATAATTAATGCATCACCGAATTTCGTAATTTACTAAATTTAAAAGTATATGCTCGAGATGCTGGAAAGAACCTTATGGATATCTAGTGATTGATAAGGATTCATCTGTAAACGAGGGACGTTACCGATTTGGTATGGACACATACATAGGAATTAATGATTAGTATTTGCATAATTCCAACATCACTTTCATCTATAATTATATAAAAGGTGGGGTAGAACACAACCCTTTATCAGTTAGAAATGGATTGTGAAAAGGTTTTGAATGAACTTGTTCAAGTGAGTAATGTTGTACGGAAAAAATATCAAGATTTGAAAAGAGGTTTAGATGAAAGAGAGGAATTCGTTCAAAATACTTTACAGCCTGTATCGAAACCCCTAAGAGAAATTGCAGAAATACTAAAATATAAATCAAGTGGGGAGAAAAGGGAGCGAACCGGATCGAGTGTAAAGAAGGAGCCTATGAATGAACATAAGTCTCTTAGTAACGAATCAGTCAAGGAGGAAGAATCCTTTTTTACAACACCTCACTTGCGTAAAAGGAAATTTGCATTTTCACCCCTAGAAGAAGAAGAAAACATTTCTGAACAATATACAGCACCGAAAACATCACAATTTTTACAAGAGACTGAAGTATCCGAAAATGAACCGAATGAGGATCTAGATACTGTGAACATAGCAAAATATATTTCCACACCAGCTGGAAATGCTAGTCTTCAAAAAGGTCTTAGTCAGCTAAGTCCTAAAATATCCCCTTACATTGAAAGGTTGCTGAAAGGTGACGATTCCTTTGATACAACGTATGGTGTTCGTATTGTTCCTCAAGGCGGCTTGGCCTTGGGTGATAGTGAAATAACATTCGATGACGACAATATATTTATTAACGATAAGGCATACAAGGCTACACATGGACTACTAGATTTGATTTTTATGAAGAAACCCCGGTACTACAATGAGAGCGACAGTAAACTACATGCTAAATTGCTCATTGAAACAAATGCCTACTATAAAGACTACTGTAATAGGCATCCTATACGAGGAAATCGAGGTTACAAATACAAAAACATCATTTCCAAAATTATACCACCGAAGGAGGGCAAAGGTCTACTAACTTTTGAAAACCAAAATAAGATACAGTTCTGGAACGACCCCAACGAACTCGTGAGAAGATTAGGTTTATTGTATTCATCCAAACTAGCTGGACACACAGGTCATGAAAATGAAATTGCAGCTATTATTGAGGAACTCAGAGAAGAACAAATTATTATCTAACAATGTAATTTTATGTATTAATAAATCGTTACACAACTTAGTATATGTTTCCTTATTTCATATTATAACCCCTCTCCATCTATATTAAGATAGTTTTAAGAAGGCTACAGCTGTATGAATTAAAAAGCATGTAGTGTGGCTCCTACCGAAGGATGGTGTGCTCAGGGTGTTGAATACATGACTCTTGCGAGGTATCTGAAGGATCCTAGAGAATGGTGTAGATGAGGGGGATGCTCCTGTAACCGTTGGGTCTTACGTTTTTTCTTAACCTTTTTTCCCTACTACTATGCATGGTCTACAGTTTTCCAAACTGTTCGACTGCATTCATGGGTTAGAGCTGTATGAATTAAAAAGCATGGAGTGTGGCTTCTACCGAAGGATGGTGTGCTCAGGGTGTTGAAATGCTTGACTCCTGCGAGGTATCTGAAGGATCCTAGAGGATGGTGTAGATGAGGGGGTGCTCCTGTAATCGTTGGGATGAGGGGTGTTCCTTTGCTCCTGTGATCCTGGTTAGAGCTTCGAAGGATGGTGTGCTCAGGGTGTTGAAAGGGTGATCCTGCGCTCCTGTGGTGAAAGGGTGATCCTGCGCTCCTGTGGTGAAAGGGTGATCCTGCGCTCCTATAGTGAGAAGTATGTTCTAACACAGGAGCACAGGAGAGAAGGAGCACAGCTCCTTCGCTCCTGTGCTCCTGTGGTAGAACATACTTCTCCCCCCTACTATCAGAGAGGTATACATTGAAAAACATTGAACTCCAAATGTGTCAAAATGTGTGTGTATATGTATATATTATTATATTATCTTACAAAGTCACAAAATTTGTATAAATTACAAGAATGTATTAGGTATCATTACAAAATGGTGGCCATTTACTCTTTGTTTCAGTTGATGTATCCGAAGAAAGAGAATGTTGACCCGCCCGTCGGTCCCTTTAGTGAAAGAGTCCAGATAGCGAATAGAATAGAAATCATATAAACAAAAAATAAAGTTGGCGAAATTCAAAATGAGTTCGAAAGGATGTTTGGCGCAGTTCAATAGTTTTAAATATCATAAAAAGGGTAACTTAAAATAACAGGTATCCCATTGGCGCAATTCAATTTCGCCTTGCTAAAGATATGTATACTCGTGTATAATATTATACAAAATGTGATAAAGAAAATTATGTTAATCTATACTAATAAAGCTGAAACGGGGTGTGTTTGTTTGTATGTTTGTTTGTTTGTATGTTTGTTCCAGCATCACGCCGAAACGGCTGGACAGATTTTTATGAAACTTCCCATGTAGCATTCTTTTGAGCCCGATTGAATAATAGGCTATGTGGCGACCCAAAATTTTGATCGGGAGGGGGGTTGTAAGGGGGGCCTAAGTATATAAATAGTGCTAACTCATTAACTAATGGTCGAATTGTCATGAAATTTCACATGTAGTATTTTTAAAAGCCAAAAAGGAAAAAAAGGTGTGTGGCATCCCAAAGTTTTGAACGGGAGGGGGGTTGTGGGGTAGGCGTAAATTTGAAGATAGTGATAGATCATTTACGGATGATCGGATCGGATTGTCATGGAATTTCTTATGTAGTATTCTTGATGGCCAAATAGAAAAATACACAAAAATACGAACGGGGGGGGGGGGGGGGGGGGGGGGCAAAGCATAAAAAAATGCTGACTGATTAAAGGGTAATCGGATTGTCATGAATTTTGAAAGTAGTAACTATGTATTCGCTGTGGGGTCCGCTGTTGCAAGGCATTTACTAGCTGTGGTGCCCAGCGTTCCTAATATCGTAACTAGCTGTGGGGTCCGCCGTCGCAAGGCACATAGTAACTGAGATGCCCAGCGTTCCTAACTACGTAATAGCTGTAGGGTCCGCCGTCGCAAGGAACTTACTAGCTGTGGTGCCCAGCGTTCCTAACTACGTAATAGCTGTGGGGTCCGCCGTCGCAAGGCACATACTAACTGAGATGCCCAGCGTTCCTAACACTAGCTGTGGGGTCCGCCGTTACAAGACACTTACTAGCTGTGGTGCCCAGCGTTCCTAACTACGTAATAGCTGTAGGGTCCGCCGTCGCAAGGAACATACTAGCCGTGGTGCCCAGCGTTCCTAACTACGTACTAAATGTGGGGTCCGCCGTCGCAAGGCACATACTAGCCGTGGTGCCCAGCGTTCCTAACTACGTACTAGATGTGGGGTCCGCCGTCGCAAGGCACATACTAGCTGTAATGCCCAGCGTTCCTAACTTCTTACTAGCTATGGTGCCCAGCGATGCCAAGTATTCACTAGCTGGGGTTTCCGCCGTTGAAAGGCGCATACTAGCTGTGGTGCCCAGGGGTCTTAAAAACTTACTAGCGTTACTATAGTTGAAGGACTATAAGCCTTATTCCGTATGAATAATCGAAAATTATAACATCATGAATGTGGTGTAGAAGGATTGAATAGACTTATAGAAGATATTGGGAGAAAATTCAAAGTTCCCCAGGGAACGCCGGGTATTACTGCTAGTGTGGAATATAAGTGGGCTTTGAGGTACCGTTTTGACATATTTTCTGAAAAACAAATTAATACAGCTATGTTGGTAGATAGGCAGCATCCAGAAACGAAGATGGTCAACCAAAGAAAGATTCAGATGTATCGGGAAAGTCCCATCCGAAGGACGACGTGCTCAAAGTTATTTTTATCTTCCCGATTAAAACATCTGACCTAAGTGACTTGGCTAGATTTCTAAATGGCGATCCTGAGCTCGGTAGACTCCATTCTTCAAATTTCTCGCTTTTAAACGGTTTTTAGTTTTAATATTTGTTAAAACTGATGAACAACCGGGTTATCTGAATCCTACACAAAAATCGAAATAAAAATGTTTTTCGAAAACGTCGGGCGAAATCCCATTCATCAAATTTCTCGCTTTTTAACAGTTTTTAGATTTAATATTTGTTAAAACTGATAGACAGATTCAGATATATCGGGGAAGTCCCATCCGAAGGACGACGTGCTCAAAGTTATTTTTAACCTAAGTAAAATTTCAGCTACCCAGGTTTAGATACGTAACATACGACTCATTATCAAGTACCTGACATACGAAAAAGCCCTCGATCATAGCTTAGAGTCCAAACCGAAGGACGACGTGCTCAAATTTATTTTTATCTTCCCTATTAAAACATCTGACCTAATTGACTTGGCTAGATTTCGAAATGGCGATCCTGAGCTCGGTAAACTCCATTCTTCAAATGTCTCGCTCTTAAACGATTTTTAGATTTAATATTTGTTAGAACTGATGAACAACCGGGATATCTGAATCCTACACAAAAACTGAAATAAAGATGTTTTTCGAAAAAAGTCGGACTAAATACCATTCTTCAAATTTCCTGCTTTTTAACGGTTTATAGATTTAATATTTGTTAAAACTGATAGACAGATTCAGATATATCGGGAAAGTCCCATCCGAAAGACGACGTGCTCAAGGTTATTTTTAACCTATGTGAAATTTCAGCTACCCAGGTTTAGATACATAACATACGACTCATTATCCAGTACCTGACATACAAAAAGGCCCTCGATCATAGCTTGAAGTCCAATCCGAAGGACGACGTGCTCAAGTTATTTTTAACGTAAATGAAATTTCAACTACCCAGGTTTAGATACGTAACATACGACTCATTATTGAGTACCTGACATACGAAAAGGCCCTTGATCATAGCTTAAAGTCCAAACCGAAGGACGACGTGCTCAAATTTATTTTTTTCTTTCCGATTAAAACATCTGACCTAATTGACTTGGCTAGATTTCGAAATGGCGATCCTGAGCTCGGTAAACTCCATTCTCCAAATTTCTCGCTTTTAAACGGTTTTTAGATTTAATATTTGTTAAAACTGATGAACAACCGGGTGTCTGAGTCCTACACAAAAATCGAAATAAAAATGTTTAGCAAAAAAAGTCGGGCTAATCCCATTCTTCAAACTTCCTGCTTTTTAACGGTTTATAGATTTAATATTTGTTAAAACTGATAGACAGATTTAGATATATCGGGAAAGTCCCATCCGAAAGACGACGTGCTCAAGGTTTTTTGAATCTAAGTGAAATTTTAGCTACCTAGGTTTAGTTACATAACATACGACTCATTATCGAGCACCTGACATACAAAAAGGCCCTCGATCATAGCCTAAAGTCTAATCCGAAGGACGACGTGCACAAATTTATTTTTATCTTCCCGATTATAATATCTGACCTAAATGCCTTGGCTAGATTTCTAAGCGCGGCCCTGAGCTCAGTATGGAGTACATCAAATTTCTCCCTTTTTACCGGTTTTTAGATTTAATATTTGTTAAAACTGATATATAGACCCGTGATATCTGAATCCTACACAAAAATCGAAATAAAAATGTTTTTCGAAAAAAGTCGGGCTAAATCACATACTTCAAATTTCTCGCTTTTTAACGGTTTATAGGCTTAATATTAGTTAAAACTGATAGACAGATTCAGATATATCGGGAAAGTCCCATCCGAAGGACGACGTGCTCAAGTTTTTTTTAACCTAAGTGAAATTTCAGCTACCCAGGTTTAGATACATAACATACGACTCATTATCCAGTACCTGACATACAAGAAGGCCCTCGATCATAGCTTGAAGTCCAATTTGAAGGACGACGTGCTCAAGTTATTTTTAACGTAAATGAAATTTCAAAAACCCAGGTTTAGATACATAACATACGACTCATTATCGAGTACCTGACATACGAAAAGGCCCTCGATCATAGCTTAAAGTCCAATCCGAAGGACGACGTGCTCAAATTTATTTTTATCTTTTCGATTAAAACATCTGACCTAATTGACGGCTAGATTTCGAAATGGCGATCCTGAGCTCGGTAAACTATAAAGATAGTGATAGTGCGGCCTAAATATAAAGATCGTGATCGGTCATTAACAGATGATCGAATTGTCATGGAATTTCACATGTAGTATTTTTAAAGGCGAAATAGAAAAATACACTATGTGACATCTCAACAATTTGAACGGGAGGTGGGGTTGCAATGGGGGCTAAGCATAAAAATTGTTTTAGCGCATAATTGTGAACGGAAGGGGGGTTGTGGGAGTAGGCCTAAATACGAAGATAGTGATTGGTCATTAACTGATGGTCGGATTGTCATGAAATTTCACATATAGTATTTTAGGCGAAATAGAATAATACACTATATGAAATCTCAAAAATTTTACCGGGAGGGGGGGGGGGGGGGGCTAAGCATAAAAATAATACTGACTCATTAAAAGTAATCTGATTCTCATGAAATTTCATATGTAGTAGTAGTAACTACGTACTAGCTGTGGTGCCCAGCGTTCCTAACTACATACTAGCTGTGGGGCCCGCCGTTGCAAGGTACATACTAGCTGTGGTGCCCAGCGTTTCTAACTACGTACTAGCTGTGGGGTCCGCCGTTGCAAAGCACATACTAGCTGTGGGCACAAGCGTTCTTAAGTACGCACTGGCTAGAACGTCCAGTGACGCTAAGTATTCACTAACTGTGGTTTCCGCCGTTGAATGGCGCGTACTAGCTATGGTGCCCAGGGGTCCTAAAAACTTACTAGCTGGGATGTCTGCCGTTGAAGGACTATAAGCCTTATTCCGTATGAATAATTCAAAATTATAACATCATGAATTTACTGTTGAAAAATTGAATAGGATTCGAACGAGAGATATTAGGAGAAAGTTCAAAGTTCCCCGGGCAACGCCGGGTATTACTGCTAGTGTTAAATAAAAATAAATTTATAAATAATAAATTAAAATAATAAAATTAATAATAATTAAACAAATAAAAATAACCATATTTCCTGTAGAAATTGTATATCTGGTCTTTTACTAAATTTTGATTTCTACAGTATCCGAAAAGGGCCCTAAAAAAATATCAAAAGTTCAAGACGTGCAATTTTTAAGAGAGTGCACGTAATTTAAATAAAATTAATTAACAAACTTTTTATTTGGATTTCTAAAGAGATGCCATATAATTTTAAAAAATTTGTAAAAATATTAAATCTAATCCAATGGTTTTTTAAAATTATCTTTACTGGGCCAACAGGGAAAATGAATAGCATAGAATTTAGAGAAAAAATATTTGGGTTTATTTACTTAAATCTACATTATTAAATTAAAAACTAAAATAGGAACAACAGAAAAACATGAAATTAATTTTTAAAAATAAATCTTATAAACTAATTACTTAAAACTATATCAACTGTTATTTTGGGCATATATGTATGTACATATAAATAAATAAAAGTACCTTCTTTGGACATCGATTTCACTGTTATATCACATCTTTTTGGTTCACCACACCTCAAGCCTAAACATAACTCACTCCTAGCCTGTCCACCTTCACATCTCATCTCACCAGACTTCCACAACATAGACTGGTCCACTCTATTTAGAACAGCTGATGGTCGTCTTTTTTTTCTATTCATGGGTTGTTTTAAAACAAAATGCATTCATATATTTATTTACTAATTTAGTTACTTCTTTGTTTTTTGTACAAATAAATATAATTATTTTTTATAATATTAATAATTTGAATGTGTGTAATTTTATACATCACAATGTATGTATATAAATGTATCTGGACCTGGGGGTCCCGGACGGATGTGTCTGGGAGTTTTCATGAGTTTTAAATGAAATATTCATAATTAGTTAGATATTATGACTCATGCCCTGGCTTTAACTACAAGGTCATATCGCCTACTACCAGAGCGCTCTTTCATCACTCTGGAAGACATGAGTCCGACTCCACTATGGGAGTCCTAAATTTTATTCACTTAGGGGAAGGGGTCTTTAACAGGCTTAACAGGCTCGGGACCATCACATAACGTCCTATCTGAAGGACGGAGTGCACAAGGTTTTCTCACCTCCCAGATATAAAACCTAAGGGCTTCGGCCGGGTTTCGAACCCGTTATCTTGAGCTCAGTAAAAAAGCACGTATACCTAAGCTCTGACGGTCTGACCCGAGAGTTAAGATGTTTACACATCAATAAGTGCCAATGTAATGGATATGTCGACACGAAATTGAGTATGAGGATTCACAAATACCTGTGTAAGTCAACTACTGATTTTTAGTGAAATCGGTCAATTAGTTCTAGAGAAAATGCGAAAACATGATTAATTTGTTCTTTTCGAATTTTTTTTTCCTAAGAGGCGTTTTGATTAGCGGTAGATATGTCGTTGAAGAGCGCGTTGCCCCTGTTTGTGAGGGCACGCGAACTCTGCGTGCTCCGCCAAGACTCCCCCCCCCCCCCCCCCCACGTCTAATAACCGATGTTGACAAGACACAGAAGGGAGGTTCCGGGTGGTTTACCGTCAAGATGTATCTAGGAACCACGCTCCGCAGCTCCCACCCGCACCTGTCCTGACTCCCATTCAAAACACCCCCCAAGGCACGCGTCCTTCCTTCTCTTGTCCATTGTTCTCCGCTCTTCTACAAAGAAGAACACAAAACCAACTCTTTCATTAACCCAAATCTATCCATTCAGGGACTTCATTCAGTATTATTTTATCTCTGACGGCTTTTTCCTGAATAAAATCCTTCTCTTAATTGCTCTCTTCCTAAAGAAACTCTTTTTTAAACTATTATAAAATTAACTACTTCAAGGAAGTATTGAAATCGTACAAAAATACGAGTTCGATTTTTTAACTTTTAAGATATCCTGAACACTTTTGGATCATTTTCGCGATCATGTCTCTGTGTGTGTATCTGTGTATCTTACTCCCGGAGTTTTCAACGGAATGTTTTTCGATCTCCTGATTCCAAAAATTAATAAAAAATTGTTTGTATTTGTGTGTGTGTGTGTGAACACGATAACTCCCGATAGAACACGGAGAAAACTATATATATTCTTGCGGCAAGGATATATCTTCTTGACATTATCTTCATACAGAATTAAATTCCTTTCTTCATACTTAGTATATCTTGAATAGTAAAACTCTATTCTCAATGAGAGAATCACCTGGTGTGTCTACTATACCCTATCACCGACTGGTGTCTACTCACACAAAATACAGAATAAAACTCTTTTGCCGCAAGAAGAAATTTGTTTGCCACAAGAATATTATTCATGAATATATTTTTCTCCATGAATGAATCTACCAACAAGAAATTTTTTATGTATATCCAGAACTCTCTACGGACGACACCTATTGATTTTCAGTCAAATCGACCAATAGAAAGAGAGGATTAAAAGAGCCCTCAAACAAAAAATTACAATAACTGCGGATGTAATGAATGGATCAACACAAAATTTATTTTTAATTTATTAATATATTAGTTGACGATCAATATAGTTTTAAACCGCCTTAAAAGTCATTTTGAAACATTTTTTTTTTGTACACTTCCTGGATTTACGCAAAAACTGTGAATCCTATCGAAAAGATGTTTCTAACAAAATATGTTTCTTATTAAATTTTTAACTATCTACTTGCCCTCAAATTGAGGAAGGACCAATACATACACATTTTTTGTTAATTTTTATTATATAATTCGTTATTATTATCGGTAGTTTTTATAAAAAATGATGAAAAATAAGTTAAGGTAGTTAGTTAAATAAGTTAAATAATAAAACGTTTATTTTCTCATAAATATATGAGTATATATACACGCGCCCACTGACAGAATATAACACGGTTATTAAAATCTTCACCAGATAGAGCTTGATGAAGTGTGAAATTTATGGTTCTTCAATATTTTATGAACACTACCAACAGAAAACCTAGAACCTTGAGAAATTTTTCCGGAACTTCGATAAAGAGACGTTGTCTCAATGTTTTATTTCCGTGCAGAATAGCTTCCAGCGCAACTGCCCCTAAGAGGAGGTATTTCTTTCGACCTTTGAAGTACCACTGAAGCGAGGACAATAATCACACGTATGTATCTATGGTAGCGGGAGGCTGAAAGTACCCGTAACGCGCGTCTGATAAAGAATACGTGATCCGCGTCGTCAACATGAGTTGTGTTCTTCGCCTGGGAACTGGGTAACTCTAGGAGGGGGGAAGTGTAGTCCATTCTTGATAGCATGTCAAATATGTTTAGCAACTGCCACTAGTGTCCTCTAGACTACTATCCAACGGTATGTTTACGAATGTTTGAATTTTATTTTCCCAGCTATAACGAAGTATAGGGGAAGTTATGTAAACTGTCAGAAACTCGATGTTGAGTTTTCAACAGATTTTCCTATTTTCCAACCCCCTTTTCTGGCTGTCTGTGTGTGTCTGGAAACCTCTCAATAATACTAGTCACGATTACGATACCAGAAAGAAAGAAGACTTTCGAATAACAAAACATTGCTCTTCTCTTTTTTGAAAAAAAGTATAACTCATAAAGGAATTAATTTATTTAATGCCCTTCCACACTTCTTGAAGTCAATAGATATACCTGGGTACCTGGGGAAATATAAGTGTTAAAGAGATACAATACACTGGATACAATGATAAAACAGGTCTCGTACAGATACATTATGACTCTATGAGGAAGCTGAGGAGCTTTCTTCAGAGTTGAGGAAAGTCTTAGGGGCCGTTCACAAACTACGTCACGCAATTTTGAGGTGTTTTTACCTCCCCCCCCCCCCCCCCTCCCCCCCTCTCGTCACAACTGGTCACATTTAATTGAACCCCCCCTAAACGTGACGTCATTTTTTCATGACCCCCCCCCCCCCCCCCACCAATTTAAACTGAAATTTTTTTTTAAAGAAAAGTACTAAATTGTACAAAAATAATAAAACTTCAATTTATCATAAATACAACTTCAATTTATCATAAATACAACCTACATATTATATTCATCTGTATTCATAAATTAAATAAAAGAACAGTGATTTAAGTATTTAACATTTCGATTATTCAAGAGAGATAATCCATATCATGAAAAAAGACTGAGGAATATTACGATTCCTCCCAAATCGGTTTTAAATGTTCATCTATAGTTATGATTGGTATTTCAGAAGGTTCAGGTATTTCCCTATTACTATCTATCATGTCGTCATCGAACCACTCGGCTTCTTCTTGATCCTCCCTTTTTATGATGGCCAACATTTCTCGTTGACGTCTAGCTGCAACCCGAACCGGACTAACTTTAACTACCGGTGCCTCCGTATTGCACTGTTTCGAGTGACGTTTTAAATATGTCAAAGACCCCAAGTACACGCCACACTTTTTGCAAGTCTTCTGCTTTATGTCTCCTTGCACAGATGGGCATCCTATATCATAAGGAACTTACTTGTGCTCCTTGAAAACTTCAGGGTATAAAGTTTTTTGCAATGTCAAATTCAGGAAAAGTCGAGAAAATTCTCCGTTTTCTGAATTGACCGAAAGACTGTCGCCGTCAGGTTACCTTCTGTCGGTATAAAAAAGTGCTGTTTTGTTGACGCACATCGAAATATAACGTATGTAGAATACGTATGTTGAATATATGTATAATATTTTATACATAAAATGTATTTTATTTAAATATGTTATTTTACTTTAACAACATGAATTTATTAAAATACCAACGTTAAAAAAATTTGCATGAAATTAATTTTTAGAAAATTGTCTATACAGCCCCTTATCTAAGATTCTCCAAGGGAGGCAGATCAATGACTATGTTTTTGGTTGAAATGGCAGGATCCTTTCCATGTGTGATATTGTCCACACATTGCGATGTCATTTACAGATAAAGGGCAAGCTAATGACTCTGAAAGTGAGGATCACGAGTGTCCAATGTTAGCACCTGTAGCGCTGTAAGATTAGATCTAGCGGGGTGTGACAAAGGTGTACCTGTTGAACCGTCAGGACAGGTGTGTGTGGCCTATGTCGGGATGGTTAGTGTTACTGACTGACTCCCTATAAAAACCAGGATCCCCTGGCTAGATCTCTGGTGTGACCACAGAGCGATGCAGCTGTCTTTGTCGGTAGGTGGCCTGTGACGAGGCGCCCTCCTAACAAGCTGCATCTACGTAGCTCATCTCTCCTGTCATCAGACACTGACCTGCCGACACTGTGACCACAGTCATTTCGATCGTCCCGTCGGTCGTTCACTGTTTTGTTCGGACTGATTGCACACTGATCGGACTGTTGGTAATCTATCTTGTGTTCCCCTATTTTGATTATACAGTGAAACCCATAGGCCGGCCCTACCATAGGGCGAACAAAGCGGCCGCTCCAGGCGCCAAATCCCAGGGGGCGCCTCAGTGATAAAAAAAAATTAAGAAAAAACTTTTTTTTTTCGCTTTTCGAAATTTTGATTGCGAGCGCGTGGCTAGTATGGTATCTGAATAAAGTAAAATAATACAAATGAATGATCTCTCTATAAAAGTAATTTTTGTGATAAAGGTTAGGATTTATGACTCATGCCCGGGCTTTAACTACTAGGTCATATCGCCTACTACCAGAGCGCTCTTTCGTCCTCTGGTGGACATCCCGACTCTACTGTGGGAGTCCTAAATTTTGCCTATCCTAAATTTTTATTCATCTAGGGCAGGGGTCTTTAACGAGTATCTGACATCATACAGGCTCGGGACCATCGCTTAACGTCCCATTCGAAGGACGGCATGCTCAAGTTTATTTTACTTCCCAGATAAAATAAACTAAGGATTTCGGTTGGGTTTCGAATCCACGATCTTGAGCTCAGAAGACAAGCACGCATACCACTGAGCTACCGGCGCCCTCTTTTTGTGATAAATAAATGTACCTTAATTCCTACATATTTCGTTTGTCATTCTACATCAACTGTTGCTATACGTACCTACTGTGAAGAGTACAGTGCCAACGAGCATGGCTGCTTTCAATCGACAAATTAGACAGAGACTTAAGATGTCGAGATCTTCCAAGCTCCATGCTTGCGCGCACAACTGGTATATATTAGGGAACAACAAGGGGGGCGCCATAATTGGATCTCGCTCCATCCTAAAACTTGCCTCAGGTCGGCACTGTTCCAACGGACACCTCTCCTTATGGACAATTTTGCGAAGTATAGGAAAATAATCTATTTTCATCCCCCTCGCAACGGACACCGCACTAACGGACGCGGAAAACCGATTTTTCGTCATCAAGAGATAAATTTAACTCTCCTAAGCGGATACTTACAAAAGAATTCATTTGAAAAATGTAATTTTGAATGTTTTGTATTATAACAAATTTTAATCAAAATCAGTGCCTGAGAGCAATTTTTAAAATCTAAAGCAGATTACTCACACATGTTCTTTTTTTTCTGTAATAATATTCTGAAGCTCTATTCTCTATTTTTCGACTACAGTTTCCGAATATCCGGCCTACTATAGTACAGTTCCTATGTTCAGAGCCCCCCCGGGGACCTCAACAACAAACTAGCAAAGTTTGTCAAGTTCCACCTCCATAACTCCCCCCCCCCCCCCACCCCCCGCCCCCACCCCCCCTGTAAATCTACATAAGGTTGATTAATACAATTATAATTAACAATAAATCCCCTCCCCTCCCCTCCCTGCCCCTCCCCTCCTCTCCTACTTACAATTAGTACGCTATCTAATTTCTGGCTTTCTTCCTTCAGCTCTGGCATACTTTTTGGAAAAAGTTAGCTTTCTAGAATTGAAAAGAAAGTAGGTTGAAAGATTCATCATTTTTAGTAGGGGAACATTATGAGTTCAGGAAAGCAACGATATCTAATCCTTACTAGAAAATATGTTATATAATATTAATATTTATTTTTGTTATAGTTACATTGTTTTCTTTTTATTTTTTTTTTCTATATCTCGCACATTGGGACCTGATGATGGGACGTAAGAACGTCCCGAAACATCGTTAGGATAAAGACACTTTCGAAGTTTTTTTGAAAAATATATTGTTTCGATCAGAACGATTGTCAGTACCAGTAATGCTATCTAGTGGAAAACACCTGGGTATAATACCTGAATTTACGATGTTACTATAACTTTGAAGGTAATTATCTTGAAATGACATTTTTGTCACTTACATCCCTTTGCTTCTAACACCCTCAATTGATGATAACATTCATTTATTTTTTTGGCAGAGTTCCTCCACAGATATTCTCATTAAAGTCTGTCGAATCTACGTTTTAATAATTTTTTCATTATTTATAAACTATTTTATTTTGTTTATTTTAACCAACTTTTTTTGCGTTCATTTATTATATGAAGAGCACGGGCAAAGAACCAGGTTTGTCATCAGATGTTGAAATTGAGAAAACTGAAATATAATGTTTGAAAGTCCGTATCGTATCAATTCCCCGCACGTCATATTTTCAGCTTCCCTTTTTCGTAGTGACAAACCGTCTTTTTGAAGCCCGTAATGATGGTGAATCGTGAAATATGTTTAATATACTAATACTGTAGTGGCGATATCTCACATCTGAAAAAAAAGTGACAAACCTGGTTCTTTCCCCGTGCTCTTCATATATATATATAATTGTTATTGTTATCTTTTTCTTTTCCATATTTTACTCATTGTGACCTGAAGAAGGAAGGTAAGACGTCCCGAAAAGTCGACGTGATAAAGACACTTCCGGGAAAGTTATAAAAAAAACTATTATCTCTATTTTAATTAAATTAAAGAATGTAATATTATTATTTTTCTCATATTTTCAAGTATTTATTTATTAATTTATTTTAATTTTTTTGTATTCTAATTAATTCTAATCCATGTGATTCTAGTTAATATCTGTTTATGTATCTAATTTATAAGCTATCTTAATGTATATATTCTTATTCAATGTAGCAGGAATTCGAGGTTCTGTCTCGAAAAGGAAAATATTTATTTCCTTCTTCAGGGCTTTATAATGACTTGAGTGGATGTTTATGGTGAAGGAGTTATGTTAGTTCTTTTATGTATTTCCTAGCTCTCTACTAGAGACAAACTCTTACCACTTTCACAACAAATATCCACTCAAGTCATTATAAGGCCCTGAAGAAGGAAATAAATAGTTTCCGAAACGTTGGCCAAATATTGAGATTTTATTTACACGACAGTACCTCGAATACCTTCTATATTGAAAATCCTATTACCATGTTATGGTTTAAAAGCAGTAAATAAATATTGTTATTATTCCATTGTACTATCATCGGGTGAGCTTATAAGCTGAAATCTGCTAAAAAAGACAAAGAGGTGACAATCCAATCTTTATGTTTGCCATGGCTGTTTCCTCTGGTTGAGTTCGCTTTGAAGATATCCGTTTGATTGTGTCTAGGGGATGAAACATCCCTTAGCCATTGGTTCCAGTCCATTGTGTACTTGAGAGAAGGCGGTAGAGGTGGAGGTTCTTCAACAAAAACCAGGAAATTGGATAGAACACGCTTTGAAATGCCTAAAACATTAGTCTAGTCTGCTCTAATGTGAAGATCTTCCTAGGCCAGCGGGAGTTTTTCCATATGTGATCCTTCAGCCAGCTTTTTTATTGTTTGAATTCACCCAAGAAAAAAAAAAAAAAAGTTTGAATTAGTTTCAGGATATCTATCAGTAATGAAAAATATATGTGATGTGGCCATTGCAGGACTTGCTTATATTACTACTGAATAAAAACACTTAGAACAAGTCAAAAAATTCCACTATATTTATATAAAATACACAATATATTTCGCTGATTAGAGCATTGTCAAGTGTACAGGATACAGACTTATGACAGGTGGTAATATTTTTTGAAAAAAGTCAAGATAGAGGGTTAGGAGGGGAAGAGTGAGGGAGGGGGAAGAACAGGAGGGGGGGGGGGGGGGGGGGGGGGGGGAGCTACCATACTATATCACAATTTAATCAAAAAATATTTAAGTAATATATATCAATTTTAACATTTTTCCATTAAGGCGGGCATTACACCCTAAAAGTTCTTTGACAAAGATCTTTTATAAAAGTTGGATCAAATTTTTTTTTAAATTTCTTTTATAAAATATCTTTTATGACTACACAATTTAATATTACACTATGTAAAATATTTTATAAATCTTAGTTTTTTATTTCAAGACAGTACTAAGTAAGTTGTGTGCAAGTGACCGTTGTGTCGCAATAATGGATGACGTTTAATACCAATTGCCGCAGGTTTTGCGGCTGCTGCAATAGCAATAGCTGTGGCGGAAAAAAATAAACATAAAAATGTAAAGAAACATTTGTGGGTAAGACCTTGGGTTGCGCGGCGCGAGTTTATGAGCCTCCATCAGAATTTACTGAAAGAACTGTCCATGGAAGTTATAAAAAGTTACTTAAACTATTTGAGGATGAATAAAAAAAACTTTGATTACTTGCTTCTGAAGTTGGGACCAATAATATCTCTCTCCTATGATTTGGGAGGGAGATATGAGCACGCGTACAACGTGAAGAAAGGAAACAGCAAGAGTGGGAGAGAACATTTATCAAATATTGGGTGAGAATGCAAACTATGATAAAAGAACTTTTATAAAAGACAAATTTTATAAAACTTGAGCTATTGCACTATCACATTTATCGTAAAAGTTGTTTTATAAAAGATCTTTGTCAAAGAACTTATATAGTGTAATGCCCGCCTAAATAATATTAACCTATTACCTATATCACAAAGTTTGTTTTTATTCAGTAGTATTTACAATGAACTTCCACAAGATCTCTGGCGAAAACATCTCTAATTTCTTATACTAATCACTTTTTTTTACTGATCACTCTTTGTCACATGAGAGCGCCGGTAACTCGGTGGTATGCGTATACTTAGCTCAAGAACGCGGGTTCGAGACCCGCGGTCTATTTATCTGGAAGGTAAAAAAATCTTAAGCATGCTGGGCCTCGGAAGGACGTTACCTGTCAACGTACAGGCTAAAGGTTTTTCACCTCTCAGATAAAAAAAAAACCTGTCGGGTTTTGAATCCGCGATCTTGAGCTCAGGAAGCAAGCAGATCTGACAAGGTTAGGTTTTATGACTCATTCTAGGACAAGACCCCTGTTTAACGAGTACCTGAAATCGTACAAGCTCGGGACCATCACTTAACGTCCCATCCGAAGGACGGCATGCTTAAGTTTATTTTACCTCCCAGATAAAATAATCTAAGGGCCTCGGTCGGGTTTCGAACCCACGTTCTTGAGCTCAGAAGACAAGCACGCCATACCACTGAGCTACCGGCGCCCTCGGCAGATCTGACAATAAAGATATATATTTAAATTTGTTGCTATGCGTTACAATTTAAACAATAATTTGAAATAATTTCTGTGGAAACTGATTATGCAATTTCGGGGCGCTATAACTTTGTTCATATTGGTCCTATCTTAAAACTGTATGCATTTTGTTAGTTGCATATTTTATAAGGAATATTTTTTATATGGTCCAATTTTTCCATAGGTCTCACCGTTTTTGCGTAAATCTTAAAAAAAAAGAGTTTCAAAACGACATTTCAAGATGGTTTTTGAAGTGGGTATCGTATTTCGTATAGATTGTGTGCCATGGAGGAAAATGGTCTTAGGTCAAAATGTTATCAGTTCTAAGTTAGCACAAGTGACATCAACGCGAAAAGTTTCAAAAAAAAATTCAAGAACGTATTGTGAATCTATTATAAGTTTTCAACAATGACTAAGAGAACGCCGGTAGCTCAGTGGTATGCGTGCTTGCCTACTGATGTGAGCTCAAGTTCGCGGGTTCGAAACCCGGCTGAGGCCCTTTGTGACGTCCTTTTAATGGGACGTTATGCAATGACGTTATGTACGATATCAGCCACTCGTTAATGATCCCTGCCCCATGTGAATAAAAATTTAGGGTAGGCAAAATTTAGGACTCCCGGAATAGAGTCGGGCACATGTCCACCAGACCTCTGGTAGTAGGCGAGAGTCATAATAACTAACTAACAATGAATAATAAATGTTTGTTTTATTTATTGAAAGGGAACAGAGTGAAAGGGTAACGACAAATAAGAAAAAAGGGGTAGTGAGGTAGGGGTGGTTAAGTTGCGGAAGTGGGTAGCCGGGGGGTGATAACGACTTCCTTCCAGCGGTGATTGGAGTCAGTTTGTCTGGTCAGTGGCCCGTGGTCAGGTGCAGGTCCTCACCTGAACCTAGCTTCACAACCTAGGTCTCAAGATTGGTCACCCACAACTTAACCTAGGTTCATAAGGCAATATGTTACTTCGTACACTCTGCTTTCTAATACAGAATTATAACAAAATAATAAATTCTTTTACCAATTTTTCTAGGAGTGTCTGAAAACAATTTTTCGCCTTCACTCGAACCTATAAGTAAACGTCTTAGCTCGTATCCCCCCCCCCCTCCAAAAAAAATTTTAGTGTAATTAGTTATTGTGATTGTGGCCCGGGCTTTAACTACGAAGTCATGTTGCCTACTACCAGCTCTCTCGTCACTCTGGCGGACATGAGACATGGAACATTAATTTTGCCTAGGCCGGATTCTACCGTCGCGCAGTGGTCCAGACACCCCGAATTCCTGCCCATAAATCAAAATATCGAAGTTGATACAAATAATTATAATTATTAATAATTTTATTTATTTATTTTTATTATAAAATTATTTAGTTTTAATTCAAAAAATTTTTAAAAACTTTTTTAATTTTTTATCAGGTTATTTCAAAAAAAATTTTAACTTTTTACAATTGAATATATTTATCTTTGTTGCCTTTATATTATATTAAGGATGGTTTCTTTTGTAGACTGCCTGATGATGAGGGAAACCTCGAAAGTCGGCTAGCTACTTCTTATAAAAATCTGTGAGAGGTCATACTACATTTTATGTGACAACCTGTGATACAGTGACCAGAGTGCCACAAACACTTGTTCAAACATGAACCAAAGCGTCGTGAGAGGCGTGGTCGTTCTCTTTAGTGTGGAGATCGAGAAAACTGATTTTTACATACGAGTGTTAACAGACGCTTTTGTTTCTTATTTGTGTTTTAAGATGGCTACGGCATATAATTTCTTATTTCAACCACTGAAAACAACAATATGGGAGATAAGTCAATTTGTTTGAATTTTTTTTAAAAGAGTGAATTGTTCGTATTTTTTACAATTTAAAAAAATGTTGTACATTGACTTTAGTTCAGTTGACCACACTTGACCGTTCTAAAATTGGAGTAAAATACAAGAAAAATACCATTAGAAAATTTACTGTAAAAATTATCTGCCAGTTTGCGCCATTTTTTACGTGAATTTTTCAAGCTGTAATTATGGCGCGAAATAAAAAAATTCCCGTTACTTTTTGAACCCACCTCGTAGTTCGTATAGCTTAAGAAGTAAAAGGAATTCGAACGCATGATTTCTGTTGTGAGAGGCACCGCCGAGAATAGTGAAAGATTTCTGCATATTTGTACTCATACTTATCGAAATAGTTGTTAGCGAAGGTGGCCAGAGGCCTGGAACTCCAAATTAATAAAAAAAAAAAAAAAAACCTGAGGTTTCCTGTCCTTTGGTTTTGTTTTTGTGACTCTTTTCTCTTCTGTTTTACTTTTTACCACCCTTCCCAGGAGTGTCCCCGTGGGAACCTGGACAACTACAGTGTCACAGTTGACAAACAGCGCCCAAGGAAAGAACAGCATCAACACAGGGATCCTCAAATTGTGGACAAGTCAACGGGGGGAAAAAAAACACAATAAATAGTGAGAAAATAAAAAAAACAAAATGGATTCCTACCACAAAATGGCTGTCGTCAAAAGATTTCCCAGTGTTTTCCCCACCTTGAAGGAGAAAACGTTTTACTTGATTGTGATTGGTTGGAGATTGTTGAACCCTGTGTCCAATCAGGTTGCACTACCCCTCTCCTTCAGGACACCTTTCAAATTTCACATTGTGACGAAACAATGCAAAAGTGAAACGTCATCATGTTTAATGCAATTCTAAAATAAACTCCTTCATCATCAGAAATATTAATTATGAAAAGCAATGTGTGTTAGTTATGCTTCAACTAGGTGGTCATATAGCCTACTACCAGAGCGCTCTTTGAGTCGCAATCATGGGCGTACCTAGGGGGGGATACAGGGGATCAATCCCAACCGAAATTTAAAAAAAAATATCCTTTTTGTAAATAATAAAACTATTTTTACTGGTCGTGCGGATCCTGGTGAAGCTTAACCTTGGGCAGAGAAAGCATTTCGAATATATTTTATTTCAAGCCTAAAACAATGTGGCAAGAACATTTTCCCAACAATTGACAGGTTTTTGAAAATTGGAGCTACACTTTCAGTTTGTGTAGCAACAAGTGAACGGTCTTTCTCAACCCTTAGACGTATGAAAAGCTATATCAGAAATAGTACTAGCCAAGACAGATTGAATGGATTAGCTCTGATGTCAATACACAGAGACATTCATCTAGACCCTGAACTATCGACACAAAATTCTAAACGTAGATTTTGTAACAAGAGCTCATAAGGACACTTTTTTTTTTTTGGGTGGCCGACCCTCCGGTGGAGGCCACGACACCATCGCCGAATCGTCGGGGAAAAAGGGAGGCCTAACGATTTTATTTACAAATTATAGAAATAAAAAATATAGAATTAACATTACAAAATATATGATGCTGTGGAAGGCTAGGAGCGACCGCTGCCGACCTACTGCGACGATCAGCGGTCACTCCCAGCCCACCTTAATTTTCTTGGCGCGCCGAGAGAGCTCGGGATAAATGTAGGGCGATCGCTAATTGTGGTTCGTTGGGGCGCCGGGGACGACTGCAGGCCTCCCCGGCGCAGGGTCAAAATTCTTGCTTCTTTCTCCGCCAGGAGGCGACAAGTCGGCTGAACATTGGGTAGCTGGTTTCCGTCACCAGCTGCCGCAGGTCGAGTACCAGATACGATCCTGTCCCGCGTATCAACTCCACCCTAGGCCCGTCGTACAGCGGACATTCGAGGACCACGTGCTCCGCAGTCTCGACCCCGCCGCACGAACAGTTCGGGTTGTTCTTCCTCTTAAAGAAGAACAGCTTGGAGTTGAAATCTCCGTGACCTGATAGTATCTGGGACATCCAGTGGTCAGGCAGTATCCAAGTAGAGTCCAGACGTACCCGGATTTCCGGTAAATATGCGTAGGTTGTTCGGCCATCTCATAAGGACACCTATTAATTTTCAGCAGAATCGGCAGAAGGTAAGGAGGGATTAGAAGATTCTATGTAAGTATCGATTTTTTTTTTCTTTCATCCCCCCCCCCCCCCCCCCCCTCGCCTCTTGTGAAATCAGCCAAATTTTATTCCAGTCAACCCAGAATGTACAAGGCATGCAAGTGTGCAGGGAAGTGTGCATATTGAAGTTGACATAGTCTTCGTGTTGCACATTAATGCACCTCAATTGCTTATCTGCAGTCTCTGTTTAATATGCATGCCTCTTACATGCGATGCACCAGCAAGGACGTTACCTGAATTCTATATGGCCTCATTAGCCTTAGTTATCTCAGTGAATAATGGTACATGACTTCGGGCAAATCTGAAGACGATGCAGAATCTAAAGAAACAGGCAATATAGACATACAACATTAAAAAATATTTATATTTCCAATATATCAGAAACAAATCAAACGAAATAAAAATTAAAAAAATACATAAATAAATTACCAAATATATAATAAATATATATATATTTTTTAAATAGCTCAGATCTTTTCTCTAAATTTCGCTCTTTGTGACCAAAGGAAGAACGATCGCCGAATTAATATGATAAATGTTAATAATTAAAAATTTAATAAAACAGTATTTATTGTATTTATTAATATTAAAAGATTTATTTTAATAATATTTTTTGTTATTTATTTATTTTATTTTTATTTTCATATACCTTATCAATATAGTTTTACCATTTTCGTGATTGTAACTTTGTGGGCGCTCTAACTCAAAAACAATTGTAGATATAAACTCGAAATTTGAAACTAAGATATCACATAGGCCCTAGTGGTCTCAATTTTCGACCGATTTCGGCCAAAATCTAATCAGATACATTTTACAAGATACCGCTTACAGTTATGAGCTAAATCAATAATTTCTACAAACAAAAGCTGTAGAGAAACCTGAAAGACACATTTTACAAACGGCTCAGGACCATCCGAAGGACGGCGTGCTCAAGGTGAAAACGTCTCTACTATGTGAGTCCTAAATTATATCTAACCAGGTTTAGTTACTTAGGGTAGGGGTCTTAAACGAGTATAGGCTCAGGACTATCGTTTAACATTCCATCCGAAGGACGGCGTGCTCAAGTTGAAAATCCATATTTACAAGCAAATTAAGAAAAATGTCTTGATTGCATGTACTGATGGGTGCATGGGGTTTGTACTTTCTAAGAGATTGTCTGTCTTGTGCGCATGCTCTCTGTAGTTAATGCAAACCACACACACACATTCACAAAAACCCACCTAATGACGTACCACACTCTAGTTGCCATCTCGGCCGCGCCTCTCCGTTTTTCACTAATTTGAATCTAACCACTCATTAATATTTTACACTTTTTTTTTCTTTTTTTTTCATTTTCTCTTTTTTTCTTTCTCTTTTTTCTTATTTTTGTTCTTAATGAATTTGAATGATTTTTTTTTTTTTTTTTTTTTTTACCTCCAGTATATTATTAAAACCATTCTCCAGTTCCTTCATATTCCATGATTGTATAAATAAATCAATTATTACTTTATTTTCGTCACAAATTAGAGAAAAAAATAAGCAGGTTCTCGGATGTGTGCAGGTTTTTTGGATGTGTGTTTCGACTAAGTGCGGCCCTTGAGGTCCACACAAACTTCCCAGCATGGCATCAATATCATTAATAATAATACCACAAAACTAGGCATTTTATTCAGTACAGAATTATTTATTCATTTAATTGAATTTAATCTATACATAGATTTTTAATTGTTATGCAAATGCACATAGGTCACATAGCCTATTTTTATAATTTTGCTTTTAAAACTACTATATGTAAAATTTTATGACAATCCGACTATCAGTTAATGAGCTAGAACAATTTTTATGCTTATCCCCTCTCACAACCCCCCCTCCCGTTCACAATTTTCAGACGCCATATAGACTATTTTTCAATCTGGCTCAAAAGGATGTTACATGTTGATTGCCACCAGAAAAAATTAGATTGGATAAATCTTTTTCAAGAATTTCTAAAATCCACTTTTTTGGCAGTCTTTTTGTTTAAACAGAAAAAAACGGCTGAACCGAATTTGATAAAATTTCTTTCAGATCATATTTACGTTGATACGCTTCGATTGACATTAAAGCGGAGTCGATATCTTTGGTTTTTGTCGTCGAGAGCTTACAACTTTCCAATCACATAAATACACATGCACAGATAGACATCATCGCGAAAATGGTCAAAACGTATTCAGGGGACCTTGAAACTTGAAAATCCGTTGAAAACTCGATCTCGAATTTTCGCAAGATTACAATACTTCCTTATACTATAGTTATAAGAAACTAAAAATATCTTTCCATTTGGCTCGCGCGCCGCCCAAAGCCTAGTTCGCATTATGCTAGTAATTTAGTAACTATGCGTTTGTGAACCACAAAAATTTAGTCGAGATGTTTAGTAAGTGATTTAGTCGAGTCAATCCATTTATTTCTATTTTTTCGGGTGAATAGCACCCCACCACGCTGCACTGTTTACTAAAATCATCCATTCATCACAAGTCTGGCTCATTCTAGTCCTGATCATTATTTATTTTAAAAATACCGTTTCGTTGATGTTTGTTTTTGCGGGAATTGTACTTCTTAATTGAGGTTCCTTGATTTTTGACTGCATTTTCATTAACAGAAAATCAAAACTACTTTCCTTCATTCTCAAAGTTGCGAAGTATTCTTTGGGATCCTCTAATGCAATTTCACTGAGAAGACAATTCGTAGCTTCTATTCATCTCTTCTATTATTCCATTTTCTTATCCATATTTTCTTTTCTTTCATCTTACTAATTTCTTCTTCCATCTCTTCCAAAATGGCCACTGTAATAAGATTTATTACATTATTTACATGGTTCCGTTGCAGTCTGTTCATTTTTCACCAGGAGCGTCACTATCAGTTACTTACACGACTGTGCCAACACTTTTTGTTAGTTCTAGTCGTTTTAGTTACTAAATCACTCCCCACTCGACTAAATTACTAGCAGTTACTAATGGAGAAAATATCGTCACTCAAAGATCAACTATTACAAAACATGTGGTACGCACTTCAGTACCACTAAACTACCCACTCGTACGTGTTACTCGAATCGTGTATTCAGTCTCCAACGGTGCTAGTACGTTATACAGTCGTGGGGGAAGTATTGATGGGGGAACCGACTCGTTCCAGTAAATAGGATTGCTTTCTATTCACTTGACTGGCATGGACACTCGCAGCCAGTACTCTACTGGAATACAGAACACCAATTTACATAAGGAGAGTACTAAAAGTGAGTACTCGGTTTTAGTGACTCGTACGAGTTACTAGCGTCGTGTAAAGCCGCCTTAATGCGAGCTAGGCTTGAGAGTCAAGATGCTCGCGGGTTGCCGACCCCAAATACAGAGAAAACCATACTTTCCTCGAGAAACCTCGGTGCACAACCGCTGCACATTTACCGGAGCAATTTCACTTTGTTGCTAATTATTTTTAACTCTAATTGGAAGATATAAACAAGACAAGGAACGATGTATGTTGATAATGTTTCAAGACCAGCCACTGGAACTTTTTAACTGTAACTTGGTCTAATCTCTTACGTCGACAATATTTTCTTAGGGCGCCCGCCGGTAGCACAAGAGGTCACATGCTAGTTCTAGTGAGCTGAAGTTCGAAGCCCGGCAGAAGATTTTAGTTTTTCTACCTGTGAGGTGTGAGTGACGCATTACTCACGAGAATTAATGTGTAAACATCTGCTTTAGTTTAAAAAATTTGCTGTCGTGCACTGATTTTGATTGAAATTTGTTTTATAATGTTACAATAAGAAAAGTAGTACGAGGAATTAAACTTTCATATTTATTGTTCTTCAATTTCTTTTATACATGAAATTATAGGTTTATGATAGCTAAAATAAGATAGGTATATAACACTGTGATTGTAGTGTCTCTAAATAACTCGAGAATACATCGTCGATGGTAGTTTTCGAATTAGTTATTGACATGCGATTCGCATTCATTTGTAGATTAAGTTTGTCATTTAAAAATGAAATAAGCTGTTCGGTATCCTGAAATGGGTAAAAACATTATATTATTTTTTGTGATAATATAACAACAAATATATTACTAATTGATCGATATTTTCAGCAATTATTATTATTATATATTATTAACAATATTATATATATATTATATAATAATTATTATATATTCTTAGATTTACACTGCTATATAATTTTGTTTTACCAGAAATTTTATTTATTGTGACAAATTTAGGCTATCGAAGCATCTTAACCTAAAAGTTTCTTACCGAAAGATCATTTTATAGTTCGTAATATTGATAATTTAGTTAAATTCACTACAACGGTCAATGTGATCAATAATGTTGTAAAACATGTGTGTAGTTGTGTGGGTGCGCTGCGCGGGCAACCGTCCGACATTACCGAGACTTACACTCTGACGGTCTGACATACCCTACCGAGATCTAAGATGTTTAGACATCAACAAATAGGTTTTTGAAAACTATCGATGTTTTACTGAACAGTATCGATATAATTGATACAGGTAACACGTATCGATACGCATTCCTTGACTCATTGGTTGCCCCAGTCTCCGGGCGAGCTTATAATAAACTGAATATAACTGCCAAATATCGTATATTATTTTTTGTGACAATATAACAACAAATGAATTATTTATTGATCGATATTTTCAGCAGTTATTATTATTATTATTATATATTAGTAACAATATTATATTATATAATATCATATAATAATATATTAAATACATTGTCTGTGATTCACCGACGACCTTTTTTTAAACTAGTCAGGAGATTTGTTTAATGAAACTTACTTGTCAAAAAATCAAATTATCTGGCCCTTTAATCCGTTGTTGATGATAGCGATCACAGTATTTAATGTAAATCATTATAGAAAACTGACTTAAAACTGGAAAAAATTACAAGGATATTCATAAAGTGGACGAAGGTCATTATGGAATATATAAACAGCTAAAGAAATGTAATTAATTTACCATTTAAAATATATTATGTTAAGTGATATAAGATAAAGAGTTAATTATGACTCATGGCCTGACTTTAACTACGAGGTCATATCGCCTACTACCAGAGCGCTCTTTCGTCACTCTGGTGGAGATGAGCCCGAGCCTACTATGGGAGTCCTAAATTTTGCCTACTCTAAATTTTTATTCACCTAGGGTAGGAGTTTTTAACGAGTATCTGACATCGTACAAGCTCGGGACCATCGCTTAACGTCCCATCCGAAGGACGGCGTGCTTAAGTTTATTTTACCTCCAAGATAAAGTAAACTAAGGACTTTCGTGTCGATATATTTATTCCTTCGGCAGTTATCATGTTCACAAACACACACACACACACACACAAATATACAAGCAACATTTTTTTTTTTTTTCAATCAGGGGGTCGGAAATTATGAAATTCCAATGAAAACTGAACATCGAATTTATGAAAGATAAGATAATTTTCCTTTTACTCCCTATTGCTGGAGTAGTTAGACAATCCAAAGTTATCCAGTTCAAAAAAATAAAATAACCACAATAAAAAAAAAAGAAAAGCTGGTTTCATATCCAAAAAACATTTGATACAAAGCTTTCATTTTTCTTTTTTGGAAGAGTTACTCCACACCTTACATGTCAGTCCAATGTACATTATTGTTTTGTTTATTTAAAATTTAAATAATATATATATATATATATATTATTTTTCATATATTGTTATAGTTACATTGTTTTCTTTCTTTTCTATATCTCGCACATTGGGACCTGATGATGGGACGTGAGAACGTCCCGAAACATCGTTGGGATAAAGACACTTCCGAAGAGTTTTTTTTTTAATACTTATTTTTATTTTTATTAAATTGAAAAATGTGTCTACTTATTATAAACTTATCTTGTATTATTTTTTTTTATATAGGTACTCATATATTTTTAAGTAATCATTTATTCAGTTTTTATTAATTTGATTTTACTTATTTTCAATAGTTTGGTTATTACTACTAATCATAGATGTGTTAGACTCAAGTAGTTATAAATCTAATCTATAAGCTATCTTAATGTATAAATTCTTTTGACGTATTCTATTACCATGTATTTGGTTTAACGGAAATAAATTTATTATTATTATTGGTTGGTTGCTTTATTTTGGGCGAACAACTGCTTCGGTTATTATCGCCCTTTATTTTATTTTATTTTATTTATTATTATATATTATTTATTATTGTATATTTTATTTTATTATTATTACTATCCCAGACTCAAGTTGCACACCTCAAGCTGCCATTCCTTCACACATACTTTTATCTTAAAGTGTCCTAGTTTTTCGAAGACTGGAGATTCGCTCTTGATTGCTTGGCATCCTTCTAGTTCAGACTATTCTATTTGTATGCAGAGCCATTGAATTCATTCATGTTGCCTAACAGCTTATAATAGCCGATGTCTCCTGCATGACAACATCTTCATATCTTAGTATTCTTAATATGCAGCCGATTAATGACATAATGCTTCTTGTTTAACAATGTCTCTTCGGAAGCTGCTGGATTTAAAAAAATAATTTTTAATCGAAATGTCACAGGTTGTCAAATAAGATGTAATCTGACCTCTCACAGATTTTTTAGTATTAGCTAGCCGTAGGTTGCCTTTATCACCCGGCAGTCTGATAAAATAAAAAAAAATGAAATTAACCTAATTAAAATATTTTAATAAATAAAATTTGAAATTTTTTATAATAAAAATAAACTATAAATAAATAAAACCATCTAAAAACTTTAACAATTTAAAATTTCATGAATGGGGACAGATAAGTTATTCCTGTCCCCCACCTGAGTCACAACTCCAACACAGAGTTGTTTTTATTTTATCAGACTGCCTGATGATGAGGGCAACCTCGAAAGCCGGCTAGCTAACACAAATAAAAATCTGTGAGAGGTCAGACTATATCTTATTTGACAACCTGGTAAAAATACATTTTCGTCCTCTCTCTGAAACCGATTCACCGAAAATCAATTGGCCCCTTACTCAAGGACATTTCAATCCTCATATTAAATTTTATTCTGATATTTTCGTTACATCGACAGTTATTAGGGTTTTTGAGTTTTGAGCCACTCTCAAACTACCCTTTTGACGAATCGACTGGAAATTTTGGGTTAAGCCCTACCCTAATCAACCCTTCTCTCAGACCAATTTGACTCAAAATCAATATTTACTTATTATGAGTCATGACCAGGATTTAACTAGAAGATCATATCGCTTACTCGCTAGTCGCTCTCGGTGGACGAGCCTGACTCTACTCTAGGAATCTTAAATTTTCTTAAACTTTTCTGGGATGTTAATTGTGATGTGAAAAAATTTGCACACATTAAAATTATTAATATATTTTAAAAAGAGGGCGCCGGTAGCTCAGTGGTATGCGTGCTTGCCTTCTGAGCTCAAGATCGTGGGTTCGAAACCCGACCGAGGCCTTTTAGTTTATTTTATTTGGAAGGTAAAATAAACTTAAGCACGCCGTCCTTCGGATGGGACGTTAAGCGATGGTCCCGAGCCTGTACGATGTCAGGTACTCGTTAAAGACCCCTACCCTAGATGAATAAAAATTTAGGGTAGGCAAAATTTAGGACTCCGACAGTAGAGTCGGGCTCATGTCCACCAGAGTGACGAAAGAGCGCTTTGGTAGTAGGCGATATGACCTCGTAGTTAAAGCCCGGGCATGAGTCATAAAACCTAACCAAACCTAATCTATATTTAAAAAAAAATTATTATTATTTGTATAAAAACAGCTGTTAGGAGTGAAGTAACTTAATTAGTGAATATACAGAGATGGACTAGTCGCATTTTGTTTTAAAACGAAATGTGAACAATCAATGAATGTAGAACAAAAGACGACGATCAGCTGTTTTAAATACTGAAAAACAGCTTAAGTTGTGTAGTGGAAGTGGACAGTCTAGAGAAAGAAGTGTTTATAGGGTTAAGGTGTAGTGAACCAGTCTGAGTGAGAGAAGATGTAGAGGCGGTAAATTATAATATTGGAAATACGTAGAAGAGAAAAGGTACATTTTTTTTTTATATCTACTTATATATGCCCAAAATATAAAGGAATGATAAATAATGGCCAATAATAAAAAATAATAAAAAACTGATATAGTTTTAAGTGATTAGTTTGTAAGATTTCTTTTTGAAAAATAATTTCATTTTTCGGAACTTCATTCGGAAAAAACTGTAGAAATCAAAATTTAGTAGAAGACCAGCTATAATTTCTACAGGAAATGTGGTAATTTTATTATTTAATTATATTTAATATTTATTATTTGTTTATTTTATCATTTCAATTATTTTCATATTTAAATTAAATTTTTAAATTAATTATCACATAGTATGTCGATTTTTTCCGGCATTTTTTGAACATAGTTCATAGTGACCAGAAGAAGGGACATGGAAGTGTCCCGAAATATTGTCAAAAAAAAAGAAAAAGAAACCTCTGGAATAAATGCCGGAAAACATGTTTGTTCACCTAGGCTAGAGTTGGTGATATCGTATAGGACTGGGACACGGCTTGCCAACTCCCAGATAATAAAAACCTATTGCCTCGGCTGAATTTCGAACCTGCTATCTTGAGTTCAGTAAGCAAGCTATCTCTAAGCTACCAGCGCTCTCAAAATCAATAGGTAATTTCCATATGGGGTGCTGGTTTGTTGTATTTCGTTACTCTATGTCCAAGAAAGTTTTGAAGTGTGTATTCAAAATACAATATTTTTTTAAGTTTTCTGATTATTTCAGCGACAATGCTAACGAAACTGAGATAAGGAAGAGAATCTTTGCGGCAAACAAGTGCTACTTTGGTCTCAGTAAACACTTCAGAAGCTACCACATATCCAGGCAGACTAAATTCGTTCTGTATAAGACACTTATCAGCCCAGTTCTTCTGTATGGCTCAGAAACGTGTACTACTTCGAAAATGAGCGAACAGAGCCTGTTGGCCTGGTGTTCGAAAAGAAGTTTCTGCGCAGAATATTTGGAGGAGTGCAAGTAGGCCACGCATGGCGCTCACGCAACAACCTACGAACTATATAGAGAACCAGATGTCCTGAAAGTCATGAAGATTGGGCGGTTAAGATGAGCAGGATGGAAGCTGAGTAAATGCCGAAGAAGCTGCTAATGGAGCCCATTCGTGGAGTAAGACGGTGAGGGAGACCTAAGCTGAGATGGGCAGATGGTGTGGCAGAAGATGCCCGAGCGTCAGGAACTGGATGGCAGCCGCACAGGATCGAGACAATTGGAGACTGTTGGTGGAGGAGGCCAGGACCCGTCACCGGGTTGTAGCGCCATGATAGATTTTGCTTATATCCTTGATGGATACTCCTGTCTGCTGGAACCTGTAGAATGAAGCAACAGTTGTTCTGGCAGTGTTCTCCATAAGCCACTCACTGTCTGTACTCCATGGTCGGCTGCCTCCGGAAGGAGTGGGGGCACTCAGGATTTCCGTTCTACCGTACATTTCCATAGCGGCCCCTCATTATCCCCCCTCTCTCTGATTCAATTTGTGATTTCAGATTATATCCAAGTTATTCCATCTCCCGCCCGGTATAACGGCGGACCATTCATTACCGCTTTTTATACTCATTATAACATTTTACTTCCACTGCTATACGAAGGTAATAAGCCAAAAATTCGATGCGCAGGTTTCAACGGAATTTCATGTTTTCCGACGTCCAAAATCAAAAAATGAAAAAAAAAAAAAAAGAAAAAAAAAAGAGGCTATCTGTGTGTTTTTGAAAACTGAAACTCCCGAAAAAATTGATGTTTTGACATGAAACTTTATAAGTAAATCCAGACCTTTCTAACGACGACACCTATTGATTTTTAACAAAATCGACCCAAGGGAAGAGAGTGATGAGGAGTTAGGGTGGGAGACTTCACACTAACTCAAATAACAGCAGTTTTAGTATTGACTATCTAGGCCTCATACTCGACAAACGACTAACTTGGAATCCTCACACGAGACTGAGAAGACAAGAAATGAACAGACGTTATAAACTTTTACTAAGACTACTACACAATAGATCCAAATTAACTTTGAAAACAAAACGACTTATATACAACGCAGTAGTCAAACCTATGTGGACTTGGGGTTCTGCCAAGCCATCTCCAGCGCATCCAATCCTTTCAATCAAAAATCCTTTTTAAAATAGCCAATGCTCCTTATTACGTCTCCAACAAAACTCTTCACACTGACCTTAACGTACCTTTTGTCACCGAAGTCGCTAAATCCAATTATAAAAAATTATTTTCCCTTCTTAGTTCCTACAATAATCCTCTAGTCCGTGCCCTCCATTCTGCCATACTTCCCCAACGACGGCTTAAGCGTCAATGGCCTAGAGACCTTCTTAGCAGCAGCAGTGACAGTGACAGTAATTAATTACAAATAAGAGCAAATCAGTGACTAGGGAGTGTCACCACTGGGTGATTTCTCCCTTCTTGACATTTTGACATTGCCATTATCTCTCTATTAGCACATTTGCTTGTTGTATTTATTTTTATATATTTGTAAATATCTATTTGTAAATTAATAAAAATAAATAAAATATTTTATGTATTATGTGAAATAGACAATGTATCTAAAAAATTAGTTTTTCTTAATACTTTTAATATTTATTTTCATTCTTATAAATACATTTTTTTTTAGGAACGGCCATGGTGTGTAGATTGTCTTGAACAATATACCTCTAGAGTTAGCAATAAAGTTTAATAACATGACGCCGCGGGCGGTTTCCGCCTCCGGAGGGCTGGGGGCGGGGCGTGCCACTCAGGATGTTCCTCATTATCTTTTTGTTAGCTATTGTTAGTCAGTCAGTTGAGAAGAACAAGCACACAGTCTTGTCCTTAACGTCTGATATCTACACTGATTCATGTAGTTTTTTTTTTAAAAGCCACATAAACATGATTTTGCTATGCTTAAATTCATCGATTTGGTTGAATATCATTAGTTGTATTGCTGGGACTTGTAAATCCCAGATACTATGGCCGATTTGACTGAAATGAAGCTAGGTCGGTATGTCCACCCTGACCAAGGTGGCCCTCATTACTTTAGCCCCTGCTCCAGACGGCACCCTCCCTCCCAATCACACACCTCATCCTCCAAGTGCACAGGTAGGTCGGTATGTCCACCCTGACCAAGGTGGCCCTCATTACTTTAGCCCCTGCTCCAGACGGCACCCGCCCTCCCAATCACACACCTCATCCTCCAAGTGCACAGCTAGGTCGATATGTCCACCCTGACCAAGGTGGCCCTCATTACTCTAGCCCCTGCTCCAGACGGCACCCGCCCTCCCAATCATACATCTCATCCTCCAAGTGCACAGCTAGGTCGGTATGTCCACCCTGACCAAGGTGGCCCTCATTACTCTAGCCCCTGCTCCAGACTTCCCAGACGGCACCCTCCCTCCCAATCACACATCTCATCCTTTTTTTCCTCCTGATTGCTTTCCCCTTTCATTCTATTTTTTCCTCCACATCCTCTCGTTTTTTATCAGGTTGGTTTCTCAGGAGACTGTCTGATCGTGTTTCCGGTAGTCAGATCAAATGCTGAATACAGTGGAGGTGCCTTTTACAATGACCATTCTTAAAATGTGTCAAGACTGCTCTTAAAGAAATAGTATCTATTGTGCTTATTAATATTAAGAATTTTATATTCATTTATTTCCATTATTTACTTGATTTTAATAATAATTATTATTAATTTTTATCTCATATGGGTATTATAAGATACCGTTTGTTTTATATACTTTAATAGAGGTTAGGTTTAGGTTTTATGACTCATGCCCGGGCTTTAACTACGAGGTCATATCGCCTACTACCAGAGCGCTCTTTCGTCACTCTGGTGGACATGAGCCCGACTCTACTGTGAGAGTCCTAAATTTTGCCTACCCTAAATTTTTATTCACCTAGGGTAGGGGTCTTTAACGAGTACCTGACATCGTACAGGCTCGGGACCATCGCTTAACGTCCCATCCGAAGGACGGCGTGCTTAAGTTTATTTTACCTCCCAGATAAAATAAACTAAGGGCCTCGGTCGGGCTACGAACCCACGACCTTGAGCTCAGAAGTCAAGCACGCATACCACTGAGCTCCCGGCGCCCTCATAATATAACTTTAATAGATATTTGGTGTTAATTATTATCAGAAATAAATATTATTATTATTATATTCTTAATTGTTGATCTGCTTTATGTTATAATTTTAGAAAAGGTATTTAAAATAATATTTTACGGTCATAAACTAGAAAAATGTTAAAAATTAAAAAAGTTGTAGGGGTTCATCGAGTAATAATATAAATAAAAAGGTAGCGTGATTTTCTAGTGAATTCAAGATCGTGGGTTCGAAACTTGGCCTCTAAAAGGTGAAAAAACCTTGAGCATGCCATCCTTCGGATGCTTCTTTGTCAAATACTTTTTAAAGACCATTTACACTAATTGAGTCGCCCAGATGCAAACCCTGCTAAGTCATAACTTCGGATTCAAAACCTGATAATTTTGAGTACTACATAGCAAGGTGTTGCAATGAAAGACGCAAAAATGAAATATGTTAAAAAACTTTCATTGTTGCATTTTGGAAATGAATGGGAACAAAATGAAAATGTATCCTTTTATAAAGAGGTATTTGAACAACAAGAACGTCTTCAGAACAAGGATGCTTTAACTCCGGAGGAAGAGGACTTGGATCTAATGAACGAAGAAGAGGAAGAACCAAATTAATTAAGTTATAGAGAAAAACAAACATTTATTTCAAGAAAGCTGCTCTTTGCACTACAATTTTATTATTTTAGATTGTAGCTACCTAATGCTTTTAATGTAGGTAGGTAGTTAATTAATTGTCTCGGACAATATCAGTAAATATTTACTGAATTGTTTTAAAAAATAACAAATTATTATAAATATAATACTTTTATTACTTTGCGCTTGTGTTTTATTTCAAAACCAAATTATAAAATTAATGGGGAACGTGCTAATAATAAACAGATTTTGCAGCCGCATAAAAAATTTAACAGGTTTTGCAACCTACATCGTTTCAAAGATGGCCGCCAAAAAGGTTGCAAAACCTGCTAAGTAGGATTTAAATATCAAAATAACTAATTATTAATAATTCTGAGATTATACACTGATGAGATTATACACTTGACGATTTAAAAAAAAAAAAAGTTGCAGTTTTGCATCTCTAACCGTTTGATTTTAACAGTTTTTCGCCCTCTACCAAAATTTGCTTAACATTGACTTAGCAGGGTTTGCATCTGGATGACTCAATTGTAAGTAACTGAACCTGAGCAGGCAAAATTTAGGATTCTCATAGGAGAGTCGGACTCATGTGTACCACAGTGACGGAAGGGCGCTTTGATAGTAGGCGATATGTAGTTAAAGGCCAAGGATGGGTCACAGTCAATAACTTACTAATTTACCGCTCGAAGGTCACTGAAAACATTCTTGATATAGTTTTCCTTAGTTGAATACATATGTTTAAAATATATTAAAAAAAAAAAAAAAAATAATGCTTGGATAGTGTTTCATGAAATCGCACGCCACTGTGCTCCGTTGGTAGACAATGAATGGGGACGTAACTGGAGCCTGAGTTTAAAAGATGCGTAACTTAAATCAACAAGAACGACTCTGGTATCTCCCACATCCTTGGCAGTGTCTTAGGCAGCTCTTGTCTTTCAGGATCTGCAGGAAAAAAAAAAAAAAAAAAATCGTCGGTGAATCATTTAAGTTTTCATTACTCCCATCAACAGTTATTCCGGGTCTTTTGAGCGTTCTTCTCAGATCCCCAACACCCTTTCGATAATTGGTCCACCCCCAACCACCAAGAGACTGCCGGGACTTAGTCCAACTAATCTCCAAGACACAGACTTTAATATATATAACCTCTGCAACTTATCTCATTACTGCAAAATGACTTTTAAAACTCTTTTTAACCTTTCTTATCCTCAACAGGATTCATCCACCCGTTTCTTCTTCACCTTTTCGCTCCTTAACAGTATTACCCACAAAAGTTATTCTCCTGTCTTGAGCTTTATGACAATTACATGTTTGAATATCTTTAATTTTACTAATAGTATGGTAATCGTGCGAAAATCCGAGATCGAGTTTTCAACGTATTTTCACGTTTCAAGGACCCCTGAATACGTTTTGATCAGTTTCGCGATCATCTCTGTGCGTGTGTGTGTACGTTTATGATGAAAAGTTGTGAGCGTTCTAAAAAACTATTGTAGCTATGAACTTGAAAGGATTAATGAAGTCACATGTGTGACTTACACTTAAATCTGATAAGATTTCAACGAAGAATAAATAAAAAAGTCTAAATAAATAAATAAAAATATATTAATGAATATATAAAAAAATATAATTGAATAAATAAAACAATAAAGTACAACAACAATCGACTGACCTTTAAGGTGTGGAGGAACTCTGCCCAAAAAATAAAAATGAAAGCTTTGTATCAAATAATGTTTTTGGATATGAAACACGATTCTTTATTGTGATTATTTTATTCTTTTTGAACAGTGAGAATAAAATTCCGTTTCCATGTAAAGGGTTTCCTCTAACATAAACATTTTTAGTTGAAGTTTAAAGTTTTTTAAAGTATCTATTGACTTCAAGAAGTGGGGAAGGGCATTAAATAAATTAATTCCTTTATGAGTTATACTTTTTTCAAAAAGAGAAGAGCAATGTTTAGTTAATCTCCGTGCTTTTACAGTTAAAAACTTGGTGATTTTGAAATATCTTCCCTTTTTTTCCATAAATTAGTATTTTTACCATAGTAAAAACCCAATGTGGACAAGTGCTCAATTCATAAACCCCTATTAACTGCTCATGTAAGGAATTTATCGAGCCTTTGACTAAGTCAAATGTTGAATAATAGCGCAAACGGTCAACTTGTATTGGAGGAGGGGCGAAAAATTAATTGATTACTTCGTCCTGGGGAAGTACATTGCCAGTAATTCACAGAATAATTTTTTTATTCCACGTAGGGGGTCTAGTTTCAAGTGAAATATGCATAGTATGTAACTCAAAGTAGTTTCGGAAAGAGGAAACAGAACAGCATATGGGAACTGTGAGAACGAGGTAATCCATGAATATGTATGTTGACGACTATACTCGTAAAGTCAGGAGTGTAATCTGGGGTATATATACATGGGTCAACAGACAGTTCACAGTTCACATCCTGACTCCACATAGGATATGTAATATAGGATATAAAATATAGGATAATATAATATAATATAGGATAATATAATATAATATAGGATAATATAATATAATATAGGATAATATAATATAGGATCAGCTTCCGCCTTCAAACCTCTTACTTCTCCACAGAAGTTATGTGATCGCTCAGAAATTTGATGTTGAGTTTTTACCTTAATTTTATGTTTAGTTAGGGGTGCGTTCCGAAACACTTCTTTTAAAACCGCAACTCATTCAGGACATTATATATAGAACTTTTACTATCAGTTTTTCCTCCTTAAATTTTTCATTAGTTACTGCTACTCCAGCCATCTGAATATTCTAAATGTCTGTACATTTTCTACTTTTTCAGTTTCTGTAAGGTTGTTTGCCTAAACGAACTTTAAGGGGTAAATGTATCCCCATATTAGATTTGGACCCACCACAATAATGTTTTTGAGTGAAAATTTAAAACAGAATGAATTATTATTATTGTTTTTATTATTATTCATACATATAAACGTAGATAATATAATAATGATAATAATGAAATGATTGAATAATATTTAATTTATTTAATTAGTGAGATATTTGTTTCTCAACTCTTTCACTTAGCTTTTGCAAGTCGATCTCAATGCATGTATTTGCACATCGTAATTGATGTTGCAGGTTATCGTCCGTTAAGTTCGAGCGTGATTTATCTTTGGTAAATTTCATTTTCGAAAACAAAAACCGAAGGAATAAAACTAAAAAGGACTGCTCTACTGCGCATATCTAGGTATGCCTAGCAATAAGCAGCGTGATAAAGTTACAGGAATGGAGCGTGACGCTGCGGGGGGTCGCTGCAATTCAATACTGCCCACTTCTAAGTACATATGTATAAAAACAGAAGCAACGTGATAAAACAAAAACAGTTTTGGGATTTATTTGTGACAAAACACTACACAAAAACAAAAATATTGCACAAAAAAAACAAATTTTGTAAAATTGTGGTGAATCTCGCGGGCCTCGGGTTGGCGGCCACTTTGATTTACACAATTGTATTCAGTATTCAGTTAACATGTTATAGTTTAGCGGAATTAAATATTATAGCAATTATTATTATTATACTGTTACAAGGAGAACTGCAGTAGGTGCTGGTGCAGCCTCTGACCCAGATTGCATAAGGCTTACAATGCACATTCCATTCCTCCCCAGGATATTAATTATTCATTCGCTCCCTTTCCTTCCTCTTATTTTCGTGACCCCCCCTCCAGAGACAATTCATTTCACTTGTCCTCCAGACACCCTATAAGACACACAATAGCCTACTACCAGGCTGATCTAGTTCAATTTCAATTATACATTCTCTTTCTCTCATATTTTTCGACCTCTAGATTCAAAATATGAAAATCAAATTTTTGTCCGCCTTTGTGTCTGTGATCAATTGGCGAGAAGTAAGTGGGGACAGGCTTAACTAAAAAAAACTGATATAACTGCTGTTGTAATGAATATATCGTTACAAAATTTCATATTGGCAGAAGAAAAGGAGAGATAAGTAAGGGCTCAACTCAAAAACCTCAATAACAACTGATGTAATGAATGTATCGACATGAAACTTCATATTTAAAGTCAAAATCCAATGAAGACTTAACCTGTCAAATTACAGATCAGCTGAAGGAAAGTGGGCTTCAGGGGAGAGGCTCAATTCTAAAGGGGCCCACAGACGTACAATAATATTGCGCAATAATGAAGGTTGTGCAATAAAGTTGATCGTGTGTGGATGATATTGAAAGGTTGCACAATATATTGCGCGAAATCAAAAAAGTTAGATATTTATTGCGCAATACTGGGAATATTGTACCGTGTATAGGGAAGATTGTGCAATATTACCGCAGTTGCTGTTGACAAGAGCGGGTCGAAATGACAAACAAAAGGTAGGAGAAGAGTTTCATTTTGGAATTTATTGATGTTTATCGTTCCCTCCCGGCGCTCTGGGATGTCACCAATAAAGATTATTCCAATCGTACGACATACTCATCGCGAAGTATCCTGAAAGGTTCCCGAACGCCGACGAACAGGAAGTAATTAAGAAAATCGTTCGGTTCACATACTCTCAGTTCATTGAGTAACGTTTCATGAGTATGCTGTTCTCTCTCTTTTAACCACTGTTTCGCCCACTTTCTACCTTTGCGTTTATTCTTTTTTTTCATACTTGTACCCATGGCAATCAAAATACATCACAGTTCAGTGTCACTCATCATTTTACTTGCTCACAAGATGACAAACTGAATGAATTTCGCAATAATATTGCACGTCTATGCCCCTCTTTGTACAATATATTGTGCAACCTTTCAATATCATCCACACATGATCAACTTCATTGCACAACCTTGATTATTGTGCACTACTATTGTATGTGAGTGGGCCACCTCAATTTATTTGCGCAATATTATTGTATGTCTGTGGGCCCCTTAAAACCCTGATAACTGCCCATATTATGAATTTATCGACTCAAAATTTAGTTTCATGATTTAGGAGGCTCTATGTAAGTCAACTGTTGAATATTAGCGGAAACGATCAAATTGAATAATTCGTTCTGGGGAAGTACATCGTCGGAGATTCACCGACCACTTTTCTTATTCCTCAGGTAACCCTATATCGGTCAGTTCCTGAAAACTTCTAAAAACAATATATACATTTTGGATGACATTTCAGATTATTCGTAAGGATGAATTAAAAATCTTCTGCATCATCTTTAGGCTACCGTATCTTCACAGTTTTCTATTTATTTTTTCAGAATGTTTTTTCCGGTTAACCTTTGACTTGTTAATGCTCCATAAAGCTGATTCCTTTTCAAAAAGATTACATTCGGCCCGATACTTACCATTAAGACTGTGGCTATTACAAAAAAATAAAAAATAAAAAACCTCACACATTCTTCAGAATGCGGTGTAGGTCGGTAGCTCCAAGCCTGTTATAGGGCTCTTTAGTCGCTACCTCCAAAAAAAAACTACAAGAAAAAACCAGGTTTTTTCACCACTCATCACCTAGTGTTTCGATTTTTTTTTTTTTCTCTGGTCTCATCGTCCGAAAATCTATTACAAGTTGGATTGGATACGGTGATATAGATAGGATGTTGGCGGCAGCTATGAAGTGATTAGGGCGGTAGCAGGTAGAAAATAAGTCCCTCAGACGTGTTATCAATAGTCCGTGATATATTATATCACATGATAGGGTGTAATATGAGACGGTGATCCTTGCTTCATAAGTCAATTAGCCCATACATGCTTTCAGATTTCAGTCTTTTGAATAGGGAACGAAAGTTGTATTGGTTAAGGGACGACAGTAGTTTCCTAAAAGGGCCCTAAAAAATATCGAAAGTTCATGATGTGCAATTTTGAAGACAATGTACGTATTTTAAAAAAATTTCAATTAACATTTTTTTCATATGGATTACTTCTAAATTTACTAAAGAGATACCATCTTGATTTTCTGAATTTGCAAAAATGTTCAACCTAATCCAAAGATATAAATTATCTTACTGGGTTAACAGAGAAAATGAATAGCATAGAATAAGAGAACAAATATTGGGTTTATTTACCTAAATCTACATGCATAACTAAGATTGATACTAATAAAAAAAAATGAAATTATTTTACAAAAAGAAATCTTACAAACTAATTACTTAAAACTATATTAGTCTTTCTTCTGTTTTATTATTGACCATTATTTATCATTCTTTTATATTTTGGGCCTATATATATGTACATTAGGGTGGAACGAAAATGGCCTTTTAAAATTTTTTTTAGTTATTAGTTTGGTAATAGTGGAGAAAAGTTGCCTTTTAAGTTCAGAAAGAATTTAAAAAAAATTGGTTGCAATACTACAACATCTTGAGGTGCCGCAAAGAGCTTAAAGTTTGTAAAAAAATGGAAAAATTTTAAACTTTGATATATTATTTTTTATGAATTTCTCGTACATATAATGTTACAAAAGATGGTTTTAAATACATATATAAGCATTAGAATTGGAAAAAATTATTAATTAGAAAATATAATAAAAATAAAAAATATTTTGTAATGTCAAACTTTGTATTTCTTACTTGTGTATCCTTAATGATTACAAATGTTACAGCTGCAAAATGTTTGTTTCTACTTCATTGCCACATTAAACTGGTCCTTGCGGCACCTCAAGACCTACTCCAATATTTTTCATATTTTTAATTTATCTTATCTACACTAAAAGGCAACTTTTCTGCGCTATTCCAAATTAAAAATCACATAGTCGAGACACGCAAAAATCTTTGAAAAAGTTCCAAAAAAGTGTGTTTTTATGAAACTTTAAGGTCCTTGCGGCACCTCAAGACGTACTCCAATATTTTTTATTTATCTTATCTACACTAAAAGGCAACTTTTCCGCGCTATTCCAAATTAAAAATCAAAAGTTGATTTTTTCGTTCCACCCTAATGTACATACCTATAAATAAAAAGTACCTTTTCTCTTCTACGTAAGTACTTCCAATGTTATATTTTACCCCCGTAGATCTTCTCTCACTCAGACTGGTTCACTACATCTTAACGCTAAAAACACTTCTCTCTCTAGACTGTCCACTTCCACAACCCAACTTAGACTGTTTCGTCGTATTTTGTCCTCCATTCATTGGTTGTTCACATTTTGTTTTAAAACAAAATGCGACTACTCCATCTTTCGTATATTTATTCACTTATTAAGTTACTTCACTCCTAACAGCTGTTTTTATACAAATAATAATAATTGATTTTATAATTTATTAATAATCTTAATGTATTTCTAAAAACCCATATCCTGACAAGACAAGAAATGAACAGTCGACATAAACTTTTACCAAGACTACTAGACAAAAGATGCAAATTAACTTTGAAAACAAAACGACAGATATACAACGCAGTACTCAAATCTTAGACTTAGGGACTTGAACTCTGGGGTTCTGCCAAGGCTCCAATGCTTTCTATCCAAAATCCTTCGTACAATAGCCAATGCTCCTTATTACGTCTCCACACTGACCTTAACGTACCTTTTGTCACCGAAGTAGGTAAATTCAAGTATAAAAAAAAAAATCGGGTGCGTGCAACTCCGATGCTTGGCGAAATGAGCGTGACAACATCTGAGTTGCGAGATAGCGAAAGTGTCAAGAATCAAATATAACAAATCATTTCAATACAATTTTTGAACCTTAAATGAACCTTTCATTTGCATTGCATTTGATTTGAACCTTTCTTGTTTTTAAATTGTTTCAAGGTTCAACAATTTTATTGAAATGATTTGTTATATTTGATTCTTGGACACTTTCGCTATCTCGCAACTCAGACGTTGTCACGTTCATTTCGCCACGCATCGGAGTTGCACGCACCCGATTTTTTTTGTATTGTAAATATCATTTTCAAATAAATTTTATTTATCAATAAACATTTACAAACGAAAATGCTTTTTTAACGTTTAAAATAATAAATTATTCAATTTAGAAATACGTAGGTACCTACTCATTTCGTTTTGTTTTGAAATATTTTATATTTCAAAAAGTAAACATCAAATCGGTCAGCAGCGATACGTTTGTAAGCGGTACCACGTGAATCGAGACAGGAGAGCAACTAGCGGAACGAAGACAGTGTGAAGCGCTCTCTCGGCGCATGCGCGATACGTGTGTTACGTGTTACCGAAAGTAACATAACGCAGTTTTCGAACATAGGGTGCCGGCCTACCAAATTATAAGACATTGTCACGTCAAAAATTATTTTCCCTTCTTAGTTCCTACAATAATCCTCTAGTCCGTGCCCTCCATTCTGCCATACTTCCCCAACGACGGCTCAAGCGTCAATGGCCTAGACACCTTCTTAGCAGCAGCAATGACTGATTAGTTACAAATGAGAGTAACACAATGGTTAAAGAGTGTCACCACTGGATTATTTCTCCCCTCTTGACATTTGCACATTCCCATTAACTCTCTCTTAGCATATTTTTTTGTTGTATTTATTTTTTATACAGTTATAAATATCAATTTTGAAAAAAAAAAAAAAAAAATAATAATAATAATAACCCATGAGAACAACACCTATTTATGTTCAATGGATTCGGCTGAAGGGGGGGGGGGGGGGACAGAGAGGGCCTAACTGAAAAATTCCAATAAGTGCCGTTATGAAGAATATATCTAGGATCAGGATTCAGAAACCCCTGAATAAGACAACTATTGATTTTTTGTACAAAGGAAGGAATTTTGGAGGGAGAGAGAAAACTTAATTGATTTATTTGTTCTGGGGATGTACATTGCTGGTGATTCACGACTTATTTTTTCTTTATTTTTGAAATGGTGGTTATCACTGGGAATTCTGGTGAAAAGTCAATATTGAATTTCTGACCGATTACATAACTTTCCCTATACACCGATATAGTTGATGAGCTAATGAAATGCAGCAGGGAGTGCATACTATATTATGCATCCTAGAAGTGGAAGGTGTAGAGTTAATTTAGTGAAGCTTGTACGCTGAGGTTGGGGCCGTCATACATGTCCACGCTCGACCATACAACATCGTCTTGAATGAACACGGCTAGTGCATGTCTCTTTGTTTTAGTTTAAACGAACCATCAAGAAAAGTTGTCGGTGAATCACTGACAATCTACTTCTCTAGAGCAAATTAATCAACTAACTTTTTCCTCCCCCTCCACCAATTGTTTGCGCTAATATCCTCATACTAAATTTTGTGTCGATAAACTCATTATCGGCAGTTATTAGGGTTTTTGAATTGAGCCCACTCCCCTGCACCCCCTTCCCTTCAGCCGATATCGCTGCAAATTAATAAGTGTCGTCCTCATTGGGTTTTGACATTATATAGAGTTATCGTGTTTACAGACACACACACAAATTCAAAATAAAGAACAGAGACATTTTCAAGGCTAATAAGGATGCGACGCTAAGCTCTTGTCCTGAGTATGTACGATGTCAGGTACTCGTTAAAGACCTCTGCCCTAGGTGAATAAAAATTTAGGACTCCTATAGTAGAGTCGGACTCATGTCCACCAGAGTAACGAAAGAGCGCTGTGGTAATAGGCGATATGACCTCGTAGTTAAAGCCCGGGTATGAGTCATAAAACCTAACCTAACCTATATTTATTTGTGTTGACGTTTCGCCTCTTCCTTCTCCACAGAAGTTATGTGATCGTTCAGAAATTTGATGTTGAGTTTTTACCATAATTTCATGTTTTTCGCCCCTTGATTTCAAAAATATAAAAAAAAAAAAACAATGTGTAATAAAATAAAATAAAATAGAAAATATATATATATATATATATATATCATCTTACCTGCAACAAATTAAATTACATAATTCTTTATTTTCAAGCCAACTGTAAACAATAAAAATAAATTGTTAATTTTACTAACATCTAAGTTATTTAACAAATGCACATTTGGTTCTGAGTCGTATTCTGGTCTATTAGTGAGATGAGTGACAAAAAATATGAAATTTCGGTGATGAATCAACAACGAAATTCTTCTTTACATAACTTCCCCTATACTTCATTCAATCAGTTAGTTAAAGCCCGAGCATGAGTCATAATAACTAACTAACTATACAATTTTATCAGGAGCTATCGTGTTCACAGGCACTCACCGGTGTCTACATACACATAGATAATAATTTTTGTTTTCATATACAAATATTTTGAACTAGCTGGCTTTCGAGGCAGCTCTCATCAGGCTATCGGATCAGTTTTTGTTCTGACTATTCAAGTCAACATCAACTTTCGATTACATAACTTCCCCTATACCTCAGCTGAGAAAGTCAAAATATAACAGGTTGGAGTCCATCTTTTGTCTGTCTGTCTTTATATATTTAACTATAAAAAAGTATTGCTTTTGTATTTTATTTATTTATTTCAATACAAAGATTAGTTACAGGAAATGTTTACCTTCAGTTTCCTTTCAGCTATAAATGGAAGGAAGCGATACAATAAAAAACGATAGATAAAAAAATTGAAGTAAAAAGCAATACCTAAGTCTTTCTTTCAATTATATTTTTTGTCAGTTTCTTTCTTTCTGCCGTTTCATTGTTGAAACAATTGTTATGAAACTGTTGATTCGTAATAAGAGTTATGTATGCCGTTCTCTGGGTCTAAATATTGTTTATTATTTAACAACTGAATGTTTTGGCTGTTAATTATCCATTTTAAATTAAAACAAAAAAAAGTCAGTCTTCTGCAGAACGAATTAATCAATTAACTTTTCGCTCCCCCTCGAAAACCAGTCGACCGTTTGCGCTAATATTCAACATTTGACTTACATAGGGGCTCTTGAATCGTCATACTAAATTTTGTGTACATATATTCATTATATCTGCAGTTTTTATGGGGTTAGGTTAGGTTTTGTGACTCCTGCCCGGGCTTTAACTACAAGGTCATATCGCCTACTACCAGAGCGCTCTTTCGTCACTCTGGTGGACATGAGCCCAACTCTACTATGTCCTAACTATTGCCTACCGTAAATTTTTATTCACGTAGGGCCGGGGACCATCGCTTAAGGTCCCATCCGAAGGACGGCTTGCTTTAAGTTTTTTTTAGCACCCAGATAAAAATTTTATCGTTATTTAATAACCTAAGGGCTTCGTCCGTTTTTCGAACCCACGATCTTGAGCTCAGAAGGCAAGCACGCATACCACTGAAATAGCTAGTATAATAAGCTTGAAATAATGTTAAGTCTCCCCGCTAATCCCCCCATAAGGACAATAGGTGTGGTCGTTAAGGGGTTCTGGGATAAATTCAATCTATCGGGAGTGATTGTGTTCACAGACACACAGACAGAACCTAGTTGTCAAAAAACATAAAATTCCGTTGAAAACTCCGCATCGAATTTTTTACCGATTTCGTAACTTCAAGTTCAAGATCGCGGGTTCAAAACCCGACCGAGCCCCTTAGTACCTACAAAAACCTCAATAACTCCCGAAGTAATGAATATCGACATGAAATTTTATATGTGAAACAAAAATTGGATAAGGACGTTGGCTATCAGTTTTTGGTCAAATCGGCCTAAGGGAAGAAGGGGTTCAGAGAAGGGGCTTAAATCAAAAAATGTAATAAATGTTAGTGTTATGAATGCACGAGGATTCAAAAGTACCCCTGAGTCAGACATCTATTTATTTTCAACCAAATCTGTGTATTTGGGAGAGCAGAAACTTAGTTGATCAATTCGCGCAGAGGAAGTAATTTTTTTAACCATCGAAATGAATGAGACTTCCCCGCTCTCTGTTTCCACTGACGCTGTCGATCAACACACTTCACCCAGCGCCAACCAAGGCCCGAATGAGCAAAGTGGGGATGGACTGTGATTGGAGCACATTGAAGGAGTGGTGGGGAGGCTCCTTCGTTCCTATTGGCTGTTCTTCTCTCCCCACTCCTCCCAATCCATAAACTACCGAATATCTCTATGGAGTCACTTTATGGACGTCTCCTTAAAGGAGCCCTCTCCAGGGTCTACTGTCTGTTCTAGCAACAATCTCAGTGTATCTAAGACTTTTACAAAGCAGATCAGTTATTATGACTCATGCCCGGGCTTTAACTACGAGGTCATATCGCCTACTACCAGAGCGCTCTTTCGTCACTCTGGTGGACGTGACTGAGCTGTGGGAGTCCTAAATTTCGCCTACTCTAAATTTTTATTCACCTAGGGCAAGGGGTCTTTAACGAGTACCTGACATCGGCTTGGGACCATCGCCTAACGTCCCATCCAAAGGACAGCGTGTTTAAGTTTATTTTACCCCCCAGATAAAATAAACTAAGGGCCCTGGTCGTGTTTCGTACCCACGATCTTGAGATCAGAAGGCAAACACGACCGCAAAAAACCTCTATTTGCCAATATAATGAATATATCGACAGAAAATTTAGTATGAAGATTCAGAAGTCCATATGTAAGCTATTGATTTGATTTTAACTGATTTTTTTGGAGAGCAAAAATTTAATTGATTGTTTGCTTGGGCAGTACATTGATTCACTAACGATGTTTTTGGATTTGACATTGATGTAGATTTAGGGGTCTTTAACGAGTACCTGACATCAGGCTTGGGACCATCGCCTAACGTCCCATCCGAAGGATGGTGTGCTTAAGTTTATTTTACTTCCCAGATAAAATAAACTAAGGGCCTCGGTCGGGTTTCGAACCCAAGTTCTTTTGAGCTCAGAAGACAAGCACGCATACCACTGAGCTACCGGCGCCCTCCCAAAATTTTATATGTTTAACGGGAACCTCATAAGGTCAACACATCGATTTTGAGGCAAATTGGTCAAAGCGGGGGGGGGGGGGGGGGGGGGGGGGAGTCAATAATTTAAATTTTAAATTGTTCCGGCCCAAAATATTTGAACATGCAATGTTTTGTCATGTACTAAGCTATTTTATAATTTTGATCAACGCCAATTTTTTATTCTGTTTTCACCTATCATATAAGGGCTCAAGGTGCAACAATGGCGTAGGTTCAAAAGGGGGGGGGGCTCAGGATAAATTTTTTTTTACTTTAAAAAAAAACGTCTTATAAACAAAAAAAACATAATAAAAATAAGAGCACAAATATTTGTTGACCGGATTAGTGAGGTTTTCAACCCCCCCAGAGAACGTTGAATTCCTATTAAAGCATGAAGTCTTCATAAGAAACTAGACTAGTTCAGCTACCGACCGACAGATGGCAGACGTGCTTCCTTCATTCTGTAAATGATACAGATATAACTCTGCTAGTGGAAAAATAAGTGACTACATTTCAAAAAGTACTCATTTGCCTGCTTTTCGTCATTACAGAAAAATAGTGTACATTCTCATTAGAGTTGTTACTAGTGTATTAGATGTAAATAAAGCTAAAGATAAAAAAAAAATATTGAAATGAAAATTGTATGGAAAAAAAAACGAAATTAATTGAATTAATTTAAAATATTTTCTCTTCTTGAGGTGCCCGAAATGCAAACAACCGGTATATCAAATTTTGTTTTGAAAATGCGATACACAGGCTATGTATTTCCCAGAAGAAATTAATCAATTAAGTTTCCACTCTCCCTCCAAAACCAAACCACCGTTTGGGTTAAAAATCAATATTTGTTTTTTCACCATTTCAACATTTTAAATTATGTTAACAAACTGTGAAGTAATTGATTAAATTGTGCTGCGGAAACATATTGCCGATGATTCAACGACAAATTTTGTGTCTATTGATATCCACAAAAATACAGCTAAGGAAGTTGCCATGGACGTGTTCTTGGTTGTCCACGGGCGGCCGTTACAAGGCCCCCCTCAACATTGTTCAATGAACCTGGGACAGAGAGGAAGCAACAGGTGACCTCCTGGTGATGAGTTGGCATCAACTATTCCCCCTCTCCCCTCTTTAAAGTACACTTTAACATAATACACCTGTTGTTCAGTCTACCTCATGACCGTTTCAACAGATGGACTCTACATACATTATCTATGGAGAATAGATCAAACAACTTCCAAGGGGGGCTTGTGGATACGCTCCTAAAAAATAATAATATTTATTTAAATTAAACCATAAAAGTCGTCGATGAATAAGGAGCTATGTACTTCCCCAGGACGAATTAAAAAAATATATATATATATCAACAGTAACTACCTAACGATCTTTTTATTCACCAATTTCCAAATTTATATAAGAACTAGCAGTAATACCCGGCACACAGTGGGCCAGATCCCGAATCTAGCTGGACAAAAGTCCGAAAATGAAGTGAGCGATTTCGGGATAAAAACAACCTGGTTCAACAATTAGTATGTGAGAGAAAATAAACGAAGGGAATTAGAGAGAACAAAGTCAATACAGCGCAGCGACGAAATAAACAAACCATGCGAACAGCCGTATTATCTTGGAGGCGAGGTAGTTTGACTGCATCACTTATCTGTCAGTATCGCTTCCGAACATTACTGATCTTTTCTTCATTATTCTTCCATGGAAGGCAATCAAAAAGGTAAGTCTTAGCAGTTTTTGTTTTGTCTTAAGTCAGTCACAAAGTGTTGGAAGGGCCACAAGAATAGAGCATGTTTGAAAAAAAAAAGTTCATTCTAGTTCATAAGGGCGTAACTTTTTTCATACCTCTCAGTACCTCGTAAACGTTCATTATTCTTGTTCGTTGACTAATAGATAATAGGATGGCACTAAATTTAACGACCCGTTTTGCCCCGTTTTTTTTTTTTTTTTTTTTCACTAATGTTATTTGTAACTGCAGGTGTGAAAATGTCTATATGCAGAAGGGAGTTGTACGATATGTTGAGAGCCAGCAATCGTCCTATTGGAAATACCCTTCGAACAAATTACATTCCTTTTTGACTATACGAAGAAAAAATGTGGACTCGGCAGCTATTGATACGCCAAAGCAAGGAGGTGGCAATACAAATGATGGCATTGCAGCTCGAAGGTTTTTTCAAAATCCTTCCTGAAATTACTGGCGTGGATGAAGAATTAATCGAAAGGTTTAGCATACTCCTACAGGCTTCGTCATCGGGGTATGATATTTATTTGGGAGCCTTTGAAACTTTCCCTGCTGAAACTGCTCATATGATGAACGTCTCGCTGTATGATTGGTACACCATGTCTGTCAGGGTTCATAAAATACTTATATATGGGAGTGCTCTTATCAAACATTTTCTAATACCTATCGGAAAGCTGGCCGAAGACGTTCAAGAAAGCCAACATAAGGAGATAAAAAGGTTCAGGAAACACTTTTCTAGAAAAATGGATAGATTTTCTCCTAACTGACATTTAAACAACCTGCTCATTTTGTCTGATCCTTCTATTGGCTCCCTCAGACCACTGCCTTCCAAAAAAACTGATTAGTGAAAAAGTAAGACAGTCACTCTTAATTTCAACAAGGCCTTCGGCAGAAATTAGCAAAGAAGTCTACAATTCCGTTAGTGATTTTGGTTTGAGCGACTTGTCGCTCTAATTATAATAATTAAAAAAGTAATTGACAAACCATAGTGTTATTCGTTATTTTTCTGCCTTTTTATGGCCTTCTGAATGATGGAAAATAATAATTTATCAGTAACTTATTCACAGGACTTTTGACCCGCTAGATTCGGGATCTGGCCCACTGTGCGGCGTTGCCCTGTGAACTTTGACTTTTCTCCTAATATCTCTCATTCGAATTGTATTTAATTCTTCAACAGTACATTCATGATGTTATAATTTTCAATTATTCATATGGAATAAGGCTTATAGTCCTTCAACGTCAGACACCCCAGCTTGTATCTGCTTTGCAGCGGCTGACACCCCAGCTAGTATGCGCCTTTCAACGGCGGAAATCACAGCTAGTATGTGCTTTGCAACTGCGGAAACCACAGCTAGTAAATACTTAGCATCAATGGACATCCTAGCCAGTGCGTACTTAAGAACGCTTGGTCCACAGCTAGTATGTGCTTTGCAACGGCGGAAATCACAGCTAGTAAATACTTAAAATCGCTGTACATCCTAGCCAGTATGGACCATAGCTCGTATCGGCCTTGCAACGGCGTACACCCCAGTGTGCTCGGAACCGCTGGGCGCCATAGCTAGTGTGTGCTTGAAACCGGTGGACACAACAGCTATTACATTCTTAAAATTAATGCTATTACATCTCTAGCTATACTAAGTCTGTGAACACGATCACTGCCGATAGAATACATCGACACGAAATTCTATATGTGTATTCAGAATCCTGTAATTTTTAGCCAAACGGCCACAGGGAAGGGGGTGCAGGGGGGAGGTTTGAAGCAAAATCCAATAACTGCCGATGTAACGAATGTATCGACATGAAATTCCATATGTAAATTCACAGCCTTATAATAAAGTCACCTATTAATTTTCAGCAAAATCGGTTAAGGTTTTACGAGTTTTAGCTCAAATGGTTGATTGACTTTGGAGGGAGAAAACGTAAGTTAATTATTGTTGGGGAAGTATATAGCCAGTGATTTACCGATGCCTTTTTACATAGTTTGTCGACCCCTGAGCTTGAGCGATGAGTTTACCTCCCTCCTGTTGAACTGTTTAAAATACGTACAGACTACACCTGTTGTGTTGACCGTTTCAACAGATGGACCAACATTCTCATTACCTTCATACATATACATTATCTAGTTTAGGGCGTTGAAAAAGCTGAAAGTACTTCTTCGTTTGGGGGTTTAAGTATAAAGTGTGTGAACTTACCCCGGGGACGCCAAACATTACAGTCAAGACAAGGATATAGAAAGCTGAATCCGGCTTAAAGTTTGGATTTCAACGAATGCTGTCAATCGGCGAAGTTTGAGAGTTTACCGAACCCATCGTCGTCGCGAGTGTCACAACAAAACACGCGGCAATTTTAAAATCTCTCCCCAAAACTCCGCACGGTGGTGCAATGTTTACCTAAAATAAAAAGACTATTAAGAACTAACTCCATTTTTTAGAATGTATTCAATGAAAGCCGTAAAAGCGGAAAATAATTGTTTTTTTTTAGAGTACATTTAGTGCTATCAGCTGAACGAGAATGAAATAGTAAAAAATAAAATTTCAGCTTAAAAAGTGTGGACCGATTTATTGAAAAAAAAGAAAATTAATGATTATTTAATTGAGGATACTTAGGTACTTACTACTACTTATACTTAAACTAAAAATATGATTGTGAAATGTAAACTATTGTTTTATTATTATTAGCCCCCCCCCCCCCCCCCCCCCCCCCCCCCGCGGGCCCCCCAGAGAATAATGCTAGCTACGCCAAGTGCCATCATCACTGCTTGATTTATCCCCTCTTAACATTTGGACCTATTCTTATTCCTGTCTCTTAGTACAACACTTAATACACTTTATACGAAGCATAGGGAAAGTTATGTAATCGGTCCGAAATTCAAAGTCAAGTTTTCATTGGAATTTTTTGTTCTCAAACCCCCTGATTTTAAAAATGAAATGTGTTCATGTGAATAAATGTGTTAACTCTCGATAGAATGAGAATATTGACACGAAATTTTTTTTTTATGGGTATTCAAAACATTCTACGGAAGACACCTACTAATTTTCAACCAAATCGACCAAGAGAAAAGGCATATCAGAGGAGGGGGTTTCGACTTAGAAACCCTAATAACTGCTAATGTATTGAATGTATTAATACAAAATTTAGTATGAGAATTCAGTAGCCCCTATGACAACTATTCATTTTTAGCCGAGAACTAAAACGTAATTGATTGATTAGATTCTGAAGAAGTACATTGATAGTATGGCGACCACTTTTTTTTATATAAAGTTTTAATATCTATTTGTAAATAAAAAAATAAAATAAGACTTGGGATAGTTTTTTGGCGGGAGTCAGTAGTTTCCCGGGCTACAGTTTCCAGGCCTGATGGGTAGATGCCGGTAGTGCCGCCTCTGCTAACCTCTCTCTCTGCTCTCCACATACAATAACTGTTCTTTAATTATTTATTTACTATTTTTCTATTATTTATTACTTCTTTCTTTTTATACACTAGTACTTATTTCTTGGTGGTAGGCGAATGTAGTGGACTTAATTGTTAATTACATTTTTGACATACTTAACTTATTTATTGTTAATGATTGATCTGAACTGTAACAATTCGTAAATTCTGGTAATTTTTTTGAAATAATTTTTGGTTTAAGTACGTTTGACTGATACCTCTGTACTACTTATGTAGTAGTATATCTTCTAGGAATTGAATAAAATACGAGTGTATTTGAGATAGCCAATGGGCTTAAGCCACTACCATGGTATAAGGCACTAACTAGCTTTACTTCCTCAGCTATACAAAGTATAAGGAAAGTTATTTAATCGGTTTTATGTTAAATTTTCAACGGAATTTTATTTTTTTTTGACCTCCTAATTCCAAAATTTTTTTTAAAAAACCGCCTATGTGTCTGTATAATCTATCTACACGAAATTTTATATGTGTATGTATATCCCCCATCTGATTTTTACACAATTTACATATGCAATTTCGTGTCAATATATTCATTACAAAAGAGGGCGCCGCACAGTGTGAAATTCATGAGTTTTGAATTTCAAAATTCGAGCCCCCGCTCAAATTTTGATCAATTTGTATGAAACTAGGTGCAAAATATTTGTGAAATATTTTATCAGATAACTGCGGGTTTCAGAATCAAGGTATTACATACCAGTGGCAAAAATAGCCAATATATTGAATTTGGACAACTTTAGGCCAAAATTACAACATTAGGACCACTTTTGGCTAAAATAAATATTGAATTCGTAATCAGCGACCCAAAAAACATTCATTTAAGTTGTAAAAATCCGTTAACAAAATCTTGGACAAAAAAAATTAAATTTTTTAAAAATATATTATTGCAAAATACGATGCCATTGCAGTGATTGTACACTCTGACCAGTCTTAGTAAAAACAAGTTTTTCTTTCGACAAATAATTTGATTTATTAAATTAACAATACTTTAGTGGTGATTGTACACAATCACCGGTTTAAATAAGAAATTCAGAATGATTTTTCTACTTTCACCACTTGAAGATTGGTGACTTTAATCAATTTCACACATTCACTGTAACGTATACACATGGTGTTTGGGCAAAAGGGCTTTTGTCAGAATAAGTCTTGTGGTCCAAAGGACAAGTGCATTTAAATATGTTTACCAAATGCAACTGAATGTTGGAATGTTTTACTTTGTTTAAATTTAATACTTTTATTGAAATAATATTTCAAGTAACATAAATGTGTTTTACCTGATTTGCAGGAATTTTTGAAATATTCAGAAATTCCCTTTCTAAAATTCAGATTTGTTGTCTCAAGCCCTTTTGCCAAAACACCAGAGATATATAATAAATAGTCATCGGATTGACTTTAAAAAATCAGGTCACCCAAACACACAACCTCTGTGGTGCTGCTCGTGCATTTTGAAAGTTACTAGAAAAACACTAGATTTTTTTTCTAAGTAAACAATAATAACGTAAGAAAAAAATAAACATAAAACATTTCCTAAATGTTACTTAATGAAAAAAATTAACTACCAACAATATTTCATTGTTCTTTTGTACGTACATAAAACAAAAAACACATTATTAATTTTAAAAACCTGGCAATAAATAGAGAGACAAAAAAAAAAGGATAGGAGAAATAATTAAGTATTTAAGAAGGAAAAAAATAAATAGGTAAATAAATAAAAATGATATAATTTTTTTGTAATTTTCAGTAAGAAAGGAAGATGTATGCGGTCTTCTGGAGGGTTGCCTCTGTATTCTGAGGGGAAGGATGAAGGGCGGCAAATGGGGTAGTTAGTCCTCCGGCCCCAAAACTTACCTGTCTGATATTCACTATTATGGATGTTGATTAGCGACTGTTCTAATTGTAGGAATATTGAGGGTCAGTCAAAGATGGAAAAAAAACAACACTATTCAGATGCCAACGTTTCGATATATTTTATATCATCATCAGGGCCTACAAACATGGGGGGGATCAAGATTAGAATTTTTTGTTTATTTTTGATTCTAATCTTGATTTCCCCCCCATGTTTGTAGGCCCTGATGATGATATAAAATATATCGAAACGTTGGCATCTGAATAGTGTTTTTTTTTTCCATCTTTGACTGACCCTCAATATTCCTACAATTCACTATTATATGATGAGGGCGCCGGTGGCCCAGAGGGGTAGCTTGCTAGCCTATTGAGCTCAAGATCGCGGGTTCGAAACCCGAAGGAGGCTCTTAGGTTTTTCATCTAGGAGGTGAAAAGACCGTCCTCCGTGATGTCAGATACTCGTTAAAGTCCCCTAGACCCATTTATTTAATATATTGAAGTGAAATGTAATTTTTCAATAATTCATAATAAAATAAATAAGAAATTTAGTTTTTGCATTTCTCCTTATCGAACATTTTCCTTATTTTTAAGTGTTTTTCTTATTAAAAAAATGGTTAAATGATATTTGAAAAACGTGCAGGAGGCTGAGCTTGATTGCGAGAAGCAGTTAACTCGAATTTGAAAAAATTGAAGGTCCTCCTTTTTGCATAACACCGTCCAATTCAAAAACTGAAACAAAAACACAGGCAAACTTGATTACGATATCTCACTTCAAAAATATATAAAAAGATTGAAACCCCTCAGGTTTTTAGGACCTAATGGGGCGTTAAGCGATGGCCCCGAGCCTGTACGATGTCAAGTTCTCGTTAAAGATCCCCTAGGTGAAAAAAAATCTAGGATAGGGAAAATTTAGTAGTGTCGGCTTCATGTCCACCATAGCGAGGAAATAGCGCTCCGGTAGTAGGCAATATGAGTAGTTAAAGCCCAGGTATGAGTCACGATAACTATTTTATTACTAATATTAACTAACACATTTTGCTGCTAGTGTAAGATTAATTTAAAGGACTCACTTTAATTGATGTTAAAATGTAGGACTCTCAGTGTAGAGTCGGGCTCATGTCCACCAGAGCGACGAGCGCTTCGGTAGTAGGCGATGTGATAAAACCGTCCTCCGTGATGTCAGATACTCGTTAAAGTTCCCTAGACCTAGGTGAATAAACCCAGGTAGACAAAATTTACGATTCCCAATGTAGAGTGGGGCTCATGTCCACCAGAGTGAATAGTAGGCGATATGACCTCATAGTTAAGCCTGGGCATGAGTCACAATAACTAACTACTATATAATAATAATTATTATTAAAAAAGTCTTCAATTAATCACCGGCAACTGATTTATTTTCTCATTTTGGCATAAATTAACCCCTTTTCCAAAAATATGGACATTATGAAAGATTATGTACTTTAGGGAAGTGGAGGTTCTGTCGAGTACAGGAATACAACTCAGTATTGGGCTAAAAAAAAAGTAATAGCAACTTTCCATAAATTTTTCAATGAAGCATTAAAAATTTGAGTACTTTCCTTTTCAAAAATCCTAATGGCGCCGAAGAACAAAAATCCCCCAAAAAAGAGTCTACCTGTCTCCTTGGAGGCCCTCCTTGTCCCCCCTCTTCCTCAGGTAGGATAGGGGAGGGGGGAAGTGTTGTGGTACCTCCCTCGCGGCGAACACCCCGCCAACTCTGGCCCTTCCAGTACGCTCCGAGTGTTCGACACGGGTCCCTGGCTACCTAACAAAACCCGCCTACATGTGAGAAGAAATTGAGTTCCGCAAGCCTTACGGGGGTTTATATACATTTTTAGTTCGGTGCAGTTAATATTATATTTTAGTTTACAGTTTTTTTTTTATTTTGAAAAAAAAAAAAAAAATTAAAATTATTTCTCAAATTTTTTTTATTTGAACTTCAAAATTTTCTTCACCACCGTGGACTCAGGAGCCATCAACATTTTCGACGGTGAGTAGATAACATTTTTTAAAAAAATTATATCAATTCTGCACAAATAATATTTGCTAATAACAAAAATAAAAGATTCTGATTTATTAATACATTATTATAAACTTCTGAATATCCAGCAAAAATCAAATTTTGTCTTTAAATATTTATTACTTTCTAAAAATGCCATTCAAATTATAAAGTCTATTTTTCTCAGAAATCCAGATAAACTGCAATAATTTCTAATATTATAATTATTCAACACTCTTTAAAGCGAATAAATAAAATAAAAATGATTTTCTAGTATATTTTTTGTAGAAATAAAATGGCCTACATTTGTTACTAATATCCCGCGGCAAAATGTAAGCTAATTGGGAATAATTTATTGTTGTTTTTTTAATTGGTTTTTTAAAAATAACATATAACAATAACGAATGATATATTTAAGATAGATCAAAAATAAATTTGAGAGCGATATAGATGGGGATATATGATAAATTTGATAAATAATAAGTTACATTTTGGGAGCTAAAAAAAGGCAGGTTTATGATACATTTTGTAAAATAAAAAAGAGATAGATAATACATTTTGTTGTAGAAGGAGTTAAGCTAGTTTTTGGAATTTTGGGAACTACAAAAAAGGCAAATTGATAATAAATTTTGGAAAAATAAAGATACATGCTAAACTTTGCATATTACATTTTTCAAGACAAATGGAGTTGAGATAAAAATTGAATTTTGGGGGCAATAAATTTTGGTAAATAGAGAGAAAACAAAACGATAAGTTTTGGCAGATAGATCAAGTAAGCTAAATTTTAAATTCTGGGAACTAGAAAGAGACAGAAAGTTTGAAATAAATCTTGGAATACAGATAGATACTTATATAGTAAATTACAGGAGATAGAGGGAAGATACATTTTGGACCCCCAATTTTTGGGATTCTGTACTGTCTACAAGGAAATATTGTAAATTTTTTAATAAATTATACAACTATATATATAGTCTATTGTCATTGAACTACTAATATAATAACGGACTAATATAATAACGGACTAATATAATAACGGACTAATATAATCACTGAACCCATATTATAGTAGAGTAACAATAATAATAAATAATTCAAGAAATCACATTAAATTTTATTGCTGAAAGTCAACTCGAGTTGCTCCTACTTCAGACTTCTCTTTGAGAATGAGACACCTTATAGTCGACTTTATTAAAATTATAAATTTCACGGTTAAAATTAATTAAATATAGTTTTTCTTATTGGCTATTAAAAACACCTTCTTCCAGACCCTACCACTGGAATCTTTTCAATTCATGAATAATAAATGACCAGGAATCGACAGTGAAAAGAGGATTTTCTTTTTATTTTTTTATTTTTTTTTATTATCACTTATTATCTATAGTAATTTTTTTTTCCTATTCTTTTAAAATTGTCATTAAATCATAAAAACAATTACATTTTGTTGAAGAGAATTTAAAAAAAAAAAATACAATTAATTTCTATTTAATGAGTTTCAATTTAATTATATTATTAAAATAATGAAAATTCATTAAACATACGAAGACTTTAACGGCGGTAAACCGTTTGAAATGTTTCTTCTGGTGTAAAAATAACAGAAAAATGACTATTGGAGACTTTAATGAGTGGTTAGGTAGGAATATCAAGCAACTTTATCTTCGGTTGTTGTTAATTATTATAAACTTATTTTGATTACATTAATTATTTTATGTATTTTAAACTTTAAAATGATAATCTCATAATTTTTTTTTTTTAATGTTAGCAATTTTGTTAAATAGTTGCCATCGCCATCATGCCAATGCAGTTTATTATTTTGTAATAATAAATAATTAACAATATATTATGACGCATAACAACAACGCAAACATTCTAAAATGTATTATTTACTATGATTAAATTTAAAAAGTGCTAATGGGTAATTGTAGAAAAGATAGTTTGGTTATTTTTCGAATAATACGTTGTGTGTTTCTTATGATCTTTACTACAGTCTAAAAAAAAATATTATTCTTACTATTTCACTTAGCTTATAACCATTAATGGGGCCGACTCATTGTCTATAAAATTACATTACTGTAACTTCTATAACCAAACTAGAGAAAAATAATATGTATCCATTTTTAAAAAAATCGGGAAATCGTTAGAATTGACCACATATCCGAGTCAGTTGTAATATAAAATTTAAATCAAACTTACTTATCTTTTTTTTTATTGAACAGTCTTATACATAAATTCAGACCACAGAAGAAAATAATAATTAAAAAATCATAAAATTATAAAACATTTTGCTTAAACGAATTAAAAAATTACAGAAGCACAGCAGTGATAACAAAGTATGGAATATTCTTTGAAATCGTAACTTCTGTTTGGTCAGCGCATCTCACATTTGTACGTTTCCCACGCCGCGGCGCAAGGGGTCGCCAGTAGCTTAGGAGCTTGAAAAAGCCCACAGATAAAGTCCCGAGATAAGTTCTACTTCTGGGCTAATTGAAGCAGGATTTAGCCTCTCATGTCCTCGTCTGAGCCATACTAAGCCCATGTTATGACATCAGTAATCCCTCTTTACTATTTTCTTCTTTTGCCCCCTTATTCTCCAGAATTTTTTACTTTCCCATAAGGAAAGTTAGATAACTATAACAAAATTTGGAACTTGGGTTTGATTTTTACATTACCCAACTATACGAAATAGGTACGAGTTTGGACAGAAATTCGATATTTTGTTTTCATCGGAATTTCATATTTTAATCTAAAATAAAAAATAAAATAAATTGTACTCTATGGCTTATCACAAAAAATTTAATAATAAATAATAAAGGACGACCTCATACACTTTTTGTTGTATTGTCCCTCTTTGTGTATCCCCAGGCAAACATTTCTCCAAAATTATCTCACTAATAGACAAGAATACAACTCAGAAACAATTGTGATTTTTTAAAATAATTTAGATGTTAGAAAAATTAACAATTTATTTTTATTTTTTACTTTAGGCTTGAAAATAAAGAATAACATAATTTAATTTGTTGCATGTAAGTTGGATATTAACATTTTTTTATTTTATTTAGTTGCTATATTGCTTATTTGTTACAATTATATATACATATATATTTTCTTTTATTTTATTTATATAACTATAAGAATAAGTATTTTGTTTAAATAAATAAATAAACCCACTCATTGTCATAAAGGTTGTAATTTTTAGTGCAATAAAAGTTTATATATCTCTGTCTATCTATCTAAATAATTTTAATAACACAAAATTTTAAATGTAAATTCAAAACCTCATAAGTTAGTTATTATGACTCATGCCCGGGCTTTTACTACGAGGTCATATCGCCTACTACCTGAGCTCTCTTTCGTCCCTCTGCTTGTCATGAGCCCCACTCTACAGTGTGAGTCCTAAATTTTGCCTACCTGGGTTTATTCACCCTGGGTAGAGGGATATTTAACGGGTATCATCGCATAGGCTTGGGACCATAGCTTAGCGTTTAAAGTTTTTTTCACGTGCCTAAATCCAACCTTTAATGCCTCGGCCAGGTTTCAAACCCGAGATCTCGAGCTCAGTATGCTAGGAAGCTACTGGCGCCCTCTAATTACAGTTAGTTATGACTCATGCCCGGGCTTTAAATATGAGGTCATATCGTCTACTATCAGAGCGCTTTTTCGTCACTCTGGTGGACATGAGCCCGACTCCACTATGGGAGTCTTAAATTTTGCCTACCCTAAATTTTGTATTCACCTAGGGCAGGGGTCTTGAACACCTGACATCGTACAGGCTCGGGACCACCACGTAACGTCCCATCCGAAGGATGGCATGCTTTAAGTTTATTTTAACTCCCAGATAAAATAAACTAAGGGCCTCGGTCGGGTTTCGAACTCACGTTCTTGAGCTCAGAAGGCAAGCACGCATACCACTGAGCTACCGGCGACCTCTATCAACACGACATTTAGTATCACGATTCAGATGTCCCTGACTAAGACATCTATTGATTTTCAACCCAATCGTTAAATTGAATTTAGAAGGAGAGCGAAAACCCACCGACGACAATTTTTTTTTCCATTTCAATATTTCAATTTGAAGACATTTCCAATATTTTGTAGATAACATTTTTTTTTAGAATTTGAGCTTAAAAAATGTCCCCATTTATAACACTTCCCTTTCACTGTAAATATGTTATGTATACAACCTAGCTTGTAAATCGAATCTTGTTAGATACATGTTATAAATGTGAAAACCTTGGATTAGAAAATATTTCTAAGAAGGTTTTTCTAGGTTTCCTTTACTTTCATAAAATATTTTGTTATTTTTTAGTATAAAAAAAAAAAAGATAATTTTTCTTCCTGATAGAATATTTCCTTCATAAAATGTTAATCATGGTGAAATCTTTTTAGATGGGAAAAGTGATTTATTTAAAATGAATCAGCTTTATTTGAATTTTAATCAATCGTTTAAAAAAATATCAATTAAAAGATATTTTATTTTAATATATAATATCAAATATATAATAGGAGCCCCCTGATTCCAAAATTGAAAAAAAAAAAATTTCTGTCTGTGTGTGTGAATGTGAACGCGATAACTCCTGATTTTATATGTACAGCCAAAACCCTTCAAGGACGAGACATATTGATTTTCAGTCAAATCGGCCAAAGGGAAGAAGGGATTAGGGGGGAGGCTTAACTCAATAACTGCCCTTGTAATGAACATATCGAAATGAAATTTTATATTTAAATTCAAAACCCCAGGATGGCACCTATTATAATGGAGGGAATATAATGAATGTATCGATACAAGATAAGGGAATAATATAACTATGTAAGGCAAATATTGAGTAGGTATATGTAGTGGGCTGTGTGTTTTGCACCTAGGGACCTAAGCATCCAGTGCTCTTATCCCTTTCCTGAAAGCGGTGGACTTCCCCCTTATTATATTACCTGTATGTTTAGACTACCTGAACCAAGCCCTTCATGAAGTGCTCAGTCTCCCAGTTTCCTTAATGAACCTGAGAATGCTCTCATAGTCCAATCTTCTAAAGTCTTCCTCTGCGATTACATCTCCACCAAAGATGCGGAATCTAGTTCGCGCATATCCCGAGCAGATGCCCAGGAAGTATGCCGCCGTTTCGTCTTCTTCCCCACATCTATCGCAGGTAGGACTGTCCTTGACTCCCACAGTGTGTAGGTGTCTATTAAACGGACCATGTCCTGTGAAAACTCCAGTCAGTTGCCTAAGCTCGTTCCTTTTGAGGTTCAGGATCCCGTCTTTCAGAACTCTGGACTCCCCTCCCAGGAACATCTTCAACTGCCTGCATGTGGTCTTTTCTCTCCATGTACGCTCCAAAAGGTCCTTAGTCCATTCTTTAATTCGGATTCGGTATGTCTCCCCAGATATTCCCAGCATCGGCTCTGGCCCCATAAAAGGCTTACTTGAACCTTCCTTGGCTAGTCGGTCTCTCTCTTCCTTTCCCTGGATCCCCGAGTGTCCGGGAACCCAGTAGAGACCAATCTTCTTGGAGTTTCCTAGGAGGTTTAACTGATTTGCACACTCCCTTACCAGCTTTGAATATATTGAGTATACGATTTTTAAATTTTTGGTTTCAAAACTATAAATTCCTGTGAAAACTCAACATCGAATTTCTGATCTATTACATAACTTCCCCTATACTACGTATATAGATTGGGAAGTAAAAATATCAATTAATTTGAAAAATAATTTCAAGGGAAAACTTATATTTCATAATTTTCTTATTTATTGCATCCTTATTTTGTATATATGTTTTTTAAATATTTTTATTTAATTTTTTCATTAGCATATAAATAGAGGAAATTACAAATGTAATTAACAGAGAATTATTTTTATTATATAATGAATTGAAGAGATAATTATATATAAAGGTATTTATAATAGGTTAGTTAGTTATTGTGAATCATGCCCGATCGTATCGCCTACTACCAGAGCGCTCTTTTGTTGTTATGGTGACCATGAGTCCGAGTCCACTTTGGGAATTCTAAATTTTGCCTATCCTAAATTTTTATGGGGTCTTTAACGAGTAGGTACCTGATATAAAGAGTCTTTTTCAGACTCATAAATTCGACAAAAATTCGAATTCAAATTTTTGCAGGATATATAACTTTCTCTGTGTACTACATATAAAATATGAAAGTCAAAAAAAGTGTAATGATTTTTTTTATTATTATTATTATTATTGGGACAGGTCCTATTATTAAAATTTTTTCAATAAAGATTTTTTGATTCTGGTCACATTAACGAAGTATATTGACGATATTTTTCTTGACCGGGATATTGCCAAAGAGAAGTAGTCATATTTTTTTTTTGGTTTTGAGGTGGCTGCGGTTTTTCTACACTATAATTTTTAGGTAACGAAGACTGGTGACTCTCGGAGACTTCTGTCATTTGAATCTCTGTGAATATAATAATAGAAAGGTGAAATATTTATATATATTCAATGAAAAAATAGCAAGACCATGGGAAATTATTGGGTTTTTGGGAGTTCGAATCCCACCTCCCCCTTTCCCTTGAGCCAATTATCATATATTAATATATAATAATTATTATATTATTATTTTATTGCCCAACATATCAAATTTCATGTCAATGTATTGATTCTACTCAGAGAACAGACAGGATTTCTTTTACCTACCAGTTATCCGAAGTATAGGGGAAGTTATGTAATCAAAAACTCGATTTTGGTTTTTCACTGGAATTTCATGTTTTCTGCCCCCCTGATTCCAAAATTGAAAACAAAAGATCTATCCCAGTCTATCTCTCTATCCATCTGTGAATGTAATATCCGATAGAATTAATATATCGACACGAAATTTTATGTGTGTATCCAGAACCCCTTAAGGAAGATATATACGGCTTTTCAGCCACAGGAAATAGGACGAATAAGAGAGAGGTGGGGGGGGGGGGGGGGGGGGGGGGGTTTACCTAAAAACTCTACTAATGTAATATGGTGACATAATTATTATATTAATATATTAATTTATAAGTATTATAGTTAGTTATTATGATTCATGCCCGGGCTTTAACAACAAGGTCATATCGCCTACTACCAGAGCGCTCTTTCGTCACTCTGGTGGAGATGAGCCCGACTTTATTGTACGAGTCCTAAATGTTTCCTACCCTAAACTTTGAAATAAACATTGTTAACGACCCTCCTGTCCTATGGACACTCAGTCACCAATCACAGTAATATATTTCATCCCAAATCAATACATTTTATATTAAAGATATGAGTGTGAATGAGATGCTGATATATAAAAAATCAGATATATTTTTTGAGATTTTTTTTGATTTAGCAAGAATGTTACTTTCCCAGCATACGAAGTATAGGGGAAAGTTATGTAATTGGCCAAAAATACGATACAGAGTTATCAACGAAATTTAATGTTTTGCAACCTCCAGATCCTTTTTTTTTTTTTGACCCTATGTACGTCGAATATTAGCCATGTCTCTTATAAAGGTTTAGGTGTAGGTTTTATGACTCAAGCCCGGGCTTTAACTACGAGGTCATTTCGCCTACTACCAGAGCGCTCTTTCGTCACTCTGGTGGAGATGAGCCCGACTTTATTGTACGAGTCCTAAATGTTTCCTACCCTAAACTTTGAAATAAACATTGTTAACGACCCTCCTGTCCTATGGACACTCAGTCACCAATCACAGTAATATATTTCATCCCAAATCAATACATTTTATATTAAAGATATGAGTGTGAATGAGATGCTGATATATAAAAAATCAGATATATTTTTTGAGATTTTTTTTGATTTAGCAAGAATGTTACTTTCCCAGCATACGAAGTATAGGGGAAAGTTATGTAATTGGCCAAAAATACGATACAGAGTTATCAACGAAATTTAATGTTTTGCAACCTCCAGATCCTTTTTTTTTTTTTGACCCTATGTACGTCGAATATTAGCCATGTCTCTTATAAAGGTTTAGGTGTAGGTTTTATGACTCAAGCCCGGGCTTTAACTACGAGGTCATTTCGCCTACTACCAGAGCGCTCTTTCGTAACTCTGGTGGTCTTAAACGAGTACCTGACCATCGCTTAACGTCCCATCCAAAGGACGGCGTGCTTAAGTAAATTTTACCACCCAGATAAAATAAACTAAGGGCCTTGGTTGGGTTTCGAACCCACGATCTTGAGATCAGAAGGCAAACACGACCGCAAAAAACCTATATTTTCCGATATAATGAATATATCGACACAAAATTTAGTATGAAGATTCAGAAGTCCATATGTAAGCTATTGATTTGATTTGAATTGATTTTTTTGGAGAGCAAAAACTTGATTGATTTCTTGCTGGGGCAGTACATTGATTCAACAACGATGTTTTTGGATTTGACATTGATGTAGATTTAATATAATTTAATATTTAAACATTAGGTAGATAAATCAGTATTACCAAAATACATAACGAATCTATAGAAAGGATAGTTAAAAATAATCTATTTTCAAGGATTAGTTATGAAATAAATATATAATTTCACGCTCTATTTATTTTTTGAAAACTGTATCTATGTTTTTAAAGGTAATTCGGTCAAATTGACAATTAATTGTAGAGCGTTCAGTGTTTTTGGTTCAGGATGCGAAAGGAAATTGAAGTTTTAGAATTTTTACATCATTATTTTCTTCCCCACCAGAGTGTTTCCCGTGCCGAATCCGAATAATGACAAAATTAAGGAAGTTTCCAGGACCGCAAAGGAGTAAAAAAACAGGGATGGAGATGCTATCCTTAACGAATGGCTTGTAATTGATGTAGCCAGCATTCGAAACTCTCTACTATCCATCGACACAGAAGAATAGTCTACTATCATATTAGAGTTTTTTTTAGAAAATTAAGGAATGAATGAGTTACGAGGAGTAGGAGAAACTGATCAGTGACAATCCTTGAATAATAATTATTTTAATGTAACAGGTCTCTCGGCCAGCATCGCCTCAGTCTTCGAACAGGGTTGTCGGGATGGGAATGGGATGACAGAGATTCCGTAAAATGTTTCTTCATGGAAGAAAAGTTCTGAATGAAAGTGATGAGATTAGATACATAGAAGGGTGCATAGACAATTGTACCTCGGACTTTGGATTGGAAGAACGCTTGATGTTACATGGCTTAGCAAAATCTCCAAGTCCGTATGTCTTATATTGTCTTGAATAAAGTCATTTTGTTCACAATAGAAAGTCTGGATTCTCTGAAACCGTCGGTTTGGGGGGGGGGGGGGGCAAGGGGCCCGGGCCCCCACCGAAAAAAAAAAAATATATTAATATAAAAGTAAAAAAAAGTATATAGTAGTTTTGATATTATTATAGAGTAGTTTTTGAGAGTAGACCCTCTGGGGCCGCCAATCTGCTATCCATGTTACCTCTGGTTCCTTTTCCTTATAAAATCGGCCTGGTGGGCCCCCCCGAAATTTTTTCCTATATACGCCACTGGTTTGGTTCTTGTCGTTTCAGTCGTGTTTGGGGATTCCACATCAGTCTTCTGTTTAGATTGAGCCCAAGATAGCGACAGGAATGGGTATATTGTTGAAACTGAAGAGTTGGATTAATCGAAAATAAGTAATATTAATTGATATCGAAAAAAATAAAAGTAAAGTGGGGTTATGCATGGAGTTATTGTGACGAGGTCATGTCGCCTACTACCAAAGCGTGGACATGAGCCCGACCATACAATTTGAGTCCTAAATTTTGCCTACTCTACATTTTTATCTACATAAGGTAGGAATCTTTAACGAGTAAGACCATCCAATTAGGGTAGGTACCATCCGAAGGACGGCGTGCTCAAGGTTTTTTCAGGGAAGTGAAAATAAAACTGGCATAACGAATAGCTTCTGATTAGAGGAGAGGGTTTGCGAGGGCAAAAAGATAAGAAAGGACACCTTTGCCACCTGATACAAGAAGGATGAGGATCGAAACGTCCTGCAGTTTGACAGAAATATCTTATCCAATGTCAGACGCCATATGCCCTACACGCATGTCGCATGCCACCACGATGTAGCTAGGTTAATGGCATTATCAGTTAAACAATTGATAAGGACATTTTTTTCTTCTTAGACATATGGCAAGTGAAGACAAAAATAGGAATTTTAATTGTTTCAATGACCAAAATGTACTTCCCCAGTATAATATAACCAATTACATTTTCGCTCTTTCCCCTGTGATGTAAACATTAAAATTATTAATACATTACAAAATCAATTATTATTGTTTACAGCTGTTAGGAGTTGAGAAGTAAATTAGTGAATAAATATGGATTAGTCACATTTTGTTTAACAACGAACCGAACAACCAATGAATGGAGAACAAAAGACGACGATCTACTGTTTAAATAGAGAGAAACAGTCTAAGTTGTGTCTAATGACGGCGTGCTTAAGTTTATTTTACCTCCCAGATAAAAATAAACTTCGTAAAGGCGTTCTCATCGGTGAATCATCCCCAGCACGAATTAATTAACTATGTTTGCGCAATTCCTTCGAAATTACTTATTCATTTGAACTAATTCCGAACCCTAATAACATTGAAGTCGATAAGTTACATCGGCATTATTAAATTTCTTAGTTGAGCCCCCACTGTTTCCCCCTTCCCTTTTGACGTCTTCATTTTAAATTGATTATTGTCGCCCTTAAAAGTATAATATTTCATGAGGGAAAATTAATTTTGTTGGCCTCTTTAGGACTACTATATTTTATTTATTTCGTCAATCTGACGTTTCGGCTTCTATGAGCCATTTTTATACAACACAGAAACGATCGTCAATAATTATTATTGATTATCGTTTCTGTGATGTATGAAAATGGCTTATAGAAGCTGAAACGTCAGAATGATGAAATAAATAATAATAATACATTTATTTCCGTTAAACCAATACATGGTAATAGGATACGTCAAAAGAATTTATACATTAAGATAGCTTATAGATTAGATTTATAACTACTTGAGTCTAATACACCTATGATTAGTAGTAATAACAAAACTATTAAAAAAAGTAAAATTAAGTTAATAAAAACTGAACAAATAAATACCTAAAAATATATGAGTGTAAAAACAACATAATAAGTAGACACATTTTTCAATTTAATAAAAATTAAGATAACTATTTTTCAAAAAAAATCTTCGGAAGTGTTTTTATCCCAACGATGTTTCGGGACGTTCTTACGTCCCATCGTCAGGTCCCAATGTGCGAGATATAGAAAAGAAAGAAAACAATACTATATAAATGAATAAATAAAACAATAACGTACGTTCGACTGACCTTTAAGTAGTGGAGGAACTCTGTCCAAAACAATAACGTACGTTCGACTGACCTTTAAGTAGTGGAGGAACTCTGTCCAAAACAATAACGTACGTTCGACTGACCTTTAAGTAGTGGAGGAACTCTGTCCAAAACAATAACGTACGTTCGACTGACCTTTAAGTAGTGGAGGAACTCTGTCCAAAACAATAACGTACGTTCGACTGACCTTTAAGTAGTGGAGGAACTCTGTCCAAAACAATAACGTACGTTCGACTGACCTTTAAGTAGTGGAGGAACTCTGTCCAAAACAATAACGTACGTTCGACTGACCTTTAAGTAGTGGAGGAACTCTGTCCAAAACAATAACGTACGTTCGACTGACCTTTAAGTAGTGGAGGAACTCTGTCCAAAACAATAACGTACGTTCGACTGACCTTTAAGTAGTGGAGGAACTCTGTCCAAAACAATAACGTACGTTCGACTGACCTTTAAGTAGTGGAGGAACTCTGTCCAAAACAATAACGTACGTTCGACTGACCTTTAAGTAGTGGAGGAACTCTGTCCAAAACAATAACGTACGTTCGACTGACCTTTAAGTAGTGGAGGAACTCTGTCCAAAACAATAACGTACATTCGACTGACCTTTAAGTAGTGGAGGAACTCTGTCCAAAACAATAACGTACGTTCGACTGACCTTTAAGTAGTGGAGGAACTCTGTCCAAAACAATAACGTACGTTCGACTGACCTTTAAGTAGTGGAGGAACTCTGCCCAAAACAATAACGTACGTTCGACTGACCTTTAAGTAGTGGAGGAACTCTGTCCAAAACAATAACGTACGTTCGACTGACCTTTAAGTAGTGGAGGAACTCTGTCCAAAACAATAACGTACGTTCGACTGACCTTTAAGTAGTGGAGGAACTCTGTCCAAAACAATAACGTACGTTCGACTGACCTTTAAGTAGTGGAGGAACTCTGCCCAAAAAATAAAAATGAAAGCTTTGTATTAAATTATGTTTTTGGATATGAAACACGATTCTTTATTGTGATTATATTATTCTTTTTGAACAGTGAGAATCAAATATAGTAGACCTAAAGAGGCCAACAAAATTAATTTTCCCTCATGAAATATTATATTTAGTTACAAAGTCTTTTAAGGGCGACAATTATCAATTTACAATGAAGACGTTCAAAGCGAAGAGGGAGATCAATGGGGCTCAACTAAAAAAATTTAGTACATGCCGATGTAACTTATCGAAACAAATGTTAATATTTCATATTGATAAATTCAATACATCGACTTAAATAATTATTTCGATCATATTCAACTTTCATGAAATCCTTCCTCATAGAAGATGATATTTTACTTCGAGAAGACGTCCTTATTGTACGTGTGTAAAAAACTAGAGATTCCTTTCGTTGTGGGAAACAAATCCGGTTTTTTCAACTAATTAAAGATTGTAGACAATGAAAGTGTCTCAAAGGACCATCACTGGTGGCCCAACATTTCCTCTCTAGTTAATACTCCATAAAAATATATTACGTATGTTTATTTTTATCCTGTTTTCACCATCACATCTCTAACTCTCAGTCATTATCGAGGCGGTAGAGGAGAGCTTAATGAATGTAAACGTAAGGCAAGGATACACAGGTATCGATACTTTACTTGTATTTACTTGTATCGATAGATCCCTATATACAGGTCCATATATGGATAGTAAGATTTTGTTATCATATGCAGTTGTTCAAAATACATACATTAAAATATTGACTAATATACGTTAAAATGAATAAATAAATTATTTTATTCTACAAATGAAATCAATAAATAAACAATATACAACAAAAATAAATGAATAAATAAATTATATATACTTTATATTATATTTTAACTAGCAGTAATATTGATTTTTATTTAACACTAGCAGTAATACCCGGCGTTGCCCGGGGAACTTTGACTTTTCTCTTAATATCTCTCGTTCGAATCCTATTCAATTCTTCGACAGTACATTCATGATGTTATAATTTTCAATTATTCATATGGAATAAGGCTTATAGTCCTTCAACGGCGGACTGCTTTGCAGCGCCGACACAACTGCTAGTATGTAGTTAGGAACGCTGGGCACCCTAGTAGGTGCCTTGTAACGGCGGACCCCACAGCAATTTTGTGACTTCACACTCCCTATTTTTGTATTTGGCCTTTAAAAATACTACTTATGAAATTACATGACAATCTGACCATTAGTTAATGAGTTAGCACTATTTTTATGCTTAGCCCGCCCTTACAACCCCCCTCCCCTTCCGTTTGAAATTTTGGGGCGCCACATAGCCTATTATTCAATCGGGCTCAAAAGGATGCTACATGTGAAGTTTCATGAAAATCCGTCCAGCCGTTCGGGTGTGATGCTGGAACAAACCCTGTTTCAGCTTTATTAATGTAGATAGATATATTATACTTTAATTATATTATACTTTACAATAAATATATAAAATATAAAAACTACTGAAAAATTAACAATTTAAAATATTATGGATGGGGAGAGATACGCAACTCCTGTTTCCCAACTGAGACCGACAAGATTATCCCCTCTCTAGAATTGAGATGAGGAATCGCCTTTGTTTTCTTTTAAAAGATAGCGTCAAAAAGCGTTCAGGGGATCTTGAAACTGAAATTTTGTTGGAAACTTGATCTCGGAACATTGCAGGATAATATATAAAATATTTTTATTGAATTTATTCATTGTAAAAAAAAAATTGTTCTTCCTAATTATTTAATATATTATGTTCTGAAAAAAAAACAATGGATTATAACTGATTCCTGTTTTTTTTTTTTGTATGAGGCGGGAGTTTGTATATCCGCGGCCTTGTAACGCGATGTTTCGTCAAAAATCTGATATCTGAACTACTGTCGTGCTGTAGCTTGCGAAATATGCAAGTTAGTTGCATCTGTCCTAAATGCACAATTGCAGTGAGGTAAGCTGGCCTGGGAGCTATTCCCACGGTAAAACTGGTTGCAAGGTCACTTGAAACAATACGATAAAACCGTGGTCTTAGTCTGCACAACCAATCAATCAATAATCGAATTTTGATTTGAATATATTAATTCAATCCTTTATCAATTTTATCGAGATATCGTGTTCATAGACAAATACACACACACAGACAGAATTGATTTTTTTTTGATAGGCGTAGGGCTTTGGTCACATGATATCACCATGGTTTGCGAGTTCGAATCTCGACCGGGAGTGAGTTTTATTTCGTAGATAGAACTCCCTGGAGCCATGGATGTTGTAAATAACTAGATAACACATTTATAAGAGAGGGCGCCGGTAGCTCAGTGGTATGCGTGCTTGCCTTCTGAGCTCAGGAACGTGGGTTCGAAACCCGACCGGAGGCCCTTAGTTTATTTTATTTGGGAGGTAAAATAAACTTAAGCACCCCGTCCTTCGGATGGGACGTTAAGCGATGGTCCCGAGCCTGTACGATGTCAGGTACTCGTTAAAGACCCCTGCCCTAGGTGAATAAAAATTTAGGGTAGGCAAAATTTAGGACTCTCACAGTAGAGTCGGGCTCATGTCCACCAGAGTGACGAAAGAGCGCTCTGGTACTAAGCGATATGACTTCGTAGTTGAAGCCCGGGCATGAGTCATAAAACCTAAACCTACACTTAAACCTTTATAAGAGACATGGCTAATATTCAACGTACATAAGGCCAAAAAAAAAAAATAATCTGGAGGCCTCAAAACATTAAATTTCGTTGATAACTCTGTATCGAATTTTTGGCCGATTACATAACATTCCCCCTATACTTCGTATGCTGGGAAAGTAACATTCTAGCTAAATCAAGAAAAATCTCAAAAAATATATCTGATTTTTTATATATCAGCACAAATATATGACTTCTCTTAAATATAAAATGTATTGATTTGGGATGAAATATATTACAGTGATTGGTGACTGAGTGTCCATAAGACAGGAGGGTCATTAATGATGTTTATTTCACTGATATTCGCTGTATAACATTCTGCAATAACGAACCGTACGTAGTGAGCGCCGCGCCGTGAGGTCTCTCCCAGCCCCGGGCTCCTGTCTCTGTCCGACCGTTACATATCTCCGCACAATGTATTGCTTCCATTTACTCCAATTTTACAATCTAATAAATTACTTTACAAGTTTACTTTTCCCATTCTATTTGTATTTGTCGTTGTGTGTGTGTGTGTGGAAATTGGACTCACCTCTCCAGCCATACGAAGAATATTGAGTTGAAACTCGATATTGAGTTTTCAAACGGAATTTCATTTTTTCGCGATTCCCTGATTCCGAAAATGTATATAAGATGTCATCCCTGTCTGTGGACAGGATAAAGAATTGGTTAGAAATTAAGAAGGGATTTTTGAATCATCATACTAAATGACTATTGATAGATTCAATACAAAGGCAGATTCTAACGGGAGTTAATTTTTTTACATTTTTCGAATCGAGGGCTGGAATTTATGAAATTCTGGCGAAAATACAACATTGTTTTCATATACGAGTAGAGAGAATGAAAAAAAATAAAATCTAACAAGGGGACCTCACAGAATGAAACTCTCGTGTTTCTACATCGAAAAATAGTAGTTACGTGTCCGAGCGTTCATGCCAATGGGCCTTCTGAGCAAAGACAAAGAAAAATGTAGGCGCGAAAATTGGCCAAAAATTGCGTTAACAAAGCTGCCACTGCTCCTAGCTCCCTTAATCAATTTAAATGAAATTTTCAGGGATGTTTTTACATCAAAAAATATTAGACACGTGTATACGGGTTTGTCCAAATTAACCCCAGGATGCCTAGAATAAAAATTTCAATATGAGGGTACTCTGCCACTAAGAAGGGCTGAAAATCAAAAATACATGGAAACCATTTATCGACTAATACATCCCTTCGATTAATACGCTCAAAAGGCCCTTTGGCACGAACCCTCGAACACGTAACTCCTATTTTTCGATGTAGAAACATGAGAAAAAGTTTCATTGAAATCGGCGACCCACACACTGTAAGGTCCCCTGGTAAGTCAAATTTTGAGTTTTAGCCCAAACGGTCAATTGGCTTAGGAGGGACATTGGGGAAGTAAATAGCCGGTGATTCACTGATGACGTATCGTAAAACATGAAATTTTAGTGAAACCTCAACTTCGAATTTATGAACTATATCTTGTATAGCTGGGGAGGTAAAAAAAATCTCTGGACTAACTTTTGTCCAGGATTACGCTATTTCCTTGTATCTAAATATGTCTTATCAGAGATTTGATAACTAAATAATGTTAAAATATTGATTTTCCGTTATGGAGTTATAGCTGGGGGGATGTATGACCTGACCTGGTGGTCTGCAGGCTGATGTGTGTACATCCCTGCCAGGCATCTTCTGTCAGGTAGGCTGTACACTTCCAAGCCTCCAGGCTCTTTGTATACCTACATCAGAGTCATAGGCATCCAGGGGGGGGCACAAGAGAAATTTGATATAAATTTTTACTTCCTCACTTATACGAAGTATAGGGGAAGTTATGTAACCTGTTAAAAATTCTATTCGGGGTTTTCAACGAATTTCATGTTTTCCAACCTCCTGATTAATAAAATCAAAAATAATAAAAAATGTTCTCAGTGTTTGTTTGTACGAAAACACGAATATGTGTATCCAGAACCCTCTTAGGACTAGGGCCGGCCCTACCATAGGGCGAAGGAGCGGCCGCTCCAGGCGCCTAGTCCCAGGGGGCGCCTCAGTGGTAAAGATAAATAAAGGAAAAACTTTTTTTTTTTCGGTTCTCGATATTTTGATTGCAAGGTTGTGGCTAGTATGGTATGTGAATGACCTTATCAGTTGAGACGCGCACGAGTCGAGTATGTACCTTAATTGCTACATATTTTGTTTGTCATTCTACATCAACTGTTCCTATAGGTACTGTGAAGAGTACAGGGCCAACGAGCATGGCTGTTTTCAATCGACAAATTAGACAGAGACTTAAGATGTTGTCGAGACCTTCCAAGTTCCATGCTTGGACGTACAACTGGTATATTTTGAATTTCAGTCAAATCGGCCGAGGGTTGGTTTGGTTTCACGACTGCCCGGGCTTTAACTACGAGGTCATATCGCCTACTCTACCAGAGCGCACTTTCGTCACTTTGGTGGACATGAGCCCAACTCTACTATGGGAGTCCTAAATTTTGCCTACCCTAAATGTTTATTCACTAAGGGGTTCTTTAACAAGTACCTGACATCGTACAGGCTCGGGGCCATCGCTTAACGTCCCATCCGAAGGACGGCATGCTTAAGTTTATTTTACCTCCCAGATAAAATAAAATAAGGGCCTCGGCCGGGTTTCGAACCCACGTTCTTAAGCTCAGAAGGCAAGCACGCATACCACTGAGCTTCCGGCGCCCTCAATATCTCTCCTCTCCTGTGGTCCCTGAGGACTTGAAAAATGGAAATATATGAAGAGGTAGTCAGTCAGATATGAAAACATCTTCATTTTGTCTAGAAATAAAGTTTTTAAATAATAAACGTTTTTCCTGCCGCCAAAGAACGGTATTTATACAGTTCCATTGTCTTCTCGAGTTGTCTTCCCGGGGGTTTATTCCCATAGTAAAAGATTAAATTTTTTTTTTTCTTAAAGAAACTTTTTTCCCTATTTTTTTCCAGTTTCTCTGAATCAGTGACGGAAAGCCGGAGTCTATCATGTTTTTTTTTCATATTTTTTTATTTACTTATATACTTTTTTTTGTGTTAATGTTAACTCACCGTCTCTTGAGTTTCATTGAAGCCCCGGTAGTGCATATTTTTTTAAATTATTTTAATACTATCAGGCCTTTGCCCGAAGTAACTTAGATTAGTAACTATAAGCAGGTTAGGAACTGTATATGCCCGGTTAGTAGGCCAATTATCAATTATTCTCTTTCAATGAGAAAACGCCGATACTTTAATTCAATTAGATGAAAGTGACATTAAAAATAACTTCATTTATCATTAATATTAATATATAATTAAGAACTATATAATTATTGATAATTTCAAAAAATAATAAAATAATAAAGCGAATAATAATAAAGGGGATAAGATAAGGTTAGGTTTGATGATTCATACCCTGGCTTTAACTACGAGGTCATATCGCCTACTACCATCGCCTAGACTATGGGAGTCTTAAATTTTGCCTATCCTAAATTCTTATTCAACTAGGGTAGGGGGTCTTTAACAAGTACCTGACATCGTACAGGCTCGGGACCATCGCTTAACGTCCCATCCGGAGGAGGGCGTGCTTAAGTTTATTTTAGGGGACCTGACATCGTAAAGTTTATTTATATGAAATATTTTAAAAATTAGAAAGTTTAATAGTTTATTAATTCTGGTAAACTTATTTAAGGATATAATCCAGTGAAAAAAAATTGTAGGATATTTTTATACGATTTGAAGTTCAGGGGATATTGGACTTTGATGTTTATTAAAACATCTGTGATTATTATGTTTTTTTTTTGTTTTTTTTTTCCCCGCCTGATGTACGATGCATATTAGGCCATGGCACTGTGTTATCTAGTTATTTACGACATCCATGGCCCTGGGAGGGAGTTCTATCTACAAAATAAAACACCCCCGGACGGGATTCGAACCCGCAAACTATGGTGAGACCATGCGACCAAAGCCCTACGCTCTAGCCTGCACGGCCACCATGGCTCCCAAATTGCATTTCAACAGTCCATCACAATTATCAAACATCTTTAATAAACATTAAGAGAGGGCACCGGTAGCTCAGTGGTATGCGTGCTTGCCTTCTGAGCTCAAGAATGTGGGTTCGAAATCCGACCGAGGCCCTTAGTTTATTTTATCTGGGAGGTAAAAAAAAACTTAAGTCGAGCTCATGTCCACCAGAGTGACGAAAGAGCGCTCTAGTAGTAGGCGATATGACCTCGTAGTTAAAGCCCGGGCTTGAGTCATAAAACCTAACCTAACTAAACCTAACCTATTATTCATATGTTATAAAAGTGAATTTCTCAGTTTGAGAAATGTTAAATAAACCTAATATGTTGTTCATTTTGGGTTACTAATTACCGAATGGAGTTGGTCAGTGTGCCTCTTCCAAATGGCACCATCCTCCTCCACTTCATACTGTCTTTGGCCCTACGTCTTTGATGTTTTCTGAACCCCGTGAAAATGAAAAGAAAAAGTGGTTCAATAATGTTTTTCTTGTTAATCCATTTTTTACAAGGTTTTTGAGTTGTGCCTCTCCCATGTACCTTCCAAAATCACCTGTATAAGAGACAAGGAAAGACGGGATAACCAGAATTTAAAGGAATAGGCCATAGACTGAGAATTGGCTGTAAAGCATTGTGTGAAGGGGACTTATTCAAATCTGGGCGGTTCTAAGTCCCAACTGTCGTAAAGTACCAGGTGCAAGCAGCTCCGCTACACCTGTGCTGCTCGTAACCTTAGAGCAAGCACCGCTAGGCTCAGGTGAATTTTTGCCTTTTACGAGAAAATTGCCCCTGGTGAGACCAGCTTCCTGACAGGCCATCGTCTAAGGCAAATGGAGTGTCGAAAATACCATTGAAAATTTTACAATTTACAATCTTGTTCAACAATATGCATCTACTTTGAAACGCAAAGAAAATACCATAACTTACACAAGTCCAATATTCCTGTGTTTATTTGGGACGGTGGACAATGTCCTTTCACAACTTGATTCAATCAAATATGTTTTCGGTCTCCGTCTGAAACCAAAATCGTCAAAAAAATTGACAGTTATTCTTACGTGGTTGTTGATCTGCCTATACATTTCGTACCGACATGAAATTTAATAAGTAAATCCAATAACGTATTGGGAAGACACATATCAATGTTCAGGAAGAGAAGTGAGTGATCAGAAGAGAGGGTCTAACTGAACAACATTAATAACTATCGATGTAACGTTCAGAAGTCTAAGACACCTATCGATTTTCAAACAAATCGATAAATTAGTTTCTGATGGAGAGCGAAAGCTTAGTCGATTAATTTGTGCTGGGGAAGTACATCGCGACGACTATTTTATGACTAAGAGTAAGTTTTTTACCTCATGGCTTTACCGTGGAGATCCGTCATGGCATTCCCCTACTATTCTCCCACTGCAGTATCACTTTCCCCCACCACTCAGAAAGTCTAACTGATGATCTCTGCTATAGTAGGAGCTCTGGTCTCAGGAGTTTAGTTATTCAATATTATTTATTAACTTTTTTGGGTGCACCTTGCATTTGTGCAAAATTACTCATCCGTCGTGTATCGAGAGAGCTCGGGATTAATGTACGAGTATGTGAAGCTATGGCGTTTGGTGGCGACCTCCGGCCGGTCAATCTGCGGCGATCGGTGGTCGTCGACAGCCCGTCACTGCTTTCTTCCGTTCCCGGACAGGCAGGATCCGGTCCCGCCTTCTGGCCTGGTTTTACAGCGTACATTCAGGGACTACATATCCTGGAGTCTCGATGCCCACACATGAACAGTTCGGGTTGTTCTTCAGAAGAGTAGTTAAAATCTGTCGATATCTGGGTTATCCAGTATCGACGTAGGGTCGAGGACTTCCAGAAAGTCATTCGGCCGTCAGAACTCCTGGAATACTCCTGTGCAGGTTGTCGCTCAGGCAATATGTCGCACCTGATGTGAAATCTCATTAGAAGTATGTATATATTTTCCTGGTTTCTTCGTATTGTTCCCCGGTGCCTACGTATATTTTCCATTTTTCCAACGTCTCTGTCTGTACGAAGGACTCTATGAGAAATGGTTATGTAATGCCATCCTCTTGCCGGTTACTTCCTGTTGTGAGTTAAAAGAAGGAGATCCGGAGGCCAGCCGTCTGGAACTAATAAGTTGGCTCCATAACACGTCCTGAGGGATTTGATAAAATATATATATAAGGAGAAGATGGATGGATGAGGTAATTCTTGGTAGAATAATGTATTGGGGAAATGTAACTACTATGGTAGCCTATCTATTCGCAATATATCGTCTTCGTTTTTAGTTGGGATGACTTATGATCATATTGTCTACTAGCAGTGCGCTCTACTTTGGGAGTCCTAAATGTTGCCTTCCTCAGGTTTATTCACCTAGGTTAGGGGTCTTTAATGAGTACTTGACACCTGCAGGTTCGGGACTATTACTTAATGTAGTTTCCAGCAGAGAATAAAAACCTATAGGGCAGGGTTCGAACCAGTGATCTTAAGCTCAGTTGGCAAGTATACTACGTCTAAAGTAGTGTATGTGACCCCTTCATTTAAAATTTCATAGCTACAATCTTTTCTGTGTTGGAGAGCTCACAATACACTTTCTATTACATAAACACACAGACAAACATCATCGAGAAAATGGTCACAACGTATTCACGGGGATGTGAAAATCCGTTGAAAACTCGATCTTAGATTTTCACACGATTATAATACTTCAACATACTATAGTTTAAATAAATTTTTTTTCGCCTAGGGTAGGGGTCTTTAACGAGTACCTGACATCGTACAGGCTCGGGACTATCGTTTAACGTCCCATCCGAAGGACGGCGTGCTTAAATTTATTTTACCTCCCAGATAAAATAAACCTCTTCATAGTATATGTACGTTCATAGGCTGCTAATAAATTGCTATTCTTGGAGCAGTTCTTCAGACAGTGAAGAGATCCTGTGAGGTTGATAACACAGAGTGACTTATGAACGACCAAATAGCGTGAGTATCGAGACTTTTCTAAGAAAAAGACGTAAAAATATAACAGTGACATCTGACTGCATCTAAAGAAGTAATTCAACCTTGCAGTTACGTTGCACTTTGCTTCAATGTCAACAAGATGTTTGAACGTCAGAAAATCTTGACAGAAATGTCGGAGTTAAAAGAGGCCATCATAAATTCTTTGTCAATATTAATTGACTTGTTACTATCGATCTTCCCAAAAGGTCGATGGCATAATCAAGTTTATAATCACTGCATTCTTTCAATCTATTTTATACATTTATTTTAGTTTTTATTATGGATTTAATAGATTTTTTTTAATGACACACTAAACAAACGGAATGGTTTTTTTTTTTCGTAAATCTGGGTGTTCTAAATGTGGACAAAATGAGCCTCGCGAGGGTCAGAAATTTCATTAAAATTACGTTAGTATTTCAGGCTTTTAGGCTCATCTAAATTTTATTTTTTTTATTTTTACTTCCGCAGAGGAAGTTGAGTTATTGGTCAAAAATTCGATATTGAGTTTTCAGATCCTTTGATTCCAAAAAATGAAAAAAAAAAATAGTCGTCGGTGAATCGGCAATGTACTTCCCTAGAACGAATTAATCAATTACCTTTCGCCCCCTCTCAAAAACCAATCGACCCTTTGCGATAATATTCAACAGTTGACTTACATAGGAATAGAGCCCCTTCTTCAGAGCAATAATCAGTTAAATTAAAAACAATGCTACTGCTTAAGAGTAAATTAAAAAAAAACTCTAAAAAAATACAAAGTAACTGAAATTATTAGAAAATAAATTAATAAACATTCAAAAACAGAGATTATAATTTAAAATCGTGAAAAGATATTTCTGTGTTTCCCTGCCCGACTTTTCTCTATTTTCTTTACCTAAAGTTTTGATTTGTGTCACACTTAAGTAAAATGTTTTTACTGGTCTTCATGGATTTGGAGGATGGAGGTGTCCGTCGAGTAGCTACCAACCAATCTAAGGCATTTGTTTTGGGCCACTTGAAGAGTTCTCAAGTTGGTATTGGTTGTCTATTGGTTAGATTACCTTCCAACGATACAGTAAAAGTTCCTTATTCGCGTTTTCATTGTTCGCGGGTGAAAAAATTGCAACTCAGTTCCTGTATTCGCGGCTAAAAATGTCTGTATTCGCGGATGCAATTGGTAAACAGAAAGGGATTCGGTGTCGTTTATTAATCGGCATTCTTTGAGTACTGCTGGTACGTGCCGAGGCAGACACATTGACACCATGCTGAAAAAAACTGTGGCCTGTTTTGACTGTCGAAAATGATGAAGAATCCGCGCAAATTCAAACTTTAACTGACAATGTTGTTCAAGGTACAAATGGAATAGGACGAGATGGCTTCGAACAGATAGAATCAAGTGACATTCAGGAGTTGCTTGATTCGCAGGATGACTTGACCGAAACCGACTTGGAGGAAATGTTAACTCCATATTCCTCTGAAGAAGAGCCTTCAACGAGCCCTGAAAAGGTGACCTTTAACTTGAACAATCTGAGTGAAGGTTTACGTATGAATGAATGAATGAATGAAAAATAATCTTTATTCTGGGACTTTCGTCTCCTAAGAATAATAACATAAGAAATAGGCAAAAGAGTACAAGTATCGACCCATTCAGACAGAATAAAAATAAAGGAAAAGAGGTCTCTAGTAATAAATATAAAATGTTAGAGAGAGGCAATGATTAAAACAATAAAAAACTGGTGAAAATTAATGATAAAAATAAGAAAAAAACAAAGTATGAATAATAATGTAAAACATAATAACAATAGTGAGTTATATATGAATTTAATCGCAAAAAAACTGAGCAGATGAAACTGGAGTGTGACAATCTGTCCAGTGGAGTGAGAGACTTATAGGAAGACTAGAACTATCTCATCCTTAGGAAACAGAGGTTTGCTAAGTTAGGAGATAATGGAAAAGTAGGGACTTAAATGAATGAAGAGTAGGAGCATGGCGGATCTGGAGAGGGAGAGAGTTCCAGAGGGAGTTAGCCTGGATAAGGAAGGAGTTGTGGTAGGTTGTTGAAGATGTAGGAGGGCTTTTGGGAAGATATGGTTTGATATGGCAAATGAACTTTGTGATTTCTTCATGAAAATTGATCCATCTATGGAAAAGAGCCTTATTTTTACAAAGCAAATTATTAATGCTACAGCTCAATATCAATCTGAATTTAAAGACCTTTTAAAAGCGGCAAAACAAGAAAAAATTACTAAATTCTTTAAACCCTTGCCTAAAGCTGACAATAACGATTGATTTTAATTGCGAATTTCTCAATAAATTGATTTTATTTTGATACATCTTGGTTTTATTTTGGAACCTTGGAACGTATCCCCTATGATTCCATACTAATTACCATTCCATATCCACGGTTTCTGTATTCGCGGCATATTTACGGAACATACACCCCGCGAATAAAGAGCTTTTACTGTTTGTCTGGCAGAAGTCATATCTGACAATTGTAAACTTTAAACTACTCGTTCAAAAGTTCTGATAATGATGTTGATTTTCAGGAAGCGGGATGTTGAGCATGGAGTTGGGAGGGTTGGGCCACGGGGGTGAGCTCCACCCTCACTCACTCCAGGTCCATCACCCCATCATCCAGGAAGAGTCCAAGAAGAGTGAGTACGCACATATAGGTATTATGAAATTATAATATTTATAGTAATAGTTGCATGAAAATTTTAGTATTGGGAAGTGTTGCGAGTCTGGACCTTGGGTTTCACAAGCTCCAGAGCCTACATCACTCACAAAACGTCCTGATCCGCTGGATTTCTTGAAATTAAATGAAAAGAAATGAAAAATAATCTTTATTCTGGGACATACGTCCCCTAAGAATAATAACATAAAAAATAAACAAGAGTATACAAGTATCAACCAGTTGAAAAGAATAGGTTAGGTTAGGTTAGGTTTTATGACTCATGCCCGGGCTTTAACTACGAGGTCATATCGCCTACTACAAGAGCGCTCTATCGTCACTCTGGTGGACATGAGCCCGACTCTACTGTGGGAGTCCTAAATTTTGCCTACCCTAAATTTTTATTCACCTAGGGCAGGGGTCTTTTACGAGTACCTGACATCGTACAGGCTCGGGACCATCGCTTAATGTCCCATCCGAAGGACGGCGTGCTTAAGTTTATTTTACCTTCCAGATAAAATAAACTAAGGGCCTCGGTCGGGCTACGAGCCCACAACCTTGAGCTCAGAAGTCAAGCACGCAGACCACTGAGCTACCGGCGCCCTCTTGAAAAGAATATATCATATATATATAAGCTGAAAATGTCTGTGCGTTGTACCGCTACAACTCACGAACGGCTTGATGGATTTGATTAATTTTTTTTTAAATTTGTTCGTCATCGTCTGTGGAAGGTTATAGGCGTATTAGTACCTCAATATCTGGTCCATCCCAGCATCCACCCACGCAATCTTTGTAACTCGAAAACCATTGCAACGATTAATGAGAAATCTTTTTGAATAAATTAGTTTTAGCTCCAAAGCTAGCGTTACTACAGTTGAAGGACTATAAGCCTTATTCCGTATGAATAATTGAAAATTATAACATCATGAATGTACTGTCGAGGAACTGAATAGCCTTATAGGAGATATTGGGAGAAAAGTCAAAGTTCCCCGGGCAACGCCGGGTATTACTGCTAGTATAAAATAAAATAAAAGAGGTCTCAAGCAGTAAATACTAAATGATAAAATCTTACAAACTAATTTCTACATCTTTCTGATCGTCGTCTTTTGTGCTCCATTCATTGGTTGTTCACATTTCGTTTTAAAACAAAATGCGACTAGTCCATTTTCGTATATTTATTCACTATTTAAGTTACTTCACTCCTAACAGCTGTTTTTATACAAATAATAATAATTTATTTTATAATATATTAATAATCTTAATGTGTGTAATTTTTTATTTTTTTTTACATCAAAAACGACTTGTTGAGAAATCAGCTGACCGGAGATGTTCAATGTCTTCAGTTTTTGTCCACAGAAACTAGCCTATTCCCATAGTGTCTGGTCAATGTGCGATGTGAGAGAACGGCCATTCTGCCATTGACCTTGGAACAGTGGTTGTAGCTATTGCCATTGTTCCAACTAGAGTTTTAGTTCAGTGTCACATACAGGAAATGTCCTATCGCAGTCCCTCCGAAGGTTACCGATAGTGTTGTCTGGACAATATACGAGTGTACCTGTATCTAACTATATTAAAACTCTGTCGTGTCTTCTTACATCCCCAACTATTCGATGTATAGGAGCAGTTATGTAATCGGTCAACAATTTAATGCGGAGTTTTGAACAGAATTTCATGTTTTAGATTGTAAATATGAAGAAAAAAAATCTGTCTGCCTGGATAACTTCCGATATAATGAATCATCACCAAATGAATTTTATACGTTAATCCAGAACACTAACAACGCACTTATTGTTTTTCAGTCAAATCGACCAAAAGGAAGGGGTGTAAGGTGGAATCTCAACATAAAAACTAATAGGGCGCCGTTAGCTCAGTGGTATGCGTGCTTGCCTTCTGAGCTCAAGATCGTGGTCATTCGAAACCCGACCAAGGCCCTTAGTTTATTTTATCTGGGAGGCAAAATAAACTTAAGCCGTCCTTCGGATGGGACGTTAAGCGATGGTCCCGAGCCTGTACGATGTCAGGTACTCGTTAGAGACCCCTGCCCCAATGGATTTCATAGAATCCGGACGTCGAAAAACATGAAATTCCGTTGAAAACCCCGATTCGAATTTTTGACCGATTACATAACTTCCTCTATACATAGCTGTGAAATTAAAAAAAAAAAAAAAAAAAAAAAAAAAAAAAACTATGAATGCCAATCTCTTCCTAATTTCTAACTGAGATTATGACTACTCTAAACATTTTTTATCCACTCGCTTCACTAGCCCGGAAAATAGTTTGTACTTTTTACAAACGGTAAAGTATTACTTTCTCAAGAGAAATCAAAAATTAGCCGTCCCCCAGGGAAAAAGTAATTCAAAAATTGCAAATTAACCCAATAGTTCTCATGGCATTTCGAAAAAAATCCAAATTCACAATTATAGTAATACCAGGTATAAGAATAGTTATGTAATCGGTCAAAAATTCTATGCGGAATTTTCAACGAAATTTCAAGTTTTTCGACATGATTCCAAAAATGAAGAATAAATTTCGCTGTCTTTGGTCTGTGAACACCATAACTCACGAGAGGGCGCCGGTATGCGTGCTTGACTTCTGAGCTCAAGGTCGTGGGTTCGTAACCCGACCGAGGCCCTTAGTTTATTTTATCTGGGAGGTAAAATAAACTTAAGCACGCCGTCCTTCGGATGGGACGTTAAGCGATGGTCCCGAGCCTGTACGATGTCAGGTAGGTACTCGTTAAAGATCCCTACCCTAGATGAATAAAAATTTAGGGTAGGCAAAATTTAGGACTCCCACAGTAGGCGATATGACCTCGTTGTTAAAGCCCGGGCATGAGTCATAAAACCTAACCTAACCTAACCATAACTCACGTGTGATGTAAAAAATTCACACTCTTTAAGTTTATTAAAATATTATGAAATCAATTATTATTATTTATATAAAAACAGCTGTTAGAAGTGAAGTAATTTAATTATTATTATTGTAGGAATATTGAGGGTCAGTCAAAGATGGAAAAAAAAACACTATTCAGATGCCAACGTTTCGATATATTTTATATCATCATCAGGGCCTACAAACACGGGGGGGAATCAAGATTAGAATCACAAATAAACAAAAATTGTTTTTGTTGATAACATTACTGAACGTTAAAAATACATTATAACAAGTTAAAAATTGAAACAGACTTACTATAATTACTAATTATTAAAATTACTAAATCTTAATTATTATTAATTTTTTTTTTGTATTTGTTTATTTTAAGCCACAACTATGCAAAAATTGCACAACCAGCGGCTGGGCTGTCATATACTATTCTAAAAATAATAAAAATAAATATGACATGAAAGGCTTGAGAGAGGAAAAACAACCAGCGGTGAACCCTCATGACATCACTTCATACCAGATCTCTATGTCAAACTCTATTTAATCTTCTTGGGGGATTGTGGGGTAAAGTACTTAATTAGTGAATAAATATACAAAGATTGACTAGTCGCATTTTGTTTTAAAATGAAATGTGAACAAACAATGAATGGAGAACAATGTCGTTAAGATTGAGGTACCACATCGGATTGATCTATTAACTTTTCGCCCCCCCCCCCCCCCCCCCAAAACCAGTCGACCGTTTGCGCTAATATGCCACACGACATAATCCTCGAGACTCCTAAATCCTCATACTAAATTTTGTGTCAATAAATTCACTACATCGGCAGTTTAATAACTGCCTGAGTTTTTGAGAAGCCTTTCCCCTAATCCCCCCTTCTCTTCGGTCGATTTGGCTGAAAATCGGTAGGTATTCACCTTATAGAGCATATGTGGGCAACAACCGGCCCGCGAGACATTTTGAAAAACCAAATTAAAAAAAAAAAAATATTACACTACTTACTCACACTCACTCCAAATTAGGAAGATCGAGTAGGATGGGGTTTGTTGCTTGCTTCTGCGGAATCAAGTGAGCGAGCAAGGCGAGTGAGGAAAAATTCATCTCATCGCGTGTTTGTTCATGCGAACAGTTTTTTTCAATGATGAAAGTTAATAAATCAAAACATCGCACAAGGCTCACTGAAGATAATTTGGAAAATTCTTTACGTCTTTGTATCAGTGGAATTAATCCAAACATCAATGGATTAGTTTCCCAAATTCAAGCTCAAGTGTCTCATTGATTTCGGTGTCGCTACTTAACTTTCGTAGTTTGTAATAATTCCAAATTTCACGATTTAATTATAATATTGTACCTATTTTTTTTCATTTCATTTTGTTATTTTAATAAATTGTATTATAATAACATTGTCTTATTATTTCATGTCTGATATCTATCGCTAAAAAGTATGAACACTACTTTAAAGTCCGACGTTATTTGATTTCGAACCATCTACGCGGCCCGCGAACGTATTTGCACACTAAAGTTGGGCCCGCAACATGTCAAAGGTTGCCCATACATGTTATAGAGGTTTGATCACACATATAAAATTACGTGTCATCTTCATTCTATTAGTTAGTTATTATGACTCATGCCATAAATCCATTCGGAAAACATGAAATTGTGATGAAAACTACATAGAATTTTAAACCAATTCCATAACTTCCTCTATAACTTCCATAAATTCCATAACTTCCACTATACTTCTTGTAGCTGGAGATCTAATCTTTTGATCTAATTAATAAAAAATTCTTCTTCCTCAAAAGTCAATATTTATATTAGTTTTTGAGTTCCTTGGACTATTAAAAAATCACATTTTCATTTCATTCTTTTTGAAGATAAAGTCATAAAAATGGCTCTTTGATGCAAGCCGCCAAACAGCTGAACGTCATCGCCCTGGCCGCAGTTCTTGATCTTCCATTCTGTCAAGTAACCAATCTCCACTTCCCGGAGTATAGGGGAAGTTATTTAATCGATCGGAAACACTGGCAGTTCCGAATCAAAGTACAAAATTTCGTGTTGATATATTCGTTATTGGCTCCCCTCCTCTGATCCAAATCCTGGCTTTGCCTGCAAATTGATAGATCATCTTCCTTAAGAGTTTTTGGATTCACCTATAAAATTTCGAGTCGGTACATTCATTACACCGGCTGTTTAGGGTTTTTAAGTGGGACCTGTTCCCTTTGGGCCAATTTCTCGCAAAATTGATATAAATAATATATATGTAATATAATCATATTATAATGTCTTTGTAATATTTTTACTTTCTTATATTTATAGTACCTACCTATTGTAATCGTGCGAAAATCCGAGATCGAGGTTTCAACGGATTTTCACGTTTCAAGGTCTCCTGAATACATGTTGACAATTTTCGCGATGATGTCTGTTTGGTTAGGTTAGGTTTTATGACTCATGCCCGGGCATTAACTACGAGGTTATATCGCCTAAGAGCGCTCTTTCGTCACTCTGGTGGACATGAGCCCGACTCTACTATGGGAGTCTTAAATTTTGCCTACCCTAAATTTTTATTCGCCTAGGGTAGGGGTCTTTAACGAGTAGGTACCTGACATCGTACAGGCTCGGGACCATTGCTTAACGTCCCATCCGAAGGACGGTGTGCTTAAGTTTATTTTACCTCCCAGATAAAATAAACTAAGGGTCTCGGTCGGGTTTCGAACCCACGTCCTTGAGCTCAGAAGGCAAGCACACATACCACTGAGCTACCGACGCCCTGTTGGTATATGAAAGTCCTATAATGGCCAAATCACATATTTTTATTAAATATATATGATCAATATTAGAGTATGTGAGGTGAAACTACTTTCTTGAGGTCTATGAGTGAAGCATCTACTAATGATTCTTAAAACATTGATCACTTAAGTTGTATTTCTTTTTTTACAAATGAAAAAGGGGCAAATGTTTTTGGAACAGATTACCAATCTCTTCAACCCAAGACAAAGTTTCACCTTACTCCACTATATATAAAATATCCTTATGACTAAATCAACTTGTTTTTTTTTCAGACGACAACAGTCATGGCGGACACCAAGAAGGTAAGTTTTAGCGCTATTTACAATATTAATTCGATGGCGCCGGTAGTTCAGAGGTAGCATTCATGCCTCACTGAACTCAAGATCGCGGGTTCGAACCGAAGTTTTCCGACCTCCTGATTCCAAAAATTTTAAAAAAACTCTGTGTGTCTGTGAAAACAATAACAACGGATATAATGAATGCATCAACACGAAATTTTATATGTGCACCCAGAACCCTCTAAGGACGAAACCAATTCAGCCAAATCGACTAAAGGGAAGGGGGGGGGGGGGGTATTAAGGGACAGGCTTAACACAAAAATCAAATAACTGCCGTTGTAATGAATATATTGACACGAAATTTCATTAATATGAAGTTGTAGTCTGACCTCTCACAGATTTTTTATTTGAATTAGCTAGCCGGCCTGATGATGAGGGTAACCTCGAAAGCCGGCTAGCTAATAGAAATAAAAAATCTATGAGAGGTCAGACTATATGTTACAGCAGAACCTCTATAAGTCGAACATCAAGGGAGACGCCAAAAAATTCGAGTTATAGAGTTTTCGACTTATGGAGGATTTCGACTTAGGCGGATTTTGATTCGATATGTAGAGGTTAAGATTCATTCTAATATAATGAGTTAAAATACATTCTAATTATAGGTTAGGTTAGGTTTTATAACTCATGCCCGGGCTTTAACTACGAGGTCATATCGCCTATTACCAGAGCGCTCCATTCTAATTATATGGTTAATATACATTCTAAATTTTGAGTTAGAGAGGTGAAATAAATAAAAATTCAAGTTACAGAGGTAACAAACATATTTATATTTATTATAAATCAACATTATGTCAAAACATCCTTAAAATAAATATATAAATAAAACGTAGCATATCTAGTAAGTATTAAAAAAAGTCAGCAATTTTTTTTTTGCTTTAGATAATTTGTAATCCTATTTATTGTATACACCTAAATTGTTTTCTGAGAAACCATGGTGTACATTGTCGGCTAATTCTTAAAGTCGGTAACTTATTTTTCTTCGAGCTATAGAGGTAATAAGTTTCAAATAATCGAGTTGTAAAGGTTGTAAAATAAAACATTGCTATGTTCGAGGGAAAATATGTACCAAAATGGCTTGTAGGGACTCAATGATTATTTCGACTAATAGAGGGTTGAGATTTCGAGTAATGGAGGTTTTGGGGCTTGAAGGGAAAGGAACGAAACTTTTTTCGAGTTTTGGAGGTTTTCGACTTATCGAGGTTCGTCTTAAAGAGATTCTACTGTATTTGACAACCTGCGAAATTTTTTTTGTAAATTGAAAGCCCTATAATGACGACACCTATAAATCAGGCTACATCAGCTGAATCAGCCAAAGAGGAGGGGGATCAACTCAATAAATCCTACAGCTATCGATGTAATGAATGTATCGATATGAAATTATATATTTAAATTCAAAACTCCATAAAGGTGGCACCTAATAACTTCCTAAATCGGTCGAATAACTAATAACAGTAATGTAACAAGATTCAGAAGACGTCGACTTTTTTTTTTTATCTAAAAGGTAAAAAAAAACATTGAGCACGCCGTCCTTCGGGGTTAAAATTTCAAACAAACTTTGTAAAAGCAAGCTTTACTGTATATTATTTACGACCAGACCATAATGATTGTTTCATACTAAGCTACTATCTGTTTGCGTAACATTTTCCGTTCCTTTTTTCTCGCCAAATCGAATTGTTGCTGCCAACAAGCTTCTGATGGGGGAGATTTCCTACAAGAACCAGTTCACAAAATTGCAAGAACTTTTATTCATGCGTCACACTTTCACCTTTTCTGTTCATAACTAAAATATAACTCTTCCTATCGACCATAGTTCTTATTTCCTGCTTGGAAAAATATTTTTACGTTAAAAAAATAATAAATATATAAAAAATGTAATATTTTTTTATATTTATTACCAGGAGGTTACACAGGTTTTATACGTTAATTATACTGATAATTAGTGACCCCCACCCTCATGGCGTACGTAAAACGATGTTCTACCCAATGTTCAATGACAAAACTATATTTTTATATACTCATATAAATACCTAAATAATAAATTATAAATATAACTTATAAATTTTTGCAAAAATGTTAAATCCAATCCAAAGGTATCAATTATCCTACTGGGTTAACAGGGAAAATGAATAGCATAGAATACGAGAACAAATATTGGGTTTATTTACTTAAATCTACATTATAAATTAGTTAACTAAATATTGAATAAAAAAAAAAACATGAAATTAATTTTTAAAAAGAAATCTTATAAACTAATTACTTAAAACTAGATTGAATGTTATTTTGAGCATACATATTATGTACATATGAATAAGTAAAAGTACCTCCTATGCGCATCAATTTCCATTTTGGTTCACCACACCTTAAGCCTAAAACTTTTCTCCCGCCTAGACTCCACCTTCACACCTCATCTCAGACCGTCTTTACAACATAGACTAATTAGAACAGCTGATGGTCGTCTTTTGTTTTCCACTCATTGGCTCGTTCCAAAACAAATGCAACTTCATATAATTATTCACCAATTTAGTTGTTTCTTTGTTTTTATACAAATAAATAGAGGGCGCCGGTAGCTCAGTGGTATGCGTGCTTGACTTCTGAGGTCAATAACGTGGGGCCCTCAAGCCGTCCTTCGGATGGGACGTTAAGCAATGGTCCCTAGCCTGTACGATGTCAGGTACTCGTTAAAGACCCCTACCCTAGGTGAATAAAAATTTAGGATAGGCAAAATTTAGGACTCCCATAGTAGAGTCGGGCTCATGTCCACCAGAGTGACGAAAGAGCGCTCTGCTAGTAGGCAATATGACTTCGTAGTTAAAGCCCGGTCATGAGTCATAAAACCTAACCTAACCTACATATAAATATAATTAATTTTTATAATATTAATAATTTGAATGTGTGTAATTTTATACATCACAATATATAAGAAAGTAATAATATATTTGTGTATAAAAAACAAAGTTAAGTCGTTAGCATATATAATAATGGAGACGGCAATAGCCGGGGGGATATGACAGTAAGTTGTACGAAGGAGGATGAGGGTGGATATTTCTTTCCACACCCAGTCGATGGTCTGCTCCTACCTCCATCCAGCATGATTTACGTGAGGTCGTGAAGTAATAACGTGAACATGATACGGAATGTCGGGCGGCGTGAGGACCCAACACATTCGCTATCTGTGTGGGGCCATCTCACCGCCTCAGACCCAATCGCCTTCTTTTCTTGATTCATTAGCTCGCCCGGGTATCTGGGTATCGCCTTGTTGAAAGTTTCTAACCCCCCTCTCGCCATCCCATCGTCCGTCCACACAATTTACTGCTTCTCGTATCTTTTCGTTTCATCCTCACGGAATACACACGAGGAAATACTCTATTGCCCTAAACGTCCATTTAGACTCATTTTATCCGTTCCTTCTTTTTCTCTCTCTCTCTTCTGGCAATAGGCGCGATAAATGGTCACATTACGCATTCAGCATGCGCGTAGATAGAGCGGTTCACAGCGCTTTCCTTTTATCGCAAAGACTTTTTTCACAGATGTCCTTAACCACTATAGAAATGATCCTTAACACCTTATCACCAGTTTTGATGGGCGCAAATTTATAATAAAGGCTACGTGATGATGAAAATTTTGTTTTATAATTTAGATAGGAGGTTTATGAAGTGCAGAAATGTTTGAAAGTCTCTCTATGGGGACTTTATGCTATGCATTCGGCAAGGAGATGTCAGACAGACAGTCCCACCTCACACAGGAGGGGGCTCTCGAGCCTGGTCTGCCCTATGCGTAACCGATATAAAATTACTTCTTCTTTCCTTTTGTCTCATATTAAGGTGTTCCAGACTCGAGTGGAGCTTTTGTTGACCCTCAGCTTATTATCGGCCATTCCAAGCCACCAAACCTGTCATTTATCCATACTTTTTCCATAATGTAGCCTTAAACTGACACAACAAACAACACAGTAAAATCAACTTTCGTACAACACATCAACCAAAACAAACACCATTTTGACATAAACACAGAGATAAAATACCTTCATTTTTGTAACAAAGGTACATTACTCAACTCACTGGAACAACTGCAATTAAACTGAGCACTACAAAAAATAAATTGTATGAACGTTCAGACCAATGTGTTTCTTAAACTTCTCTGGGATGTTACATTGTTGGTTAATTCCGGCATTTCTTCCAGAGCAATGTCCAGCAATAGGCGTGATCATTGTGACCATTACGCATTCAGCATGCGCGTAGATAGAGCGGTCAGCATATGGATGCCTGGGTTCACAGCGCTTCCCTTTGATCGCAAACAATTTTTTCTTATTCTTTTTTCCGACAATATTTCGAGACTCTTCCGGTCACTATGAGACAAAAAAACATTCATGGTGACCGGAAGAAGGGACTTGTAAGAGTCCCGAAGTATTGTCGGAAAAAACAATAAGAAACCTCTGGAAGAAATGCCAGAATTAACCAACGATCAGACCAATCTCAAATATTCACCCCTCTTATCGTCAATAATATAATCCTCCAATCTCTTATTAATATACATACTTACTTTCTCAGAAAACTGTGAATTTTTATTCATAGATTTATTATATATGAAGAGCACGGGCAAAGAACCAGGTTTGTCATCAGATGTTGAAATTGAGAAAACTGAAATTTAATGTTTGAAAGTCCGTATCTATCAATTCCCCGCATGTCATATTTTCAGCTTCCGTTTTCGTAGTGACATTTGTCGTCTTTTTGAAGTCCGTAATGATGGTGAATCGTGAAATATGTTTAATATACTATACTGTAGTGGCGATATCTCACATTCTAGAAAAAAGGGACAAACCTGTTTTTTTCCCCCTGCTCTTCATATGTACATATATATTTGTATTTTAATCAGCATGATACTACTTCAAATTTTTCTCTTATTATTAAGATTTCAAATTGAGACGAAATTTTATTTTTAATGTTTTTTATGTTTTTAAGATTTATTAAGAAGACTGTACACGAGGGACAGGGAAAGCCCCCATGGAGGCTCAAAAAGGGACATTTCGTGAACTGGTTGAATTTCTACTTAGTATTTGTTAAATCGTGGTTGAAGATGGTAGCAATACCGAAAATTCTCCCATATTATATATATTTTGTGAAATAAACAATATTTTAAAAAAATATAAGTTTTCTTTATTTTTCATTAAAGAAATGATATGTTCTGAGTGCTCTTTCAACGCTCTGGTAGACTTGAACACGACTCTTCTGTGGGAGTCCTAAATGTTGCCTACCAAGGTTTATCCATCTAGGGTAGGGGTCTTTAACGAGTATCTGACATCGCACAGGCTCGGGACCATCGCTTAACATCCCATCTGAAGGTCGGCGGACCCGCGATATTAAACTCAGTGGTTAGCACGCTATCTCTGAACTACGGGCGCCCTAAAGGTCGATTTGTTTTGTAGGGAGTGCTTAATTGATTAATTACTTTGCGGTGATTCACCGACGATATATATATATATATATTCAGAGGCGTAGCCAGGATTTTGAGCGGGAGGTGGGCCAGAGGGGTGGGGGTATAGATCCCTGGGGACACAGCCCTCAGTTTCCGTGGTTAGCGTTGCAGACTTTTTGTTATTAATTTGGGAGACTCGGACCTCTAGAAGCTCCCCCTGAGGTAACTACTGACTGTAATACTTACTCTGACTTTACATGAGCAGCAAATGCACGCTGCTGTTTCTGTGCTTTTAGAATTAAATGACTCACAGCCAATAGCGTGCATTTGCTGCTGCTGCGCTTTGCATTTTTACTGCGCATGTAAAGAGTATGCTTTAAGAGTATGAAGTATAACATAAATGAAGATTTTGAACGAGGAAATGAAATGATGGAATTCACGTATGTTTAAATAAATGTAATATGACTTGTTTTGTACATGTACATTTATGTAAATCACAATTTTCGTAATCTTGGTTTTTTGCTCTGGCCAGGGGGGGGGGACGTGCCCCCCCCCCCCTGGCTACGCCCCTGTATATATTTATATTCTTATTATAACGGCAAAAATATTAGGAATAATTCTTGTATGAAGTGCATATACAAATGGAGGACAGCTGTGTATTTAAAATCAGATGCAGGAAAGCCATTGAATTGTGTCCGGAGTACACCTCTATTCAGAACCTTGTTATATATTCGAGTGAGTCACCGTGTAATTAATGTCCATTGTGTACAACGTGTAACAAAAAGGTGAACCACCCCTATTCAACTTCCCCACCTCAAGTATTCTTATATATCATTTTTCATTATATTGACTTATATTGAGCAAAGAGGACTGTAGTCTTTTAATAAGTTATACTCTCCCTCTAAACTCTCCACTTTGCGTGATTTTTCGTACACGTTCAATTTGTGATAAATCATAAAAAATGTTATTTTCTAGTTATAGTTCACTAAGCTTGAGGCAGATGAACCAATATTACTGTATAGAAGTGATTTTTTTAGAAAATATAAGAGAATGCGAAACACAAAGTCGACCAGCTTTGAATATTTCGTACACGTTCAATTTGCGATAAACCATAAAAAGACTGGCATAATTCTTTCTATCGGGGCGATTCGTCTATGGAACCATTATGGGCCTTTTTGTATTCAGTTAGTTATTATTAGAGCCCTGATTTCGTGCATTAAAAAAACTAAAAAATTTGCCATAAAAAGGCCAAAACGTCCAAAAATGGCCAAAAAAATAAATAAAATCGTGCGGTTAACAGTTTTTCTGCGAATAAAAAAAGGATCTAATTTGTAAATGAAATAAGTCTTTTTTAGCATAAAATTGGGTAGGATTTAAAAATAAATCTATAAAATAAAAAGCCTAAAAGAGTTTATTTATCATATATATATATTATTGATCCATCATCACTTTGGTCGCATGATCTCATCATGGTTTGCGGGTTCGAATCCCATTCGAATCTCTGATGGTCTCCTCTCGTAAAGCCCTGAGTGGGCATAATTTAGGACTCCCAAAATAGAGTCGGGCTCATGTACACCAGAGCAACTAAAAAGGGCTCTGGTAGTCATGCCTGGACTTTAACAAAAGGTCATATCGCCTACTACCAGAGCACTCTTTCGTCGCAATGTTGGACATGAGTCCAATTCTACAAAGTCCTAAATTTTGCCTACCCAATTTTAATTATTTAGAATCGCTTTCGTCTTTAACGAATACCTGACATAGTCGCTTAAGTCAAGAAGAGCTCAAAGTTTTTTTTAACTTCCTGATAAAAAATCCAAATGTCTCGGCCAAATTTTGAACCCGCGATTTTGAGCTTCTGTGAAAGTACATATCCGGTGATTCACCAACACCTTTTTTTTTTTATGGTTTCATTTTTGGATTTAGGAGATTCGAAAAGCATAAAATTTTGTTATGCTCAACATGAAATTTTTGACAGTTACATAACTTTCTCTATACTTTACTGCTGAGAAAGTAAAATATATACTGAAAATAGTTTGAACAGTTAGCATTTCAAAATTTATGAGGCACGTTTAGCGTTTAGATGGGAAATAGAAATGGAAGAAATGCCGTTTAGTCTGTGAAACATAATTGGTATTGGGGTAATGAGATTTTAACGTTTTGTTGTGCCTCAGACGGTATAAATCCGAAGGGGCGGCGCCCTTTTTCATGGGGCCACCGGTACATATAGTCTTGTATATATATATTTATATATATAGAATAGTATATAATAGGGAGTATTGGGATCGTGGGTGAGCAGGTCGTATATCCGAGAGCTGGAAGTAAATCATACAATACTTCGTGAGCTCTATCCCCACTTCTTCACCAAGTAAGGACCTTGTGGGATTTGGGAAAATTTGTGTATTCCAGTTATTCATAGGTCATATTTATTTATTTATTATTTTCTTATAACTATAGTATAAAGATGTATTGTAATCGTGTGAAAATCTGAGATCGAGGTTTCAACAGATTTTTACGTTTCAAGGAATACGTTTTGACCATTTTCTCGATGTGATGTGGAAAGTTGTGTGCTCTCTACCGCAAATCGATTTTAGATATGAACTTGAAATTTGAAATGAAGAATCCGCATATGTTATTTTAGATGTGATTAAATTTTGGCCGAAAACGATCGAAAATTGAGACCACTTCACTTGGAGGACTAAGTACATTTTACAAGATATCACTTATATTTATGACTTAATCAAAAATGTTTTGAAGTAAAAATTGTAGAGAAAACACCGTTGAAAATGGCAATGAATTTCTGTCCGATTACCATAACTCGAGCTCAAGATCGCGGGTTCGTTTTAAATAAAATTGTAAATTTTTTATAATAAAAAGAAATAAATGAAACTTTTTAAAAACTTTAACAATTTAAAATTTCATGGATGGGGGACTTCTGAGTCACTGGGGGACTCAGATAGGGGACAGGAATAACGTATCTGTCCCCATCCATGAAATTTTAAATTGTTAAAGTTTTTAGAAGTTTTTATTTATTTATTTTTATTATAAAAATTTTTAAATTTTATTTACTAAAATATGTTTATTTTCATTCAAATTTCAAAATATTTTCAATTTGTCCCTTGAACACCTTTTGAACAATTACTAATAACAATACTGAATTATCGATACTATTGATAGTTTTCCTCCGATATCGGACTATCGATAGTGGCCTACTGTAGACTATCGCCCATCCCCAGTACACACGATTCTCTTAGCTCTGACCACTCCTCCTTGGAGTCCTCTCTTTTCTCTGGAGCAGCCCCACTTCTTCCAGAGACTCCTGCTGGGTTCCTCCTCAACTTCTGAATGAGACCTCCAGGTCCGGTAGGTAGTTACACCCGACTAGATAACCGACCCAGATAACGTCAACCCACCTGTTGAACGGCGCTAGTCCTCACACCCCCCTCCAGATGGCATGGTACGTTGGAGAGACAAGGTCGGAGGGTCACTCACACATTATCTCTCTCTCATATCTACCTCTTGTTAAACTCACACACTCATACATAAACTCCATTAATTAATTTATGGATCTGATTCATTTTATGATTTTCTTGATAAAATTTTGTAAAAACGTAATCCTTATCACCTTACAACTTGGGATTAAATATATTATAGATATTAATTATTATTATTTCCGTTAAGCCATTGAATGGTAATTGGATACGTACTACAATTTTAAACATCAAGTTTAATTTTAAGGCAAGCACGCATACCACTGAGCTAATGGCGCCCTCTATTTATTTAATATATATTTTGTATATATATATTTTTTTAAGATAAATTTTCTTTCAGGGCGATATTTTGCTGCCCTTTCCTCAGGCTATAAAAAGCGAATTATACAATAAAAAAACAAAAAAAAACGAAATATACAAAAAAATATATGTTAATAAATAGAGGGTGCAAGTAGCTCAGTGGTATGCGTGCTTGCCTTCTGAGATCAAGGTCGTGGGTTCGAAACCCAGTCCTTCGGATGGGACGTTAAGCGATGGTCCCAAGCCTGTACGAAGTCAGGTACTCGTTAAAGACCCCTGCCCTAGGTGAATAAACATTTAGGGTAGGCAAAATTTAGGACTCACACAGTAGAGTCGGGCTTATGTCCACCAGTGACGAAAGAGCGCTCTGGTAGTAGGCGATATGACCTTATAGTTAAAGCCCGGGCATGAGTCATAAAACCTAACCATTCATAAATATCAATAAACAAAATTATATATAGCTAAAAAAATTTATGATAATAAAAATATTAAACAAAATAGAAATAGAAATTGATGGAGGTTTATTGAAAATATGGGGGGGGGGGGGGGAGGGGGGGGGGGGGGAGGGGTTCTTTGTCAAGAAAATAAAAATGAAAGCAAAAATTAAAGTTTTTATGTACGAAACAAGACTTTTAAATTATGGTTATTTTTTTCCATTTAATGAGCAAATAATTCTGTTTCCGAATACAGGGTTTCGTCTAACATAAACATTTTAAATTTATTTTTTAATTTGGCTATGGCTTACAAATATATGGTACAGCCAAGACTTCGAACATCAAAAGAATACAGATATTTCAATCCAAGACTCTCCGACTGATCACGCAATGCCCACCATACGTTAGCAACAAGACTTTACACCGCGACTTGAATATCACATCCATAGACACAACCATTAAACATTTATACCAACGTTTCTACACCAAAATTTACTTACACAACAATCCGAAAGTTCGCAAAGTCTTAAATACAAATTTACCCCACAATCCCCCAAGAAGATTAAAGAGAGTTTGACATAGAGATCTCCTGGTATGAAGTGATGCCATGAGGGTTCACCGCTGGGTGTTTTTCCTCTCTCAAGCCTTTCATGTCATATTTTTTTTTTTTTTTTTTTTATTTTATTTTATTTGTATTAGAATATGTCAGTCCAGCCGCTGGTTGTGCATTGTTTGCATAGTTGTGGCTTGAGAAAAATAAATACAAAAAAAAAAAAAAAATTTTAATTTTACTTTCCCAGTTATACGAAGTTTAGGGAAAGTTATGTGAAAATGGGTCAAAAATTCGATGCGGAGTTTTCATTGGAATTTCATGTTTTCCGACGAAAAAAAAATTTTTGTCTGTGTCTGTTGAATAAGATAACTTCCGATAGAATTATTGTATCGTCACGAAATTTTATAAGTGATTCCACAACCCTCTAGAGACGGCACATGTTGTTTTTTCAGCTAAATCGACCAAAGGGAAGGGGGGGATATGAGGGGGGCTCAATTCAAAGAGTTTTAGCTCAAACGGTCGATTGTCTTAGGAGTAAGAGAAAAAAGGGGGTTGATTAATTCGTGTTCGGGAAGTATCGGGGGTTCACACATAAATTTTTTTTTTTAATGTTCATATTTTCGGTTTCTGGTTAGAAATATGCCTTCAGTAATAAATTATTAAAACTAAATATTGATAAAGACAAGGTTGAGAGGTCGTTTTGCCTCTTGTTACCTCATTGCTTGTTTTACACAGGACACTACAAGAATTGTTAAGTTGCCTGTTTTCATAACCGTTCTCTTGTTTGTCGGAGAACCGTGACAATTCACTAAAATGCATCAATTGATTTATTTCACAATATTCTACACTATTTCACAATCTACAATTGGACCAACCCGAAGCGACTCGACCCAGCAGAAGAACGAATCCAATGTTCTGCATTATTCGACAAATTTTCACTTTTTCAGATTTAACTCGCTTTTTTTTTTCTTTTTTAGGCTAAGCAAGAATGTGTAATACTGATAAATTTACATTAACGTTATTACAATAATTTTATTAATGTAATAATGGTCTAGTAAATTACTAACAATTTACTAGTAATTTTCATCAATTTTTACTTCAAAAAAAATTCTTTGGTGAATCACCAGCAATGTACTTCCCCAGAGTGAAAAGATCAATTAATTTTTTGCTCTCACAAATCTTAACTTAACATTTTTTGCAGAGATATTGTGAAAAACGTATATTTTTTAAAAATATTGTCTATTTCATAAAATATATATATATATATATATATATTATTATTTTATATATAGGTTAGGTTAAGTTTTATGACTCAAGCCCGGGCTTTAACTACAAGGTCATATCGCCAGAGCGCTCTTTCGTCACTCTGGTGGACATGTGCCCGACTCTAATGTGGGAGTCCTAAATTTTGCTTACCCTAAATTTTTATTCATCTAGGGTAGGGGTCTTTAACGAGTACCTGACATCGTACAGGCTCGGGACCATCGCTTAACGTCCCATCCGAAAGGACGGCCTTTTACCTCCCAGATAAAATAAACTAAAGGCCTCGGTTAGTACAATCGATATTAAATATAATAGTTATATAAGAGGGCGCCGGTAGCTCAGTGGTATGCGTGCTTGCCTTCTGAGCTCAAGAACATGGGTTCGAAACCCAGCCGAGGTCCTTAGTTTATTTTATCTGGGAGGTAAAATAAACTTAAGCATGCCGTCCTTCGGATGGGACGTTAAGCGATGGTATGATGTCAGGAGCGTATTTGATGTCAGGTACTCGTTAAAGACCCCCTAGATGAATAAAAATTTAGGGTAGGCAAAATTCAGGACTTCCATAATAGAGTCGGGCCCATGTCCACTAGAGTGACGAAAGAGCGCTCTGGTAGTAGGCGATATGACCTCGTAGTTAAATCTCGGGCATGAGTATAATAACTAACTATAGTTATATTTACAATCGATATTAAATATAACTATCGATAATATTATATGGTCAAATCCAACCGATTAATCGATATATAGACACCACTAGTTAAAACAAAAGAATTATTGTAAAACAAATTGTATAGAACAAGAAATAGGAAGGTAACAAAACTTTGTAGAAGTTCACAACGAGAAAGACCTTTTGTAAAATTAAAAAGAAGGTAGAGGAAGAAAATAGTAATTGACGTAGGAATCGTGAGGTTGGGATTAGAGCGAGCGGCCTATGAGAGAGGCAGGCTCTGGCGCAGGCTGGGACCTAGCAAGGTTTCAAAGGGGACTTAGACCTGCAGCATCAGCCGTTTCTACTTTATCTCTTCAACTGATGTCAATTAAACAGGGTTAGACTTTCTCAGTCGGGACAGTTGTGAGCCCAACTGAAAGGTCAATATGGCGGAACACCAACCATCCTACATCCTCATCTCCACCCCAACCTAATCACACTTTCAGATATATCAAATTATGCATAGCTACTTCTCAAATATCGCTTCTCAAACAGACCTAAAGACTTTTTTTTTTAATGATGAAAGACACCGAATGGGGTGATGCTCCCAAATAGGTATGACTCATGCTCGAGCTTTACGTTACCAGAGCGCTATTTCGGCCCTCTGGTGGACATGAGCCTCGGAACCATCTCATCCGAAGGACGGTGTGCTAAAAGTTTTTTACCTTCATTTTTTATTTTTTCGTAAATATGCTATCATTTTAAATTAATTTAATATTATAATAAAAAAAAAAATTTATAGGTTGCATAATTTTTTTCATATTCTGCCGTAAACTTCGGATGGAAGACCAAATATGAAATCCTGATTATGATGATATTGAGGAAGAAGAAGTATCTGACGAAAAAGTGCACGTATATGCTGAACGAATGGCGTATTTGGTTGAAAGAGAAATTTAGTGTTTTAATAAATTAATTTTGAAAAAATTGATTTTCTTATTTTCTTGCTTAATTAATTTTGTGTTTCGTGCTTTATTTAGTACTAATCTTGCCAACATAAGTAAGGCGTTAATGATATCAATAGTGAGGCGGGGGGACCATAAGCTCAGAATTTTTAGGGCATCGAGTAGTCTCAATCCGGCACTGACTTCGAGTACTTCTGAGTTACCGGCGCCTCTACTCGTTAAAGGCCCTACCTTAGGAAGCTAAATCAGAGTAGACAAAATTCTAGGTCATAAGAACATCTTAATATTTGGAAATTCTATAAGGAACATTTTTTTTGTAAAGACAAATTTTTCGATGGGGCTTACCTTTTTCAAGACCACAACCCTTGATAACTATACCTGTGTGTGCAACATTTCGGACTCCTACTGTAGAGTTCGGCTCATTTACCAGAGTGACAAAATAGCTCTGGTAGTAGGCGATATATCGTAGTTAAAGATCAGGCATGCGTCACTAAAATAAAACAAACAAAACATTAGTTATAGATTTACGGAGTTTATAGCGCTAGGTTGGTGGAAGTCGATATTAAGTAATTATGATACATAACGTCAATATATCGATTAATGTAACACGATAAGGATGGACGGTTGGTGCTTACGGCGGCAACTCAAAACCCTCGATCTTACGGTTGGTAGGCAAGGACGATATCCATCGAGGACCTCACTGCTCCGTAGTTACCAGAGTAGCTGATGTTTGGTGCTTAAGTCTGAAGAGAGGAAAGGATGGACGGTTGGTTAAAGTGCCTACACACACTTCCTCTACAGCCTACAACCTTCTTTCTTATAGTACACCTATCTTGGTCTGAAATTGACTTCATCCGTTGGGGAACTCGCCCCCTCACACCGGGCCAACTGACACACAATGGGCTCTGCAGGGAATGTACCTATCGACCGTGAGAAGGAACAAACGACTGATAACAGTCTACGCTCTGTCCAAGTTGAGTCTGGACGAAATTTTGAAGACCTCCTGATCATAATTAGAGCCCAGATTCCAATGCAATTGCATTTTTTTTTCGCTTGCATAAATTTTATTTTGAACGAAATTGCACGTTAACTTTTTGGCAAAATTGCTTGTTTTAGGTTTTCACAAAATTAGCATATTTTGTCGAAATTAGAAACTGTATTCATAAGTTAGTTTGATATGAATTATACATTTGTTAATCGACAAATTTACAACAGTTTACGAAAAATCCCGGTTATGACTAACTCAAAAAGTACAATGCGGCCATAAATGATGAAGATAAAAAATAAATCACACACGAGATCGTTTTCCCAGTTAAAACACATACTTAGCGACAGGCGGCACAGTTTTTCAGACAAGAATTTTGAAATGTATTTAGTAGTAGATTTTAACGCATCAAGTGCTTAAGTAAAAAATATATATCAATTTAATTGAAGTCAAATTCTCGTTCTTGAGTAATGTGGTGAACTGTTTTGTACTTCACATATCTCTAGTACATTTTTTATTGAAACATTTATACATATATATTTTGCAATTAAAACATGGAGGTAAAAAAAAAAATTGTGTTTTCAGTAAATATTTTTTATAAATTGTATAAATAAATTCCTTTAGGCTTTTCATTTTATAGATTTATTTTTATACCCTACCAAATGCTGAAAAAGAGTTATTTAATTTACAATTAGATCCAATTTTTTTTTTTTTTTTTTTTTTTTTTTGCAGAAAAACAATTAGACAGGATTTTATTTGTTGTCGCACATTTTTGCACGTTTTGGCCTTTTTATTGCATGTTTTTTAATTTTTCTACTGGCCAAAATCCGGGCTTCAATCATAATGTTAATAAAGTCAAGAAAACGCAACATCAAATTTCTACCGATAATTTAATTTCTCGTATACAAAAATAAAATTGTCTGTCTTTATATGTGTGTGTGTGTGTGTGTGTGTGTGTCTGTGAACGATATACAGACAAACAGAACATATTTTTTTAATACTTTTTTGGGATCGGAACACATGAAACTCTGGGGAAAAATTCATATAGAATTTCTGGGGATGTAAAAACAGGGCCGGGCTAGAAGATTGATAATTTTTTTCCTAAAAACAATTTTTAAACTCCCTTATAAAAATAAATTAAAAGAAAAAACACGAAAACTTTTTCTTGAAAAGCAATTCATGTTTTCTTTTCCTTGTGCCCATTGTTTAAGTAAAACATTTCAGGAGAATCCTAATTTTTGTTTTATTTTTCAATTCAATTGTTCCTTGTCTTAAAAAAGAATGTTTCAATTTCTTTATCCGGATCAAACTAAGTCAAAGAAAGCCATATTGTACACCCCCCCGGGAGAAGAGCTGTGTTCTGGGAAATTGTCTGAGAAAGTGGGAAGCGAGTATGGACGAAACAATAGAAGATGGACAAAGAAATAAAATTACTGAAGGATTATTAACTTATTGTGTGGGTACTTTGAGGTTCATGCACGTTTTATAGTGATTACCATGTTTCTCACTAAAAGTTACATCAATTTACTTTCTAACTATGACATACAGGGGCGTAGCCAGGATTTTGACCAGGGGGGGGGGTATAGTTAAAGTTGGGGGTGGGGGTATAGACTCCCGGGGGCACAGCCCCCAATTTCCGTGGTTAGCACTACAGACTTTTTGTTATTAATTTGGGAGACTCAGACCCCTAGAAGCTCCCCCTGAGGTAACCACTGACTGTAATACTTAAGCTGAGTTAACATGAGCAGCAAAAATGCAAAGCGCAGCAGCACCAAATGCACGCTGTTTCTGTGCTTTTAGAATTAGGTGACTCACATCCAATAGCGTGCATTTGCTGCTGCTGCGCTTTGCATTTTTACTGCGTATGTAAAATCAGCTTTAAGAGTATAAATGACGATTTTGAGAGAGGAAATGAAATGATGGAATTCATATATATTTAAATAAATGTAATATGACTTGTTTTGTACATGTACATTTATGTAACAGCTGATTGCTGATTTAGGAATCAGACGCACGGGAAATTTGAAGATCCTATTGGTAACTAGCAAGCAATTCATTTTTAATAAAAACTATTTTTTTAGTTTATTTAATTTGTATCTTGTCTACGCCCCTGATGACGTACTCAACAGCATTTTCGATAAAAAAAAAAAATATATATATATATATTTATTTTCTTAGCGATTTTCAATGGGTTTGTACTTAGTCAGTTTTAATTCCCCAGCCATACGAGGTACAGATAGGTATGTAATCGGTCTGAAATTCGATTGTGGAGTTTTCAACGGAATTTCATGTTTTCCGACTTCTTTAATCGAAAAATAAAAAAAAAATTGTATTTTTTTAACACGATAACTCCCGATAAAATGAAGATATCGACACTAAATTTCATATGTAAATTCAAAGCCCTCCTAATGATGACACCTATTAATTTTCAGGGAATCGGTGGAGGATTAATACAAAAACTCTAATAACTGCCGTAGTAATAAATGTATTGACATGAAATCTCGCCCTCAGGTTTTTTATCTGGAAGGTGAAAAAACCTTGAGCACGCCGTCCTTCGGATGGGTCGTTAAGCGATGATCCCGAGCCTGTACGATGTGAGGTTGCCATTAAAGAGTAGGCTACTCTTGAATAAACCAAGGTAGGCAAAATTTAGGACTTCCACAGTATAGTCGGGCTCATGTCCACCAAAGTGACGAAAGAGCGCTCTGGTAGTAGGCGTTATGACCAAGTAAACGAACTTACATATGTACATTGAAAGCTTTATAAGGATGGCACCTATTAATTTTTTTTACTCGAATCAAACACCGTAACAACTGAAAATGTAACGAATGTATCGATGCAGAATTATGAGGATTTAGAAGCCTCTACGAAAGTCAAATATTGAGTTTAAGCACAAAAGAGAGCGAAAATTAATGCGTCTTATGCACATTGGCACCATGTAAATAATCAGAATTCATCTTTTACAAGTCGAGTTTGACTGTTATTCCACTTTTCGCCGCAAGATAGCCGCATTTATTAATATGACCACTATGTTGGTTTCCGAGCTACGTAGATAAGAAATGAAACGTCTAGTGACAAATGAGTTTGAACACAGAATAGGTTAGACGAAATAAATAAATGCGATCGTTGATAGTTTTTCGTAAATGAGTAGAATTTTTAAGATATTTTCAATTTTGAGGAAAACGCCTGGAGGGGTTTCCTGAAGGGAGAATATTTTTTTCATTTTTTACATTTTAATATATTTTTATGTCAAACGAATAAAAAAAAAAAAGGTCAGAATTAAATGCGATCTGAGAGAGGTGGCAGTGGATCGTGGGAAAGGAGCAGCACGGTCGAATGGTCAAGCAAATCTCCGCGTAATCGGACGGAGGTTAACTGAGGGGACCCAAAATTAACATGGAATAGACCCGGAAAATACCATCAAATCTACAGAAAATGTACTCACATCTCGATACATCATTAAAGCTGAAGAAAATATCATCAAAGCTCAGGAAAATAACATCAAATCTACAGAAAATGTACTCACATCTCGATATAATATCATCAAAACTGAAGAAAATATCATCAAAGCTCAGGAAAACACCATCAAATCTACAGAAAATGTACTCACATCTCGATATAATATCATCAAAACTGAAGAAAATATCATCAAAGCTCAGGAAAACACCATCAAATCTACAGAAAATGTACTCACATCTCGATATAATATCATCAAAACTGAAGAAAATATCATCAAAGCTCAGGAAAATAACATCAAATCTACAGAAAATGTACTCACATCTTGATACATCATCAAAGCTCAGGAAAATATCAACAACATTCCAGAGAATAAACTCAAAATTCAAAAATATCGTCTAAGCGCAGGAAAATAATGACAGCTCATCAAATTTCCAGAAAATATATTCACATATTCCGGAAACATCATCAAGGCTTAGAAAAATATCATCAGAACACATCAAATCTCCAGAAAGTATATTCACGTCTTCAGAAAAGATTAAGGTCGAATATTAAGGTAACAGAGTGGAACAATAAATATATGAAGTGATCTACTGACAAACACTACTGATTCATTCAGAGGCACCAGTAGCTCAGTGGTATGCGTGCTTGCCTTCTGAGCTCAAGATCGTTGGGTTCGAAACCCGATCGAGGCTCTTAGTTTATTTTATCTGGGAGGTAAAATAAACTTAAGCACGTCGTCCTTCGGATGGGACGTTAAGCGATGGTCCCGAGCCTGTACTTAAAGACCCTAGCATTCTCGTTAAAGACCCCTACCCTAGGTGAATAAAAATGTAGGGTAGGCAAAATTATTTAGGACTTCCACAGTAGAGTCGGGCTCATGTCCACCAGTGACAAAAGAGCGCTCTGGTAGTAGGCGATATGACCTCGCAGTTAAAGCCCGGGCATGAGTCATAAAACCTAACCTAACTAATGATTCAGTTCATAACAATATTATATATATGGCTAGTTTTTTTGGAGGGTGCAAGAAATTGCATCAATTATGTAAATGTCATAATAGAACGATTTGGAAAGGACTTACACAATATCTTTTTATCAAAGGATTGTAGACTATGATATAATAACACAAAAATAACCACCTAGTTTGGTGTGCTATAAATTAGTGCTATTATTTTTCACCTTTGTGAGCACATTTTAGCAGGATACTGCATTAGTCATAGCTTACTGGTTAGATCACAAAGAACTAAGTTAATTTTTCGGCTCCACGAAATAGATTAATCTATGAATATCCTTAAATCGAGGATTAAAATCCACCGAATCCATCGGAATATATAAAAAAAAATTTATTTATTTCATTTTTCTTTGATATTATCTATTGTTTTAAGTCAAAAATTATTATAAAATTAAAAAAAATAATTAATTCTCCTGTTTCTTTCGGCCGAGTTGGTTGAAATTTAATAGATATCGTCTTTAGAGGGTTTCGTATTCGCATATAAAATTTCGTGTTGATACCTTTGTTCTATCGAGAGTTATCGTGTTCAAAGACACCCTCACATAGAGAGAGCCTGAATTGGTTTGTTTTATGCTCTTTGACCATTCTTACATATACGGTAAACAGAATAGTGTAGAATTTAAAATGCAGACTATGAAATTATAGTGTTGAGTATGGTTCCAGAAGTGCAGCTTATTGCAACACAATGAATGGGTAAGTTGATCACTGAGTATTATCTTATGATTCCCAGGAATTTAACTGCACAAGCGCAGTCCTTGTAACTCACCTCATTTCGTGGTAGTTTTCCTTTTTTTTTAATAAAAAAATTTCGTGAAATTATCATATTGAAATAATTATATATGGAATCTAAGTTACAATAGATTAACTGGTAGAGTGAGTTATTATGACTGATGTATGGGCTTTAACTACGAGGTCATATCGCCTACTCTAACAGAGCACTCTTTCGTCACTATGGTGAACATGAGCCCGACTCTACTATGAGTCCTAAATTTTGCCTACCCTATATCGTATAGGCTCGGGACCATCGTCAGAAGTACGGCGTGCTTAAGTTTGTTTTACCTTCATCAGCGTCTTCTGTTACCGGTAGATATCGTATGCTTGAGAATATATTAACATTATTTGATAATTAAATACCTACCAAAGGGCGCCGGTAGCTCAGTGGTATGCGTGCTTGACTTCTGAGCTCAAGGTCGTGGGTTCGTAGCCCGACCGAGGCCCTTAGTTTATTTTATCTGGGAGGTAAAATAAACTTAAGCACGCCGTCCTTCGGATGGGAAGTTAAGCGATGGTCCCGAGCCTGTACGATGTCAGGTACTCGTTAAAGACCCCTACCCTAGATGAATAAAAGTTTAGGGTAGGCAAAATTTAGGACTCCCACAGTAGAGTCGGGCTCATGTCCACCAGAGTGACGAAAGAGCGCTCTGGTAGTAGGCGATATGACCTCGTAGTTAAAGCCCGGGCATGAGTCATAAAACCAAACCAACCAACCTTAAATACCTACCGACATTGAAAATTAATTCAATATTATCAGTAAATATAAAGGGGATAGACAATAGATATTGAGAGAATAGATAGGGCGCCGGTAGCTCAGTGGTATGCGTGCTTGCCTTCTAAGCTGAAGATCGTGGGTTCGAAACCCGACCGAGGCACTTAGTTTATTTTATCTGGGAGGTAAAATAAACTTAAGCACGCCGTCCTTCGGTACTCGTTAAAGAGGCCCTACCTTAGTTCAATAAACATTTAGGATAGGCAAAATTTATACGGACTCCCGTAGTAGAGTCGGGCTCATGTCCACCAGAGTGACGAAAGAGCGCTCTGGTAGTAGGCGATATGACCTCGTAGTTAAAGCCCGGGCGTGAGTCATAAAATGACCTAACATTGAGAGAATAGTATTGCTTGATTTAGGGGAGAGAATGAAGTTAGGCTGATCATGTGAGCAAATCGCGCTCTCTCTACCATCCCAACTTCGGTACCTCACACCTCATTCGCTACTAACGGATTATATTTTTCTTTTAGGAAAATTCGGAAAATTTAGGAAAAAATAAAGGAATTAATCAATTACATTTTTGCTCTTCCAACAATACAATTCGACCGTGTGGGCTAAAAATCAATAAATGATTTACTTTGGAGCTTCTGAATTCTTTTAGCAGTTATTATGGTATTTGAGTCGAGCCTGCTTCTCTGATCCCGCCTTCCTTTCTGCCGATTCCGTGGAAAATTGATAGGTGCATTCCTTATGTGGTTTTGAATTTAAATATAAAATATCATGTCGATATATTCATTAAATCCGCCGTTATTTGGGTTTTTGAGTTAATCCCCAGCCCTAATCCCCCCCTCCCTTTGGTTGATATGGCTGAAAATTAATAGGATTCGTTCTCATAGGGTTCTGGATACCAATTTAAAATTTCGTGTCGATAAATTTATTCTATCGGGAGTTATCGTGTTCACAATAATTTATTTATTTATTCGGGTCGGAAAAAATGAAATTCTGTTGAAAACCCGTCATCGAGTGGCCGATTACATAACTTCACCTATACTTTCTATAGATGAAGAAGTAAAAAAAAAATATATATATATATATATTTATTTTATCATGAATAATTTTGTAATGTAAAAATGTAAATGAAAATTACTGCAATTAGATGCCTATTGTCTGGAGTTGGTTATCTGTAGAGACTCTTATAACGTGGACAAGTTTATCTTGAATGGTCTGTTCAATTATCATGTTTATCAGAGGTTACCTTCTGAAAAAAACCGGCACCTCATTCAAATTGGATTACATCGTACTCCAACATTAGTCTCTCAACGAATTTATATTAAGTTATTGTGAGTTGGTTATTATAAGGACAAAACTTGTTCATATTGACATAGTGAGCTATGTTAGAAATAGTTATGATGATTTCAAACTCGATCGTCTCTTTACCCTATCGAACAGTGTAATGTTGATGAAGGTTATATAAAACATTAACAACTTTTTCGGATAAATATTATCATTTGTTAATGTTTATAGGAGATAGTTTATATAAGACAATAAACAACCTCTTTGGAATTAATGTTATCATTTGTTAATGTTGTTAGAAGATAGGTTATATAAAACGTTAGCAACCTTTTTCGGATAAATGATATCATTTGTTAATGTTTATAGAAGATAGTTTATATAAGACAATAAACAACTTCTTTCGAATAAATGTTATCATTTGTTAATGTTGTTAGAAGATAGGTTATATACATAACATTAACAACCTTTTCGTATAAATGACATAATTTGTTAATGTTGAAAGAAGGTAGGTTATATAAAACATTAACAACTTTTTTCGGATAAATGAAATCATTTGTAAATGTGAAGATTCTAAATTAGGAAACTTGTAATTAACTAGTCCACTCTGCCATTGTCGACAATAATATATTATAAGCTGTCGACAATAATATATTATAAGTTGCTTATAAGCTAATGTCGACATTAGCTAACTTGACGCTAGATAAAAACAGAAATTAAGGCTGGAATCATCATATTTTTGACATTAACCAATCCACTCTGCTATTATCAACGTTAGCTAACAGATTCTAAATAAAGACGGAGACAAGGATGAAGTCATCATCAAGAGCTGTAGTATGGCGTCCTCGAAAATACAAAAATGACCCTTTTAATGACTCAAACAGCCCTTCGAAGGGCGGGGTTCCCTTTTGACCCTTAAGTTTCATTACATTTTATTAAAGTACTAAAGAAACAAGGAAGAACTGTGCAAACAGATTTTTGATACGTCAAGTAGTTCTCGGAACAAAAACGTTTAAAGTTGCACGTTTTTCTTATTCTGTTCGTTGGCGTCTAGCCGCAAATTCACCTTTCGGAGATTGACCACAATCCTCTTGAAAACTTTCAAGCTCGGGTGACGTCTCCGAGGATACTTTTCTGCGTAACGCCCGGCTGCAGCACGATAATTTTCCGCGCACTCACCAATCACCAACACCATATCCACAATTGCGCTAGAGGAGTACATTACAAATGCTGTAAATAAGTAATTCCTTATCACTGTAAGTCGTTCTCTGTTAATCCTTAAACTTCTCTAATACCTTTCTAATTCCTTTGCATCAAAATATATAAGTAATAAGCGGTGGTAGGGCCTCGTCATGTACAAATTGAATTAATAATAATTAATGTGCAAAGTTTGTTGGAATTTAATAACTTCAGAATAAGAAAAACGTGCAACTTTAAACGTTTTTGTTCCGAGAACTACTTGAAATAAAAAAAAATCTGTTTGCACAGTTTTTCCTTGTTTTTTTAGTACTTTCATAAAATTTATTGAAACTTAAGGGTCAAAAAGGAACCCCGCCCTTCGAAGGGCTGTTTAAGCCATTGAAAGGGTCATTTTTGTCTTTTCGAGGACGGATATAATAGCTCTCGGCGAGTAATACAACTTTGGGTCTATGCACAATTTATACATCTCTAACCGTTTAGGAGTTATTTCACTTGTGGCCCGCTTATCTGGCCCACCCTGTATAAGGTCCTACGATTTCGTTTTCGCTTTTTTTGTTCACATTATTGCGGCTGAACTATACCTTAATTGCCATCATGCCAGAGTCGCGGTTACCAATAGTTCCAAACGTGATTAACAGAACGAAAAAATCATCTGACCGTTGACAACTCTTTCTCAAAAATAACTATTTAAAAAAAATAGTAATTATTATTTTTTTTTACAAAAAAAAAAAAATTAAAAATAAACAAATAATTAGATTTGTCAATTTCCGAATCACAAGGTTGACGTTAATTGTTCCTTGTGAAATTGTTAGATACACTGTTTTAAAATCTCAATTAAAATGATAATTTGGTGTTTTCATCATTTGTACAATTTACAATAAAATCACAACGCCCAGGTCTTAGAGTTTCTTAAAACGGCCCCGCGTCTCTTACTTAGCGTATTTACCCACCCGTACGAAGTATGTACTTAATGGGCTGAAAATTCGGTGTTGAATTGTCACACATGATTATAAAAAAGTAATCGTAGTGCCCTAAACTAAGTTTCCACACTCTCTCTTGTGTCAAGGATTTCTGAATCACCATACTAAATTTCATGTTCATATTTTCATTTCATCGAGAGTTATAAAGGTTTTTTGTGTTAAGCCCACCCCACAATGTAATAAGTTAATTTTTCGGCTCCACGAAATAGATTAATCTACGAATATCCTTAATTCGAGGATTAAAATCCACCGAATCCATCGGAATATATAAAAAAAATTAATTTATTTCATTTTTCTTTGATATTATCTATTGTTTTGGAGTCAAAAATAATTATAAAATTAAAAAAATCATTGTGAATACTATTTAGTCGACTTGGATATTCTTTTACCGTTGTAAATTTTATTCTTTACGGTGGACACATTAATAACTGCTCTCCTTACGAAGTTTTGAATTTAAATATAAAATTTCATGTCGATATATTCATAACATCTGAAGTTATTGAGTTGAGCCTCCTGATATTCTCCTCTCTTTCTCCTGATTTCACTGAAAATGAATAGATATCGCCCTTATGGAGCTTTGAATTTACTTATGAAATTTCGTGTCTTTACAACGGCAATTATTAGAGTTTTCGTGTTAAGCTTCCCCCCTAATTCTCCTGTTTCTTTTGCCCGCTTTGGTTGAAATTTAATAGATGTCGTCTTTAGAGGGTTTCGTATTTGCATATAAAATTTCGTGTTAATACATTTATTCTATCGTTAGGTATCGTGTTCACAGACACCCTCACACAGATAGAGCCTGAATTGGTTTCTTTTAAGCCGGGTCCACACCTACAAAATATTTTCACTGCAAATTTAAACTTAAATATTTATCACACAAATATTTATTCACGAAAATGTTTACGTCTCCCCTTCTCAAGCCATACGCGAAAACAAGTGGAGGTTACATCACTGTTTCCCGAGTTGTTTATTTTTGTCGAGGTTTTTGTACTTTCCTGCTTAAAAATTTATTATTTATATTAAAAAATAATATAAACTATGGATATGGACAAGGCAACTTATGTTGATTTAGTTATATGAAAATCAAACTTTATTATGGAACCCCAAATATAACTTTTGGTCCAATCAAGTTAACAAATAGTTAAAAATCATCTACAGATACACGCGAAAAGTTTTTGAAATGGCCGTTAGTTGTTAGTCAACAAGCGATCTCCACCTTCATGCCTTCTGTGTTTGTACAAATCTTTTATCCAGTAGCGTCTTCCTATTTTGTATTCCTTCTTTTTAAGCAAATGGTACAAAACAATAGAAGCAGCACTCTTGATAAACAACTCAAATACAAAAAATAAACATCAAAATATAGCAAAGTTGGGGTGCAGGTTACTAAATGAATTTTGAAATGTTTGGGAAGCGTCCACACTAGAAACAGCATGCGGCGCAAATCTCTTTTATGTTCGTCAAAAAACCGATAATCGTATGCGATGAATGTGACATAAATTCTTGCGTCCTTTCCGTGCGCCGCACACGTCCACACTACCTAAAAGCGCCGTAAATATTTGTAGGTGTGGACCCGACTTATAGATTAATCTATGAATATCCTTAAATCGAGGATTAAAATCCACCGAATCCATCGGAATATATAAAAAAAAATTATTTATTTCATTTTTCTTTGATATTATCTATTGTTTTAAGTCAAAAATAATTATAAAATTTAAAAAATTAATTAATTCTCCTGTTTTTTCCGGCCGATTTGGTTGAAATTTAATAGATATCGTCTTTAGAGGGTTTCGTATTCGCATATAAAATTTCGTGTTGATACGTTTATTCTATCGAGAGTTATCGTGTTCAAAGACACCCTCACATAGAGAGAGCCTGAATTGGTTTGTTTTATGCTCTTTGACCATTCTTACATATACGGTAAACAGAATAGTGTAGAATTTAAAATGCAGACTATGAAATTATAGTGTTGAGTATGGTTCCAGAAGTGCAGCTTATTGCAACACAATGAATGGGTAAGTTGATCACTGATTATCTTATGATTCCCAGGAATTCAACTTCCCTTTGGTCGATTTGACTGAAAATCAATATTTGTCTTCGTTAGAGGATTCACATATAAATTTCATCTTGATACATTGATTATATCGGGAATTATCGTGTTCACAGACAAACCGACATTTATTTTTTCATATTTGAGATCTGGAGGTTGGAAAACATGAAATTCCGTTGACCGATTGTTTGCTTTGTATGGCTGGGGGGTGGTGAGGGGAGAAGAGAAAATCTAGTTGGTTAAATCGAGCTGGAGAAGTACACTACCGTTGATTCACCGATAACTTTTTCTTAAATACTCTTCTTGTCCATAAAATGTTTTCTTTAAAGAAAACTTTGTTTATTCATTTTGGTTTTGAGTAAGATGGGCGTCCATTGTTTACCGCGTCTCGCCGGAAATTCGCCGCTAAAATAGTTTTTTTTTTTTTCCTACGCTCTTCGGTTCGCCTCCCCTCCCCATCCTGACAAAGATGCTTCCTTTTTACAAGCGTACCTAATCTTTTTCTTTCTTACGCTTTCATTCAAGGTTTCTCAGTGGACCTCGCCTCTTCTTGTCTAGCCCAATTCACTTTGACACATCAATGGTCTCGATTGATAAAAATCCCATTCAAATTATACTTTTGTCACAAAAGTTTTAAAATTGATAAGCTTTTACTTTACTTTCTCCATACATATCAACTTTAAATATATTTAATGCTTGTAGAATAGTTAATGAACCACTGGACAATTTACCGATTTGATTATAAATAAATCAAATTGTACTAAATTTTGTGTTTATATATTTGGGAGTTATTAGGATTTTTGAGTTCATCCCATCCTCTAATCCCCACTTCTCTTTAGCCGATTCCGCTAAAAAATAATAGGTGTCGTCCCTGGGCTTCTGATTATACATATTAAAATGATACATTAATTTTACCGATAGTTATTGTGTGCACCAGACACACAAACAGACAATAAATTATATTTTTTTATTTATGGAATCAAGGGGGTCAATTATGAAGTTGTCAAAACTGGAAGTGAAATGGATTTTACTTCGAGTTATCGATATGTGACTTATCGAGTTCCTACATATTGTTTTCAGAGTTTTTTCAAAAATTAATTTAAAAAACACTAGACCTGACGATGGTTTAAGGCCAAAACCGGTAGTTATATATATATCTTTAGTGGAATAGACAATATTAAAAAAATAAGTTTGTTATATTTATTTATTACAAGTTTCCACAATATGTCCGCTTTCCTCAACTTGGAACATTTACAATCACATCAACTGACAATTGACAAAACATAGATAATTTTCTAAAATGTTTATGAAAGTCATTTTTTTCATATGCAGCAAAAATATGCATTTTTCCTAAAATATGCAAATTAATAGTTGCATTACCTTTAGCACAAAACACGTTTTAAAAACTACACCGACGAAGAGGGCTCTGGCAGTAGGCGATATGACTTCGTAGTTGAAGCCCGGGCATGCATAGCTAACTATATAATATATATATTTTTTTTGCTAACAAAAAAGTGAAAATTGAACGAACCTCATCAGGGGGGCGGGCACCTGCTTGGGTCTCCAGCCACGTTCTCCATCTGTTTGAGAAGAGGCCCCCCCATAGAGAAATGTCATTTTGCAAGAAGCCGAGCAAGACGTGTGCCGAGAGCTCTAACAGATGTTATGAGCCGTCATTTCTTCGATAACAATACTGTTATTATTTCTAAAGATGGTAAGGTAACTCAGCTCACCTGTCTGTCTGTCTGTCTGTAGCTTATTGTAAAAGGGGTTGTGGTGCTATACACCCCTCCCGCCCCCTCCAAAAAAAAATTAATAAACACTAATAACAGAGTAGAAAAAAATTGTAATATAACGGATGGCAGAAATTGCACCCTAATTGTTTATTACTTCCCCCCCAGGTATAGGGGAAGTTATGTAATTCGATGTTGAGTTTTCATGTTTTCCGAACCCAAGAATCCAAAAATTATAAAAAAAAACGATGTTCTGTCTGTATGTTGGAGTATCTGGGAGTGTGGGTATGTTTATGAACAGGATAATTTCCATTAGAATGAATATATAGGAAATTGAATAAGTCAATCCGTCTACACAATACCAATGGAAATTTTAGAATATTACTTGGAGCGCTTAGGTATGAGTTTTGTCCTGAAAGTGTCTGCAGGCTCTGTACCTTAGATGAAAAGGACGACCTCATTCACTTTTTGCTCAATTGTCCCTCCCCAGGCAAGCATTTCTCCATAATCATCTCACCAATAGACCAGAATATAACTCAGAAACATTTGTACATATTTTAAATAATTTAAAAGTTAGAGAAATTTACGATTTATTTTTATTTTTTTCTGTTGCTTTAAAAATACCGTCGACTCAAAATACTATATGGACTTCTAAATAGACGATCAAAATTAGACATGACACAAAAACGGAACTGTTATACTTACTTACTTAGGACCATTATGGACATACGGATCACAGATATACGGTTCAGCAAAACAATCCAACATCAAACGAATTCAGGCATTTCAGTCAAAAACCCTCAGACTGATAACACAGTGCCCCCCATACATAAACAACAGAACACTTCATAACGATCTTATGATACACACAGTACCCGACACAATACAAACTACTTACATACGTTTTTTTTAAAAACTTTACACATACAAATCCAGAAATACGTACTTTATCTTCACAACACTTACCACAAACCCCCCACGAAGGTTGAAGAGGAGGTGGAACCGCGACTTACTGCCACCTTAATTTCTATTCGTTCTTATTATTTTATTTTTTTATTTTTTTTTACATTATTTTCATTTACTTTTATCATATTTCTTACACATTCCATCATAGTTGTCTTTCAATTCCATTTTATTTATTTATTTTTTTAATTTTTTTTTTTTTTTCTTTTTCCTTGTCCTTATAATTAACATAAATTTTCGTCCCGAGGACCTACCACTGGGTGGCCTTCCTCTCACATGCCATTCACGCCAACGTATCAATACCTACCAACATAGATGCTGGTTGTTGCACCCTAGCAACAGTTGCATCTTTATGGATAAAAGACAAAAAAAATAAATAAAAAAAATAAATAAAGAATAATTTAATTTAATTTGTGCTTGTAAGATGGAGATATATATATTTTTTTTGTTTTTATTATTATTATTTATTTTATTTATTCAAGTGTTATTTTGTTTTATATTATTCTCGAATTGTTTCTTTTATACTTCTTTTGTTATTTATTTTGTGAAAAAAAAACAAAAAAAACAACCCCACTCATTGCCATGAGGATTGTAATCTTTTGTGCAATAAAAAGTTTATCTATCTATCTAATAAGTCTATCTAGAACCCCATAAGGACGAAACCTATTCCTGTTCAGCTAAATCGGCCAATGGGAAGAGGGAACGGGAATAAGACGAAAAAACAAAAACAAACAGTTTTAATGAATCTATCGCCATTAAATTGTATATTTGGATTCAAAACAAAAAAAAAATAGGTATAAAATAGGAGACAGTACAAGCAGCAAGCGCTTGTATAATACAGTATTGATACATTCATTGTATAAATAATATACAGATGACTACATAATCTAATTTCAGTCGCCTTTAGTTTTCCCGTTTAGTGACGGTAAGTTTCCCCGAGTTTCAGTTCGAGAACCCTCCGACTTTCACCGATAATAAGGACTCAATTCGATTTGTTTGAACTCGAAATGTTCTTTTTTTTTTTTTTTTTTTTTGTTTTCTTTAAAACATCCTCTCCATATTTCCATAACGAATCTGGTCAAACCGTTCACTTCACCTTCTTCCATGTCTGCATGGAACATTAGAACAATCAGCCCCGTTAATGGGTAGAAAGAAAACAATAAAAAAAAATAAAATGTTACGTTTTTTTTTTTTATATTATCCATAGAATATATAAAAATGTAAGAATAAATATTTGTCGGGGATTCACTCAGAATGAATACTCAATTAGCTTTTCGCGACTCCTCCAAAACCAGTCGACCGCGCTAATATTCAACAGTTGACTTACATACTCCTTAATTCGCATACTAAATTTTATGTCGATAAATTAATTACAACGGCAGTTATTAGGGTTTTTAAAGGTCTCCCTTGAACCTCCCCTTCCCTTCAACCGATATTCCCTCTGATCCCATCTTCTCTTTGGTCAATTTGGCTGAAAATCAATAGGCGTCGTCGATAGAACGTTTTCAATTCACATATAACATTTTTTGAGGGCGCCGGTAGCTCAGTGGTATGCGTGCTTGACTTCTGAGCTCAAGGTCGTGAGTTCGTAACCCGACCGAGGCCCTTAGTTTATTTTATCTGGAAGGTAAAATAAACTTAAGCACGCCGTCCTTCGGATGGGACGTTAGGCGAAGGTCCCGAGCCTGTACGATGTCAGGTACTCGTTAAAGACCCCTACCCTAGATGAATAAAAATTTAGGGTAGGCAAAATTTAGGACTCCCACAGTAGAGTCGGGCTCATGTCCACCAGAGTGACGAAAGAGCGCTCTGATAGTAGGCGATATGACCTCGTTGTTAAAGCCCGGGCATGAGTCATAAAACCTAACCTATAATATATATATATATATTTTTTTTAATTTTAATTTTGTATTTACATCTATATAATATATAACAAGCAAATCTGATACATAATAAATAAATGTCTTGGATGTTGAAAGCGAAATTATTCGATAATGACACTCCATTATTTTGTTATTAAGGATGAGAAAGAGGAATTAAAAATATATACAAAAAAAAAAAACGAAAAAGAAACATAAAACGTTTGTAGATGACTAGTCTTCAATGCACTAGTAGGTCTCGAGGCCTCAGTCTCATAACATGAACATTAGGAAGGGTTCTGGTGGCAAGTCTGCGGACTAAAGCATTAGGGTGAAAGGAAAGGGTAGAGTGGAATGTTCTGTAGCGGGATTTAATTACATCCCTTACAAAGGGAATCTGCAGGTCATTGTAAAGGATAGCATTAGAGGCGTAGAATGGAGCGTTTGTGATTTTGCGAAGGATACGGGATTGTAGGATTTGGATTCTATAAGAATTTGAAGGTTTATAACATTTAGTGTTGATAAATGCATTATATAGACAGTTATTGGGATTTTTGACTTCAGTCTGTTCCTCTAATTCCCCTCTTCCCTTCGACAGATTTGGCTAAAAATTAATATGTGAAGTCCTTAGGGTGTTTTGGATACACATATAAAATTTCGTGTTGATACATTCATTCTATCGGGAGTTACTGACTGGAGAATTTCTTTGTTTACATTTTAGGGACCAGCAACCCAGGAAAACACGAAACTCCGCCGAAAATTTAACTGCCATTTTCTGACCGATTACAATAACTGCCCCATATACTTCATATATCTGTATTATTCAATGTACCCACACAGTGGGTTCTGAAATTACGAGTTTGGGGTTGAGTGACGTCAGACGTGAGAGATGAGTGACGTCATGGTCAGTGGACGGATGGACGCACTGACCCATCTCATCCACGGATCCTTGACCTCCTCTCCAACAGTCCGTGTTGATCCCAGACCAGTCTCTTGAGCCATATCCATCGTACACATACTACCGTTACATACTTGGCCAGTTTTATAAACATACAGTATTTTTTATTGTTTTATTATTAAAAATATAAACATTAGTTAAATTTCATGACAATGGTAGATAATAAAATAAAGTAAACAATAAATGACCATATGTACCATATACATATTTGTTTCTTTATTTATTTATATCCATAAGTAAATGGGAAAAAATATTGGCAGTGATTCACCGGCTCTTCGTTCTAAGTCCACGACCGATTTCACAGAAAATTAATAGGTATGTTCCGCATTGTCTTTTGACTTTGCTAGGTTTAATAAAGTATATTGACTTGTTGCCTTTCACAATAAATTAAAAAATGAATAAAATTTTAAATAATAAAAAAATTTAAGTTAATTAAATCTATAATTTCAAAAATAAAATAATCTACCATATGGTTGAGTGAAGCTCTTAAAAAAATGAAAAACATATGTTATAAATAACTCTGTAAAATTTTCAAACTACGTTACTTGCACCAATCCAAAAATCCAAAAGTCTCCCGGTGTGATTCTGAAAATTAAAGATTATTAAATACTATGTCCCGATAACGATTGGCGCTTATCTCAAAGGTGTTGATTCGCAAGGCCTATGAGTTTTGAGATTTGAATTTCATTGAGAGAGATATGGGGAGTTAAAAGAAAATTAAAACATATTTACAAACAACATAACTTTAATAAAACTATTATGAATTTTGAAATTAAAAATGGCCATCTTAGAAATTATATGTACAAAAAAATGGATCATACCTTGGTGACGTCACACTTGAAACATATATACAATAAATTTTACTTTTTAACATAAAAACTGGAGTCCACACTCTCTCCACATCCCTTCAATCTTTTACCGGTCACTTTTACTCACTTTTAATTGTTTACTCACTACTTTTCACATATTTTAACAAAAAAAACAGAGACCAGTCTTTCAACGGTTCCACCTCTACCAGAACTCAACATAGACTGACTAAACTGCCTCCGCAAGGAATTATGGGTAGCAAATTCGAGTTTCTTTTTTCTGTTGTCTCTTGTTTTACTTCTAAATATTAATATTTTTTGGTGTTTTCTACTAAATCTGTACCTTTATTTTCTAAACTATTTCTATAACTAATTTCCGAGACTATTTTGACTTCCTCTACTAAAATTTCTAAGTCTGTTCCTTTTTCTATATCTACAGTTTGAACCTTTCCCATTCTCTTACTGATTTCTTCCTTTAATTTTGACATGTCCCCTTCTATTTGACTAATTCTTTCTGAATTGGTTTCTATTTTGCTTCCTAATTCTACAACTCCCTTGAATCCTTCCTCCTGAATCCCTTCTACCCAGCTAATCCTTTCAGAAAGTTTAGCTGTTTGGACGCTGTTGTTCTCCCTAATTCCTGACAACCTTAACTCGAAATTTTGGCAGTGTTCCTCCCATTCCTCTTCCGCGGTATCTATTTTATCGATAACCTTCTTCATCCGACCTTCTATTTCTTCTTTTAAATTGCTTATTTTTTGATTAAATTCCCCCTTTAAACTTTCTGCTACCTGATCAACTTTGTCTTCTAACTCTTGATTTTTTATTTCTAAATTCCCTATTTGATCCTTCAAGCTGTCCACCTGCTTATCTAATCTCACCTCTAAATCTTGAATGTCCCCTCTTAAATTAGTCATATCCCCTCGTAAATTTGTCTCTAAATTTGTCATGTTTGTTGTCTGTTCGTCAATCTTACTACTTAAATTTGTCTCTACCCCACTCAAGTTTGTCTCTATGTTTCTTAATTTGTTCCCCATTTCCCTATTAAAATTCCCCATATCCCTATTAAGATTCCCCATATCCCCTCTCAACTTTTCCATATTTTGAGACTGCTCTCTCCTTAAATTTGTCTCTAAATTTTGAGATTGTTCTTTCATATCCCCTCTTAAATTTTTTATGCTTCTCATCATAAGTTCCATGAATTGGTCCATTTTATCTGGTTTCTCCTTCTTTTCTACCTCGGTCTCTTTACTAACAACATCAATCTCCTGTACCTCCTCACTAGTACCCTCTTTGGTCTCCATAGCAACGGGTATTTCCCTATCTGTCTCTTCCGAAATTTCTACTTCGGACCCTTCGTCCGAACTAAATTCCTCCCCCTTGTTCTCTTCCTCTAATCTTTTTGCTTCCCCTCTCGTCAATGGCATAATTAAATATTAATACAAAAACAAAATTAAATTTATATAAATATCGCAACAAACGCAATTGTGTTCAATATTATTATATATATATTGAAAAAATTTCATACAATATTCCCCACTCTCTCAACGAAACTCATATCTCCTCATGGCCTTGTTTTTCCTGATTTTAAATAAATGCATCTTTTAGGCATATTTACTCTTTATATAAAAAAAATGTTTCGGTGACTCTATGCGAGTTATTTATTGGTCAAAGAATGCAAAAATAAAAAAACAAGAAATTATCCCCACAAGGAGATGCCATAATGCTAGGTTTAATAAAGTATATTGACTTGTTGCCTTTCACAATAAATTAAAAAATGAATAAAATTTTAAATAATAAAAAAATTTAAGTTAATTAAATCTATAATTTCAAAAATAAAATAATCTACCATATGGTTGAGTGAAGCTCTTAAAAAAATGAAAAACATATGTTATAAATAACTCTGTAAAATTTTCAAACTACGTTACTTGCACCAATCCAAAAATCCAAAAGTCTCCCGGTGTGATTCTGAAAATAAAGATTATTAAATATTATGTCCCGATAACGATTGGCGCTTATCTCAAAGGTGTTGATTCGCAAGGCCTATGAGTTTTGAGATTTGAATTTCATTGAGAGAGATATGGGGAGTTAAAAGAAAATTAAAACATATTTACAAACAACATAACTTTAATAAAACTATTATGAATTTTGAAATTAAAAATGGCCATCTTAGAAATTATATGTACAAAAAAATGGATCATACCTTGGTGACGTCACACTTGAAACATATATACAATAAATTTTACTTTTTAACATAAAAACTGGAGTCCACACTCTCTCCACATCCCTTCAATCTTTTACCGGTCACTTTTACTCACTTTTAATTGTTTACTCACTACTTTTCACATATTTTAACAAAAAAAACAGAGACCAGTCTTTCAACGGTTCCACCTCTACCAGGACCCAGCATAGACTGACTAAACTGCCTCCGCAAGGAATTATGGGTAGCAAATTCGAGTTTCTTTTTTCTGTTGTCTCTTGTTTTACTTCTAAATATTAATATTTTTTGGTGTTTTCTCTCCTTTCTTCCGTTTCTTCTCTTTTCTAAATTGTCATCTTAATTTTCTGTAACTTTTGTTTTTAATTTTGGCTTCTTCATTTCTCGAAAACAGTGTTTAAAGTTTGTGGTATACACTTTCGGATCACTTGTATTATTTCAGATGGGATCCGGCCTAGTTGATTCGATGTATTTTAGAACTGACCGTTTCTTCAAAATTTACTACTGGCTTTTCTTTCTGATGTGGGCAGTTTTTCTCTTCTTTTTCTTCTTTAATCTTTTCTTAATAATTAACTGTCTTTTCCTAAAAATTTTCACAACTTTCTACCGACTCGTTTTTTAATTATTGACCTTTTCTTAATTTTGCTTATAACTTCCTGAAATTTTCTTCATTCCTTCTTCTTTTAGCTGTTTCATTTTGTTTCTGGGTGCTAAATTAATCCCTTCTGAAAATTTAGTTTCCTTTTGAAGTCGGTGGATCTTGTAATTATTATTTAAAATGTTTGTTGATAACTGTAAGGTTAGGCCTAAAACTACCTTTTCTTTACTTTTACTGTATTTTATTTCTTTTTAAACTTGTTTTGTTCTTCAGATTTCCATTTTCTTTTCTTCTTTTACTTTGATTTCGTCTTCTAAATTCGGTTTAAAATAAATGTATAGTGGCTTCTAAATCCGTTGCCTTGGCAACGGGCTTGTTTATATTACAACTTTAAATAATAATAATAAATTTATTTCCGTTAGACCAATAAATGGTAATAGAATACGTCAAAAGAATGTATACATTAAGATATAGATTTATAACTATTAGAGTCTAACACATCTATGATTAGTAGTAATAACAAAACTACTAAAAAAAAGTAAAATTAAATTAATAAAAACTGAACAAATAAATACATGTAACTATAACAATATATGAATATATATAAATCAATTATAAATGAATATATAAAAAAGTCTAAATAAATAAAAAATTATAAATAAATAAAACAATAACGTACATTCAACTGACCTTTAAGATGTGGAGGAACTCGGCCCAAAAAAGAAAAATGAAAGCTTTGTATCAAATAATGTTTTTTGGATATGAAACAAGATTTTTTTTTTTATTGTGGTTATTTTATTCTTTTTGAACAGTGAGAATAAAATTCCGTTTCCGTGTAAAGGGTTTCCTCTAACATGAACATTTTTAGTTGAAATTTAAATTTTTTTGTTGTATCTATTGACTTCAAGAAGTGGGGGAGGGCATTAAATAAATTAATTCCTTTATGAGTTATACTTTTTTCAAAAAGAGAAGAGCAATGTTTAGTTATTCGAAAGTCTTCTTTCTTCCTGGTATCGCAATTAGGGAAAATATTTTTATTTTTTCTAATTACCATTAATGTTTTAAATATAAACAGCGATGGCAAAGGCAGGATTTTAGGTTGTTTAAATGTTTCTCTGCAGCTTGTTCTTTGAGTAAATTGTTTATAGTTTTTAATGATTTTTTTTGAAGTCTGAAAATATTAATACTTGAGCTACATGCGCCTTAATGTATTAAACCGTAACTGATTATGGAAATAGGGGTAATATACCAACCACCCTTACATAATATGATATTATCATCGTCTCACCCCCTCCCCATATGAAAGTCCTGTTAATGACCATATCAGATATTTTCCCCTTTCAGTTGTAAATATTTCATGAAGTTGTGGTATAAACTGGAGAAGGACCATAATGACAAGGACACAATTACACCTAATTGGAGAACAGGGAGTCATTGAAGACTCACCACGAACACTGGAGTATGGTTCTTTTTTTCCAACATCCTCCAGTCTTACTCCTGTAATAGTGCCCCAGTGGCTACAAAAAAATAGATTCTCACCGACCCACTGAAGAAAAAAAAACACTAGGATCCCAGATTCATGAATGGAAGACAGAGGGGGGGTGTAGCGGTGGGGGCATCACTCTCTACACTAGAGGCTAGTTCTAGAGATAAAATGTAAAACGATTTTACACTATCAGTCCATTCAAGCATATATCGTAGGTATAGTCCCCGGCGTCAAACTGAAATGAAATTTAAAAAAGCAGTGAATCACCGGCTGTGTACTTCCCCAGCACGAATTGATTAATTAAGTTTGCACTCTCCCTCCGAAGACATTGCTCCTTTATACTAAAACTCAATATTTGACTTACATAGAATACATACTGAATTCTCATAATAAATTTTGTGTCAATAAATTTAATATACCACCAATTAATTGGAATATCTAAATCGAGACAAGAAAATTAATACCATCTTTATGAAATTTTGAATTTAAAGATATAAATTTTCATGTCGATACATTCATTAAATCGGCAATTTTTTGAATTTTTGCCCCTCCTTTTTGGTTGATTCCACTGAAAATCAATAGGTGTCGTTCTTAGAGGTTTCTGAATTCACATATAAAATTTCGTTTAGATACATTCATTCTATCGGGAGTTATCGTGTTCACAGACACTCACACAAACAGAAAGACACTTTTTTTTGTTCATTTTTGGAATTAGCAGGTCGAAAAATACAAAATTCCGTTGAAAACTCCGTATCGAAATTTCGACCGATGTTATTCTGAAATTGAGGTCCCCTAAAAATAAATACATAGATATATATCTCTGGTCACAGGGAATAAATTGGAATCTATTCAGGGAAGCACTTTTTTACTTTTGCATTAATCGTGTAAATCCAGTTTTTGGAATAAATAAATTATGTTTGCATCATTATTAATCATATACCTTCTAAATCTATAGGAGTGAATGAAAATGAATATTGTTAATCTTTTCTTGGATTTTCCCTTAGTTACCTAATCACTTACCTAATAATTGAACACACTAAAGCCTCTCTAAAGTTGAGCAAGTTCACTTGGAATAGTCTGCCATAGTGAATAAATGGTTAAATGCAGTTATCTTGTGAATGATTCCTCAAAGAAGTAGATTAAGTTGATTTAACCGAGAACATACACAATTTTACGAGATACCAGGAAACACATCTTTATAATTCCGAAAGTATTAGAGTTCTGAGCTTCCAACTTCTTCACAGTGCGCAGATGGCTTGGGAGATGATCACACACTTAACTCATTTTGGCCATTTTACGACTTAACAACTTATTCCCTGTGACCATAGATATATTTATTACCTTGTAATTAGAACTAACTACCTACTTTTAACTAAAATTTGAATTTTCGTTTGTTGTCAATTCCACGTCATTTAAGATGAATGCAATTCAGAATTGTGTCTATCGTTTTAAAGTTCTTTTGAAATAACCGCATTACGTAACTTTCTAATTACGAACGTTACACAACCGGTAAATAAACAATTAGCAATGGGTTACAGCCCGAATCCAATCATTATTTTTATATATTTTTGTTCGTTATAGTTTCTATTTCTTTTATAATTATTATTATTATTTTTTATCTCTTTGATCATTTATTTATTTTCATTAATAACTATATTTTCTTTCTAATTTATCAATAAAAAAAAAAATTGTAAAATTTTTCAAAAACCGAGTCGCAGAACCAGTGAAAATTCAAAAGGGGAAAATATAATATTAAAATAAAACAGAATAATTTTTTAATTAAATATTGTCTATTCCTCAGTTATACGTAAACCACCGTTTTCATTGCGGTCAGGTTTATTTGATAAGATAACCTAGTTTATATAGTTATTATGACCCATGCCCGGGCTTTAACTACGAGGTCATATCGCCTACTATGTGACTCGTACTTTCGTCACTCTGGTGGACATGAGCCCGACTATACTATGGGAGTCCTAAATTTTGCTTCGCACAGGCTCTGGACCGTCGCTTAAGTCCTATCCGAAGGACGGCGTGCTCAAGGTTTTGAAGGACCCTTTAACGACGACTACAATTTTTCTGCCAAATCGACCAAAGGGAAGGAAGGGATCAGATGAGCCCCCATCTCAAAAAACCCAATTTCTGTATCAACATGTTTAATATTTTTTTATTTATTTACAATTGTGTAAAAATAAATACAACAAGCAAATGTGCTAATAGAGAGTTACTAGTCACTGACACTGTCACTGCTGGTAAGGAGGTCTCTAGGCCATTGACGCTTAAGCCGTCGTTGAGGAAGTGTGGCAGAATAAAGGGCACGGATTAGAGGATTATTGTGGAAACTAAGAAGGTAAAATAATTTTTTATAATTAGATTTAGCGACTTCAGTGACAAAAGGTACGATAAGGTCAGCGTGAAGAGTTTTGTTGGATATGTAGTAAGGAGCATTGGCTATTTTACAAAGGATTTTGGATTGTAAGGATTGGATGCGCTGGAGATTGGAAGCTTTGGCAGAACCTCAGAATTCAAGTCTGTAAGTCGACATAGGTTTGACTACTGCGTTGTATATAAGTCGTTTTGTTTTCAAAGTAGTTTGGATCTTTTGTCTAGTAGTCTTGGAATCCTCACACTGAGACTGAAAAGACAAGAAATGAACAGACGTTATTAACTTTTACTAAGACTAGTTAGTCTAGAGTATGAGGCCTATATAGCGGACTTCGTTTTTTAAAATGGGTTTTTTGTTAAGGTACACTGGAGGGCAGGTATGTTTTCGACGAAGGGTAAACTGATAAATTTAATATTTTAAGTCTGCTTAATAACTGCCGATAATGAATTTATCGACTCAAAATTTTGTATAAAGATTTAGGAGCTCCTATGTAAGTCAACTGTTGAATATTAGGGCTTTGGAATGGGAACGAAAAGTTAATTAATTCGTTCTGGGGAAGTACATTGCCGTTGATTCACGGATTTTTTTTATTTGTCGTGTGGTTCCTTACCACATAACATTTGTTATATAACATATGTTATATGATGTATATATGATCAGCATGTTATTTATATGGACTAGAAGGGTGGAATCTCTGCACAGACGTAGGCAAGTCCTTCGACGGTGTGCTACAAAGGAAGAAGTCGTGTTTCATGACGATAAATCACCCCTCTCCAACCAGGGCAGCCTCGAGAGAAGAACCGATACGACGGCGCGGTATACTTTGTGTTGCGGGCTCGACTCCTCAACTTGGTATGACAATTACCAAAGGTGGATCTTGAATACTAAAAGTGAAATGATCTAAAGTCTGTCTCACCTTGCTTTAGATATTTCTACGATTGTTCCCCATATATTCTCAGGAGAAGAGCTATATATTCTAGTCTGATTGTGATAGACCAAGTTATGAAGATCACGTTGTTACTCTTACAATAACTTATTACTCTTACAATAACTTATTGTTAATTTACGTTACATAATACAGACGTAGTAATTAATGAATTAAATAAACAGTTAAAACAATTAAAAAACAAGCAAGTTCTCGGATGTGTATTTCGCCTCTTTGAATCCTAAATCTGAGGAAATTAATGGACCCTGTATTATGACTCTACAAAGGTACATTTGTAACTAAGTGCGGCCCTTCCCAGCATCATATCAATAATAATAATAAAAAAAAGTAGGCATTTTATTTAGTACATAATTATTTATTCATTTACTTGAATTTAATCTATACATAGATTTTTAATTGATATGTAAATACACATATCGCTACCTCAGAACAATACTTTTACTTTTGATTTATTTAGAAAACTGCTAGAGCAATAAGCTTTTACACAGTTAATAATACTTATTTTTAAGCCAATTTTACTTAGCTTTCACCATCGTAACACCCTTTAAAGCCCTTAAAGCTCAACCTTTTCGTACAATGGAAGACCGACACATCTGCTCTCTGGTGGTCATTTACTATTCTTCATATGAGTTTAGTACAAATTTGATATTTTTTGAGTTGTGACAGTCTTGTTCTGAGATAGCGATATGTCACATAGCCTATTTTTTAATTTTGCTTTTAAACCCCCCCCCGTTCGAAACCCGGCCGAGGTTCTTAGTTTCAATCGTCAAGTCGAAATCTCAGTCTATTCTTTGAAGCCGTATTTATTTTTTCGCCAGGCCCCCCACTACCTCCCTCTTAGATCCGCCATTTCTCCCACCATTGACCTACAGTGCTGTGCAGGATCTGTCTTGTGTTTGTGATCTTGGGTGAACTGTGGGATCTCAATATCAGCTGTTTAGGATCGTTATGGATACAGAAGGCAGCGATTGGACATTCAAGAAAATATGTTGAAATATATAATTTTGCAAGCTTTTTGCTCTGAAGGGCCAGATTATTTTGGATTTAGGTTAGTTTCCTCCCGGCATTGACCCAAAGTTCTATGCAGATTGTGTCGTAATTGTGTTTGTGTCTATGTGAGTTGTTGTGTGACGAACCATGGTCTCACATGTAAATGAACAATCCTGGGATTTTTTCTCACGTCGTTCATAATAAAGGATTGTCCCCGTCTCCATACTAGATACTAAGTGCCTTCTCTTTTTTTTCGGGGACAACTTTTACTCGTACAGGTTTTCTTGTGTTTGAATATTTGTTCATAAGTATGTCTTCATGTGACTATAAATAAACAATATTTTCCAAAGTTTAATTATTAATATATATACTTTAATTTATATTGCAACGACCTGCCAGTGTGCCATCGTCAACGCTTGCAACATACGCGGACGATACAATGATTGCTACCCAGGAGAGTAGCATGAACGAAGCCATCGAATCCCTTCAGACGTTACTAAATGTCTTGGCTGAACGGTTCAGCAAGTGGAACCTCTCTCTCTGAACCCTGAAAAAACGGAAGCCAAGATATTCACCTACAAAACGTTGATTCGTCCAGTGTTAACTTACAACATGGAAACATTGACAATAACAAAGACCTATGAACATGCACTCCTGATTCAGGAAAGGAAGATCCTACGGTGTATCTACAAGGGTGTCTACGACAGGACTGGAGGAGAAGAACGAATCAGGAGCTATATGCTTTGTCGCAACAACCAGACGTAGTAAGGTTTGTATGACTTCACAGACTAAGATGGGTAGAACATTTGGCAAGGATGGGAGACCATGATGTGCCAAAGATGACATTACTGGAGGAAATCCACGGGACCAGACGTGTTGGGAGGCCGAAGGTACATTGGAAGGACGGTGTTGCGCATGATGCGAGGATCCTACTGGAACTGGAGAGCAGCTGCACAGGACCCAGTATCCAGGAGGCCTTGACTCAGAGATGAGTTGTTGCGCCGATGATGATTCACACAGCCATACACAAGAGATAGGCAGGAAATTTTCCTCTTTACTACCCCTAGCTAAGGAAGTAGCAAACGACAGACTTTTTAAAAAAAATTCATAGTCTTCAGAGGATTTTTGGAATATATTTAAACAAAGGGACATTAATCAAGAAAAAAAAAATCTGTTGGTCCTGTTTTGTGAGGGGATGTTGGTGGAGAAGAGGAAGGTGAAACGAACTGTGAAAGGGTTAGTCACAGTAAATCGATCTTATCGGAAACAATGGCCCGCTCGACATCTTGACCAATAGCTTCCCTTCCACCAACACCGTTTTCACCGAAAATCAAAGACAGGAGGTAGATTTAAAAGGTAAATTGGAAAAAGGAGAGAAGATGAGAGGATGGGGGGGTGCTTTTAAGACGTCAAGTCTTCAGTTTCGAATCCAATGGGCGTGGGAAAACCAGATGGGGGTGGGAGGCAAGAGGGAGCAGAGAGGTATCCGGCCTGGATCAAGGTGAAGGATAGGAAGTCAGTCGTCTTCAGGGCGCCTTTATTCAGGATTTGTACTTCGTAGTTGGAGTAACTCTGGTATCAGCAGCTGAGCCGGCGTCCTATAGGCAAAGTCTTATAACACTGCGGTAGACGACTATTTATTTTTATTCCACAACTATAAAGAGTATAAGGGTAGTTGTGTAAACGGTTACAAATTCGATGTTGGTTTTCCACAGGAATTTCATTTTTTCCGTCCCCTTTTTTCCGAAAAAAAAAATATCTGTCAGTGTTATTAGAGGTTGGTTTAGCATAACAACTGTAATAATTTCCGTTGTAATGACACCTATTAATTATTAGCGGAATTAGCTGAAGAGAGGGGATTAGAGAGGCGGGACTGAACTCAAAAATCTCAATAACTGCCAATTAAATGAATGTATCGAGTAACAATTTTATACAGAACCTCTTTAAGTCGAAAACCTCCAAAACTCGAAAAAAAGTTTTGTTCCTTTCCCTTCAAGTCCCAAAACCTCCATTACTCGAAATCTCAACCCTCTATTAGTAGAAATAATCAGTGAGTCCCTACAAGCCATTTTGGTACATATTTTCCCTCTATAACTCGAAAAAATAAATTGGACCTCTGTATCTCGAACATAGCAATGTTTTATTTTACAACCTTTTACAACTCGATTATTTGAAACTTATTACCTCTATAGCTCGAAGAAAAATAAGTTACCGACTTTAAGAATTTGCAGACAATGTACACCATTGTTTTTTAGAAAACAATTTAGGAGTATACAATAAATAGGATACAATTACAAAAAAAAATTACTGACTTTTTTTAATACCTACATATACTACGTATTTTTTATTTTAAGGATGTTTTGAAATAATGTTGATTTATAATAAATATAAATATGTTTGTTACCTCTGTAACTTGAATTTTTATTTATTTCACCTCTCTAACTCAAAATTTAGAATGTATATTAACCATATAATTAGTTCAGTCCCGCCCCTCTGATAACCTCCCCCCTTCGGCTAATTCCGCTAATAATTAATAGGTGTCGTCATTATCGAGCATTGAATTTACATATGAAATATTGTGTCCATATAGTCATTACAACGGCAATTATTACAGTTTTTATACTAAACCAATCCCTGAACAAAAAAAAAATCTGACAGTGTGTGGGAACATTGATAGATTTTTTTTTTTTTTTTTTTGGAAATAGGGGACGAAAAAAATGAAATTCTCGTGGAAACTCAATATCGAATTTTTGACCGTTTACATAACTACCCTTATACTCTGTATAGCTCTCAGACTCAGAATCGCTAATAACTGGTGACGTTATGAATGTATGGACACAAAATTTATGATAATTCAGAAATCCCAAAACTTTTTGTTACCTATGTCAAAAAAAAAAAGACAAATCGCTGGAGGCAACCAGAAACACTTATGATACAATGTTTATTTGAACGTGAACTTTGGACTCTACAGAAGAGTACTAAGTACGTAGACAAAGAGAAGATTTCGTCAGGAGCAATCTAGGACCGGAAATGACGGGACTTGGGGCGTGGCATCCTCTCACTAGCGTTAGACTTCCTATAGACCAACAAGAAGACAGACTATATTCTCTTCGATTAGATACACTCTAAACAGTTACGTAGGGTCTCTCTCATCCGGAGGATACTTGGAGTATCCAAAAAAAACCTTCTAAATCCCTTTCTATAGAAACCCGAAATCCTAATATTTTCTCAAGATTTATAGATAATTACAATAATGGTGTCAAATGTGGGGTTTTCTAACAAAATGTCTGAAAATTTACTCTGTGTAATAACTTAAATTGTAATATATATATATATAATTTAGAGGGCGCCGGTAGCTCAGTGGAAACGCTTACCTTCTGAGCTCAAGCTCGTGGGTTCGAAACCCGGCCGAGGCCCTTAGTTTATTTTATCTGGGAGGTAAAATAAACTTAAGCACGCCGTCCTTCGGATGGGATGTTAAGCGATTGTCCCGAGCCTATATGATGGATGTCAGGTACTCGTTAAAAACCCCTACCCTAGATGAATAAAAATTTAGGGTAGGCAAAATTTAGGACTCCCACAGTAGAGTCGGGCTCATGTTCTCCAGAGTGACGAAAGAGCGCTCTCGTAGTAAGCGATATGATCTCATAGTTAAGCCAGGGAATGAGTCATAAAAACTAACCTAATCTAACCTATATATAATTTAAGTTATTACAAAAATTAAGTTATTACACAAAGTAAATTTTCAGACATTTTGTAAGAAAACCCCACATCTGACACGATTATTGTAAATATCTATAAAGTCTTCTATAGAAAGGGATTTATAAGGATTTCTGGATATCCCAAGTATCCACCGGATCAGAGAGACCTTACGTATATCATAAAATAAATAAATATATATATCATAAAAACTATATATATATATATTTATTTAGTTTTTTATGATTAACTTTGGATTTACATAAAAAATTTGGTGCCGATACTTTCTTAGATTGGCATTCATTAGAAGAGTTTTTTGTGTTAAGCCTCCTCCCTAATCGCCCCCTTCCCTTTGTCCGATTTGGCTGAAAATCAAGAGGTGATGTCTTTATGGGGTTTTGGTTTCCCAATTGAAATTTCGTGTCGATACATTTATTCTATCAGGAGTGTTCACAAACATACATCTTTTTTTTTTTTTTTTTTTTTTTTTTTTTTTTTTCAGTTTTGGAATATGGGAGAGAAACATGAAATTCCGCTGAAATTTCAACATCGAATTTCAGACCGATAACGTAACTTCCTCTATACTTTGTATAGCTAGGGAAGTAATAGATTACAATAAAGATCAGTAAATAAATTATAGATACTGATGATGGCAGTTCTCCCAGAAAAATAAATTGGGAGAAAAATAAAGCTGTGAAAATATATATATTATACTTATCATATTATATTATCATATTGTATTATATCATATTTGTTATTTATATATATAAATTCAAGGTTTTGGTTTCTTGAAAGACAGAAAAACAGTCAGAGAAAAGTTACTAAAATGTTATACGTTAAGGAAAAAATATGTAAATTTTCTTTGTGATTGGTCTGGATTTATTTTCCCATTGAGGTTAAATGGGAAAACGGAAAACGTTTTCTATTGTGTCATTACTGCAATTGATTCATTTTCTTAGCTTTTATTTATTTTTTAATTTTATTTCAATTGTTATCTATTATGATCTGCATAGAGAATACATTATGCATAAGTTTTGCAAAAGGTACTTATATACTTCGAATTTAAATGATAGAAATAGTTAGTTATTGTGACTCATGCCCGGGCTTTGAGTATGAAGTCATATCGTCTAGTAACAGAGCGCTCTTTCTTAAATTTTGCCTACCCTAAATTTATTTTCCTATGGTTGGGAAAGGGTGTTATGATATGATACAGTCTCGGGACCATTGCTTAATGTCCCTTCCGAAAGACGGCATGCTCAAGTTTTTCTTCATACGTCCAGATGAAAAACCTAAGGGCCTATAAGTTTTCTATACACTATACAAGCGGCAGCTCAAAGGACATGCCACACAACCGTGGTGGACATGGGTTCGAAACCTGGCCGAGGCCCTCAGGTCCCGAGCCTGTACGACGTCAGGTACTCGTTAAAGACCCCAACCTATCTAAATAAACCTAAGTAGGCAATATTTAGAGGAATCTCCTAGTAAGGTCGATGAAAGAGCGCTCTGTTAGTAGGTGATATTAACCCCGTAGTTAAAGCCCGGGCATGAGTCAGACTTACAAATAAAGCGCCCTCTGTATACGGAAAAAGTATAATGTTACAAAGTTATGATAAGAGGTCTCTCTGGAATAAGTGAAGCCTGTTAAAAACTCAATCTCAAAGTCAAGAACCGAGGATGGCGCAACGACTGAACACAATGCTGGGTTCTCAGAGGTAGTTCTCAGGTCCTTGAAGCTGATTCACAGCGTTCTACCGGCATTCCTAGGGCTCCGTCTCTTCGTATTATTGTATTGTTGTATCCACGCTTCATTTAGTACTAAAATTTCAATTGAAATTATCGACTATTCGAAAAATTTGGACTTTTTTTTTTTTTTTCGCAATTCGATGTAACAACGCACGTAGGCTTCCACATTAGGGATGCGTATCGAAAACAATTTATAAAGTAATGAAAATCGATACGCTGTAATATCGACTAGCAAAGTATCGATATATTTTTATTTTTCATTGTTATTTTTTATAACATTAATATAAAGCACAGGTTGTAAAACAACATATAGTCTGACCTCGCACAGATAGTACTAATGTATGATAGCCGGCTTTCGAGGTTGCCTTCATCATCAGACAGTCTGATAACATAATTTTGAAAATATCAAATTTAAATTATTTTAATAAATAAGATTTTAAAAAAAAATTGGAATAAACATACACAAAAAACTATCTAAAAACCAATTTAACAATTTCGTTTAGAAACTTTTGTAGCAGGTCGGAATTTAGGACCATGTGTAATGGCACAATTATAGAGGTCTTGGTACAAATATTTCAAATCAAATTTCGTGTCTTATAATTCATTCTATCGGGAGTTATCGGGATGACAAGCACGGTATTTGAGAGCAGGTTGGTAGGGAGAGTGATCTCTTTAATGTGGTTAGTATAAGAAAGTCCTCCACAAGAAGATTTAATTTTATATCGAAAAACTAAATCTATGAGAATAATAAATTGTCATTGTATTGTTGAAGCAAAAAGTGACGCCATGGTCTTCACGACCCAGATCAGATAGAAATTCACGAAGTTCGCTCAATTATGGCACGATTTCTCAAATATCATTCGATATCAAAATATCAGAGAAGAAAAATAACTGAAGATTTAATCATTTTTATTTGAAGAAATTCAAACAATGACTAAAATAATTTTGACCGCCTAAATCCTTTAAATCAACCTATGTGCGACGGCTTATGCGTCAATGGCCTAGAGACCTCCTTAGCAGCAGCAGTGGACAGTGACAGTGAATAGTTACAAATGAGATGAAATCAGTGACTAGGGAGTGTCACCACTGGGTGATTTCTCCCCTCTTGACATTTTGACATTGCCATTATCTCTCTATTAGCACCTTTGCTTGTTGTATTTATTTTTACACAATTGTAAATAAATAATTTCTGCCCTCTTGATATTTTGACATTGACTATATCTCTCTTTAAGCACATTTCGTTGCCTAAGATGCAACATTGTGCATCAAATTTCGTTATTTCACAAGGGAAGCAAAAAACTTCTTATCTCCGAATCTGATACCAGTTTTATATTGGACGGATATTCTCTCTAGTTGGAAAGGTAGGAGATATGGCCAATGAAGCTGTGTAAGTCTCGTTGATGTGCATGTGTGAGTGAATGTGTGCGGACGGTCGCGCAGCGCACACACAACTACACATTTCTTTATCTGGGATGTCAGCTGTTTTTGAGCATTTCTACGATCATGGAATAAGAAAGTGTGTAATATATTTCGACTGCATTATCGTGTAATACGAGTATATCATCACATAAGAATGAATGTAAAGGTAAATATATATAATAAAACCAATAACAATAAAACAATTCTAAAAAACATGTTTGGATATCAAATTTGAGGAACGCGGACATATTGTGGAATTTGTAATAAATAAATAAAACAAACTATTTTTTGAAATATTGTCTATTCCACTAAAGATATTTAGAAAAATACAACTACCGGTTTCGGCCTCACACCATCGTCAGGTCTAGTTATGAACGTTATGGACGGGAGTTACCACCAACTGAGGTGGGGTTCGTAGTTGGGGTTACTGGGACCAGAGTAGGAAGCCAGTCTCTTGTATAGTCCGATGATGGGACCAGCACAGAAAGCCAGTCTCTGGTAAAGTACGATGATGGGACCAGCACAGGAAGGAGCGCCGCGCCACCTTCCCAAACCCATGTATATCATTTTTAGAAGGTTGGATTATATCTTCAGCGGCGTATGGGCGACAGCCTCCAGTACCGCTGGTAACTTTTCGTCACTCTGGTGAACATGAGCCCGACTCTTCTAAATTTTGCCTACCCTAAATTTTTTATTCACCTAGGGTAGGGGGTCTTTAACGAGTACCTGACATCGTACAGACTTGAGACCATCGCTTAACGTCCCATCCGAAGGACGGCGTGCTTACGTTTATTTTACCTCCCAGTTAAAATAAACTAAGGGCCTCGGTCGGGTTTCGAAGCCACGACCTTGAGCTCAGAAGCAAACATACCACTGAGCTACCGGCGCCCGATATTTTGGGTAAATTATCAAGTCTTTGTCTTTAAGAATGTCCGACCAAGCGTGTGGATGCTATCTTTCAGCACTGTTAAGTGCATGGACCAAGACGGTGTTTTTAGTTGTGTTGTTTTCATGTTTGGAGTTGGTATAAAGGTGTCAGAATTATACTAAGTGTGAAAATTACAAGTATTGTTTTGTTTTATACTTAAAATATACTTTGGCGCTCGAAAAAATACAATTAAAAATACAGTTCGTTGCACTTATATGAAATAAATATATTTGTAATTGGGGTGAATTACTGAACGAATACATAACATACATTACACAGATGGGGCAGTAAAAAATAAATAAATTCCCTTATACTGAAGTATAGGAAAGTAAAAGATAATTATAACAGTAGTAATTATGATGTTTTTTTTCTTACACTTCCAGACGAAAGTTTCATAGCAGCGGTTGTTTTATTGGAATCGGTCTAAACAGTTCTAAGAAGGCCTACTTTAGAGATAATTCGAACAAGACTACTCAAATTACCCACCATTTTAACAAAATTATGTGCTTTTTTATTTTTTATATTATAACCATTAAAAAATGTGCCAACTGTGACAGTTCTGGTTGTTAAAGCCCGGGCATGAGTCGCAATAACCAACTAACTCTCATCCTAATCCGATCGTTATTTTTAAAGCTAATTAAATAATATAAACATTGCAAAAACGCATATATGCTTGGATACTAAATATAGAAAAAAAATACTTCAAATCAATACAATATATATGAATCCTCATATAGTTTTGTGTCGATACATTTCTTGCTATATGCTTGGATACTAAATATAGAAAAAAAATACTTCAAATCAATACAATATATATGAATCCTCATATAGTTTTGTGTCGATACATTTCTTTTATCGGGAGTTATTGTGTCCACAGAAGCATAGAAAATTTTAATAAATTTTTGAAATCTTGAGTCGGCAAAGTTGAAGTTCCATTGAAAACTTAGTATCGAATTTCGATTCTATAACTTCAGAGTGAAATTGTGCGTAGAAGAGTGCCAGGATAAAGATTAGATTGAAGTGAAGTTGGCGACTTGAGGAGTTGGCTCATCACAAGAAGGCTGTTATTACGCGCAGCCGCACCACTCCCATTACCCCCACCAGCTTATTACCTTCTTCTGTTTACCTACTGCACTACCACTCACTATTTAAGAAGCTTTTAAATTTAAAAGCAACATAGCGGATTAGTTTTCCATCGCTCAAATCCCTCTTCTTGGAAACAGTAAACTGAACAGATGTTACGTCTCAGGTGCTCGGAACACGAGCGCTGATAGTTTCTAATTGTTGAACTAATATCAGATATCAGCTGGTCCTTCTTCTAACGTTCTTCTACTTCCAGTACTTTTTTCTTCCGCATTCCGTTACTTCATTTAGCGGGCGTATTAAAACGTTTTTAACACCCTATGAATATATGTGATGTGGTCATAACAGGACATTCTTATACCAACCACTTTTGTACAGATCTCTCTCCCTGCCCCCCCCCTCTCAATTTATTATATATTCTTTGAGACTTTGTTCGTATGTCTTCCCACTGTTTTATTTCCGGTAGAACAGGTTTTCAACGCAACTGTGTCATCACTAATGGCACATTTATGAATATATATAAAATATATAAATATGGAAAATTAACTACCGAACCTCAGAGCAGAAGACACAGAATAATAAAATAAAACTTGCTTACCCCACCCGTATAGTGTGGTGTCTAAAGTAACACCAGCATAGCTCAAAGGGGAGTGGATACAAGGTTTATTCACTGACTCTGTATATTTGCAAATAAATGCTTAAACATTCATTCGAAAATAATATGATATACACAATAACTGAAATAAATATTGATATCAACTCTCATCCCATGATATTTTCGCATGAGCCGAGAACAACTATGGTAGTTCACCTTTAAGTTACTAGGTGGCACTACCATCACACCACTGTCCCTAAACCTTTTTAGCGAGCGCGGGTGCTGTCCAGGGGCTGTTGAGAGGTCGGCAATCCGTGTTGGAGGGCCCCTAGGGTCAGCTGACGCCTGACCCTACCCTTGATCGGCTCCTGCTCCCTCAGCAGCCCTGCGTTAAGGGACAGCTAGTTGGAATCGTTTGTGGACCCTGCTCGCTCGGGGTTCGACATATTCAAGAAACAGAAGCAGATGCAGTGTATGGAAGACGCCAGTAAAAGAAACGCAGTCTCCAATCTATACATCTGAAGCCAAGGAAGTCACCTCAACACTACCCACGCCTTCCGGAGTATTTTTGAGTGGCCGGCTCTGCTGATACCCTTCGACATCAATATCGATAATATATTATTATCATAGATATTTATTTTAGTTATTGTGTACATAATATTATTTTCGAATGAATGTTTATGTACTTATTTGCATACAGAATCAGTGAATAAACCTCCAGTGTTCCATTAGACACAATACTATATGGGTGTGGTAAACAATTTTTATTTTATTTTATTATTCTGTACCGTTATACTCACAGGTTTATTTCGCCATATTTATATTTTAAACCACCAGTTCAAGACTATCGTAACTCAAAAAAGCTAGTTTGTGGGAAAACAAGATTTAAGATTTTTATTTATTCTCCCTTTTTCTATATCTCTCTTTTTCTCTTCACGTGACATCACCTTCTCATCTGATAGTCTTGCTCTTCATTCATGTGATACATAAATTCAAGGCTAGCGTAAGTCAAAATCCGATACTATTGCACTAAGCAATTTAAGAGAAATTTATTAAAGTAATACTATTTTTTGTAAATAATAACAGTGAAATATTACATTTTGAGTTGCAATACTATAGCACCGTATAGAGTATACAATGAAGAATCTTAACATGTATATAACTCAAAAATGATTTTTTTTGAGTTACGACAGTCTTGAACTGGGAGTGCGATATATTCCTAGGTGAATAAAAATTTTGGGTAGGCAAAATTTAGGATTCCCAAATTAGAGTCGGGCTCATGTCCACCAGAGCGACGAAAGAGCTCTCTGGAAGTAGGAGATATGAACTAATAGTGTGAGTCACAATTACTAACTACATACACTCTACGAGTAAAGCCATATATTTTCAATACACTAAATATATAATTTTGAAACTCACTTTTCGATAAGTAGTAAGTTCTTATGAATTGTATAAAAGTTTACAAGAGGTCGTGGGGCTTCTGAAAGTGGATATAACATGATTTACGATGTGTGATAATAGGCTGTGAGCTATCAGATCTTTGGGTCAGGTCACGGAGACCGGAGCGTTAGTCACAATTCGGCATGTCTGACTGGAGCAGACAGAACAGTAGGTGGGGAGTTGGAATCACATCTCTCACAACAGGGTAGCAACCTGTAGATAGTCCTGTCTCTAATAATCACATTCTTTATTACTTTTTCAGCTGTGTGAAGTACAAGTTAGGTAGACAGTCAGGTGTTCAGTGTTGAGTTCGTTGGTGAATCATCCAGTGGGGACACTCCTTAGTCTCTGATTTCCTCTCATTTGTAACTAGTCACTGTCACTGCTGCTGCTAAGGAGGTCTCTAGACCATTGACGCTTAAGCCGTCGTTGGGGAAGTATGACAGAATGGAGGGCGCGGACTAGAGGATTATTGTGGGAACTAAGAAGAGAAAATAATTTTTTATACTTGGATTTAGCTACTTCGGTAACAAAAGGTACGTTAAGGTCAGTGTGAAGAGTTTTGTTGGAGATGTAATAAGGAGCATTGGCTATTTTACGAAGGATTTTGGATTGAAAGAATGGGATGCGCTGTAGGGGAAGCCTTGGCAGAACCCCAAAGTTCAAGTCCACATAGGTTTGAGTACTGCGTTGTATATAAGTGTATAACGTCTGTTCATTTCTCGTCTTTTCAGTCGCGTGAGGATTCCAAGTTAGTCGTATGTCGAGTATGAGGCCTAGATAACGGATTTCGTTTTTTAAAGGGATGGGATTTATGTTAAGGTACATTTGAGGGCAGGTGTTTGTGGATATAGATTCAAAATATCATTTTGTCCATTTTAATCAATAGTTGACGTTTCCTCTTTAGGATTGAAAAGCCGCCTAATAACTACCAGAGCGCTCTTTCGTCGCTATGGTAAGACATGAGTTCGACTTTACAGTGCGAGCCTGTATAGGTCCTTAACGAGTAACTGACATCGTATAAACTTGGGACTAGCGCAGAACGTCCCATCCAATGGACGGAGTTCTCAACGGTTTTTCACCTTATTGAATTCGAGCTGGTGAAGTATAATATGACCAGAGATTCATGGAAAACTTTCTTTTATTCATACTTGTCTTTCCACAATGGACATGACCTCCAAAAGCATAAGCAAATGTATATTGGCTTAAAAATGCAAGTATGTTTACTTAACAATGCATGCATGTTGACTTCAATGCAAGTATGTTTACTTACGATGTATGTAGTTTAGCTCCACCATTTATAAAACACAGTGGAACAGTCACCACAGTGACAACGTTTATGTAATTGTCGATATATGGTTTAAAAAAAATTCCCCAGGACGAATTATTCAATTATGTTTTCTCTGGCATCCTCCTAATCTTCTTCTTCCCTTAATCCAATTTGACTGAAAATTAATAGGTGTCATCCTTACAGGTTTTTGCATACAATTATAAATATTCCTGTCGATACATTTCACACATCCTGTCGAGAGTTATTGTGTTCAAATGCAATTTTTTTTCATTAATCGAATTTCTGTCACCATGATGGTTTAGAGCGTAGGGCTTTGGTCGCATGGTCTCACCATGGTTTGCGGGTTCGAATCTCGTCCGGGAGTGAGTTTTATTTCGTAGACAGAACTCTCTCCCGGGGCCATGGATGTTGTAAAATAACTAGAGAACACCTTTATAAGAGACATGGCTAATATGCATCGTAAATAAGGGCAAAAAAAAAATCAAATCTGACAGATTACATAACTTCCCTTATACTTCGTATAGCGAAGTCAATAAACATCGAGAAGCGAAGTCATTAAATATCGAGAAGCGAAGTCATTAAATATCGAGAAGCGAAGTCATGAAACATCGAGAAGCGAAGTCATTAAAGATCGAGAAGCGAAGTCATTAAACATCGAGAAGCGAAGTCATTAAACATCGAGAAGCGAAGTCATGAAACATCGAGAAGCGAAGTCATTAAATATCGAGAAGCGAAGTCATTAAAGATCGAGAAGCGAAGTCATTAAACATCGAGAAGCGAAGTCATGAAACATCGAGAAGCAATGTCATGAAACATCGAGAAGCGAAGTCATTAAACATCGAGAAGCGAAGTCATTAAATATCGAGAAGCGAAGTCATTAAACATCGAGAAGCGAAGTCATTAAACATTGAGAAGCGAAGTCATGAAACATCGAGAAGCGAAGTCATGAAACATCGAATGTTGAGAACAACTAAACATAATAACCCAGAATAAGTAAAAAATGAACTGCTAGAAGGCGCTTCTGTTGGTCTGTGTTTGGTTACTTACGATTGGTTATCCAAACAGTGTTACCTGACCTAATCAGAAAGTAAAAGTGCCCCCCCCCCCCCCCCCTGTACAAAAAAGGGGGCCCCCGATGTGGCTTGGCACTTCCGTTCACATGGAGTCCCCCCCCTAGACAATGCTCCACTAATGACTTGGAGGTTTCCAACAATTTTGTGGTGACTTCTTCAGGGGACTGCGGTCATTCATGAGGCCTTCCAGTCCCCCCCCTCCTGCTAGATTTGCTACGCATGCCTTTAGGCTTTTTACGCTCCCCCTCCCGGAGCCGCCGTGGGGGGGAATTTCATTCATGGACCCGTCCTATACCACGATCCTCTTTTTGTCAGTCGAGATGTACCTTTACTGTAGGACGACCTCTGGGAAAGTTAAGAATGGACAACAAAAAAATCTCTCGATATGGCTTTTAGGAAATAAGAACATAGTACGATGGACATTCTATTTCCTGCAACTACTAGCGTATTAATTAGTACTAGACAAACTGAGGACGCTGGCAGCTCAAGATGGGACATTAAGCGACGGTCCTGAACCTGAACGATGTCAGGTACTCGTTAAAGACTTCTATACTAAGTGAATAAACCTGGGTAAGTAAATTACAGGACTCCAAGAGTAGAGTCGGGCTCACGTTCACAAAGTAGCGAAAGAGCGCTCTGGTAGTAGGCGATATGACCTCTTTTTTTTGTTTTTCAACTGTTGTCGAGTTGTGACTCTGTCCCAATCCATGAAATTTTAATTTGTTAATTTTTTTTTTTTAATTGTGTTTTTATATACTTTTATCTCAATTTTTAAACTTTATTTATTAAAACATTTTAAATTATATTGTTTTCAAAATTATTTTACCAGACTGACCGATGATGAGGGCAACCTCGAAAGCTGGCTAACAAAAATTAATAAAATGTGTGAGAGATCAGTCTATATTTTATTTTACAACCTGTAAAATAATCACTTCTCACTACATCAGCCATCTTCATATTATTAATTATGACTTCTAGTTATAGCCCGGGCATGAATCACAATAACTAACTATTAATAAAATAAATAAATAATACATGTGTTCACAGAACGTTAAGCGAAGTCCCGAGCCTGTTCCATGTCAGGTACTCGTTATAGACCCCTACTTTAGGTGAATAAACAAGTTAGGCAACACTCCTAGAGTAGAGTCGGGCTCATGTCCACCAGAGTGACGAAAAAGCGACCTCGTGATAACAGCCCGGGCATGAGTCACAGTAACTAACTATAAAGCAACCCAATTTACTTTAAGGAGTTCCATACTAACATTTCAAAGCTCATCAACCTCAGTTTTATGATGACTCTAAAGTTCAACTCCCAATTGGGACAGAAAAGACTAGTAGAAGGGACGTGTAAGTGTCCCTAAATATTGTCGAAAAAAATAAGAAGACACCTCTGGAAGAAATGCCGGAATCAACCAACGATTCTGCGTCTCACAAAGTTCAATTCTGGAACTTTAAATTGTGAAAATCCGTTGAAAAACTCGATCTCCGACTTTCCTACTATTAAAATACTTTCTTGTATTGTAGGTACGATAGAAGGTAAAAATGTATAAAATAAAAAACCCGTTATAAGCCTGCAACTAATATAACTTAAATGGTGCAGGATTCAATTTGAAAATGCATTTAACAGAGAAATGACTTCTACTTAACGTCACACATTTCAAACACACACACATACATACATAGAGTGCAATTTTGATATACGATTTGGCTGTAGATACATAAAGGTATATACATAATTAGATTAGATAATAGATGTACTAAATAGAACAGTATGTTAGAGTTAGCTATTATTGTAGACATTTATATAATGAGATAAGTAGTTGACCTGGGTTATGAAAGCTAGGAGGCCCGTTTCAAAACAGCGGTCAGATACCACACCTTTCCAACGAACAATAACTTAATGAAGCACTTTGAGTCTGCTTATCCGAACGATATCCAATAAGACTAATGGTATTATCTCTGTAAGAGAGAAAAGTTTTTTTTATTACAAAATTTTCACCAATATCCGAAAAAAAATGCAGCAATTTTTTGTGTAGGTTATATTTCGAAAAATATTTTTTGGGCTGAAACATAACAGTACTTAGAATTTTTGTAAAGATATTGTGAAACATTTAATAGAATATACTGGATATATACTGCATTTGTCAAGTCGTGGCGGAAGATGGTAGTAATACCGAAAGTACTCCCATATATTTTGTGAAATAGACAATATTTTTAACAAACATACCTTTTTCTTTATATTTTCTAAAACTTATTATTTGACGTATATAGTGGCTTAATCTATAGGATTGGAACCCTTCTGCGGGATCTCTAAGAGCACCGCAAGAGCGGCAAAGACAGTCAAAACTCTTTGTAGCGGAACCCTAAGAGAAAAGGAGCCGAGAGCTTCTGCATATGTGCAGACTGGATCTAAGAGCTATGACAGGGCTGATCACAGGACACTGTCATATGAACAAACACCTGCACAATATGGGCATCGCTAGAAGCCTTCTGTGCAGGAAATATGGCGAGGAAAATGAGACTCCGGTTCATATTCTAAGCCAGTGCGGGGCACTAGAAAGCAGGAGATTTTACTGCTTCGGGTCTGCCATAACGGAATCGAAGCAGGCAATCGAAAGAACCTGGAGTTTATTGAAGATACAGGGCTACTGTAGGGACCAACACACAGGGCACACAATAGGCCTACTCTGGCCGCGGTGACACTATCAGCCCTCGGATAAAAAAAAAAAAATATAGTGGCTTCTGAATCCTCATACTAAATTTTGTATCGATACCTTCAATACATCGATAGTTATTGGGATTTTTGAGTTAAGCCCCCCATCTGATACTCCCTTCCTATTAGGATGATTCCGCTGAAAATTAATAAGTGCAGTTTTTGTGTTATGCTTCGTATAACTGGTAAATTATATGCTTAATGATCCGCCCAGTCGAAAAGAAAACTTGATAAATTCAAAATGTTAGGAGAAAACACACTAACAAAAATCACTTAATCCCAAAAGGCACAAAAGAGTACTTACATTTTCAAAAGTAAATAAAAAAATAGTCGTCAGTGAATTCTGCAATGCACTTCCCCAGCATGAATTCCTCAATTATGTTTCCGCTCTCCCTCCTAAGTCAATCGACCTTTTGTCCTAAAAACAATCGATATTTGACTAACATAGTGGCTTCTGATATTCCCTATTTCATATTGTGTCAATACTTTCATCACTTCAGCAGTTATTGTTATTTGGTTTTCTTTCTCTTTTCTATATTTCGCACTTCGTGACCTCGTCCTGAAATGAGAAAAAAACACTTCAGTAAAAGTTATAAAAAATTATTATGTTAATTACTGTAATTATTATTATTATTATTTTACTCATATTTTCAAGTGTGTCGACTCTAAAGCAGCGTTCACACTTTTCAAGTTTTTTAAATTCAATTGACTTGAAATGTACGTTCCAGTTTCAAGTAAAAGTTGAAATAGGTATAACTTTTTGCATTCAAGTTGCTGACTTGAAAATCGAGTTGAATAGTGTGAACTGACATAGAAGTACACTGATAGTGGCGCTCCACTGCGGCAGATTGGTTAAAACATACCTAACACATGACACAGAAATTGAAGGTTTTAATCGAACTGGTTATTTTTTAAGTTTTGTTTTTGTTCATTTTGGTACCAAATTTTGTTTATTTTAATATTTTATTAAGTTAAAAATGAGTTAAAGTCAAAATAGTCAAATTGCTAGGGTAACTAAGTCTAAAGTTAAATGGTCCAGCGAACAAATAACTGAATTTTTAGACATTTATGAGATGTATGATATTCTGTGGGATTGCAATTTAAGACGTTACAGAGATAGGAATCAAAGAGAGACTATTGAGAAAGGATTAAGTGGTGACATAGAAGTAATTAGAAATAAAATAAAAACAATTAAAATATAGTGATGAATTAAGAAAGATTGAAAACAGTAAAAAAAGTGGAACTGGTGCCGAAGATTTTTATTAATTCACTAGCAGTAATACCGGGCGTTGCCCGGGGAACTTTGACTTTTCTCCCAATATCTCCTATAAGGCTTTTCAGTTCCTCGACAGTACATTCATGATGTTATAATTTTCAATTATTCATACGGAATAAGGCTTATAGTCCTTCAACTGTAGTAACGCTAGCTTTGGAGCTAAAACTAATTTATTCAAAAAGATTTCTCATTAATCGTTGCAATGGTTTTCGAGTTACAAAGATTGCGTGAGTGGATGCTGGGATGGACCAGGGGTTGATTAAAAAATAGACCTTAACCTTCCGGTAGATAAAACTAATTTATTCAAAAAGATTCCTCATTAATCATTGCAGTGGTTTTTGAGTTACAAAGATTGCGTGGGTGGATGCTGGGATGGACCAGATATTGAGGTACTAATACGCTTATAACCTTCCACAGACGATGACGAACAAATTAAAAAAAAAATTAATCAAATCCATCAAGCCGTTTGTGAGTTATAGCGGTACAACGCACTGACATTTTCAGCTTTATATATATGATTAACAGTTATATTAGTAAATACTTTTATTCCAGCACGAACCATCTCAGACACCATTTTTTTTTTTTTAAAGTAAAACTGCTGATCAGCTTGAATTAAATATTGAAAATGTCTGAACGTTCACTTGAATTCAAGAACCTTGAAAAGTGTGAACTAGGCTTTAGAGTTAATATCTGTTTATGTATCTAATTTATAGCATATATTTATAGCGTATATAGAATATACCATAGAAAAAAAAAAATACGTTGTCTTCCCACTGTTTTATTTTAGTCCAGAACCGGTTTTCGACGCTACATTGTCCTCATCAGTGGTACATCTATGAAAGAATAATAAAAATATACAAATAATGAAAAATATAAATAACTCTTAAACCATCAGGGTACAGAGTAACAAGATAAAACATTATAAACTTACCCCACCCACACAGCACAGTGGTTAAAGGACAACTGGCATAGCTTTGAGGGGTGGGGATAGCTAGGTTCACTCTCTCTACATGTAAAACCATTCATTCTAATATATACAATAACTAAACAAGTCTCTACATAATAGTAACAATATAAAAAATTTCACCATATAGTCTCTTATTTCATTGGAATATAGTTATGTATATAATTAGCTATCTTAATGTAAATATTCTTGTGACGTATTCTATTACCATTTTATGGTTTAACAGAAATAAATATAATTATTATAGTATTTGAGTCTTGTCCCCCCCCCCCCCCCCCCCTCTGATCCCTGGGGTTTTGAATTTAAATATAAAATTTAATTATTGGGGTTTTTGTGTAAAGCACCCCCCCCCCCCCCCTAATTGCCCCTTTCCTTTGGTCGATTTGGCTGAAAATCAAAAGATATCATCGTTATGGGGTTCTTCAGGATACATATAAAGTTTCGTGTCGATACATTCTATCTTTTGGGAGTTTTCGTGTTCACAGACAGACAGAATAAGGACGATCTACTACTCTTGCTATATATTATAATTAAACGGGCAACGGTGGGTAACCTGCTAGTTTATAATAATTACTAAGCTTACAGAAAATTTGATTATTGCTAAAAATTAAAAATTTTGAACAAAAAAAAAAGTGTACGGAAAGTTATGTTGTGTTCATGTAACGAGAATTGTTATCTTTAGTGTTTACGTAACAAGCCAGTTCACGGTACTTTTAGCAAAAAACTATACCAACTTATAAAAAAATTATACTCAAAAAAACCGTAGGGGGGGGGGGGGGGGTCCTGTGTTGACTCAATCTTCTACATAACAGGGCTTCTGTACCTATTTGATACGGAGTCAGTCACCATCTGAACACACGTCGAAGTAGCGGGCTTTGGGACAGTTCTCAGGAAAATACCGCAAGGGCCTGAAAAATATATTACTTACAGGAGAAAATATATATAATGGGTAAGGGCGCCGGTAGCTCAGTGGTTAGCGTGGAGGCCCATAGTGGGGGGTAAAATAAAGGTAAGAACGCCGTCCTTCGGATGTAGGCGATATGACCTTGTAGTTAAAGCCCGGGCATGAGTCATAATAACTAACTACATATGAGTTTTCACCGCAAATTCATGTTTTGCTCCTTGAATTCAAAAATTTTGTTGGTGAATCACTTCATATATATTCATACATTCATTACATCGGCCTCCCTTCTGTTCGACTGATTTCTCGGAAAATTAATAGATGTCATCCTTATACGGCTTTGAATTGACAAAATGTTCCGAGCCTTCGGGATATCAGATACTCTTTAATGATCTCCTACCCCAAGTAACGAAAGCTGGTTAGACAAAGTTTAGGACTACTATAATTGAACTACTAGGGAAAGGATAAAAGCATTGAGTTCTTAGGTCCCTAGGTGTCCCACCTAGTACTAGTTAAAGATAGAAGCAATGGCAATTCTACAACGACCTCCATTCCGTTGACTTTAGCCATGTCCTATATTGGAAACAATCTGTCAAAGAAATTATTTATTTCTTGTGCAGTTTCTCTCCGCGGGTGCAAAGAAATTTATTCAATTGATCCCAGTTTATAGACCATCATGTTTTCTTAACATATCATTAATCGATTAAAATGAATTATAATTACTTTTCTTTTTTTTAATTAACTCTTCGAGGTCATAAAAATATGAATGTATTTTTATTTATAATTTTTTTGATTGGTGCGTTAGATATATATTGAAAGTCGTCAATGTATCGACCTATTTTGCGTCCTCTTCGAAATATGGAAAAAATTATGTAATGGATCAGTACTTAGAGTATCAGTTTTCCGAACCACTATCAAAAATGTCATGTTTTATAAACACGAAAAGAAAATAATTTTTGTCTGTGAGCATTATAAATCCCGATAAAATGAAGTTATTGTGACTCACGCCTACTACCAAAGCGTTCTTTCGTCACTCTGGTGGCAAGAGTCCGAATCTACTATAGGAGTCCTAAATTATCATATCGTACCCGGTATCCGAAGGAGAGTGTGCTCGAGGTTTTTTCGACAAAACCTAAGGGTCTCGGGCCTGGTATCACATCCGCGATTTTGAACTCAGTTGACTGGCATTCTCCCTCTGAGCTATCAGCGCCCTGCAATAGACAGAGTGTATCGACATGAAATTTTACATGTGTATACAGAAGCCCATAAGGACGACCCTTATTAATTTTCAGCCAAATTGAAGGGAAAGGGGTATGGGTTAGAGGGGGCTCAATTTAAAACTCTAATAACTGTGATGTAATGAATGTATCATAGACATAAGAGGGCGCCGGTACCTCAGTGGTATGCGTGCTTGTCTTCTGAGTGGGTTCGAAACCCAACCGAGGCCCTTAGTTTTTTTTATCTGGGAGGTAAAGTAAACTCAAGCACGCCGTCCTTCGGATGGGACGTTAAGCGATGGTCCCGAGCCTGTACGATGCAGGTACTCGTTAAAGACCCCCTACCCTCGGTGAATAAAAATTTAGGGTAGGCAAAATTTAGGACTCCCACAGTAGAGTCAGGCTCATGTCCACCAGAGTGACGAAAGAGCGCTCTGGTAGTTGGCGATATGACCTCATAGTTAAAGCCCGGGCATGAGTCATAAAACCTAACCTAAGCTCATAGAAATAAAATACGTTGTCTTCCCTGTTTTATTTTAGATCAGAATCGGTTTTCGATGCAACAGCGTCATCATCAGTGGTTCATCCCACCCACACAGCACAGCTGTTAAAGGACAACTAGCCTTTAACCGCTGTGCTGTGTGGGTGGGATGAACCACTGATGATGACGCTGTTGCGTAGAAAACTGGTTCTGATCTATAATAAAACAGTGGGAAGACAACGTCTTTTATTTCTATGAGAAATATCGTTTCACAACATCTTACTATAACATATAAAGAATGTATCGACACATAATTTAGTGTGGGGATTCAGAAGCCTCTATGTAAGTCAAGTATTGATTTTTAGAACAAACAGTCGATTGGTTTTTTAGGGAGAGCGGAAACTTGATTAATTCGTGCTGGGGAAGTTATATATAAAAAATTTATTATATCCAGAACGAAAATTTAAGGAGCAAAATTTAAAACGAGGCTTTAACTACAAGGTCATATCGCCTACTACCAGATCGCTCTTCCATCACTCTGGTGAACATAAGCCCGACTCTCATAGTAGTAGAGTCCTCAATTTTGCCTACCCTAAACACCTAGGGTAACGTTCCATCCGAAGGACATCGTGCTTAAGTTTTTTAACCTCCCAGATAAAATAAACTAAGGGCCTCAGCCAGGTTTCGAACCTGCGATCTTGAGCTCAGTAAGCAAGCTCACATACCACTGAGCTACCGGCGCTCTCAACAAAATTAGATTATTTTTTTTATGGATTATTCCTTAATGCCAGGGATGGATTAGTGAACCAGCGATTAGCGAATCCAGTTATACTGCCCCCTGGACGGGGCACCCGGTGAGTCTTGCCCCCGACTTCTCCAGGTATGTGTGTGGTCCAGTCTCCTCAAACCTATGGTTTAGAAGGAGTTGACCGACACGATCCTAACGTCCTCTTCTTCTCCGTCGACTGACAAGAGGGGGAATTTCTATATTAAAGAGACAGCTACCACGACCATATCTTCTGTCTTTCACTCTTCAATCTTTTTTTAATATTTTTGTAGCGGAATTTTTATATCCAGCCAAGTATACAATGTAAAGGAGAAGTTACGTAATCCGTCAGAAATGTTGACTCTGAAATATCGTGTTTTCCGACACCCACGATAACTCCCGATAGAATGAATCTATCGACACGAAATTTTATATGTGTATCCAGAACACCATAAGGACGACACTTATTAATTTTCAGACAAATCAGTCCCCAGAAGTGGGGGGGGGGGGATTTGGGAGGGGGGCTTAACTCAAAAACCTAATAACTGCCGCTTGTATACACCGTTCTCCCAGTTGTGGCTCAGATGATGGATAGGAATAACTCGTCTGTCCTCATCCATGATATTTTAAATTGTTATTGTTTTAGATTGTTATTTATTTATTTTTATTATATTATTTAGTTTTATTCAAAATTTTTTAATTTTTTATCAGATATGTTTAATTAAAAATTATGTTTTCTATTTAATTATTTATCTTTGCTATTTATATTACATATTACATTAAGGATGGTTTCTTTTGTAGACTAACTGATGATGAGGGAAACCTCGAAAGCCGGCTAGCTATTACTACCAATAAAAATCTGTGAGAGGTCAGACTATCTTATATTTGACATGCTGTTAAATAATCACTTCTAAATGCCGTTGTAATTAATACATTCATACAAAATTTCATATGTAAAATCGTAGGTTTTGACTATATTTTTTTCTTTAGCGTACTTCCAAAAAAATATAAAAAAAAGACAAAAAAGATAAAAAAGTGGTCGGTGAATCACCGGCCAAGTGTTTCCCAAGAACGAATTAATCAATTAATTTAGCTCCTTCACCAAAATCAGTCGGCGATTTGTGCTAATAATTATTATTTTTTGTCTTTTTTTATATTTTTTTTTAAATATTTTTTTTAAATATTTTTTTTAAATATTTTTTTCTCCTTTCCTTCGGCCGATATTGCTGATATCGATAGGTTCAGGTCACACAGATACATTTTTGTATCGATACATACCTTATCCCTAGGTTTTTTTTTGTCGACCCCTCTTCCTCTGATTCCCTCTTTGATCGATTTGGCTGAAAATCAATAGGTGTCGTCGTTAGTTTCGACCATAGTTTCGGTTTCGGCCAAAAATCAACCGAAACTTCGGCCACGCCGAAACTCAGTTTTCGTGACTTGTCGTTCGACTAACTTCGGATGTAGCCTACGTGGTGAAAATGAAGATAAACTGCTTTTCTTAGCGTATAACATAACACTTTTCAACTACGAATACTAAAATTAATTAGTAATCTAATAATAATATTTCGTTTTTTTCTTTTGATTTTATAACTGTTTTTTTAAAATTAAGTAATTACTTGATAGTCGTACAAATTATTGTAATCGTTGTTAAGACTGATAATTAGGTAATTCCTTAATCACCAAGTGCTAAATACAAGATCTCAGTAAAAAATAAATTAATCTTAAGAATATTGTGAACGCAATTAAAATAGGTACTTACTTAATTAAGGAGTCTGTACTTTATATCTAATCTAAGTGTTGATTTTTGACAAAGTTTACTTACAAGGGTAGGTCTTCACTTTAACATGCTTACTATTATTGTTCATGTTAAATTGTTAATGTAACATAAATAAATAACTATTTTTGTTACATACTTCAATTATTTTTTTTTATTTCATTTAACACGAGTTAACTGCCTGTAGGTAGGTCTATGTGTAAAAAATACACTAAATTTCGTATACAATGGAAATTTTAATATGTCTAAATAAGTATCGGTTTCGGTTTCGGCCGATACTGAGACCAAGGCCGAAGATTGTGTTTCGGCTGAAAATTCTGTTTCGGTCGGTCACTAGTGTTTTTAATTTTTTTTAGAATTTTGTATGAGGATTCAAAATTGTTATTAGAAGGAGAGCGACAACATAATTGATTAGTGAAGTACATCACCGGTGATTGTCCGACTACTTTTTTGACCGATAGATGGCAGCAGCCTAGTCCATGCCTCCTCTACTTTCCCTGTACTGGGACAACTCACGACTTTAGCCCGTAGATCTCACTCCCAGTTAAGTCCTGGCCGGGCTTCGAACACATCTCATTAGACCTACCCACTTTGGTAATCACCCCTCTCACATCGCCCCCCCTCTTTTTAGAATAATTTCGACAATAAATAACTATTTCTAAGTATGGACTTAGCGGAGTAGAACTTAGTAACATCTTCCTGAAACGTTACTCGCTAGCGAAGTCGATCTTATGACAAAAGAAGATTTCAAAAGCATACCTACGTATGATGATATGCCACTGAGGATGACACTGTAGTGTACGAAAACCGGCTCTGGTTTATAGAATAACAGTGGGGATTTGATATATCTCATCTCATGATATATTTTTGAGTCGAATTCAAATGAAAAAAACATCGGTAAAGCACCGGCATTGTACTCCCCAGTATGAATTATTCAAATAAGTTTTCGCTCTCCCGCTATTATGAATCAAACGTTTTGGCTAAAAATCAATAGTTTACTTATACAGCTACTTCTAAATCCTCATACTAAATTTCATGTCTAGATATTCGTTCCATTGATGATGATAGTTTAGCTTTCGAATTGAGTCTCCTTGATACACTCTTCTTTTGACCGATTCCACTTAAAATTAATAGATGTCGCCCTTATGAGGTTTTGAATTTGAATATAAAATTTCATGTCAATACAATTATTTAAACAAAAAAAAACATAAAATTAAAAATTTTAAAAACTTTTTTTCATTTTTTTTTTATTGAAATCTTTGTGGAGAGAGTTTTTTATTTTTTGTGGGGGGGGGGGGGGGGGGGGGGCTTGAGTGGTTTGTGGGGAGGGGCTTGGCCTTATAAACATTTGAGCTCAAACTCCAAGTCTCTAGCTGTAATAGAGGCCGAGATCCTTACACAGGCTCTGATGAAACCTGAATATCTTGGAAACGGCATACCTGATTTCCACTAATAATGGCTAAGAACCATCTCGCAAATATCAGCTTTTCAAACGAAAAAATCGCTTTGAAATAGGTTCAGCCGTCTTGGAGCTACGATGCCATAGAAAGGCACACACACACAGACAAAGGCTTCAAACTAATAACACCCCTCGTTTTGCGTCGGTCGTCGCGTTAATAAATAGCAGTTATTAAAGTTTTTGTGTGCGACAATAGTGAGAATAATAAATTTCGTGCGCCCCCCCTTTTTAAAATTTTGAGTTAGCACTTGGTTCATGTTTGAACCAGGGATGGTATATGTACAATTTGAAGAGAATTTATACTGTGTGTATGTTATGTTAGAACAAGCATACAAACGCAATTTCAAAATGGTTAATGTTGATTTTCACACGACCGACCATAACTATCTAGCAATAAAGTGTATGCAACTGGCAGGCTGAGAGAGTTAAAATTGCATTCAATCCAATGACATATGTAAAAGCATTGACAGCTTATATACTTATATATAGCTATACACAGTTAAACATAAATCATACTTAATAATATGTGTACAAAAAAGGGTGGTACCACTGATTGTGGCCATTTTGGCGGGGTAAGGCGGGAAATTATGTGAGTAAAAGGCGGTAAACAGAGAGTGGGGCTAGTAAGGATTGTTTATGGTGGAGTGGAATGCAAGTGATTTATAAGTACCGGCCGTTGCACGAAACTGCATTGTGCACACAAGAGCTTTTGCATCATATCCTAATACCGGATTGAATTAACATATTAAAGTGAAGATAAATAACATGAAAATTGTATAATAACGGTCTGTTGATGCATTTAGTATACTGACGCGAAATTGTTAAATGAGAATTCAGAAAATCTTGAGAATACACCTATTGATTTTGAACCCAATCGCTCTATTTTTTTCAGAGGGAGAGAGAAAACATAGTTGAGCCGGGGAAGTACATTAGTGTTGATTCTCCGACTTTTAATTAATTCTTATTTTTTTTTCAAATTGCGTACCATGAAATTTCGGGGCAAATTCAACATCGAATTTCAGATAGATTGCAAAACGGAATATTGGTTACACTCCTCCCAGTCTTAAATTACATAATACATAAATATTATATATCAGTATTTATTCTTTTGGTAGCTTTACTGCGGGAGTCCTTAATTTTCTCTAAACAGGTTTAGTTTCTTTAAAACCTAACGAAACCGCAATCGTGACCTCAGTAGGCAAGCACAATACCTGTGAGCTACTGGCGCCCTTCATATACAGAGGGCGCCGGTAGCTCAGTGGTTATGCGTGCTTGCTTTTCAAGACTCGCCCGGGGCCTCTTAGTTTATTTTATCTGGGAAGTAAAAAAAAAACTGAAACACGCCGTCTTCGTATAGTTGGGCTCATGTCCGCCAGAGTGACGAAAGAGCGTTCTGGTAGTAGACAGATTTTTACTATCCCGGTTGTAGGAAGTATTGTGGAAGTTATGTAATCGTTTTGAAATTCGATGTTGATTTTTCACTTGAATTTAATATTTTCTAACCCCTAATACCTTTTTTTTTTGTTTTTTTTTTTTTTGTTTTTTTTTTTTGTTTTAAAAGAGGGTGCGCCTTGCATTGCAGCAACATCACCCAGTCAACGTCAAAGCTCGGGGATCAAGGGGTTACTGAGGGACTGGGATTAGCCATCGGCGGAACTATAGCGCCGATCGTCCCCAGCCCATCTTGCATTGCCTGTTTCTGCTCCCGCCAGGAGCCGACGAATCGGCAAAACATTGGGTAGTCTGTTTCCGTCACCATCTACCGTAGATCCAGTCCCAAATACGATCTTGTCCCATGAATCAACCCCTGATACCAAAAATAAAATAAAATATTTACGTCTGTCTGTGTATGTGTTTTGTGAATACGATAATTTCTGATACATTGAATGTATTGACACAACATTTTATATTTGTATCCAGAAGGACCTATTGATTCTCAGCCAAATCAGATATTAATTTTTCAGTTATTGTGAATATTTGAATGAACGTTTTTGAGTGTAGAGTGAGTGAACCTCGCTATCCCCGCCCATTTGAGCTATGCCAGTGAGCCGTTTTAGCCTCTACGCTGTACGGGTGAGGTAAGCAAGTTTTATAATCAGACAAAAATTGAGTTTTCAACGAAATTTCGTGTTCTCCAACCTCTAGTCTCCATACATGAAAAAAAAGTATGTGAATGTGCACAGACGAAATTTTATATGTGAATCCAGAACCGACGGCACCAATTGATTTTCAGTCAAATCGAACTTATGGAGGGGGTATTAGGGGTGAGGTTTAACTCCAAAACTCTATTAAATGCCGTCATAATGAATGTATCGACATGAAATTTCATAGTTAAAGTTAAAATAGTTAAAGTTAAACACCAACGTGGTCATTACCTGTCATATTTTCTGTGATGGATGTATCCATATAAAAGAGCCCGTATGTAAGTCAACTGTTGAATATTAGCGCAAACGGTCGACTGGTTTTGTAGGTGGAGCGAAAAGTTTATAGATTGATTCGTTCTGAGAAAGTGCTTTAAGATTTGCCTACTACCAAAGCGTTCTTTCCTGGGTAGACATGAGCCCGACTCTACTATGGGAGTCCTAAATTTTGCCTACCCTAAATTTTTATTCACCTAGGGCACGGTTCTTAAATGAGTACCAGACATCGTACAGGCTTGGGACCATCGCTTAACGGGCCTTCAGAAGGACGGCGGGCTTACGTTTATTTTACCTCCCAGATAAAATAAACTAAGGGCCTCTGCCGGGTTTTGAACCAACGATCTTGAGCTCAGAAAGCAAGCACGCACACCACTGAGCTACCGGCGCCTTCTTTCATTATTTATATTTTATATTTATTCAATCAACTGCCACTGATGATGACACTAAAAAAACGGTTCTCGTCAAAAATAAAAAAAAAAGTTTCGGACATCGCATTCCTGAGAGATGCCATATCGTCTGCTCTTTATGAAGAACGATATTATCCATAACCAATTAAATAAGTTTCAAATTTCTAATGGCTACATAATATCCAATTATATAAAAATAATTTCATTTTTTTTTTTTATATATATTATTTAATTATTGGAAAATAAAGTAGGAAGTTGAAAGGAGATGGTTTCTCTCCTAAAAAAGATTATTATAAATCGAGAATTACCTTCCTCAAGAGGTGAGATAATGAGGTAAAGGTTATTATTAACTGAGAGAGGCGTCGCTCTGATCTAGATAGCACAATTCCCGCCTACTCTCCCCGCCTTCCCGCCACGGCTCACCATATTTCCCGCTTTAATAACTAAATCCCTTCTTATCTAGGGAATCGATGTCGGTTAACGGATTTTTTTTTTTCTTATGTTGGTATGCAAGTTTTACTTATGATCTGATGTAAAGCAAAAGGTAAATAAACGTTTTAGACCGTAATTGAATTTATAATTAATTCATTAAATTATTCTATACTTTTTTTACTATTTAATTTTCAACCCAAATTATACATTGGTTTTGATGGGAGTTAATAATACCATAGGGGGAAATTCAACTTTACTTTATTTTCTATATATAACAAAAGATTGAAGTAACATAATTTAAAAAAATATGAAAGTAAATAAATAAAAATAAAAATCATAATTTTCTGCTTTAGATTAATTAGTAAATTTAAGTCTAAATGACCAGGCCGCCTTACAATACTTCAGAACAACAGACCAGCTTTCACCATTCAAATACCGCAACAATTCACATTTTGACAAATAATCATGACTAAAATATATAATCCTATATTTCCGCAAGGCCGGACAACTGCACATAAAATGAAAAACTGATTCTACTTCATCTGTAGCCATGGGCGTAGCCAGGGGGGGGGGGGGGCGTATCCCCCTCCTGGCTAGAGCAAAAAACCAAGTTAAAAGTTATAGTTTACAAAGAGGAAGTTCTTCACGATTTTCGGAGGATAAACGAAAATTGTGCTTTACTTAAATGTACATGTACAAAACAAGTCATATTACATTTATTTAAATATATATGAATTCGATCATTTCATTTCCTCGCTCAAAATCTTCATTTATGTTATACTTTATACTCTTAAAGCTGATTTAACATGCGCAGTAAAAATGCAAAGCGCAGCAGCAGCAAATGCACGCTATTCGCTGTGAGTAATTTAATTCTAAAAGCACACATGCATTTGCTGCTGCTGCACTTTGTATTTTTGCTGCTTATGTAAAGCAGCTTAAGTATTACATTCAGTGGTTACCTCAGGGGGAGCTTCTATAGGTCCGAGTCTCCCAAATTAATAACAAAAAGTCTGCAACGCTAACCACGGAAACTGCGGGCTGTGCCCTCGGCGGGAGTCTATAGCTACCCCCCCACCCCCCCTGCTCAAAATCCTGGCTACGCCCCTGTCTGTAGCACACAATGAACATATTTGTTGATCCTCATTGTTGTGCCTTTTATAATTCAAATTTAATAACTCCGTTCTTATTTTAAATATCCAGCTAACATCTTCAATCATTAAATTATCATTAAAATATGCAGCTTCATTTATTAAATCATAATTAGCCAAATTATATGTGGTATTAAAACTAGAATTTCTAGCCTTGATTTCTGCTCTTTCCAAATTAGTGAAGGGAGTTATTTAGTTAATTAATTCGTTCTGGTGAAGTAGATTTCCGGTGATTCACCGTATATGGTTGAAGCTATCCCCGACCCTCGTTTATCTTCAACAAATTTCTTGAGGACCCCCTCCAAAAGTGCAGATTACCCTATGTCCTATGTCCAGATATACCCGTAGTCCCTATCAAATCCAGGCTGGTTCCATGGGAAACATCCAACAATGGACATTGTAGCTTCCCTTGCCGCCTCTGACGTCACTTCCGTTCGCTGCTCTAATCGCTCTCGGTCGTTCGCTCGACAAGGTCCTTCTTCTTTATATACAACCACGTCAACTTTACTCTTGTAATCTAATTATAAATATTTTTCTAATAAAATATTTTATACTAGATGTGCAATACATTCTGCTGTTTGCAAACACTGAGCTGAGTCAGGCATATGTGTATAAAAAACTCAGTTAATGTTTTAACAATTATCAGTAACTTCTTACCTTGTATGTTCTTTATGAATATATTAATACTTTAAATAGATTTCAATTGAATTCAATTGATTTTTTTCTAGCCTTTTTGTAGACAACAACATCTGTTTTTGCACAAAATTCTTTTTACTATGTGTTCTTTGTATTTTGAAGAATATTTTTATCGAAAAAAAGTAGAAGTTTGTACGTTAGAACACTGAAAAAAACGGCTCAAAAAAAGTGGTGTCCGATGGTAAACCGAAAAGGGCTTTACATTTGAAATCGAAAAATTCTATTTTGCGCGAGAATTTCAATGGGAATTTCGTTTTTCAGTGATTATTCCTCCGTGGTATGTTCGATTTCACATTTTTTTAAGTAGTAAACCATTGTCACCGTGTCCACTACCATCGTGGCATATTTCAATGTGGTCGGTAAAGGGGTTTAGGAGGAGTACGAGTACAACGAAATACATGAGTCGCCTAAGAAAGAGCTTCGTAAACTCAATTATTTTTAATTCCTCAGATGTACAAAGTATAAGGGAAGTTTTTTAATCGTTCAAAAATTTGATGTTGATTTTTAAATTAATATATCGGTAAATCGCCAGCTCTCGGGACGATCTATGAAAAATGTTATTTCATATAAATTATGTATTTTATTATTCTCTACAACTATTGAAAATATTTTTGATTAGATCATAAACATAAACTGCATCATGTAACTCCAGTTAAGTCCCGGGGGAAAATGGTCTCAATTTTGGTTTGATTTCAGCCAAAATCTAATCAGACTTAAGTTTGAACATATGACCTCTTCATTCCAAATTTCAAGTTATTAGCTACAATTGTTTTTGCGGTGGAGAACTCACAACTTTGCAATCATATACACACAGTCAGACATCATCAGAGAAAATGGTCAAAACGTATTCAGGGGATCTTGAAACGTGAAAATCAGTTGAAATCTCGATCTCGGATTTTTGCACGATTACAATACTTCCTTATACTATAGGCATAAGAGAGTAAAAATACCAATACAATGAAACAGACTTATATTTTACACTTAATACAGCAAAACGAAGAGCCGTCTGCATAAAATGACGGTGCTTCGTGTTCCGGAGGCCAGTAACTCGATAACATAAAGTATCGATACTATTATTCACAAGTTGTATCAAATAAAACTTTCGATACTACTCAAGTATCAAACATAAAGTATCGATACTTACTCGTTTCTATTAAATGGAGTAATCCGTTATCATTAATTTTAAACCATGTATAATATATATATATACCTATATGATAATAATTATAAAAACAATAAAATTTGAATGGTATAATTGAGATATTGTAGTGTGCATATGAAATAAATTAATCAAATCGAATAAGATAAAGTTATATAATTAAAATCTTGCTGAAAATAATAAAAAACCTTATAAAATAAACAATTTATTTTTACTGAGGATATAAAAAAATATTTCACTTTTTTAAAACACTTTTTGCAAGTCGCTGAGATCGAATCGTTCTTAGTGTAATAAATCCATACATTCGTCTTAAGACGAGGCATTATACTTTTTAATTGACAAAATGGAATGTAAAAATAAAATAAAATGCTGAAATCGTAATCACGTTCACGGTTCTTTTCAAAATCAAACCAACTTATATCTTCATAAACGATAAACCATTTTATGTAAATAAGGTAAGAAATAAGGACGCATCATGCAGACTGCGTGATCACATCACACATGAGGTTATCACCATCGATATACATATATCATTTGTCCGTGGACCGGAATTAGAGTTCAGTATTTTATTGCAACAAATAAAAGAAAATTGTAAGAAATTAAACTGTGAACGATTTTGATGAATTGAAAAATTTATATAATTTTTTTTAATTGTTGAAATTTGAAGCGAGTATTTTTAATCGATACCTACTTGGTATCGAAATAAAAGTATCTATAACAAAAGTACTCGATGCTTTACTTGTAGCTTACGCCTCATTGTAGATCCGCCACTGCTACCTAAAGTGCTTTGATAAAATTTTCCATTCTGATGTCCTAGATCCACTAACAGATGAAGCTAAGGTCTGTACAAATAGAGATTCACTCTGGTTGAGAAATACTGCAATAAAATGTACTGGTGGCAGTGATATAGAGACGGAAGGCGGACAGACTGACAGATAATTTTGATAAATGTGGGAGCGTGGGTTGTTTTTTTCCCGCGCTTCTACCTTCACCTTCCCGCCAAATTATCACCCTCAGTCATATCTCATCAGAACCATCTTTGGTATCACTGAGCACGCTTCAAATCTTAATCCTGTGTCAATAACTTCATTTTTTACCATCAGCTGGTTACTTTGCAAAAAAAAAAAGGATGCTTGGAGATCACTTGGATAGATGTGGATGTACGAACCTTCAAAAAAAAAAAAAAATGGGTGAATCATCGGCCATGTATTTCCCCAGCACGAACAAATCACCGTACCAACCCCAACTATACGAAGTATAGGGGAAGTTTTGTAATCAGTAAAAAATTAGATTTCCGACCTCTAGATGCCAAATATGAAAAAAAAAGGTGCGAGTAGAGGAAGGATAAGGGCGACATCTATCTTTAAAGGGGGGGGGGGGGGGGGGGGGGTTGAGGGGGGCTCAATTTAAAAACCCCAATAACATGAATGTATCGACAAGAAATTTCATATTAAAGTTATAACCCAAGTTGGTCATAACCTGTTTCAGTGAAATCGGCTGAAGGACTGGCCTGAATTCAAATAAATTAATAACTGCCGATGTATTGAATGTATTCACATAAAATTTTATATAAGGACTTAGGAGCCAGTATTATTTTGTGAAATAATTTTAATTTAATTACATATTTAAGAAAAATTATAGTTAGTTATTGTCCCCCTCTGGTGGACATACGCCCGACTTTACTGTGGCACTAAATTTTGCTTATCCAGGTTTATTCACATAGAGTAGGGGTAATTATTGAATATCTGACATCGCACCATCGAAATATTATATATCAACATTAAAATTATTACTATTATTTATTATCTACAATAAAAGAATAATAATATTACTCATAGTGGGAAGTATAAATCTGTGAGAAAAATAAATAACTTAAGACATAAAACTGATTCTAGAATAATTATTCTGTTATTATTTTTTTTTCCTTCAGAGGCATAAACCTAATTATTCCTTTTAATGCCGTAAAATTTTCATATCTCCACTACCCACACACAATGTTTTTTTATTTGTTAGTATTAAAATAAAGGTCCTTTTTCAATATTTTGCCACCGTTGGGTTACCAAATTAAGTGTTATAATATAAGCTGAATGAGCAATTATTGTTTCGAAATTAGTATATTTTCGCAAACTTTATATTTTATTATTTTTAAAGAAAATGTTTAACTTTCTACCCAACTTTGAAGTGTGGTTCTTGTTAGTTGAGGTTTTGACCGGTAGGGCCAGTCTTTGATCATGAGCACAACCTGTCGGCATTTCATTCAACTATCATCCTAAGCTAAACTTTATTTCCCTTTTTTTTTTAACATAACTTTTGTGAAAAGTGTTTTAAAGATTGAAATTTATATTTCAAATGGAATAATATAAATTAATAAGGTCTAGTTACAACAATTAATGTATTCGAATAAATTTAAATAATTTAGACATTCTGCATTGTTGTTTTATGAAGAAAAAAATGTTAAAATATCTTCTGCCAACATTATTTTCATAAATATTAACTTATGGTATACCTGTTTTTGTTTAATGTTCAAATTAAAACAAAACATATTTTCATAAGTTCTTGCGAAGACTTGAAACAGTTTTCAAAGAACTATATGTTCAAATTATTCATAAATTATTATTTTTTGTATTTTGTTTGTCCATTATAAATAATTTGTTTATACGTATAAATTGTATAAATGAAATTAATTTTATAAGTTTCTTTCTGATTCATGGAACACAATATAGGTACCCTGGGTAAAAATAAGTATTCTTATAGTTTGTTTTTCAAGTTTAAAATTTTTTTAAGTATTTATCTGGTATTATAATATAAACTTATAAACAAATATTTTATAACAACAACCTTTCTTAATCAAAATGTATTATTAATTAATCACTAATATAATGGTTTAGCTTCTAACAAGATATTTAGATTCTAACAAGAATATTTTCACTATGTGATATATTTTATTTTGTAATCTTATAATTTCCATATACAGGGTGGCCCAGATAAGCGGGTCACAAGTGAAATAACTCCTAAACGGTTAGAGATATCAAAATTGTGCATAGGACTAAAGTTGTAGCACTCGCCGAGAGATATAGTATGGCGTCCTCGAAAAGACATAAATGGCCCTTTTAATGGGTCAAATAGCCCTTCGAAGGGCGGGGTTCCCTTTTGACCCTCAAGTTTCATTACATTTTATTAAAGTACTAAAAAAAGAAGGAAGAACTGTGCAAACAGATTTTTGATACGTCAAGTAGTTCTCAAAAAAAAAAAAGTTTAAAGTTGCACGTTTTTCTTATTCTGAAGTTATTAAATTCCAACTAACTTCAGAATAAGAGAAACGTGTTTTTTCCGAGAACTACTTGACGTATCAAAAATCTGTTTGCACAATTCTTCCTTGTTTTTTTAGTGCTTTAATAAAATGTAATGAAACTTCGGGGTCAAAAGGGAACCCCACCCTTCTTCGAACGGCTATTTGACCCATTAAAAGGGTCATTTATGTCTTCTCGAGGACGCCATACCATAGCTCTCGGCGAGTGTTACAACTTTAGGTCAGACGTCGATTTTCCCTCACCAGGGTGTTGATTTTGTCAACGTGTGTGTCGTCAGTTGACGTGGAAGGACGTCCAGGACGCTCATCGTCTTCAATCGACTGTCGACCACCCTTAAAACTTTCGTGCCACTTGAAACATGCCGTACGCTTCATAGCAACATCACGGTAAGCCGTGTTGAGCATAGCAAATGTTTCAGTCGCAGATTTTCCAAGTTTAAAACAAAATTTTACAGCAAGTCGTTGCTCATTCAGGTCATTCATTCTGAAATCCGACAAACGAAAAAGTAAGTGTTACTTCTGTTTCACCAAAAAAAACAATTATTCAAAGAACTGTATATATTTATACATTTAAATTCCATTTTTTAAATTTTTTTCTAAGTTCAATTCCTATTGTTAATTTAGGATTCACTGGTATGGCTGATCTTTTTGATATTTTCTAATACTAACCAGTATACCAAAGAAGAGCGCTCTTCCGTCACTCTGATGTACATGAGCCCGACTCTACTTTGGGAGTCCTAAATTTTGCCTACCTAGGTGTATTTTAGGGTAGGGGCCTTTAACGAGTACCTGACATCACACCGGCTCGGGATCGCTTAGCGTCCCATACGAAGAACGGCATACTGGAGGTTTTTCACCTCCCCGAAAAAAAAAAATCGAAGGGCCTCTGCCGTGATCTTGAGTTCAATAGGTTAGCTCACTACCTCTATTCTAGGGGCGCCTAGATATGACATCAGGGATCAAAATGAATCCTGCACTCGCGGCTAAAAATGAAGTTATGAACAAAATCTTCCTGAAGGTCAGTTTAAGTATAGATTGCGTATACACTCAGTATCAGTCTGATGGACAGACTACAGTGAAAGTCTCTGCATCTCCACCATTATAATCTTTCTCATTTTACGCCTCACTGCCTCATTTACTCACCTATTTGCCTGTGTTGTCGTTTCACCATAATTTGACATTTAACATTTTTATAAAAGACCAGTAGTTTCAAAACGGTTACACAAGAGCTGTCTGCTCGTTTTTGCGGAAAATCCGAAAGCTCTCCCATTGCGGTTGACAGTTTGATGAGAAAAACCCTGCGGTTTTGTCTGAAAAGAGAAGGAAAAAAAAAAAAAAGTCTCCATATTTGGTGGTTTGTTGGTTCAATTCCGTTCACAAGCTATTAGGTCACCTACCCACATTTATTTATTATTATAGAATAAATCTATAATAAACAGGGCCGGCGTAAGGGCCGTGCGAAGCGGGCAAAAGTCCGGGGCGCCGATTATGTATAAAATATAGATAATTTGTAAAAGTGAGAAGTGGTTGAAGAATCTGGGCTCATATATAAACCGGGCCAATGATGTGGGCGCAGAGGTGAGCCGGCGGATACTGGCTTACTATGGCCTCCAGTCACAATTTAAATGCCGGCTGTTCCCCAGGGACACGAAGGTGCTGCTGTACAAGACGAAGCCAGTGCTGACATACGGGTCGGAGACGTGGACCTTCACCGTGGCGGTAGATAGGCGTCTTGACATCTTCGAGAGGAGAATACTCCGCAGGATCTTCGGTCCCACCCAGGAGGAGGGCGTCTGGCGCATCCGATACAACCAGGAGTTGTACGCACTCTATACAGAGCCAAAATTGTCGCACTGGATTAGAGTTGCCAGACTACGTTGGGCTGGACACGTAAGACGGATGAACGAGGATCTTATACCAAGGAAACTGGTGAATGTAACACCGGAGGTTAGGAGAAGAGTAAGACGACCCAGAAGAAGATGACTGGAGACCGTGAACAGAGACACAAGACGGTTTGGTGCGATGTGCTGGTGGAGACGCCCAGGACAGAGCTGCATGAGGACATTTTCTGGAGGAGGCCAAGGCTCTTGACGGGCTGTAGCGCCTATGATGATGATGAGAAGTGGTATTGACACAAAATCATTTCATCAAATGGTGCTTTTGTCATTCATATCATACTATTAAAATTTTTTATTTTACTCTTCTCTCGTTTAAAAGAATTAAATAATTGTTCAAGAAAGTTATAAAATTTATATTAAAATTAATAATAAAATATATAAAGATTAAAATTAAAATCAAATAAAATTACATTTTCATGTTCCGCCGGCCCTGATAATACATTATAGATACTATAACTACCCTCAGAATTATCACCGTACTAAGGGCTCCGCCCTCTCGTTCGCTTCGCTCGCCTGCACAGGCCTACGAGTTGTACAAAAAGGACGGATGTGAAAGTGCTGGTTAAGACCCTTCACATAATGCCATTTTCTCCCACTATTTAAAAAATACATTTTTAGAAATATGAAGAAAACCTATAAAATAATTAAGGATCTTTTTAAAAATATATAATTTAACGAAATTTTATTTTTATTTATTTACAAATAGATATTTACAACTTTATAAAAATAAATACAACAAGCAAATGTGCTAATAGAGAGATAATGGCAATGTCAAAATGTCAAGAGGGGAGAAATCACCCAGTGGTGGTGACAACACCTAGTCACTGATTTCCTCTCATTTGTAACTAATCACTGTCATTGTCACTGCTGCTGCTAAGGAGGTCTCTAGGCCATTGACGCTTAAGCCGTCGTTGGGAAAGGAAGAAGAAAACAATTTTTTATACTTGGATTTAGCGAATTTGGTGTCAAAAGGTCCGTTAAGGTCAGTGTGAAGAGTTTTGTTGGAGACGTAATAAGGAGCATTGGCTAGATTTTTGATTGAGAGGATTGGATGCGCTGGAGATTGGAAGTCTTGGCAGAACCCCAGAGTCCATATTGGTTTGACTACTGCGATATATATAAGTCGTTTTGTTAAGTTAATTTGGATCTTTTGCTTAGTAGTCGTAGCAAAGGTTTTTAACGTCTCTTCATTTCTTCTCTTTTCAGTCTCGTGTGAGGATTCCAAGTTAGGCGTTTGTCGAGTATGAGGCCTAGATAGCGGACTTCGTTTTTTAAACTAATAAATATTGGCCATTCTTCTTATTAAACTTATTTTGGGCATATAAAACATATAAACAAATAAAAGTACCTTTGCGCATCGATTTCAATGTTATATCACACCTTTTTGTTTCACCACACCTTAAGACTAAACACTTTTCTCACTAAATCTCAACTTAGACCTCTCACCTCCACCAGTCAACTTGGATTCTTCCACACTAATTAGAACAGCTGATGGTCGTCTTATGTACTCCACTCACTGGTTCTTTTTAAAACAAATACGACTTCATATAATTATTTACCAATTTAGTTGCTTCATTATTTTTATACAAACAAATATAATTAATTTTATAATGTTATAAGAATGAAAACTGACATTATTGCAGAGATATTGTGAAATAATTCAAATGAACTTGAATGAAATAAAACTAGTTTAGTTGTGGTATTGTCTAATTTCACAGAATAAAATATATTATATACATGGAAGTACTTTCGGTATTTCTACCATCCTCAGCCGAAAGCATACTGATCAGTCTTATCTCTTATGCTTTTGGCTGAGGATGGTAGAAATACCGAAAGTACTCCCATGTATTCTGTGAAATAGACAATACCACAAATAAACTAGTTTTATTTCATTTAAGTTCATATAATTTGAATATGTGTAATTTTATACATCACAACAGATCCATAATGTTTTAATGTCAAATTCACAAAATTTGGAGAGACACGCTTTTGCCAAGTCTAGAGGCGATATGCTCATAGATTTTCAGTATGACGTGATGTGAGTGGAAGTTTTGAAGAGACGGAGGGGGGGGGGGGGGGGGGGGGGGGGGGGGGTAGTGACAACTTTAAGAATTCATACAGAGAAGGGAGGGCGCTACGCATTACCTATTTACAGAGAGAAGCTGAGGTTCACTTTGTACCACAAATCTGTTTATAGGGAGGCAGGGGGGGGGGGGGGGGGGGGGCTAATTGGGCCACAAACTCAGTCTGTGGGCTTTTTGGGGGCCCGGCTGGGGGGGGCTGGGGGGGGTTGAGCACAAAGAGAGGACACATTAGCACACAGGGAGACAGAATAAATTAGTGTACTTTTTGGTGTTTGGTGTTTGCCACGAGAAGCACTCTCACTCACTCATGGGGCATAAAGCTCACTGTTTTTATTAATACCAGACCCACCACTCAACTCAAAGCCAACCTTTTTAACTTCAGAGTGGGAGACGTCACTCTCACATCTGCAATTCTGTCTAGAGGCAAGGAAATTTAGATACAACCACATATAGATTCACTTTATTACTTCCCCATATCAAGTTATAAAATATGTGTTTTCCGAACTCCTGATACCAACAATTGAGAAGAACAACATTTCTGTGGTTATGTGTGACTGTGAACACGATACATATGATTATATGTATATTCAGATCCCTCTAAGGACGACACCTATTAATTTTCAGACAAATCGACCAAGGGGAAGAAGAGACTACGGGGAAGTCTTCGTTGTAATGAATTAGTGGAGGGCCTAGAGCGCTAAAAACATGAAAACCTCGGAATACACGTACTAAGAATGAATTTTGATGAAACCTTTTCGATTCTGTTGTTTATATAAGCTATATTAAAATGTTTACCCTTTAAAAATTATTGTTTTTTATTTAATTATAAAATTAATTTCAAATTAAATCCATATTAAATACATATGCATATACATACATATATACAAAATATGCTTCATAATGTTATTCTATGCCGGAATTATTTGATATAGGTTAGGTATTATGACTCTTGCCCGGGCTTTAACTCTGAGGTCATATCGCCTACCTACTACCAGAGCGCTCTTTCGTCACTCTGGTGGACATGAACCCGACTCTACTGTGGGAGTCCTAACTTTTGCCTACCCTAAATTTTTATTCACCTAGGACGTCTTTAACGAGTACCTGACATCGTACAGGCTCGGGACCATCGCTTAACGTCAAATCCGAAGGACGGCGTGCTTAAGTTTATTTTACCTCCCAGATAAAATAAACTAAGGGCCTCGGTCGGGTTTCAAACCCACGTTCTTCAGCTCAGATGACAAGCACGCATACCACTGAGCTACCGGCGCGCCTTCACAAGTCTCTACATAATAGTAACAATATAAAAAATGTTCACCATACAGCCTCTTATTTCATTAGAATATAGCCAAAAATTGATATTTACTACGAAATTTTCGATCTAGTTAAAAATTATAAGACTATTGGAAGGTAATTTTAAATGGTTTTATATTAAGTACACATATCGGATGGAGGATTGATTTATCAAAATTAACTTGTACATGGAGTGAAATGATTTATCAGCTATAGTTTTTGTCAATTTGTATTTTGATGATGCAGCATGCTGGTGCTATTTGCATGCACCCCCCCACCCCCTCTTTTGTCTACTGACACCCGGAGTCTCGTGAAGATGGATGTGGGAGCAGTCCACTGTGAAATATGTACCCGGACCGGTCTTCGCTCTATTCGGCGGGGGGGGGGACCTCCGCTTCATTTCGTGGTTGGCCGGGCGCCCCCTTTCAAGCCCATTTTTTACCAAAACCATCCCAGCAGAGCACCGCAATAAGGCCCCCCCCCCCCCCCCCCCCCCACTCTTGCTCCTATTCCTGGGTAAATTGGCGTCTTATGGGGAATGGGAACAGGGGATAATAAGATCTAGGGAGAAAAAAAAAGGAAAGGATATTTTGTATACGATATGTCGCCTAGATTGATGATATTGTAATACAGTCCAATCAAATGAAGGGCTTTAACTACGAGGTCATATTGCCTACTACCAGAGCGCTCTTTCGTCACTCTGGTGGACATGAGCCCGACTATACTGTGGGAGTCCTAAATTTTGCCTACCCTAAATTTTTATTCACCTAGGGCAGGGGTCTTTAACAAGTACCTGACATCGTACAGGCTAACGTCCCATCTGAAGGACAGCGTGCTGCCGGGTTTCGAACCCACGATCTTGAGCTCAGAAGCCAAGCACGCATACCACTGAGCTACCGGCGCCCTCCTTAAATGAATATTTTTAGCTTGTAATTAACTTAATGTAAATATAATTTGATACACTTTATAATTATTTAAAAATTAATTCTGTTTTATATCTATTTGTTTCAGGTAAGTCGTACAAAAAGAAATCCAACGATAGCCAAACAATTCGGGAGATTACGTATTCTTTCAGGTATGTCAGTCATTAAACGATGTTTCGATTTTTTAAATATATATCAATCAAATGAGCAGGTGATTTCCAAAACCAGCCCGTAAACAACTTTTGAGATAATCACCAAAAACTGATAAAAATTAACCGTTTTAAGTTGAAGTTCCGATTTTTTTTTTTCATGGATGGGTAATAACTTTTTCTCTCATCTTGCAAACGTTGCCAAATATATTGTGGCTAGAAAATTTGCTATTTTTTATTTAAGTTTTCTAATAGCTACTTTTGGCACTCAACATGAGAAATGGCTGGTTTTGGAAATCACCTACTCAAATAATATATTGGTAACAACTGAACATTTATATTCGTCAGTATGTCACCTACTAACAGTCATTTTAGATCTTTATGACTTGTAGACACTCTAGACAGTTGAATTGTGGGATCTTGTAGCCTTATTTTGTGTTGGCCGGCTTTCTAGGTTGTCTTTATTTTATTGAGGTCCTACGTTTGGCAGTGGGCGCACCTTGGTTCGTCTGGAATCAGCAGATCCGAAGGGAAGTGGACATGCCGGACATGGAGGCTTTCATCGCCGAACTGACCCTATACTCTTGGTGCCTGGAGCCCAGTTCTACAAGTTGGGAGATGAACTTTTGTAATTCAAATGTTACTTTTCCTTTCTGAATGTTTTCAATTTTGTGTGTAGCATCAACCTGTGATGAACCCATAAAACAATTTTATTTTTTATTATTATTATTTTTTTTTCGATTTTAATAGTAAAAATTATATTACGTTTTTGTTAGTAATGTTTAATTACGTACGTCACTGCAATAAATCAGTTCAGGTCTGATTAAGACGTATTTTTTTGGAAAATTATTATACGCCTCCTGCGCTTTGCCATCCGGAAATCCTTACACTAAATTATATGAAATTTTTGAAAATATTCATTGGATATTTATAAATAAGTAAGATCGAAGTGACAATTAATTAAGGTAAACATATGGGATGTGTTAATGGCGCGAACCCGCCGCGGCGTGTGGTCCCGCCAAAATTAGTCGGTTTCCCGCTCCCGCCTCATTACCACATGACCCTTTCATCTTGTTCTCTCCCATCCAGTGCTTTCACAATTTACAACTTGACACTTACCGTCTTCACACTTTGTGTTTCTTCATGTTTCCACTTCTCGTAAATTTGTCATACTGTCATTTTTTGTTGCTACTCAAAAAGAATAGATGGATTTATGGACATGGGGCGCTCTTAAATTCCATTCTTAAATTACGTAATGCAATGCCGACTATCTGGGAGGTTATATCAGGTATTGGTTAAAGACCCACACCTTAGGTGAATAAACTAAATTTAGGACTCCCACTGTAGAGTCGGGCTCATGTCCACCAGAGTGACGAAAAAGAGTTCTGTTAGTAGGCGATATGACCTAGTAGTTAAAGCCATGAGTCATGATAACTAACTACAAATTACCGAGGACGCCACTAGTTGAGTGGTAGACTACTGAGCTCAAAATTGCGGGTTCGAAATCCGATCAAGGCCTTTAATACAGAGTTGGGCATATTGTAATCGATTAACGATTACTAACCGTTTTCGACAACCGTACCGCGATTACTGATTACGTAATCGTAATAAGTTGATGCAATGTTATTACGACTATGTAATCGTAATCGTCTGATATGATTATAGTAACCGTCAAGCTGTTACTGCTTACAGTAATCTTCAAGCGGTTACTTGTTCCCAGATATCTTAATTAATTCTCATAGCAGATATACCTTACATTCCTGAAAAATGAAACATGCTTAAACTGTACTTCCATGAAAATGTGTAAAAGTGTTTTAAAGGAATTTAAAATTTATACATTTTTACGTATTTAATTTATTTTGCGTTAGGGCTTATTTCGTATTGAGCATCGGCTTCCGAGAAGTTAACGTGTTTAAATCGGGTATTTAATTTAGTCAATTACAATTTACAAATCTTTGTGAAATAGACGAAATTTTGTAAACTTAATTGTTGTACTCCTCATTCATAGCTTTTATTTACTAATAACTTTTTATACCTGATTTTAATTTAATTTAATAGTTTTTTTTATTTAATGCTATTAGGCTTTCTCATCAGTTTCGAAATGTTTTGTTATTCATTACAAAAAGTAATCGGCACAACCGATTACTTGTTAATCGTGATTACCTGATATTACTTAGTAATCGGCAGAAAAGCTTACTTGTAGACATTATTACATGGTAACCTAATTATCAAGTAATCGTGGTTTTTAGTAATCGTAAAGATAATCTATTATAAAATGTAATTGATTACACCCAACTCTGCTTTAGTACAATAAATGAATAAAAAGTAACAAAATAAGATAGAGGTTAGGTTAGGTTTTATGACTCATGCCCGGGCTTTAACTACGAGGTCATATCGCCTACTACCAGAGCGCTCTTTCGTCACTCTGGTGGACATGAGCCCGACTCTACTGTGGGAGTCCTAAATTTTGCCTACCCTAAATTTTTATTCATCTAGGGTAGGGGTCTTTAACGAGTACCTGACATCGTACAGGCTCGGGACCATCGCTTAACGTCCCATCCGAAGGACGGTGTGCTTAAGTTTAAAATAAGATAGATATAAAAAGTTTAAAAAAAAAACATATCAGATAAAATAATTTTGAAAATAACGTAAAATGTTTTAATAAATAAAATTAAAAACAATTAAATAAAGGTGCAAAAAGGGATAGATAAGCTAAACCGTCGATGTTTTTCAACCATCGGCCCTCGATGTTCATCCCTAGTCTAAAGATACCTATGTACAAAAGGTCATTAATATTAAAATTAGTGAGGCTGCGTAGGTGTGGAAATATAACAAATGTTCAGACGGCCGTAACGTCTCGAGACAGTTCCTTCTTACAAACACTTCTTCAAAAAAATATATATAAATGTGTTAACTCACAACAGCCAATTAGACATGCACGCCACACACACACACAGGCCCTCCTTACATGCATCATATGCTTCATAACCTCTCTCATATGCATCATATGCTTCATAACCTCTCACATATGCATCATATATTTTATAACTTTCTACATGCATCATATATTTTCTCTCTTTCCTTCTCATTATCATCAAAGGAGATCAAAGAAAGACAGGTGAAAATTTTATATAATTATCTCTGATGACAAATTGTTGTTAAAAAAAGAGTTCGAAACCTTTTGTTCTGTTAGCTTTCTGTATTAAAGAAATGCAAAGTCTAATTTTAAGTATACTATTTTTGAAAAATAAAATTATATATTTTGTTAAATGTTCCTTGAACTTTGATATAAACCATACCACAGTAGAGCTAACAAGGAAGGGATAAGAGCATTGGATGCTTAGGTCCCTGGGTGTACGCCAGCCCTCCCAATATAGTTATCTGTCTATGTATCTAATGTCGTACAAACTGCATATTATCGATGTTATTATTTTATTTATCTGGGAGATTATATTAGGTATTAGTTAAAGACCCCCAGGTGGATAAACCTGGATAAGCGAAATTTAAATCTCCCATAGTAGTCAGGCTCAAAATAATAATATATATGTGGTGGGCTGGTGTTTTACACCTAGGGACCTAAGCATCCAGTGCTCTTATCCCTTCCCTGGAAGCGCTGGGCTTCCCCCTTATTATATTACCTGTATGTTTAGACTACCTGAACCAAGCCCTTCATGAAGTGCTCAGTCTCCCAGTTTCCTTAATGAACCTGAGAATGTTCTCATAGTCAGACCCGGATTTAGAAATTTGCCGCCCCTAGGCAGTTGCGGAAATTGCCGCCCCCCCCCCCCCCTCCTCTCAAAACTTCCTCAATGGTGGAATAAGTTTGGTACGAAACGTTTTTCAATAAATAATATGCACCGGTCTGAGAGCAAATATTTTATTTTATTATTGTCAGTATCCTTATAATCATGAAGTATATGACATCATTCAACAATTACCATTATGTATGCGATTTTTTTTTTGTAGAGAAATTATTGATTATTGGTTGAAATTTTTACGTCTCGATTTTCGGATGGCAAACTCATCGATAATGGAATCAAAATCTAAAGACATAAGCAAATCTGACTCTATAGTTAACAAAGCGAGTGCGTTTAATCGTTCTGCAACCAGTTTTGATCTCAAGTAGTTTTTCACTCGCCGCAGTACGGAAAATGATCGTTCAGCGCTACAATTTGATACGGGTGTGCAAACGAGCATTCGGTACGCTATATCAACATTCGGAAAAACTGTGTGGAGCTCATTGCTTCTTAGTAATTTGAGCAGATCCATAGGAGAATTTTTTTCCATATTCTTTTTGACGCAATAACTTTTAAATAAAATCATTTCATTTGCGACCGATGCTTCGATATCTTGATCGTAGAAATTTATGAATTGAGCAGATTTTTCAAGAATTTCTTTTTCATTCAAACAATGCATGTCTGTAATGACTGAAAATTTCTGATAAAGAACTTTGTACGCTTTTTCTCTTTTTTGTAATTCAGATAAAATTTTGTCTAAAATGACGTTGAAGGTATTTATACAATGAAATTCAATTACCACGAATATAACAAGTTTTCAAAGTTTCCGCCAAAATATGCCGCCCTAGGCAACTGCCTACTCTGCCTGCATGGTAAATCCGGGCCTGCTCATAGTCCAATCTTCTAAAGTCCTCCTCTGCGATTACATCTCCACCAAAGATGCGGAATCTCGTTTGCGCATATCCCGAGCAGATGCCCAGGAAGTGTATCCCGAGCAGATGCCCAGGAAGTGTGCCGCCGTTTCGTCTTCTTCCCCACATCTATCGCAGGTAGGACTGTCCCTGACTCCCACAGTGTGTAGGTGTCTATTGAACGGACCATATCCTGTGAGAACTCCAGTCAGTTGCCGAAGCTCGTTCCTTTTGAGGTTCAGGATCCCATCTTTCAGAACCCTGGACTACCCTCCCAGGAACATATCATGTGGTCTTTTCTCTCCATGTACGCTATAAAAGATCCTTAATCCATTCTTTAATTCGGGTTCGGTATCCCTCCCAGAGTCAGGCTCATGTCCACTTGGGTGACGGAAAGGGAGCTCTGGTAGTAGGCGATATGACCTGTAGTTAAAGCCGGCGTATGAGAGATCTGAAAACATGAAATTCTGATAAAAACTCAACGTCGATTACATAACTTAACTTATGTCTAGCTTCAGAAATAAAAGATAGTTTTGAGCTAGAAAATATCAAGATAGATAGATAAACTTTTATTGCGCTAAATATTACAACCTTTATATACATATTTTTATAGTTATATAAAATAAAATAAAAGAAATAATATCTGTATATAGAATTGTAACAAATAAGCAATTTCTCAAATAAATAAAAATATTCTAATAAACTAGAAATAATAAATATGGACACTAGGGTGGAACGAAAAAATCACCTTTTGATTTTTAATTTGGAATAGCGCGGAAAGTTGCCTTTTAGTGTAGATAAGATAAATAAAAAATATTGGAGTACGTCTTGAGGTGCCGCAAGGACCAGTTTAATGTGGCAATGAAGTAGAAACAAACATTTTGCAGCTGTAACATATGTAATCATTAAGGATACACAAGTAAGAAATACAAAGTTTGACATTACAAAATATTTTTTTTTTAAATTATATTTTATAATTAATAATTTTTTCCAATTCTAATGCTTATTCTATTACTATGTATTTAAAACCATCTTTTGTAACATTATATGTACGAGAAATTCATAAAAAATATGTTATCAAAGTTTAAAATTTTTCAATTTTTTTACAAACTTTAAGCTCTTTGCGGCACCTCAAGATGTAGTATTGCAACCAAATTTTTTTTTATTCTTTTTGAACTTAAAAGGCAACTTTTCTCCACTATTACCAAACTAATAACTAAAAAAAATTTTAAAAGGCCATTTTCGTTCCACCCTAATATACATGCTCTTTAATATAAATAGTGCAAGCAACCAGGATTAAAAAGAAAACAATTCAATAATTATATAAAACAAGATATGACTGCTGATAAAGTTATATAAAAGTTGTTGTTACCATAACATAAAAATAAAACATGAATAAAAAAATAAAATAAAAAATATATATATATCCATCTTAGAGGGTGCCAGTAGCTCAGTGGTATGCGTGCTTGCCTTCTGAGCTCAAGATCGTGGCTTCGAAACCCGACCGAGGCCCTTAGTTTATTTCATCTGGAAGGTAAAAGAGGACGTTGTGTGAGGATGGGACGTTAAGCCTGTACGATGTCTCAGGTACTCGTTAAAGACCCCTAGGTGAATGAAAATTTAAGGTAGACAAAATTTAGGACTGCCCGAGTTGGGTTCATGTCCACCAGAGTGACAAAAGAGCGGTCTGGTAGTAGGCGATATGACCACGTAGTTAAAGCTCAGGCATGAGTCATAAAACCTAACCTAACCTATATCCATCTTACATGCAACAAATTAAATTATATTATTCTTTATTTTCAAGTTTACAATAAAAAAAAAAGGGTGCGTGCAACTCCGATGCGCGGCGAAATGAGCGTGACAACGTCTGAGTTGCGAGATAGCGAAAGTGTCAAGAATCAAATATAACAAATCATTTCAATAAAATTTTTGAAACAATTTAAGAACAATATAGAAAGAAACCAGTCATAAGCATAATAGTTTTGAAAAAATGAAAATTTGGTTTAAAATTTTTATAAAGAGTTTATTCGATAAAAATATTATTTTCAAATTCATAGATCAAATAGGTAGTTTTAGAATGGTGAACAATTTTATGAAGCGTTTATTTAAATCAATGCTATTTTCACATTTATACGTCATGTAGGACAATAATGTAATTGTGAAGTTCAATTAACAATTCGATTAGTTAAGAGATAACACAAGGTGGCGGATGCTCTCTCTATCGGCGCAAGCGTGATAAGAAAGTAACATATGTAGTTAACGCAGTTTTCTAACATGGGGTGCTGGCCTTCCAATTTATAAGACGTTGTCACGTCAAAATAAATATAAATAGTTAATGTTTCTAACATCTACGTTATCAAAAAAAAATGCACAATTCTGAATCGTATTCTGGTCTATTAGTGAGATATTTGTGGAGAAATGTTTGCCTGGGATACACAAAGAGGGACAATAAAAAAAAAGTGTGCTGGAATCAAAATTTTTTGAACCAAAAGTTGCGGATATGAGTAGCACATCATTGCACAGCTGTCTCCAGTGCTGCTGCTACTGACTCCTCGTTAGCAACCTTCAAATCAAACCGTTCAACCCCCTCATCCTGTTCTTCAGTCGTTACCCAACTAAACTAAACACCTTTGTCACTCTGCATTTCTTTATTTTCTCTCTACTTCACAAAAACCCTACAAATTAGTCACTCCTTTTGTTTGAACCTCTCTTTCTTACTTTACCAACCTACTTCCTTATTTTTATTTTTTTTCTATTACTATTTCTTTTTCTATTTGTTTTTTTCTTTTTACTTCTTCAGCTATACGTATAGGGGAAGTTATGTAATCGGTGAGAAATTCGATGCGGAATTTTGAACGGAATTTCATGTTTTTTGTCATTTTATATGAGAATTAGGAAGTAAAACATTTATTGATTTTTTGCCAAATTGGCCGAACCGGAGAATAGTTTAGAGAGAGAGAAAATAGTTAAAAATAATTCGATCTGTGGAAGTACAATATGGCTGATTCTCCGACGACTCATTCTTGTTGCAATTTCGTGTTCTGTCCCAGTTTAAAGACACAAACAGGGCGGACAATAGCGACTGGAGTGTCCAGGCTAGTCTAGGGGTTGGTAGTCTGACAGCTCACAATGGATGAACCCCAGATCGTTCTCTTCTCTATTATTGGGTAGTTTACCAGCTCCTTCAGTCCCATTGTCCAACTAGTAGGGGGGTGGGGGGAGCTCGACCCCACACCTGCCCTCTCACACGTCAGAGTTTGGACCGATTTTCAACAAAAATCCTAAAGTCAACAAGCAATTATTTTCAGATGTGACAAGGCATGATAGCTTCTACTTAGTTAATTATGACTCTTGTCCAGGGTTTTAACTACAAGGTCATATCGCCTACTACCAGACTACTACTATGGGAGTCCTAAATGTTGCCTACCCTAAATTATTATTCACCTTTACGACATGATAGCATCTATCTCCCCAGCAATACGAGTATAGGGTTATGTAATCGATAAGAAATTCGATGTCTAGTTTTCACTGGAATTTCATTGAATCTATACCACTTTAGCAGCAGGTTAGTAACTTTAAGTTACATTATTTTACAGATTAGTTTACAATTTCAGTGATTTTGAGTCCGGTGGTTTTTGACTTCCCCCCTCTTCACCCCTCAGCATAAATGGAAATTTCTGAAGTCACGTTGGCTACGAAAGATCTTTAAAATTACGAGGCCCTTTCATCGCCTTCGTCGCTCCGAAGGGTATTAGCCCTACTCTACTATGGGAATTCTAAATGTTGCCTACCAAAGTTTATTCACCTAGGGTAGAGGGGGTCTTTAACGAGTAGTTGATACTGCACAGGCTCGGAATTATTGCTTTACGTCCCATCCGAAGGATGGCGTGCTCAATATTTTTTCAGATAAACATTCCAAGGACCTTGGCCGGGTTTCAAACTCGCGATCATGAATTCAGTAGGCTAACACGCTACCTCTGAGCTACTGGCGCCCTCTAATTATAGTTAGTTGTGACTCATGCCCGGGCTTTAACTACGAGGTCATATCGCCTACTATCAGAGCGCTCTTTCGTCACTCTGGTGAACATTCACCTAGGGCAGGGGTCTTTAACGAGTATCTGACATTGAACAGGCTCGGGACCATCGCTTAACGTCCCATCCGAAAGACGGCGTGCTTAAGGCTATTTCACCTCCCAGATAAAATAAACTAAAGGCTCTGCCGGGTTTTGAACCCATGATCTTGAGCTCAGAAGGCAAGCACGCATACCACTGAGCTACCGGCGCCCTCACCTAGATTTAGGGAATAACAATATATTTAATAATAATCAAAATGAGGATGTTCAGAAGAAATTGATGGATTAAAGATTAGAAAATGCATTAGATATATTAAAAGCAAATTGAGATCTGATAAACAGACAATTTACTACACCTAAGGACATGGGGTGTTTGAAAGGGTTCTTTTCTATTCGATAATGTATTTTTATGTAAATACATTGGATAAAAACCTTTCCATATTCTCAATGTATGATTGTCCCAAGATGGGGTGTACTTTAGGAACAGACCATTAGTTTAATCCGTTCAACTTTTGGCTCTGACGATGTGGAACCTTCAACATCTCAGAGCAAATACACCTGATGAAATAACTCCATTAGCGAGGCTCCTACCTTCGGCTCCTTGATTGATTGAATTGCTTTTCTCTGTTTTTTTTTTTTTTTTTCTTGTACTTTATTTTATTTATTTATTTATTTTATTTTTATTTTTTTCTTGTCTGTTATTTTTTATTTATTTTTTCTCTCTTCTTCGCCACTATGTCAAGATGAATCAATGCTTCATTAACTTTCGTACAATCACATTAAAAATAAATAAAAATTGGTGAAACACCGGCTACGTACTTTTCTAGATCGAATTAATCAATTATGTTGTCACTCTCCAACATAATCGAAATAATAGTTTACATTTCACAATCATAGTTTTATTTTTAGTTTGAGTCGAAGACTGGCATGGAACTCTCACACACGCTGAACCGTCGACTCAAAATACTCTATGAACTTCTAAATAGACGATCGAAAACATGACACAAAAACGGAACTGTTACACTTACTTACTTAGACCATTAATGGACTATACATATCACAGATGTACGGTTCAGCAAAAACATCTAACATCAAACGAATTCAGGCGTTTCAGTCAAAACCCCTCAGACTGATAACACAGTGCCCCCCATATATAAACAACAGAACACTTCATAACGATCTTATGATACACACAGTACCCGACACAATACAAACTACTTACATACGTTTTTTTTAGAAAACTTTACACACATACAAACCCAGAAATACGTACTTTATCTTCACAACACTCACCACAAAACCCTCCACGAAGGTTGAAGAGAAGATGGAACCGCGACCCATTCATTACCCATTCATCAAATTTGTCTTTCAATTCCTTTTTATTTATTTATTTTATTTTATTTATTTATTTTATTTTATTTATTTTTTTCTGTTCTTGTCCTAATAATTAAGATAAATTTTCGTCCCGAGGACCTACAACTAGGTGGCCTACCTCTCACATGCCATTCACGCCAACATATCAATACGTACCATCATAGATGCTGGTTCTTGCACCCTAGCAACAGTTGCATCTTTATAAATAAAAGACAAAAAACAAAAAAACAAAAAAAAAAAAAAAAAAATACAGTTTAATTAAACTTTATAACTAACAATCATACACAAACTATTAATATGTTATAACAAAATAATCAACACAAATTTAAATCAACAATTAAAATTTTCATCAGTCTTCTTCAGTTACGTGCGGAGTTTTTGGGAGAGTTTTTTTATTTGTACTCAAAAACATATTATAAACATTAATAAATACTTTTGTTGCAAAACATTTTTAAATTCTAATTGAAATATTTTTTGGCTTTCAATTTAATTTAAACATAATAAAATCAGATCTTACATTCTGCCTCAGTCTCACTGAGGCATTTCATGAACCTTCAAAGTCTAAATTCCGTACGATTGGGTAGGTACATCAAGAAAAAATCGTCATTTCATGAAAAGCGCAGGCATTTAATGTAATTTCACAGTACGCCGGAATTTCATGAAATGCCTTGTTTTTTCATGAAATGACGGATTTCACGAAGTGACTACCACATATACACAAAATTTAATATGAGGATTTAGTAGTCCCTATGTAAGCAATGCCGGATTATGAGAATAGGAGGCCCTAGGCCCTTAAAATGTTTGGGGCCCCCCTTTTTTTTACAAACTGCAATAAAATGTTTATTTATGCATTTATATGCATTTAACAATGGATTAATATTATTTCTAAGGTATAAACATGAAATAAATTGTATTTTTTGTTAAAGTATATATTCTTTTCAGAACTAAAATTACAAAAACATGTTATAAACAATATCAATTTATAATATAAACGTTGATATAAGATTTGTCTTTAAAAATCTTTCTTTCTACACTTGAGGTCGCTAAAATCATTGATGATGTCTTCAAAATCAATTTGACGAAGAACATCTGATTCAATGAACATCAAACTCAGCATGTCTAATGCATCAGCATTGCGAAGAGCAATTTCAACGTTTGGAAAAACAGTTGCAAGATTATCTCGAATCAAAATTTCGTTAAGTTCAGAATGAGTGAACTGGAGTTTTGATGGAAATTTCGATTTAACATAAGTGTGAAACTGTTTTAGTTCGGGATAAAAAATCTTCCAAATCGTCAGAATAAAAATGAAACAAATTTGAAATCTTTTTGAAATTTTTACAGGGGCCCTTCATCGACGGGGGCCCCAGGCCATGGCCTTGTCCTGTATGTAAGCAGTGCCGGATTAAGCCAGCGAGGGGCCTGTAGCAAATTCTGTCAAGAGGCCCTTGGTTTGCTTTAGGTTCTCAAGTTTAGGGTATTAAATAAAACAAAACTGTTACAAATAAACTTTTCTGGGTTTAATATGGGCAAATTTAGAGATAACACTTTCAATATCGACTTCTTTAAGCAAATCATGCTCTATATTCATCAAAGTGAGATGATTAAGACGTTCTTGGCCCATCGTGTTCCTTAACTCATTTTTAATACGTTTTAATGTTGAAAAAGAACGTTCGCCACTGCAGTTAGTGATCATGAGAGACATATAAATGCGCAAGGCAATTTCTACGTTTGGGAAACACGATTCTAAACAATTATTTAATAAAAGTTTATAAAATTGCAGTTTCAATCGAGTCGAAATCGAGTTTTAGATTTTCAGGTGGGAGTAAAGCATAGCCTAAGCGCTTCGCGCTTAAGGCATGCAAAATATTTTTTCGCTCCTATCTTAATTGATATTTTTTTACGGTCAGACAGGCGTTGGAGCGCGGGGCCCCCCAATTCGCGGGGCCTGTAGCATTTGCTACTCTTGCTACGTGGCTAATCCGGCACTGTCGACTGATTAGAGAGAGAGAGAGCAAGCACTTTATTAACCAATTCTTACTTGAATCGTTATTTGGTTAATTTTCGTCAGTTTTACGGATAACTACATACTTTTGCCTATTTGAAGAGACAGAGAGAGTGGGGCTGTTCCCATAGACTGCTCCCGGCTGGAAACCTGAGTAAGACGATCTGACCCAGGTATCAGGTATCTGTTACAACCCCGAGCTGTCTTCAGTCCAGAGCTCTGTGAGACCTATCCTTTGTGGTTTTTACTGTTTCCTCTTTGTCAGAGACTCTTTCCTGTCTTTCATCTTCCCAGAAGTCTGTCTTTGGCAATTCTGTACTGACCATGGTAGCATAATCCCGACTGGAGAAAAAAAAAAAAAACTGCAAACTGTGATATCATATAACTAACAATATTAGTCATGATTATGATACCAGGAAAAAAGAAAATTTTCTAATAACTAAACATTTGAAAAAAAGTATAACTAGTCGTCTGGCCAGTTGTCCTTTAACCGCTGTGCTGGGTAGGATAAACCACTGATGATGACGCTGTTGCGTTGAAAACCAGTTCTGGTCAAATCAAAAGTAGAACTCATAAAGGAATTAACTTCTTTAATGTCCAATTCTTGAAAACTATAGAAAAAATACAACAATTTAAACGTCAACTATTTCCGACCAGAACCGGCTTTCAAAGCAACTGCGTCATCATCAGTGACACATCACCTGTACAGTCTAAATGGACACATTTTCCTTTCCGAAATATCGTCGTGAAAGAAACTCTTCCGGAGGAATTTTTTATAATGATTTAAGCTAAATTATAAATTGTATCTACTGTATTCATTAGTATTATTATTTTTGTAGTCATGTATTTTCACGTATTTATTTATTCATTCCATGTTATTATTTACTAGTATTGTTATTACTAATGTATTTCCGACCCTAAGAGTTAATAGTTGTTTATGTATCTAATATATAAGCTATCTTAATGTATACATTCTTATGACGTATCCTATTATAATACCATGTTCTGGTTTAACGGAAATAAATATTATTAATTATTATTATTATTTATTATACTAGCAGAGCGTTATATCCTCGTTCTGGTGGACATGAGCCCAATTACTCAGATTTAGTTATTTCTGATGCGGTTCTTATGAATATCTGACATCTTAAAGTTTTCCTCCTACCTCCAAATTCCAAAAATGAAACATTCCAAAAAACACGATAACTTCCCATAAAATAAATGTATTAACACGAAATTTTATATGTGTATCTTGAACCCCATAAGGACATTTTCAGCCAAATCGACCAAAGGGAAGAGGGGGGATTAGATGACAGCTAAACACAAACACTCCAAAAACGGTCAAAAATGTATCGAAAATATAATATGATTCAGAAGTCCCAACGTAAGTCAACTATTGCGCTTTTTGAGTCAAATGGTCGAGTTGTGGAGCGAAAACTTAATTGATTAAGTATAAATAAATTCGGGCTGGTAAATAATATAAATATAAATTTTATATTTTTTTTGCACATTAATTCTAATGAAATTTGACAATAAGTATTTCTCAGAAATTTCATAAAAAAACATTTTTTGCAACCGTTATCGCATAAATCGAGCAAACGTCTGAAAAAAAATTACATGATATATGATATGGAACGGATAGACGGTGAACCGTTCGACTGTTATGGCTGAATTTATGATATAATGATTTGTCACAGGAATGAGTTTTTTATCTGAGAAATAAAACACCTTTGAGGACGCCGTCTTTCTGATGGTCTCGTCTTTGTACGATGTCAGGTACTCGTTAAAGATCCTTCCCTACTCATGTTAATTAAACCTGGCTTGATAAAATTTACGATTCTCACTGTAAATTCGAGCTCATATCTATCCGAGCGGCGAATGTGGACTCTAATAGTAGGCGATATGACCTTAATATAATATCCGGGCATTAATCACTATAATAATATATTTTATTATTTTGTGTGATTTTTTTAGAATCACATTTATTCGAATGTCTCCAGAGTCGGGTTTCTTTAAATTTTTATATTTAAAAAAGTAATTGGGTCACGGCAATATCAATAAATATATTTGAAAAAAAAAAATAGATTAAAATAAAATAATTGTTTGGGACTGATCTCCAACCCTTGTGGTAGTAGGGGGGATGATAGGCCCCGCCCCCTACCCCTCCATCGACCAATCACCGTCCGAGTTGATATCCCCTCCCCACCACCTCTCCCTCCTCCCTTCCCCCCTTCCTAAATATTTTGATAAGACGTCTGAATCAAAGCCCCCCTTGAGATCCGCCTCACTACGTCCTTGTGGTTCACCTGGCAGCTCGACCTGGAATACTCCAAAGAGTGGAAAATAGACCTGTATTGATGTGTATCTACTTCCAGGCGGGGGTGTCTTCTCTTTTTATATTCATCGCTTTAACTCCAGAGATACTTGTTAAAGACTCCTACCCAACGTATCTAAACCTAGGCAGGCAACGTTCAGGATTCCACTGTTGAGTCGGACGCATATACACCAGAACAATGAAAGAGCGCTCTGATAGTAGGCGTCGTTAGTTTGTTATTGTGAAACATACCCGGGCTTTAAACTACGTCGCCTACTACCAGAGTGCTCTTTCGTCGCTCTCGTGGACAGCGCAATTCTATAAGAGTACTAAATTTTGCCAACCAAAGTTCATTCATCTAGTGTAGGGAGTCTTGACATCGTACAGGCTCTGAACCATGGCCTAACGTCCCTCCGAAGGTTATTTCACCTCTCAGATAAAAGGCTAAGAGCCTCAGCCGGGATTCGAGCCCGTGAATTTGAGTTCAGAAGGCAAGACCTCGTGACCTGTTAGATAAAGCCCAGGCATGTCACAAGAACAACAAACAACAACTTATACATACTACTGACGTATCCAGATATTTTGACGAAATAGCTTCTATTTATCATGAGCAGAAATTTGTGAAAAGCTAGATAGGAAATGGCAAAAATTTCTAATGCAAAAAATGATTCATGTTCAATATACAACTTCAAACATAGTCGAGAGTGTTATCGATCCAAAACTTCGTCTTTTGTATAACTCAAAACACTATTTTGAAAAGTTCTTATTATTCCTCTATTCTTGAAGGTGGCTGTTTCACAATGTATTACTTCTCCAGGTATAGAGGAAGTTGTGTAATCGGTTAGAAATTCTAAGTGGATTTTTTACCAAAATTTCTCATTTTTCCACCGTGTCATTCGAAAATAAAAAAAATAAAGGAACATTTCCTGTTGTCTATCTGTATGAACTAGATAACTCACCATACAGTACATATATCGTCACGAAATTTAATATGTGTATCCAGAAATTCATAGTGACGAGACCTTTTGATTTACAGCCATAGGAACGGAAGGATTAGTGGGGAAGACCCCCAATAACTGCCAAAGTAATTAATGTATCGACAAAGTGTGATACCCGAAAATGAGGTATCTCTGGTAGTAGGCGCAATGACCTTGATGTTAAAGTCCGGGCATAAATCAGAATAACTAACATACAAAACCTTTTTAGGAAGTATTTACACACACTTAAACATCTAAATTTCAATATTGTTTATATTTAAACATTTTCTTTCATTAGGTATAGTTTTAGTTTGTTAATATGACACATGCCCGGGCTTTGACTACAAGGTCATTTTGCCAACAACCAGAGCGCTCTTTCGTCACTCTGGTGGACATGAGTCCGACTCTAATGTGGGAGTCCTAAATGTTGCCTACTCTAAATTGTTATTCATCTATGGTAGTGGTCTGTCTGTCTAGAGGAACTTGTCTGTCCGTCTACAGGGAGCGATCTGTCCGTCTACAGGGAACTGTCTGTCTACAGGAAGCTACCTCTATAGGGAAATATCTGTCCGTCTACAGGGAAATATCTGTCCGTCTACAGGGAACTGTCTGTCTGTCTACAGTGAGCTACCTGTCCGTCTACAGGGAAATATCTGTCCGTCTACAGGGAAATATCTGTCCGTCTACAGGGAACTGTCTGTCTGTCTACAGTGAGCTACCTGTCCGTCTACAGGGAAATATCTGTCCGTCTACAGGGAAATATATGTCCGTCTACAGGAAGCTACCTGTCCGTTTACAGAGAGCTGTCTGCTGTATGTCCGTCTTCAAGGAGCTGTCCGCGCGTTAAACAGACCTTTGAGTGACAGATAACTGGAGACACAAATTACTGGAGCTAGATTTTTTTTGTAATCTTCCCAATATATATATATATATATACTCTTTTTTCGCAACACGAATCATTGGCGTTAAATTTGTATATATTAAAGTGAATAATTTTATATATATATGTATATTTTGTATATATATATATATATATATATATATATATATATATATATATATATATATATATATATATATATATATATATATATATATATATATATATATATATATATATATATATATATATATATATATATATATATATATATATATATATATATATATATATACAACATATGTGAATTGTTCATTCTTCACTTTAATATATACAAATTGTCGATAATTAATAAATAAATAATTGATACAATTATCAATGAAATATATATCAAAACATAGTATATAGAAGGTCCATTGAAGAAGGGCTGGTCGTAAGGGTTGGTTGTGTAGGGTTTGGAGTGGGGAGGGGTGGCTATGCTGGGAGTTCACCCTCCTCAGTCGAACCGGACGAGTCATGTGAGGTGGGAGCCTGGGCGCAAGGATATCCTAGCTCAGACAGATACAGACAGACGGGAAGGGACCGTTAGGGCCCCGAAAAGGTACCTAGTACCCGGGCTTCATGTTGTCTTTAGCCCCTTCCGCCATGGACCTCACCACCGCCTACCGCTACAATCAGAATATGATGGAATACTATACATGTAAGTTCACATATACATTATTTTTACTTTATTATACGTTATAGTATAAGAAAGTCTTTTATTCGTCCGATAATCCGAGATCGAGGTTTCAACTGATACGTTTTAACCATTTTTGCGATGATGTTTCTCTGTGCGTATGTGATAAGCTCTCTCTCGCAAAAACGATTGTAGCTATGAACTTAAAATTTGGAATGAAGGGATCACATGTTCTGATATAGATCTGATTAGATTTTGACCGAAATCGAACGAAAATTAAGACCACTTTCCCCCGGGACCTAACTACATTTTACAAGATACAGCTTATGTTTATGACCTAATCAAAAATCTTTTCAAGTAATAGTTGTAGAGAATACTGAAATACATAATTTATATGAAATATAATTTTTTACAGGTCGTCCGGTTTTCGAGATACATGCTGAAAACCATCTTGAAATGTAGTTTTGAAACACATATTTTTAGACGTTTCCTAAATTTACCCGAAAACTGCTATCTTTTCGAACCTAGCGAAAAATTGATTCTTACCAAAATTGTTTCTTATACAATTTCGAATCGCTAATAAGTCCTCGGATTTGGAATAGGATCAATAGCGCCCCGAAGAATGTAAACTAAATGTCTATAAGGAATATATCTAAGTAATTTTTAAATCGCAACTCATAGCAACGAACTTTAAAATTTGGCTATGTATTGGTAGTTTTCTTGAAAAATTATAAGAATTAGGAAAAATATATTTTATGTGGCTATTACAGGACTTTCTTATACCAACCACGCTTACAGATCACTCTCTCCCCCTCCCCTTCTCAAAATCATTTCATTTTGTCTCTTTGTACAGCGTTATCTTGAGAGTAGACATTCTTATACCCAGTAATGCCAGTATGAAATAACTAATAAAGGGGGAAATAGAGTGATCTGTACGCATGGTTGATATAAGAATGTACTAATGGTCACATCTTACATATTTTTTTCACTCATCACCTCACCGTGTTCCGAAGGAAAAATAGGGTCAAAATATCGTGTTCAAGATAAGTTAAGATTCCTATTGTATTTCTCTCAAAACGTATAGGAAAGTGCTATTGACTATAAGATTTTCTTTCGTACACTATAACCTCTACAAAAATGCACCGATTAAAATTTTTCTTTTAATCGTTGTTTCGATTAGGATTCCTAGACATATTGATTTTTTATGCCAATCGGATCAGTGGCTGTGAAAATATATGCAATTTTGTATCGTTCATAGCTTCAGTGAAAATGTGACAATTTGAATATTTCTTTGTGCAAAACATTTTTTTTATGTGAGAACTCAAAGCCTATTAATTTTGTTGTCAACCGTATCATTGGATATATGCGCAATTTCGCAGATAGTTTTGCATATATCATATATATAAAGCTGAAAATGTCTGTGCGTTGTACCGCTATAACTCACGAACGGCTTCATGGATTTGATTAATTTTTTTTTTAATTTGTTCGTCATCGTCTGTGGAAGGTTATAGGCGTATTAGTACCTCAATATCTGGTCCATCCCAGCATCCACCCACGCAATCTTTGTAACTCAAAAACCACTGCAATGATTAATGAGGAATCTTTTTGAATAGATAAGTTTTATCTACCGGAAGGTTAAGGTCTATTTTTTAATCAACCCCTGGTCCATCCCAGCATCCACTCACGCAATCTTTGTAACTCGAAAACCATTGCAACGATTAATGAGAAATCTTTTTGAATAAATTAGTTTTAGCTCCAAAGCTAGCGTTACTACAGTTGAAGGACTATAAGCCTTATTCCGTATGAATAATTGAAAATTATAACATCATGAATGTACTGTCGAGGAACTGAATAGCCTTATAGGAGATATTGGGAGAAAAGTCAGTTCCCCGGGCAACGCCGGGTATTACTGCCAGTACTGAACTATTTCTTTCATTCTTGATCTTCAAACAGAAATATATCCATATCGATATTTTAACTAGAATTTTTTGTTAACTTAATCAGTCTCTAGCCTATGGCTTATGTATTACTTCTTCAGCTAGACGAAGTATAGGGAAAGTTATGTAATCGGCTAGAAATTTTATGTTTTATTTTTTCACTGCAATTTCATGTTTCCGACACGATTTCAAAATGAAAAATGAAATTCTTGTCTATCTGTGAACACGATAATCCCTGATAGAGTAAATTCATTGATACGAAATTTTATACGTGTATTCAGAAACCTCTAAGAATGTCACCTATAAATTTTCAGCCGAATCGGATTAAGGGAAGAAAAGGTTTAGGAGGGCTTAACAAAATATTCTTACTACTTTTGTAATTAATGTATCGATATATAATTTATGAGGATTCAGGAGTTCATGTGTAAGTCAAGTATTGATTTTTAAACAAATCGGTCTATTGGTGTTAGCGGGAGTGTGGAAATTTAGTTGATTAATTCGTACCGAGGACATTGCCCATGATTCACCTACAACATTTTTTTTTTTCGATTTTACTAAACTTTTCTAACATTAGAGAATCATTTTCATACAAAAATACATTTTTTTTCTAATAAAATAAAAAAATATAACCAAGTACATATATCAAATAAACATTTTGGGAAAACTAGCGAATTTTCCGTTTAGGGTTCCGTACTATAAGCTGTCAGTCCGTCTGTCATAGATTTATATGTTAGAGACCTTTCAATTTATAAAGCGTAAAATTTGACATATATGTAGATCATATGGGTTTGCAGACATTTTGTATAAACATGACTCCAGAGTGACGAAAGAGCGCTCTGGTAGTAGGCGATATAACCTCGTAGTTAAAGCCCGGGCATGAGTCATAAAACCTAACCTAGACAATATTTTTAAAAAAACATACGTTCTTCTTTATATTTTTAATATGTACATTTGTTTGGTTTTATTCTTTAAAGAAAAGTATACAAAGGAGCCTTTTTATCTGGGAACTGTAAAGAACGTTGAGCGCAGCGTCCTTCGGATGGGACGTTAAGCGATGGTCCCGAGCCTGTACAATGTATCTACTAGATAAATTAGGTGAATAAACGTGGGTAGGCGAAATTCGGAACTCCGGCAGTAGAGTCGCGCTCATGATAGTAGGCGATATGACCTTGTAGTTAAAGCCCGGGCATGGGTCGTAATTAATAACTATCTAACTAGTGTAACAATCGGAAGTTTTTTCAAAAATTTGTTTCGTTAATCTAGCACTAATAACAAGCGGAAAATAGTTATTGTGACTCATGCCCGGGCTTTAACTTCGAGTTGAACATGAGTCCGACTCTACAATGGGAGTCCTAAATTTTGGCTACCATAAATTTTTGTTCTTCTAGGATAGGGGTCTTTAACGAGTAACTGACATCGTACATGCCGGAAAAAATGGTATAAGTACGGAACCTCACTATGGACATTTTCCTCCAAACATTTGAGACTCATGCCCGGGCTTCTACTACTCTACTGTGGTTGTCCTAAAGTGCCTTCCCAGGTAGAAGAAGAACCTAACATCGCACAGCCTCGGGAACATCGCTTGATCCCCTCCGATGACGCTATACGCTAACCACAAACATCCCATCGGATACTCTACACTCCTGAGAATCACTCTCACCGGCTCTTCGCCATGTCAGTCACCGGAATACCTTCCCCCTCTTCTCTTACCACTACAGTGAACAGACTACTAGTGTAAAACCCCGATTATTCTGATCCCGGTTATCCGGAACCGTTTTTTGATCAGTTGCATCAATAGACTCATTATTTTCTTATACTTTGAATATAAGGAAGTATTATAATCGTGCGAAAATCCAAGAGAGAGTTTTCAACGGAATTTTCTTTTCTTTGGTGTCTGGTAGTTATTGTGACTTATGCAGGTGAACCACCGCTTAGCGTCCTATCCGAAGGACGGAGTGCTCAAAGTTTTTTCACCTCCCAGGCAAAATAAACTAAGGAGCTCCAGGTTTTGAACCCGCGATTTACTAGCTAAAAATTATATTAAAATTGCTGAAAAAAAAAAAAGATCACTATAAAAAAAGTCGTCGATGGATCACCGGCGCAATGTACTTCTCCAGAATTAATTAACTAAGTTTTCTCTCTCTCCATCCAAGATCAATCGACCGTTTGAGTTGAGACATAGACTTAGACATAATAAACATAGGGACTTCTATGTAGAAGGAAATCAAGGTTCTGTCGTGTAAAAAAATTTCAAAATTTGGCCATCGTTTCGAAAACTATTTATTTTCTTCTTCAGAGCCTTATAATGACTTGAGTGATGTGTGTGGTGAAAGTGTTGTGAGTTTGTATCATCACACACATCCACTAAGTCATTATAAGGCTCTGAAGAAGAAAATAAATAGTTTTCGAAACGTTGGCCAAATTTTGAAATTTTTTTACACGACAGAACCTCGATTTCCTTGTACATTGAGAAGATACTGTCCACTCTATTAATCATTATTGAGACCTGAATCCTCATACTAAATTTTGAGTCGATACTTTCATTCTATCGTGATTTGAGAGCGTTGGTAACTCACAGGTCACATGCTTGCTTACTGAGCTCATGATCTGGGGTTCGAAACCCGGCCGAGGCTCTTAGTCCCTATACTAATATACATCTTAATTAATTTTTCATGTACATAAACCCCAGTTTTTGTCATCAACTTCCCGATGAAGTGGTACATATCTATGGCTGACGTAGTCGTCAGATCATTTAGACTCCGTTTAGACAGTCTGTGTTTAGAACGATTTGTTAGTCAATTAGACTAGCAGAGAGTGGATGTTAAGTTAATGTGTGAGAACACGCTATCAATTAGAATCAATCTACCTCCAGGTCTCACTCCAGCACATTTATACACCGATCCAGCCATTCATTCACTACCTGTCCTTAAATCGGCTCTGCTTCTCTATTCAAAATTATGTTTTATTTATTTATCCAGGATACTAAGTTGACAATTCACGGATATTGGTCAAAAATTCGATGATGATTTTTCCCTGAAATTTTATAGTTCAAATCAACCGCTGACTTACTTTAGGGGCTTCTGAATTCTCATACTAAAATTTTTTTTCATACATTTAGTTTTTGTGTTAAGCCCTCTCAAATCCCCCCATTTTCTTTGGCCGATTTGACTGAAAATTGCTATGTATAGTTTATTGAGGTTCTGGATAGTCATGTACACACATAGATACTCAAATAGAGGGCGCCGGTAGCTCAGTGGTATGTGTGCTTGCCTTTTGAGCTCAAAATCATGGGTTCGAAACCCGGCCGAGGCCCCACCGCACAGTGTGAATTTTATGAGTTTTGATTTTCAAAATTCGAGCCCCCGCTCAATTTTTGATCAATTTGGATGAAACTAGGTGCAAAATATTTGTGAAAGCTGGCTTTTTATCAGGTAACTGCGGGTTTCACAATCAAGATATTATATGCCAATTGACAGCTGCCAAAACCCCGCGAAAATTTTAAAACAATGTAATTTTTTTGTCCAAATTTTTGTTAACGGATTTTTACAACTTAAATGAATGTTTTTTGGGTCGCTGATATCGAATTCAATATTTATTTTAGCCAACAGTGGTCCTAATGTTGTCATTTTGGCCTAAATTGGTCCAAATTCAATATATTGGCTATTTTTGCCACTGGCATATAATACCTTGATTGTGAAACCCGCACTTATCTCATAAAAAGCCAGCTTTCACAAATATGTTGTACCTAGTTTCATCCAAATTGATCAACAATTGAGAGGGGTCTCGAATTTTGAAAATCAAAATTCATAAATTTCACACTCTGCGCCGTCCTTCGTCAGGCGATGGTCCCGAACCTGTACGATGTCAGGTACTCGTTAAAGACCCCCTGCCCAAAAATTTAGGGTAGTAACACTAAACACACTTGTCAAACTCTGATGATGAGGCAACCTCGAAATCCGCCTTCGATTCCCGCTGATAAAAAAATCAAATATCCGTAACATCACTCTACCCCGATTTAACCTGAGTAAGCAAAGTTTCAAACTTCAGTCCGCCAGAATAGGAAAAATCCCTCTGGTAGTAGGCGATATAACCTCTTGGTTTTAGCCCGGGCATGAGTCACAAATCAAATTTAAAAAATCAATCCTTGGTTGTGTAGAGGATTACAAAGATGCTCTGGTATTGAGTGGCGCTATCTGCCATATGTATCAGAGAACACGGTAGCAGATTGCTGATGGTAGATAGCCCACAACAAGGGTCCTATGTCACATTGGATTAGTCTAGTTGTGTTAACACGTGTTCTGTTACACTCCTTATGTATCGCACCTCCCATCTTGCGGTCTACCCCTTAAACCATCAACCATTTCGGTTATAATCCTTCTCAATCTTTATGTAGATTAATTAATATCTGTTAACAAATTACAGAACTTTCCCATAGGGCTATCTATCATTGGAAGCAGTTGTTTCCATTTGACTAAGTAGGCCTTGAGGGCGCCGGTAGCTCAAAGATATCTAGGAGATGAAAAAACATTGAGCACGCCGTCCTTCGAATGGGAGGTTAAGGTTAGGTTAGGGCTTTAACTATTAGGTCATAAAACTTATAGAAGAGAAGTTTAAAAGCTATTTTAGATTTACCCGTGAGCAATTTAATTTGATCTTGAATGACATCAAAGATGTTAGAAAGATATATATTATTAGAAAGATATATAGGTTAGGTTTTATGACTCATGCCCGGGCTTTAACTACGAGGTCATATCGCCTACTACCAGAGCGCTCTATCGTCACTCTGGTGGACATGAGCCCGACTCTACTGTGGGAGTCCTAAATTTTGCCTACCCTAAATTTTTATTCACCTAGGGAAGGGGTCTTTAACGAGTACCTGACATCGTACAGGCTCGGGACCATCGCTTAACGTCCCATCCGAAGGACGGCGTGCTTAAGTTTATTTTACCTCCCAGATAAAATAAACTAAGGGCCTCGGTCGGGCTACGAACCCACAACCTTGAGCTCAGAAGTCAAACACGCATACCACTGAGCTACCGGCGCCCTCGAAAGATATATATTAATAGAAAGATATATATTTAAAACAACTGATATGTTCAATTAACTGCTCGTCCTCTTCAGCAGAAAAGGGTATTTTTTTAGATTTTGAATTTTTTGACATTATAATTTTATAAAAAATACTAAAAACACTATCAGTACACTATCACAAAATATATAAAGACAAGCCGTGTAAAACGCAATAGACTCCTCTGAATGCAGTCGGTCTTACCACGCTCAACGTACAACACTGGCGTGGAACGTATTGCGCTCTGTAGGAGAACACAAACACTAAATTCCTATTAGGTAGTGCCGGCGTGTTGCGCTGGGCGTAATACGACGAACGCGGCGCACAAAACACGCTGGCTAGGAAAACCCGCCTTTACCGACTAATAGAAGTTGTTCGTTTTATTGTTGTTCGGTAAGATGATACTCTTCTGAACGGCATATCTCTGTTCTAATAGACAGAAATTAATATTTTATAGCTCAAAATAATGAAAAAAAAAGAATAATAATGGTCGGTGAATCACCGAGAGTGTATTTCCCAGCAGGGACAAATATGTTTATCCCTGTTCCTCATTTGAGTCACAACTGGCAACACGGAGGTGCGTGAGGGTGGACAAGCTTCTCCCAATGGACAAGCTTATACAGTAGAGTCCCGCTAATCCGGACACCAAATATCCGGACGGGATTTTTAAAAAAACTAATTAAAATTTAGTAAACTAAAAATTTAATTTAGCGAGCGGTAAGTACGAAAATAATTCAAAGAGAGGATTTGACTTACTCAGTTGGCTACGATGAAAAACTGCCAACAAAGAAGACGGCGCTCTAAATATTTAAAAAAATATTTATCATGTGTATTTTACAGCAAATTCCGTTTAATCCGGACTTTCGGTGATCCGGACGGGGTCTGGTGCCATCTAGTTCGGATTAGCGGGACGTGTATGTTTGTTGTTCTGTCCACTTTACAATTTTTGTAGATGTCTAGGAACCTCCGATTCCGACATATTATTTAATGTAAAATTTATTTAACGTTAAAATTTAAACAGAATCACAAACAAATAAGTAAATAATAATAATAATATTCAATGCAGTTAAAAAAAAAAAAATAAAAAAAAATAATAATAAAATAAAAAAAAAAAACTGATAAAGTGATAAGAGATAACAGTTGATTTCTCGATCAAGTTTGTGATGGTGGGGGTGTCCACTGGCACACACTAAACAGATGTACTAATCAGCCAGCCTACTTGTCATATTCTACTTAACAGTTCACTCGCAGTTTTACTTAACACTAAACACTTGTACTTAACACATAACACTTGCACTAATCAAAGTATAAACAAGGCTTAACTGTACTTGCATTACTAATTTTGATTATTGGCAGTTTTTATGAAAAATTATAAAAATGAAGAAAAAAATAAAATATATTTTACGTAGCCATTATAGAACTTTCTTTTACCAACAATGCTTACAGATCACTCTCTCTTCCCCTTCTCCAAAACATTTCATACTGGCATTACTGGGTATAAGAATGTCACCCTCAGGATGACGCTGTACAATGAAACAAAACAATACCCAGTAATGCCAGTATGAAATGAGGGGGAGAGAGAGAGTGATCTGTAAGCGTGGTTGGTATAAGAAGCTACTGTAATGGCCACATCACATATTTTTTAAAGCACGCCGTCCTTCGGATGGGACGTTAAGCAATGGTCCCGAGCCTGTACGATATCAGGTACTCGTTAAAGACCCCTACCCTAGGTGTATAAAAGTTTAGGGTAAGCAAAATTTAGGACTCTCATTGTAGAGTCGGGCTCATCAGAAAGAGCGCTCTGGTAGTCGGCGATATGACCTCGTAGTTAAAGCCCGGGCATGAGTCATAAAACCTAACCTAACATATTTTTTAAAATAAATGTTGGGTTTAGTAGACATTCAAATAATAAAGGCAACATAGAGTCGTTGAGTAGAGATCTTTTAATTTTAACATTAGTTTTTCCGATGGTTCAAGTGAGTTGGGTAGAAAAGAGGAGGAAAAACAGGGAAGAGGTGCCCTTCAGAATCAATAGGTGTTTTCCGGTGAGTCCCACAGCCCTTCGACCTTCCGCCTGTCTCCCTGTTTTCTTAGAGACGGGGGTAACCCAATCACACGATTTTCCAACCCATGGGGGAGTGAGTACCCCTGGAAAAGCCTTAGGGGGAAAAAACAGAGAAAAACCAACACTGACATGGGACAACGAGACTCAATGGAAACTACACTCACAAAATAACTTAAATCTTCTACAGCACTGGTATTTTCTTGTATAAAAGAAGAAGAAGAAAAGTATTTGCTCTCTCGCCAATTTGACTAAATTTCATGTTGATATATTCGTTATTCGGGTTTTTGTGTTAATATATTCTCAAGGGTTTAAGCAGTGTATGCAACAAATGGCGCCCGAACGTCTGTTTCTCCTCCGATATACTTCACTTTTACCATCACAGCTCAGCACCCTTTCGATAAAGCGTAAAGATGTATAGATTTTGTCCCCCGAAAATATATAAGCTTCTCAAAGGTGAAAATATTATCAAAAACATTTCTCCGTTTGTTCAGTTTAATATTTATAATTGTAATTATTATTTCGTGTTGTTAAAAACTTAAAGAATAAAAAAAGTTAATCCGTGCCCCACCATAGCATACCCCCATTTTAAATTGCCCCCACTCTCAATTTATTCAGATCTGGGTGAGATGGTCTCCAATCATTGTAAAGTGAACATAAAATAAATACATTATGAAAATAAAAAGTTGTGTATCCTCATTTATCAAATATCATCATAAACATTGATGATATTAGATGATACATAAACCCGAGCGGGATAAGAATCATCATCATCGTTAATTGAATCAAGAATCATCATCATAAAGGTTAAGGTTAGCCATCAAACTTATTTCGTAACTTCAATATCTTCCCTTAACTTATCTATTTTATATCATTTTGTTCTCATAATTTATATTAATTATTCATGGGTCCGAAAAGCAATAAAACAGATCAAGAGCAGTTGTTATTAACACAACAACAGAAAATATTAAATGGCGTAGAAATAATGGACAGTTTCATAACTGAGTTTAATAAAGAAGAACAAGATATTGAATTAGTTATTCAGAGAGCAGAAAAATTGGATGAATATTGGGAAACACTTTCGGATATTAACGTTAAACTTTCACTAATTGGCATTGATAATTCACAAAATTGGAATAATTTTGAAGATAAATTTTTTGAAATAAAAGCTAAAATTGCAAAATTGAGAAAAAATACAACTTTAGAGTCCAGAAACGTCCCTCAAAATACCATGCCTGCTGTTGATCATGTTAGATTGCCTCAAATACAATTACCCACTTTTGACGGTAAATATTGTAAGTGGGTATCAGTGTTTATATATTAGTTACTAGCAGTAAAACCCGGCGTTGCCCGGGGAACTTTGAATTTTTTCCGAATATCTCCTATAAGTCTATTTTCAATTATTCATACGGAATAAGGCTTATAGTCCTTCAACTATAGTAAGGCTAGTAAGTTTTTAGGACCCCTGGGTACCATAGCTAGTATGTGCCTTACAACGGCGGACCCCACAGCTAGTACGTACTTAGGAACGCTGGGCCCTACAGCTATTAAGTGCCTTGCAACAGCCGGACCCCACAGCTAGTACGTAGTTAGGAACGCTGGGCCCTACAGCTAGAAAGTGCCTTGCAACAGCGGAGCCTACATCTAGTACGATATTAGGAACGCTGGGCATCACAACAGCGGACCCCACAGCGAATACATAGTTACTACTACTACAAGTGACATTCATTGACAATCCGAATACCCTTTAATCAGTCAGCATTATTTTTATGCTTAGCCCCCCCCCCCCCCCCCCCCCCGTTCACAATTTTGTGATGTCACACACCTTATTTATCTATTTGTCCTTCAAGAATACTACATGTGAAATTTCGTGACAATCCGACCAACCGTTAAAGAGTTAGCACTATATTTATACTTAGGACCCCCCACAACCCCCCTTCCCGATCAAAACTTTGGGACGCCACATAGCCCATTAATCAATCGGGCTCAAAAGGATGCTACATGGGAAGTTTCATAAAAATCCGTCCAGCCGTTTCGGCGTGATGCTGGAACAAACATACAAACAAACACACAAACCCCGTTTCAGCTTTATTAATATAGATTCTCATGGTACGTGTTATTCCACGTGATATCGCAACGTGTGGTAAGCTGCCCTCCCCCATCATTTCCAAATCAGAAGGGACAAATCCCATGATTTAATCCTCAATTTAAATTAAGCTCCTTCATAATGAAAAAATAATGTATTTAATACATTTTTTTTCACAGGATTTTCTTATACCAACCCCTTCTGTACAGATCACTCTCCCTCCCCTCTCAAATTCATTTCATAATGGCATTACTAGGTATAAGAAAGTCACACTCAGAATTACACTGTTACTATGAAACGAACAAAACTGCTGATGCAAACATACTTTCATATTTGGTGACTGGTATAAGAAAGTCCTGTAATGGCCATATCACACATATTTTTCTTTTTAATTACAAAATAAATTTATATTTACCTCACGAGGGCGCCGGTAGCTCAATGGTATGCGTGCTTGCCTTCTGAGCTCAAGGTCGTGGGCTCGAAACCCGACCGAGGCCCTTAGTTTATTTTATCTGGGAGGTAAAATGAACTTGAGCACGCCGTCCTTCGGATGGGACGTTAAGCGATGCTCTCGAGACTGTACGATGTCAGGTACTCGTTAAAGACCCTTACCCTAGGTGAATACAAATTTAGGATAGGCAAAATTTAGGACTCCCATAGTAGAGTCGGGCTCATGTCCACTTTAGTGACGAAATAGCGCTCTGGTAGTAGACGATATGACCTCGCAGTTAAAGCCCGGGCATGACTCATAAAACCTAACCTAAACTATTTACTTCACTTAAATGGAGGTGATGGTCATCTACATACATTAAGCTAAATTTCAGAGTTTTAAAATTAATAATTTTTGAAATATACCACTCTGACGGTGAGACAGCTGAGTTCCGTTTTATATTTTCGTATAAAGGAACTTTAAGAATTAAGTTGTTGCGAAAAAAGATCTGGAAGAACTTTAAGTAAACAATATTTCAATTAATTCAATATTGAATTTTATAATATTTTTTCATGGATTTTCTAATCTGCGGTGATTGTCCTACAATGTCAACAGTGATGTTTCATGTTGCATTTCCCGAAAGGTATTGAAACGCTTGATTCCACCCCAGTGGGTGACAGACCGCAAGAAATTCATGGTAACTGGAAAACAGTTAATCTGAGGGAAAGGAATGAGGACAAATTAATTTATACTGTTTGATTATATTTAAAATTCAAAAACGCTACAAACTGTGAAACAATCCAACCACAAGCCCGCAAGTTGCGTTTATAGCGCTAAGACAAGAGAAAAATTATGGAATACACTTCGAGGACCAGGATACCGCTTGGCTCTATTAAAGGTAGGATAGAAATATATATTAGCTCAAGATAGCGGGTTCGAAACCTGGTCTTAGCCCTTAGTTCATTTTATCTCGGAGGTGAAATAAAGTTAAGCATGCCGTCCTTCGGATGGGTCGTTAAGCGATGGTCCCGAGCCTGTTCGATGTCAGGTACTCGTTAAAGACCGAATAAAAATCTAGTTTAGGCAAAATTTTGGACTCCCATAGTAGAGTTGGACTCATGTCCACCAGAGTGAAGAAAGAAACAGTGGGAAGACAACGTCTTTTATTTCTATTAGAAATCTAGTCCCACAATATCTTACTATCACATATGAAAGAGCGCTTTGGTAGTAGGTATTTATATATATATCCTCTCTTTACCTATGGTCACAGGGAATAAATTGTCAAGTCTAAATTCGTAACTTTTCAGGTCAGCTACTTTTTTACTTTTGCATTAATCGTGTAAATCCAGTTTTTGGAATAAATAAATTATGTTTGTATCATTATAGTCACATAACATTTAAATCTATAGGAGTGAATGAAAATGAATATTGTTAATCCTTTTTTGGATTTTCTCTTAGTTACTTAATCATTCCCCATCACTTACCTAATTATTGACCACACTTACCTAATTATTAACCAAACTTTTTGAAATACTCGTGAGTGATGCTAAAGTTGAGCAAGTTGATTTAACCGAAAACTTGGAATAGTCTGCCATAGTGAATAAATGGTAAAATGCAGTTATCTCGTGAATGATTCCTCAAAGAAGTAGATTCAGTTGATTTAACCGAGAACATACACAATTTTACGAGATACCAAGAAACCCACATGTTTATAATTCCGAAAGTATTAGAGTTCTGAGCTCCCAACTTCTTCACAGTGTGCAAATTGCTTGGAAGATGATCACAGTACACATAACTCATTTTGGCCATTTTACGACTTAACAACTTATTCCCTGTGACCATAGATATATATAAATCAAAAATACAATAAGGATGACAGTAGATTTTCGACTATATCGGCCTAAGAGAATGGGAGAGAGGCGCAATATGATGTTTTTGTAAACATTTGTATAATTTACGTCTTTATTTATTAGTTCCATAGTACCTCCTAGAGCGTGTCCAGCTCTGACGTAACAATTTGACAATGTTTTTCTTTGTCTTTTTGTCTTGACGTAATCCAACAAAATGGCTGTCTTCTTCTTTCACAATCCTTATTTTTTTTACAAATTAAGTAATTTCTTGGTCCTCTTAAACATGTTTGTATTGTTTGGGAAATCTCAATTACTTTTTATTAATGTTCCATGGAAAATATCGTCAACAACTTTATTTCTATGTTGAAAAACGCAGACATATTGTTGAAACATTTAGTGTAAATAGTTTTGATGTATTGCATAATGTTTGTAGATGATACAACATATGGAGAAGTGTTTAAATCTTAATTAAGTTAAGCATTTTTTTTCTATAATATATTTGAAAATATATAAATATAAGAGGGCGCCGGTAGCTCAGTGGTATGCGTGCTTGACTTCTGAGCTCAAGAACATGGGTTCGTAACCCAACCGAGGCCCTTAGTTTATTTTATCTGGGAGGTAAAATAAACTTAAGCACGCCGTCCTTCGGATGGAACGTTAAGCGATGGTCCCGAGCCTGTACGATGTCAGGTACTCGTTAAAGACCCCAACCCTAGGTGAATAAAAATTTAGGGTAGGCAAAATTTGGGACTCCCACAGTAGAGTCGGGCTCATGTCCACCAGAGTGGCGAAAGAGCGCTCTGGTAGTAGGCGATATGACCTCGTAATTAAAGCCCGGGCATGTGTCATAAAACCTAACCTAAACTATAAATATAATTTTTGTAAGTTGATCTAGAGAAATAGATATTTTTCTATTTAAATAGATATTCATTTACATATTTGTTGAAAATAATAACTCATTATCCATACTATTTATAGTAATAATGTCGCTCTAAGTTCACTTTACAGAACCATATAGAAAAAACCTGCACAAATGCCAAAAATACAATAAACGTAGTTAAAGTGTTATCGAGTTTTAAGCACTTTTTTTTTTCATTTTTGGAATTAGGAGGTCGGGAAACATGAAATTCCGTTGGAAACTCAGCATCGAATTTCCGACCCATGGCATAACTTCTCCTATACTTTGTAGGTTAGGGTAGGTTTTATGATTCATGCCCGGGCTTTAACTACTTTATATCGCCTACTACTAGAGTGCTCTTTCGTCACTGGACATGAGTCAGACTCTACTATTATTCACCTAGGGTAGGGGTCTTTAACGAATACCTGACATCGTACAGGCTCGGGACCATCGCTTAACGTTCCATCCGATGGACGTCGTGCTTAAGTTTATTTTACGCCCCAGATAAAATAAACTAAAGGCCTCGGTCGGGTTTCGAATCCACTATCTTGAGCTCAGAAGGCAAGCACGCATACCACTGAGCTACCGGCGCCACTGTGTATAGCTTAGGAAGAAAAATCCTCTAGGAAAGTGTCATACCCAAAATGTTGAGCAGCATGACTATGAATGATTGTAGTGTAGTTTCGACTGTTTATGAATGGATATCGTCCAGGTGATGTTGGCAGACCTTGAGACAGTTCCCGCAGGGCTGAGTTCAGGATGAGCAGGCAGACAGGTGTAACACACATGGAAGTGTTGTGTGTTTGGTCACGGTCCTGGCATGAATGAGTTCGTCTCTGTCTTCACCTCTTCAATGGTCCATTCACCAACTAGCTTAGGACACTCTCCCGCGACTAGCTCTCTTCAGGAGTCTAGAGTTATCTTAATTTACGGATTAATCATAACGGTATATTGTCCGGGATTTCTATTTCCTAATGGTTACAGATGATCAAGAACGAACTGCTCATATTTTGACAAGGATAGATTGGACGAAATAATTGAACTTGTGTTTCTCTGGGATGTTGAATCGTTAATTTTTTCTTTTCCAGTTTTTTTTTTTTTTTTCATGATGACCGGAAGAAGGGACGTGTAAATACCCCGAAATATTGTCAGAAAAAAAAAAAAAAGAAAAGAAACCTCTGGTTCCGGAAAAAATTAACAATTATGGAACTTGTGATGGTTCATCTACTGTCAATTGATTATTTCACAGACTATAAAATACTGACGTAGACTAACCTAACAGATTTTATTATTTCATGCCAGCCTGCTTTCGAGGTTGCCGGTTGTCTGATAAAACATTTTTTAGAACCTAGTTTAAGATGATATACATGCTTGCTTACTGAACTCAAAATCACGGATTCGAATCCCGGCCGAGACGCTTAGGTTGTTTATCTGGGAGTTGAAGAAACCTTGAGCACGCCGCACAGTGTGAAATTTATGAGTTTTGATTTTCGAAATTCGAGCCCCCGGTCAATTTTTTTAATTAATTTAGATGAAACTAGGTGCAAAATATATGGGAAAGCTGGCTTTTTATCAGGTAACTGCGGGTTTCCCAATCAAGGTATTATATGCCAATTGACAGCCAAAACCCCGCGAAAATTTTGAACAAATTTTATTTTTTTTGTCCAAGTTTTTGTTAACGGATTTTTACAACTTGAATGAATGTTTTTTGGGTAGCAGATTACGAATTCAATATTTATTTTGGCCTAAAGTGGTCCAAATTCAATATATTGGCTATTTTTGCCACTGGCATATAATACCTTGATTGTGAAACCCGCATTTATCTGATAAAAAGCCAGTTTGCACAAATATTTTGCACCTAGTTTCATCCAAATTGATCAAAAATTGAGCGGGGGCTCAAATTTTGAAAATCAAAACTTATAAATTTCACACTGTGCGCCGTCCTTCCGTATGGGATGTTAAGCAATGACCTGTACGATGTCAGGTACTCGTTAAAGACCCTTATCCTAGCAGAATAAAAATTTAAGATAGACAAAATATAGGACTCCCATTTTAGAGTCGGGCTCATGTCCACCAGAGTGACGAAAAAGCTCCCTGGTAGTAGGATAGACCTCGTAGTTAAAGCCCGGGCATCAGTCACAATAACTAACTAAAATTAACAAATAAAATAATGTAATAGATAAACTACACAACATTAATATGAAGTTTAAAATAATATAATCAAAATTTCTCAAAGATTCTCATTGCTATTTTGTAGCTACAAAAATTGTTTTTTATTTTTTATTTCTGTTTAAATTACATTATATCAACATCTTATTATTATAAATATTTATTTTTTGGTTCAAATAATATTGTTCTAACTCTTAAAATATGTATTTTCTAAGAAAATAAAGGAGGGCAAATACTTATGACCGGTAATGTATATATGTGTGTGTTTATTTGTGTACCTACGTATATCTATTTAAAAATTTAAAAAATATATATGTACGCGTGTGTATATGTTTGTGTTCAAGTATGTATACATGTATATATGTGTATATATACACATTTTCCTCTGTTATCATAGCAAATGTTTTATTTTTTATGGGTTTAGTTATGTTTTATGACTCATGCCCGGGCTTTAACTACGAGGTCATATCGCCTACTACCAGAGCGCTCTTTCGTCACTCTGGTGGACATGAGCCCGACTCTACAATGGGAGTCCTAAATTTTGCCTACCCTAAATTTTTATTCATCTAGGGTAGGGGTCTTTAACGAGTACATCATAGCTCAACGTCCCATCCGAAGGACGGCGTGCTCAAGTTTATTTTACCGCCCAGATAAAATAAACTAAGGGCCTCGGTCGGGTTTCGAACCCACGATCTTGAGCTCAGAAGACAAGCACGCATAGCACTGAGCTACCGGCGCCCTCTTATGTCTATGATACATTCATTACATCACAGTTATTAGAGTTCTAAATTGAGCCCCCTCTGACCCATACGCCTTTTCCCTTCAATTTGGCTGAAAATTAATAAGGGTCGTCCTTATGGGCTTCTGTATACACATGTAAAATTTCATGTCGATATACTCTGTCTATTGCAGGGCGCTGATAGCTCAGAGGGAGAATGCCAGTCAACTGAGTTCAAAATCGCGGATGTGATACCAGGCCCGAGACCCTTAGGTTTTGTCGAAAAAACCTTGAGCAACCTCTCCATGTATTCCGATTTAAGAAAAAAAAACCGCCCTATGAATTTTTTTCTTTACGGCCTAAGATATGTCCTAATACCTATAAAAATCATTCGATGAAAGAAAATTTCGTGGTGGGCTCCGTGATAGACAAATAAATGTTAGCTTTGTTTTTTAAATCAATGAAATAAATGTATTTTATAATCAAACTTGTATATATTTTTCCATATCATGTACAAAGACTGTGATAAAACACAAATAATATGTCCTTTGGAATAAGTACGGGGCTCGCCACTAATCTGACGGCATGATGATGATGGTAGCCTCGAAAGCCGGCTCGCACTAAATTTAATCTGTGAAAAAGACGTTCTTATTTTGGAGCCTATGACATCACGGAACACCCAAATCAGTAATATTCTCCCATAAAATCATAATAATATACAGGGTGGCCCTGAAAAGCGGGCCACAAGTGAAATAACTCCTAAACGGTTAGAGATATCAAAATTGTGCATAGAACTAAAGTTGTAGCACTCGCCGAGAGATATAGTATGGGGTTCTCGAAAAGACATAAATGACCCTTTTAATGGCTCAAACAGCCCTTCGAAGGGCGGGGTTCCCTTTTGACCCTTAAGTTTCATTACATTTTATTAAAGTACTAAAGAAACAAGGAAGAACTGTGCAAACAGATTTTTGATACGTCAAGAAGTTCTCGGAACAAAAACGTTTAAAGTTTTAAAGTTGCACGTTTTTCTTATTCTGAAGTTATTAAATTCCAACTAACTTCAAAATAAGAAAAACGTGCAACTTTAAACCGTTTTTTTTCGAGAACTACTTGACATATCAAAAATCTGTTTGCACAGTTCTTCCTTGTTTCTTTAGTACTTTAATAAAATGTAATGAAACTTAAGGGTCAAAAGGGAACCCCGCCCTTCGAAGGGCTATTTGAGCCATTAAAGGGGCATTTATGTCTTTTCGATTACGCCATACTCTAGCTCTCGGCGAGGGTACAACTTTAGTCCTATGCACAATTTTGATATCTCTAACCGTTTAGGAGTTATTTCACTTGTGGCCCGCTTATCTGGGCCTCCCTGTATACCATATTATGGTAACAATTTTTCCAAAACTATGGCGATTGGATCGTCATCTTCCAATTAGTCTCCTATTGTATTATAGTTGTAACTTTGGGGGCCTCCTGCGGAGATGCGCGTTGAGTATCCCGCACCCCCGCGTCGTTGCTTAGCAACAACACGCTGCCCCCCCCCCCCCATTCAATGTGCCTTTTTCTCTAATGGCACCGCCACGCGACCGCAATGCCACCACCAAAAAAAAATTACATCTTCCGGTTCTTGGTGAATCTCTCTTTTCCGATGCACTTACTCTTGTCAATTCTAGTTTTTGTCTGCCCCCCTTGGCAATTTATTACCCCCCTAAACTTTGTGAGCGTAGTCCACTTTATTATATTATCAATTGATAAAAAAAAGTTGGGCGCATTACCGGAGGGGAATTACCATATGAAGCGGAATTGCTAACGATGTTCTGATGCACTCGGAACATGCATAATAGATGTTGAAGGTTTGTTGTGTCCGGCAAAGCCATGTCCTCAAAGTCTTCTGATCCTTTCAACAGCCAAACCAATATTACGGTAATATATACTGTGTATAGAGGGCGTCGGTAGCTCAGTGGTATGCGTGCTTGTATTCTTAGCTCAAGATCGTGGGTTCGAAACCCGACCGAGGCCCTTAGTTTATTTTACCTCCCAGATAAAATAAACTTAAGCACGTCGTCCTTCGGGACGTTAAGCGATGGTCCCGAGCCTGTACGATGTCAGGTACTCGTTTAAGATCCCTGCCCTAGGTGAATAAAAATTTAGGGTAGGCAAAATTCAGGACTCCCACAGTAGAGTCGGGCTGATGTCCATCAGAGTGGCGAAAGAGCGCTCTGGTAGTAGGCGATATGACCTCGTAGTTAAAGCACACAAATACCCTAATAACTTCTATATCAACAAAAAATTTACTATAAGGATTCAAAAACCAATATGTAAGTCAAATATTGAGTTTTAGCTCTAACGGTCGATTGGCTTTGGAGGGAGAGCGAAAACTTAATTGATTAATTCGTAATACCTCGACATTGTTTTATTTTACGTTTCCAGATTCAAATCCAGCCTCTTCGGGGTTGAAATCCATGGCCTATGAACCTCTCCCAGACCTCGCCAATCGTTTTGATAGATTATAAAGTCTGAAGAATGTCTGAACATTAAACAGCGCAGGGGACAGTTAATTGTTCAGATTAATAGTGTAAATTTAGTGAGACAGCGTGCGAGGAATTGGGAGATGGACTCTAGACACGCAATGGTCATAAGAACACAGGAACGAGGACAATAGGTGGAGAGGGTATTGTGAGAAGGTCACTGTGTTGGGGAGGGGAGAGGAGGGCTTATCCGGATAAATGAGGCTCTTTTCCCCTCCCATAAAAAAAAAAAAAAAATGGTGAATCGATTGGGCCAAAGCGCAATATTTGACTTACATAGTGGTTTCTGAATCCTCATACTAAATTTTGTGTCGATAAATGCAATAAATTGGCAGTTATTGAGATTTTTGAGTTGAGCCCCCCTCCCATTCGGCTGATTATTTTGAAAATGAATAGGTGTTTTTGAATTTACATATTTCGTGTCAATACTTTCATTACAACGCCAGTTATTAGAGTTTTTGTGTTAAGCCTCTTATCTAATCGCCCCCCTCCCTTTGGTCGATTTGACTGAAAATCAATGGGTGTCGTCATTGGAGGATTCTGGATACACATATTTTTTCTGTTGATACATTCATTCACTCGGAAGTTATTGTATACACAAATACATAAATAGACAATATTTTTTTTTTTTTTTTTATCGGATAGAAAATAAAATTTTTCATAATATAAAAATAATTTCCTAGAATAGAATTCACTCTATCTACATGTTTTTTTGGATATTAAAAAACCTATTTGGATACTAAAACACTTACGTTAAATTGGCAACACTGACTCACTAGTACAATCCATACCACAAATGGACGGTGTTCTGTACTCGTATGTTGTTAACCCACAAAAAGTTGATTTCGAGATATTCAAGTTTTAGGATTTTTGGTTAAAAATCGTTATAGTAACAAAAATAATGAATAGATATTAATAAGTTTGAAATCTATTCATTTCTGAGAGTGTGAAAATTATGTTTTTTAAGTTCAATTTAATATTTATTTGGGGCCATGGTGGCCGTGCGGGCTAGAGCGTAGGGCTTTGGTCGCATGGTCTCACAATGGTTTGCTGGTTCGAATCCCGTCCGGGAGTGAGTTTTATTTCGTAGATAAAACTCCCTCCCGGGGCCATGGATGTCGTAAATAACTAGATAAACAACACATTGACATGGCTAATATGCACTAGTCAAAAAAAAAAAAAAAAAAAAAATTCATTTTAAATTGAGTTAAGTGAAATAAGTAATTTTTGCGAATCATGATTCCATATCGCAAAACGTTTTAATTTTCTTAACACATTTTTGCGAATTAAACCATATTGAAGTTTAATGATTTTACAAGATGACTGCATGCATAACTCAAAATCCGATTTTTTGTGGGTTAACACACTCGTCTACACAGAACACCGTCCAAATATAAGCCTATTTCTTTCTCCTTCATTCATTAATGATTAACTAAGTATAGAGAATAGACTGTAAATGTTTTTTTTCTTTTAAATGTTACAATTAACTAAGATATTCTTTTATTTATTCATTAGTTATTTTCGTTTTTTCAGCTACAAGGTAAATTTTGCATTTATCAATTTCTTTTTACTATGTATAGTTATATTTCTTGTTAAAATCTTTCTTTTGTTATATTTCATTAGTATATATAATATATTTCTATTTATATTCTATTATATTACTTGATATTTATATTTAAAAACGATAATGTTTCATTTCTATATATTAGGCTTATTTTTAAAATATACGTTTGAAGCTCTCTACAAGCCTTTAGGTATGAAGTTCAATAATGAAACACAATTTAAGTGAAGACTTAAATTAAGTGAATGATTGTGTATTCAGTAAAAACGGACATAAGCATCCCAGAGAATCCTAAGTTCATCTTTATTGTTATCAAATAATCCTATCTTTTGATTGCTTTTATAAAGTAAAAATAAACTAATAAAAATGAAAATAAAAACGTTAAGAAACAAAAAAATACAATGAAAATTTATCGTTTATTATTTATTGTTCATTAGAACAATGGTTTAATATCTTCTGAAAACAATATTACGATTCATTGTAGTTTTAGGTCTATTCATACCTTTATATGAATATTATGTTTTTCAATGTTTATTACCATTTTTGTCTATTGTTCCTTTCGTAATTCCGAAAATATAAGATTAGTTATGAATTTAGAATGCTGGGGTATGAGCTGTTGCGAGCAATGTAAGTCATTTAATTATATTTATTCTGATTTTTACTAACGAAATTCGTTGTTGAGTTTTAACTGCAATTTTATGTTCTTGATACCAGTCATTCCAAAATATTCCTGTTAGGCTGGGTGTATGATACTATGAACACGATAAATTCTGATAGAATAAATATATATGAATACACAATATGTGTATCCAGTTACCCCATAAAGATAACACCTATTGATTTTCAGCCAAATTGGCCAAAGGAAAGAGAGAGCTTAACACCGAAACTTTAATAACTGTCGATGTAATGAATATATCGATACACTCAACTCAAAAATTACAATAACTGTTGTAATAAATGTATCGAAATGAAATTTTATATATTAATTCAAATAAGGGTGACACTTATTGATTTTCAGCCAAATCGGTCAAAGAGAAGGAGGAGATTAGGGAGAACCCTTAACATAGAAACTTTAATAACTGTCGATGTAATGAATGTATCGATGCACAATTTTATATGTGTATCGAGAGCCTTATCAGAACGACACCTAATGATTTTCAGTCAAATCGGCCGAAGGAAATGAAGGTCAACTCAAAAATCCTAATAACTGCTGATGTACCATAAAGATTTATATTCCCATAAGGTCGATCGATACCTATTAATTTTATGCATAATTTTATAATCCCATAGGTCGCTACCTATTGAACAGAAACTATATTTCAGAAAATTATAATTATTAAATGTGTATTAATATATTAACGTAATGTTCAACTACGGAACCCTTCAGTGTGTGGTTTAACTCACACTTCTGTGTACACTTTTTGGCTAATGTTATTGTTTGATGTGTTGCAGGTCATGGCGGTGTGAACCAACTAGGGGGTGTGTTCGTGAACGGACGACCTCTCCCCGACGTGGTTCGACAGAGGATAGTGGAACTAGCCCACAATGGAGTTCGACCCTGCGACATCTCTCGACAACTCAGGGTATCTCATGGCTGTGTCTCCAAAATACTCTCCAGGTAATTAGTTCTGATCAATCATTACTTTTAATGTATAGTGTGTGACCTAGGGACCTAAGCATTTGATAACTTGTATCCCTTCCCTGGAACCGCTGGGCTTTCTCCTTATATTGTCTTAATCTGAAGATATCAAGTCCTTTTCGAAGGAGCAAATCTCCTAGTTTTCTTAAGAAATATAAGGATACTCCCGTTGTCCAATCTTCTAAAATCTTCCTCTTTGATCATATCTCTGCCGTAAATGTGGAGTGTCGCACGAGCATTAGTCAGTAAGTGAGCTGCCGTCTCGTCTTCTTTTCCACATCTCTCATAGACTGTCCTTGACTCATAAATAGTAATTATTACTCATTCCCGGACTTTAACTAAATGGTAATATTGCCTACTACCAGAGCGCTCTTTGTCGCTCTGGTGGACATGAGCTCAACTCCTGAAATGATTGTCCTAAATTTTGTCTAACCTTAATTTTTATTTACCTTAGGATAGGGGTCTTCAACGAGTATTTTGAAATAAAATGAAAAAATAATCTTTATTCAGGAACATATGTCCCCTAAGAATAATAACATAAAAAATAATCTTTATTCAGGAACATATGTCCCCTAAGAATAATAACATAAAAAATAATCTTTATTCAGGAACATATGTCCCCTAAGAATAATAACATAAAAAATAATCTTTATTCAGGAACATATGTCCCCTAAGAATAATAACATAAAAAATAATCTTTATTCAGGAACATATGTCCCCTAAGAATAATAACATAAAAAATAAGAGTATACAAGTATCAACCAGTTGAAAAGAATAAATATAAGTCCAGTAATAATAATGTGAAACATGATAATAATAATGACTTGTATATGAATGAATTGTAAAAAACTGTACTGATGAAACAGAAGAGTAACAATCTGTCCAGTTGGAGACTTATAGAAAGACGAGAACTATCTGATAGGAGCTAGCCTTAGGAATCAGAAGTACTTGACATTGTACAGGATCGGGACCATCGCCCAGTAATAGTAAAGTCCCAACCGAAGGACGTCGTGCTTGTTTTTTTTTTTATCTCCCAGATAAAATAAACTAAGAGCCTCTGCCGGGTTTCGAAACCGCGATCTTGAGCTCTGTAAGCATGTATGCGAACCACTGAGCTACCAGCGCCCTCAAACTAACTCATAAATAATATATACGATTTATACAGTATATAAAAAAGGGCGCGGTAGCTCAGTGGTATGCGTGCTTGTCTTCTGAGCTCAAGATCGTGGGATCGAAACCCGAACGAGGCCCTTAGTTTAGTTTATCTGGAAGGTAAAATAAACTTCGACTAAGCGATGGTCCCGAGCCTGTACGATGTCAGGTACTCGTTAAAGACCCCTACCCTAGGTGAATAAAAATTTAGGGTATGCAAAATTTAGGACTTCCACGTAGAGTCGGGCTCATGTCCACCAGAGTGACGAAAGAGCGCTCTGGTAGTAGGCGATATGACACATAAAACCTAACCTAACCTATAAGATTAAACCTGGCCAAATTGAGGACTCCCATTATGGTCGGGTCCATTTCCACCAGAGCGATATGGTTTTTAGTCAAAGCCCGGGCTTCAATAACTAACTGTAGTTTATATTCAAAAGACTTGAATATTTGGAGAAAATTATAAAAACTCTTAATGGATTCGTTAAGTGAGCAATCTTTATCAAAAAGTTCAAACTAAACTAAGAGAAAAAAGTGAATAGGTTTTCGTATTTCTTCTTCATTTGCCTATCTGGATCAAACGGTATTCTGTAAGTGGGCAGAATCATTCCGTTACAAGAGGGCAATTTTTAGGTAAATAAAGGTCTTTAGTTCTGAGCTAATTGGAGACCCATTAAACTTCCAACCATGGTCCATCGCATTTTTTTCTAGGGTTGGTTTCTTCTTCTGTCCTTCGACTATCAGGATTCAGGAGCAGAAAATTGAGGGTAAGAGGTCACATCTCCACTGCGTTCAAAAGTAGAAACCTAAGCTCTTTTTCCAATTCTTTCTACCGTTTTCTTAGCCTTTCGACCTCTCCGTCTCAGGATCAAGTGTAATAGACTGAACCTGCGAAGCTTCAGAAGGTCATAAAGCTTTTCTTTGGGATAAAAGACAATTTCTTTCCGCCAATAGAAGATTTTCTGGGAGGTCTTTTCTTTAAGAAATTGGTTGTTCATGGTATTCATATTACCTAAAAATGTACTTCCCCAGAACGAATTATTCAATTCACTTTGCGCTCCCCCTCCAAAACCAGTCGGTTGTTTGAGAAAAAAATCAATAGTTGACTTACATAGGGGCTTCTGAATTCTCATAGTAAATTTTGTATCGATAAAGTCTTTACATCGACAGTTTTTAGGGGTTTTCTGTTAGTATTGTGTTCTCTGTGCCCCCTCCCCTGAGCCCTCCTTCCCATTGGCCAATTTTGCCCACTTCTGCGCAATATATATATATATATATATATATATTAGGGTGGCCCTTATTTTGAATTTTTGTTATATTTTTTGACTACCGGAAATGACAAAAATCAATTTTTGATATTAAAATTTAATTCAGCTGCCCCTAAATCACATAATTGAAAAATTTATTATTAAATTGTATATAAATTTGAATTATTGACAGTGTTTTGACATCAAATTTGAAATCAGCGACCTCTAAAACCTATAAAATCACATCACGAATGGATTTTTTTTGAGAAAAATTGTTTATTAGTTAAAATTAATAACAGTTTTTTGACAAGTGTAACTGTCAACACTTGATTTTTTATATCAAATTTGAATTCAGCGACCCCGAAAACGTAAGAATCCGAAATTTCAGAACAATCCATTCGAGGCATCAAAAGTTACTCTCTAAAGTCTCTCGAATCGCAAAATTCCCATTTAAACTCAATTCAAACTTTAACACCTTACAGGCACTTGTTAATATGGTCAACAAAATCTGAAAAAATTCAGGGCTCATTTTTTCAACATTCTAAATAAAATTCCGGGTGGATGTCTGAGAAATTTAAACTTTTTCAAAATAAGGGCCACCCTAATATATATATATATACAGTCGACTCTCGATAATTTGAAGTTTTGTCCAGGTCCCTTGAAAAACACTCGATAAATTGAAAAAATTAATTTACATTTGGTCCCTTCGGTAATTTGAAGTTGTAGCAATGGCATCTTACTGCCAACCCTCTATAATTTGAAGTCAGGGTTCCCCAACTCTCTATAACTTGAAGTGCCCTGACGTCACTTGTGATGTCATCTGATCATGCACAGACCTGTCCTTTGTTTACATGCCCTGGACTAGATTAATTGAGTTGCAGTTTTCTTTCTTTAGTTAAATTTAAACAGCGCTTTTCTAATTTTTAAAATCAAAATGAGCTCCAGAAAGAATAAATGTCTTTCAATTGGTGAGAAACTGCGTATTATAGAAGCTGCGGATAATGGAATATTGTGATCCATCTACATTGTCATCCACATTTTAAAAAATAAGGATAAAATGACCACACATGTATGAACGTTCATCACACTCTTGTTTATTTGAATTTTTTCCTAACTCCGTCTTGGTTATTTGAACTCTTATTATTTTGAACTCTCGGTAATTGGAACTTTTCCTCTGGTCCCTTGAGTTTCAAATTATCGAGAGTCAACTGTATATATATATATATATATATATATATGTACAAATCCTTTAGAAGACTCTGGGAGACTGGAGGTCCGATTTCACTCAATATGCAACTTATGAGAACTAGTTTTTTTTTTTTTTTTTAAATCCTGCCTTCAAGACATACGTAACTCTCACATCTGTCAAAAATGAGTTCTTCGAAAGTTGGTTGTACTGGAAACTCAGACTGAATCTGTCCTTAAAGCTAAAGTGACAGTATTACATTATGGTTACGTAAAAAAACGTCCCTGAGCTCTCAATGTCAGGCGCTCAACACATAACCTATATTTTTTTTATTTTGATTTCATTATTCTTTTATTTTTTTTAAAATGAACTTAAGTTAGTTATTGTGACTCATGCCCGGGCTTTAACTACAACAAGCTACAAGGTCATAACGTCTAGTACCAGAGCGCTCTTTTGTCACTCTACTATGGGAGTCCTAAATTTTGCCTACTTCTTTTAAAGGGTTCTTTAAAGAGCACGAGGTGTGTTCGAAAAATAATAAATAAAAATAAATTTTATTTATTCGTCTACATCAAGGTTATCTCCTTCAAAATAGTCCCCATTAGATATTATACACTTATGCCAGCGCTTCTTCCAATCCCCGAAACACTTCTGGAACTCGATCTTTGGGATAGCATTTAGCTCTCTCAGCGATGCGCTTTTAATCTCATCTATACTTGTGAAACGACGACCCTTTAAGGTTCTCTTTATTTTTGGGAACAGAAAAAAGTCACAGGGAGCCATGTCTGGCGAATATGGAGGCTGGGGCATCATTACAGTGTAATTTTTGGCCAAAAAAGCAATGAAGTGTCAGCAGGTGCATTATCGTGGTGCAAAAACCATGAATTGTTTCGCCACAAATCCTGGCGTTTTTTTTTCGGAAAAATTGAAATTCGCTTGAAATCTCCGCATCGAATTTCTGCCCGATTACAGTAAACAAAATTTTGATTCACAATCTGTAAAACTTGAGGATCTGTTTCCTAATTAATGAAACTCCTTTGTTTGTTGCATAATTTTCATGCCATTCATTGTCCTTCAAATCATTCATCTTTGTCTAGATTTGCCTCTCGAGGGTACTAACCCTTAAGTCATTCTCAATAAACATTTTCAGACTGATAATAAAAACAAATTTGCAAAGTGGCAATAGATTGAGGAAGGAAGTTAGTTTACTGAAGTGGTGATAAGTTAGGGGTGGGTTTATGTGGGGGGAGAGCTGATCCCACCACACTTTCAGGGTTATGATTTGATTATTGTGTCTGTTCAATGTCATAAAGGGCCAACTGCTATCTATCATTTTCAGTCAGCACTCCAGACATGCAAGGGATACGACCATAACCCCTCGCGTACTTTGAAAAGATAACTCGCATAACGTACGATGTAAATACTCTCCAGGTTACCGATGACAAAGATATTGTCGTAGACTTCGTTACTTCGGAGTCGTCGCGTTCTTCCATTGCTCTGGTAGACCTACTATGAGAGTACTAAATTTTGCCTACCCTTCAGCTTTATTCACCTAAGGTAAATGGCTGTAGGGACCAACACACACAGGGCACACAATAGGCCTACTCTGGCCGCGGTGACACAAATCAGCCCTCATAAAAAAAAATAAAATAAAAAAAATAAATAAATAAAAAATAAAAAAAAATAAAATAAAAAAAAATAAAAAAGGTAAATGACAATCGCCTTACGTCTCATCCGAATAACGATGTGCTTAAGATTTTTTCACCTCCCGGGTATAAAACCTAACTGCCTCGACCGGGTATTGAACCCGTGATCTTGTGCTCAGTAGACGAGCCATACTACCTTTGAGCTACCGGCGTCCTCATAAGAAAGTTAAATTATGAAATATCACCTAAGTCAATAATAAACATATATAATATATTGAGGGCGCCGGTAGCTCAGTGGTATGCGAGCTTGCTCACTGAGCTCAAGCTCGCTGGCTCGAAACCCGACCGAGGCCCTTATTTTTTTTATCTGGGAATTGAAAAAAACTTAAGCACGCCGTCCTTCTGTTGGGACTTTAAGCGATGGTTCCGAGCCTGTACGATGTCAAGTACCTCTGATTCCTAAGGCTGGCTCCTATGAGATAGTTCTCGTCTTCCTATAAGTCTCTCTCTCCACTGGACAGATTGTCACTCTTCTGTTTCATCAGTCCAGTTTTTTACAATTCATTCATATACAAGTCATTATTGTTATCATGCTTCACATTATTATTTATACTTGTTTTTCTAATTTTTCTATTTCTATTTTTTATTTCTCTTTATTATTTTCTCTAGTTTATTATATTGTTTCACTGATGGCCTGTTTTTAACGTTTATTATTTACTTCTAGAGACCTCTTTTATTTTATTTTATGTTTATTTTTTTCAACTGCTTGATACTTGGATGGGACGTTAAGCGTTGGTCCCGAGCCTGTGCGGTCAGGTATTCGATAAAGCCTATTTGCCCTCATCATCAGGCAGTCTACAAAAAACCTTTATTTACCAACAAAAACAAGCATAAAGTTCTGTTCTTTAAAATCCATAAAATATTGTGGTAATAAAATATTAAATAAATAATTATAAATAAATTAAATTAATAAAAAGTAACAAAAATTGATGTAGTGATTTATATATAAATATATATGTATTTATTTAATATTTTATTACCACAATAATTTATGGATTTTAAAGAACAGAACTTTATGCCTGTTTCTTTGTTGCTAAATGATGGTTTTTTGTAGACTGCCTGATGATGAGAGCAACCTCGGAAGCCGGCTGGCAAGAATTAATAAAATCTGTGAGAGGTCAGGCTATAGTATACTTTACAACCTGAGAAAAAATGTCAGGTACTCGTTGAAGACCCTAGGTGTATAAAAATTTAGGGTATGCAAAATTTAAGACTCTTATTGTTGACTCGGGTGTGACATAATGGCACTTTGGTAGTAGGCGATATTACTCAGTAGTTAAAGCCCGGGCATGATATTTGAGGTGTGATATGATTCCTTGTATCAACTGACTCAGGGATGGATCCCTCTTTCAAAAAGACAACCTCGCTATGAACTCCTTTAGTACGGTGACATGAACCCTCTTCAAACCTCCTCTATAAAGCACTAAGGGCCCCGGTTTATTGAAACGACTAATAGATGGCCTTGGTTTCACTCTTAAGTGGAGGGTGGAGTCCCGCAAAATAATTTATTTAGGGGGAGAAATGCCTCCTCCTGAAAGTCAATGTTTTTAAGCTAATTCCCAGCGTTTCTTCAGAGCCCCATACAGTGGCAGATCTACGATTTTGTCGTCTTTCAGACATTTTTTTTTAGAAAAAAGGCAAGAATTAAATAAATATTTAAAAAATATGTAAAATGGCCTTTACAGGACTTTTTTAAACCAACTACGATTTTACAGGCCACTCTCTAATTCATTCCATACTGGCATAACTAGGTACATTTAGGCATAATTAGGTACATGGCGTCAGCTGCTTTATTTTTTTCATTGTGCAGCGTAATTCTGAAACAGTTCCTCATATGTATATATTTTTAAATATTTTTTAAACAAAAAACTACCAGTAATAAAAATATAAAATACGTTGCATTGCGATATAATTTAAACATTACTTTGAAATATTTTCTAAGAAAATTTAGAGCGTTGTTAGCTCAGTGGCTTGCGTGCTTGCTTACTGAGCTCAAGATCGTTCGAAACATGGCCGAAGCCTTTAAGTTTTTTATCTGGGAAGTAAAAGGCGTCCTTCGGATGGGACGTTAAACGATGGTCCCGAGCCTGTACGAAGTCAGATACTCGTTAAAGATCACTCTTCTAGGTGAATAAATCTAAGTAGGCAAAATTTTGTACTTCTACAGGAGAGTCGGGCTCAAGTCCACCAGAGAGACAAAAGAGCGGCCTGGTAGTAGGCGAAATGACCTCATACTTAAAGTCTGAGCATAAGCCACCATAATTGACTAACATAATACACTTGATATAGTAATACGAAGAGCCGTGTGTGTAAAATGGGCGTACTTCGTAAGCGGGGACTCTCTGAGGGATCTGAAATCCGCACAAAACCAGACTTGATTTCACCCTCTTAACGGGAAGGCGAAGACGTCGGCATAACTCAACTGGACTCCGGAACTACACCACTGGACCCTTTCATATGTAAACACAAAGTGGGAGGAGGAAATGTGAATAAAAACGATGTTCTCGAGAGTGGGAGGGAAAATGTAAGATTTTGTAAAGGGTGGATGTGTGGACATTGGTTAGATATACGGGAAAACCACCCCCAGTATGCTAATGTTATAAGGGTGTATGTTGTGGCTATGTTTTGTATGTCTTTTTGAGCTAATGACCCTCCATTTATTCTCACTGGACTTCTAAAGGCTCATTTTCATTTTCACGAAGAGCCTTAACAGTGAGAAATCAGATTTAAAAAAATTTGTCAGGACTTTTATCATTATAATAAATTTCGTGTCGATATATTCCTTATATCGGCAGTTATTAGAGCCCCCTCTCTAATGAAAACTCTCCCTTTCGGATTTGGCTGAAAATTAATAGGGTAGTTAATGGCGTCGCAAGAATGGATTATAAGAATATGACTAAAAATTGAATTGTTTAATTGAATTAGTCATTTTAAAAATTATCAGTCATGTAAGTTCAAGATTACGAAAATTGACAAAACTGAATGATATAGGTAAGAAAAATTTTGATATGAAAAAAAACTATAAGTGAGTTATCAAATTATTTAAAAAATTAGTTAAAATAACTTAAAGTTATAACTCTTTCAGTTTTTGAAATTATCGTTTCAATTAAATAATTGTGTACGGAGCATAATGAAAATTGAAATTATTAGGTTTTATGATAAAACAATAAAATGAAAAAATTCATTCAGAAGCTTTTTATTCTATTGTATTTTCAATTATTCTAACAAATTTTAATAAAATTAAAATTTCAATTTTTTTCTCCTAGCTTTTATTGCTGAGGTCATGAATGACCATCAAAATCTATAGATTTCGTAGCTTCAATTTCTATAGCTATCTGCCTGTTTGTCCAGTTTAGATATCGCGCTGTGATATCAGAAAGCTGTTATAGAGATGAGAAATAAATTTAAAAAATTGATGTCACAAGAGGGCGCCGGTAGCTCAGTGGTAAGCGTGCTTGCCTTCTGAGCTCAAGAACGTGGGTTCGAGGAGAGAGGTCGGAAAACATAAAAAATTTTGTGGAAATTTTATGACCGATTGCATTACTTCCCCAATACCACGTATAGCTTGGGGAAGTACTAAAACATGGAGTAGACAAAAAGAAAGTTGTGGGGGGCGGCACGGTGGCGTTGCCATAGTTACATTAGGGCCGCTGTGCTCCCATTGGCCCCTCGCCTCCTCCCCTTCACCTTGATAAGACCAGGTCAGAGGTCGACCCAAAACCAATCATATCTCTGCCTCAGGTCAGCCAAACCTTTTTATTCAAAAATATATCCAATCTGTACTACCTATTCATGGCTATCTACAGGTTACCACTCGATTCTCTATAATAATAATAATAATAATACAGTAAAATCCTTTTATAACGATTCCTGATGTAACGATTTTCCGTATATAACGATGTAAAACCCGTATCTAGTTTGGTTTGTTATTTAAAAGTGAAGAAATAAATTCGGATATAACGATATTCCGTATAAAATAATTCTAAAACAAAAGAAAAAGTTGTTTTTTTCATTCCGGTTATAACGATATAATATGTATGTACATACGCACATACATACATAATTGGGTAAAACAGTATGAGTTTTGAACAGATGAAAAATACGAACATTATAGAAAAGAGTTTTAAACACGGTTCTTGTTTACTCTTTCCGAGCGCAATGAGTCATTCCATTTCCAAACATACCATTTCCTTCTTGTAGAATATTCTACGAACTCCCTTCTTCCCTTCTAGTGCGTATATTCATTCCTAGTTTCAGATTAGTCTTTCCTTTGCCTCCGTAGGGATCGTGACAATCTAAAAATTGAATTGAAAATGACTTCGAACAAACCTCGCACATTTTCTATTGAAGAAAAAGTAAAAATCATAAATAAGATTGAGAAAGGGGAATCGATCAAAAACTTAGTGTCGGAGCTTCGAATTTCCCAGGCTACGATATTTCCCAATCCAGAGACAAAATCAAAGAAATGTTTGAAATTGATGTGACTTTGAAAAATAAAAAAAAACGCAGCCAACTTCAAGATCTAGAAGACGCACTTCTTATAACAGTTTGGTTCCGGATATAACGATGTATTTTTCTTGGTCCCTTGAATATCGTTATAACCGAATTTTACTGTATTTATTCCGTTGAACCATAACATGGTAATAGGATTTTTCATGAAAGTATTTTAAGATGTAAAAGTACATTGAGATAGCTTTTAAGTACATAAGCAGTTATCAAATCTCGGAATCAGACTTTTTTTTTTTTTTGCTTTATGTACGATGCATATTAGCCATGTCACTGTGTTATCTAGTTATTTACAACATCCATGGCCCAGGGAGGGAGTTCTATCTACGAAATAAAACTCACTCCCGGACGGGATTCGAACCCACAAACCATGATGAGACCATGCGACCATAACCCTACGCTCTACCACGCACGACCACCATGGCCTCCAGAGTCAAACTTACATGTGATTAGTAATAGTAGTAAAAATAAATAATATGAAATGAATAAATAAATAATTGAAAATAAATGGGAACAATTTAAAAAAATATGTATGTATACCTTATTTTTTATACTTATGTTTTTTATATTGTATAGTATATACTTTATACTTCAATTGTACGCTGAAAAGTAGAAAATAAACTTATTTTTTCCGCTGGTTGTCGGTGTTGCATTATGCAAAAAACCAAAATCTGTCCTGGACATTATGCGAAATCTCCAGATCTAGCCTAGACATTATGCGAAATATCCAGATCTGCCAAATAGAACATAGAGCCATATAAATTTTATGTTTATATGCTTGGGACCCTTTTACGTCCCTTCTTCTTGTCACTATCTATGAACCATAATGACCAGAAGAAGGGACGTGAAACTGTCCCGAAATATTGTCAAAAAAATAAAAAAGAAGACACCTATGGAAAAAATGCCGAAAAAAATCAACATACTATCACACTTAGTAAATAAATAACTTCGTGTTCACGCACAAAAAAAAAACGTTCAGTCCCATTTTCGTCCACAAACAATCAATATTTTTTACTTATATATAAATAGAACAACTATATTTTTTGTGTTTGTTTTTCCCTTTTACTGATATTTCAGGTACTACGAGACGGGAAGCTTCAAGGCGGGTGTGATCGGGGGCAGTAAGCCCAAGGTGGCCACTGCTCCTGTTGTCGATGCCATTGCCAACTACAAACGAGAGAATCCTACCATGTTCGCCTGGGAGATCCGGGACCGACTGCTGGCTGAGGGGATCTGCTCTCAGGACAATGTACCCTCCGTATCATCCATTAACAGGTAACCTTTTTGCATTTTTTTTTAATATTGCTTTTTTATTGTTATATTTTTATTGAAATAATAAAATTTACAAGTTACTGGTTTAATAATTTATTTCTTTTGTTATGTATCTAATTTTTGATGTGTAAACCGCCAGAGCATAAGTCTCGTTGATGTGCATGTGAGTAGGACGGTAGCGCACACACACAACTTCTTTGTCTGTGATCTCAGCTGTTTTTAAGCATTTCTATGTTCATGGAATAAGAAAGTGTGTAATATATTTCGTCACGTATGAATGAATGTAAAGGTAAATATATAATAAAACCAATAATAAAACAACTCTAAAAAAACATGATTAGATATAACGTTGTATTTTTACAACATTATTGATCATATTCACCGTTGTAGTGAATTTAACTAAAATATCAATATTAACTATAAAAAGATCTTTCGGTAAGAAACGTTTAGGTTAAGATGCTTCGATAGCTTAAATGTGTCACAATAAATAAAATTTGTGGTAAAAGAAAATAATACCTCGGCCTCCTGTCTCTATCGTTCCTCCAGCTAACGTAAGCGGGGTCTATCTCTTCTTCTTTGTCCTGCCGGGTGTCCCTCCAATATCCTCCTCGTCAATCTGTCTGATTCCATCCTCCGTAAATGCTCCAGCCATCGCTGCTTCACGAAGGCCACCAGGTCCTGGCTCTTGTACAGGTCCCTCAGCTCCCTATTGGTCCGTATCCTCCATCTATTCCCCTCTGGAATAGGGCCGTATATCTTTCCTCTCCTACGTATTGAGCAAGACTTCGTCCCTCCTAGTCAGGACCCAGGTTTCACTCGCATATGTGAGGACCGGTCTCAGGACTGTTTTATAAATTGCTATTTTGGCGTCTCGGGGCACAGTCCTTGATCCGAGCACCTTCTGCAGTGATCGATCCGATATTGTCGGTTATTCAATTTTTTATTTATTTTTGGGAAAACATGAAATTCCGATGAAAAATCAAATTAAAATTTTTGACCGATTACATAACTTTCCCTATACATTAGTTGGGGGAAGAAAAACAAAAAAAAGGAAAAGAAAAACGATAAAAGAGGATTGAACAAATGAATTGTAGCTGATCTCCAGGGATGGAGGGAGAGTGGAGACTGTATGGTGTAGGTGTGGCAGTCTGTCCCTGGAGAACCTACCCCTACCCCTCCTCCCTTAGTCCCTGTAATTAATTGGAAATAACCTCTGACTTGTGCATCCCCTAACCTTTAGGGCTGATTGAATACCTCCCTCCACATCATCCGCTCCCGAAGGGCACTATAAACAGCAATGGATCACAACAACAGCAGATGTTTTCAGGATGAAATCAGAGAACACTATTGTTCCGCCTTGCGTGACATGTTCACTAAATAAAACATATTTCTTATACAACAAAACACAAGGAGTACAAAAAAAAATTTAAATTTCAAGTTGTTTATCTATTGTCAAAATGAGGGCCATAATGGTACCGATAGAGAGAGACTGTTACACGAGGGTACCAATGGAAGACGTATGAAGTATAGGAGAAGTTATGTAATCGGTCAAAATATCAAAATTCGATGCAAAGTTTTCAACGGTATTCGAAAAAGAAGAGTTTATTATAACAGTGGCATTTACAAAGGTACAATTATACAATAAGGTTCCTTAACCATTACCCTTATACACTGAATACAAATTAAAAACAATGCTACTGCTTAAGAGTAAATTTTAAAAACTCTTAAAAAAAAAGTGAAAAAATAAATTATTGGACATTCAAAAACAGAGATTATAATTTAAAATCGTGAACGGATATTTTGGTGTTTCCCTCCCTGAGTTTTCCCTATTTTCTTTAACAAAACGTTTTGATTTGTGTCACACTTGAGTAAAAAGTTTTTACTGGAATTTATTACGGTATTCGTGTCTGTGAACACAATAACTCCCAATAGAATGAATGTATCAAGACGAAATTTTATATGTGAAACCATAACAGTGTATAGCGACGACACCTTGATTTTCAGCCAAATCGGTCAAAGGAAAGAAGGGTATTATAGGAGAGGCTTAACTCAAAAACTTTAATAGTTATTATGACTCATTCCCGGGCTTCAACTATGAGGTCATATCGCCTACTACCAGAGCGCTCTTTCGTCACTCTGGTGGACATGAGACTGACTCTACTGTGGGAGTCCTAAATTTTGCCTACCCTAAATTTTTATTCACCTAGGGCAGGAGTCTTTAACGAGTACCTGACATCGAACAGGCTCGGGACCATCGCTTAACGTCCCATCCGAAGGACGGCGTGCTTAGGGCTATTTCATCTCCCAGATAAAATAAACTAAGGGCCTCGCCCGGGTTTCGAACCCACGACCTTGAGCTCAGAAGGCAAGCACGCCTACCACTGAGCTACCGGCGCCCTCAAAAACTTTAAAAATTCCATTGTAATGAATATATCAACACAATTTTTTTTTTATGTGAATTCAAAACCCCGTAAGGACGAAACTTATTAATTTTTTATTCTTCTATGCCTGTATTTCTTTAGACCCTACACTCTACGGGTGGGGTAAACAAGTTTTATTTTATTTTGTTTCTTCGTACCTTCATGGTTTAAGGTTTTGCTAGTTACTTTTCTATGTTTATATTTTATATGTATTCATAGATATGCCACTGATGATGACGCAGTTGCGTTGAAAAATGGTTCTGCTCGGAAATAAAACAGTGGAAGACCACGTCTTTTATTTTATTCCTATGAGAAGACTCGCCTCACAATAACTTAGTCTCACATATAAATTTTTTACTCCTTCAGTGGACGTTGCGAGAAAGGGTTGAAGTTATGGATAATGAATACATTTTGAAATATATAAAGATACGTAAACCTAAAAAGGTTAATTTTACGTCTACGTAATGAAGTTAACCTTTAAATTCCACTTTTGACATCAAAAGCCGTTTTAATTGATTTGAGTGAATTATTCACGGTTTTCAAATGGATGGATGTTCTCTGCAATATGAGAGAGGATTAGTGGACAGAGGGGCTTAAATGGGTGAGGTTTTAGAGATTACTAGCGTAAAGTAGGACAAAAACCACGGGCGACTACCGCAACGCGGCAACACCAGACCCACTTCATTTATATTCATCGGCTAATCCATTGGCGGTTAATCACTCCTAATCTAACTAGACTTAATGTATCACAAAGTCAACTCACTCTGTTAGCTTTAGTAACCATATTTTAATTAATTCCCTTATTAAACTATCTTTTTGACTTTTCATATGTTCTGAAATATATCGCCTTTTTGTATTTTCAATTTGGGAACGGACAAGATATCCATTAACTAAGGTTGGCAGCCGTACTTTTTTAAAATGTTATCAAACATACATTTTTTAAAGACCGGATAACATACGCTAAAATAACGCATTGTGACTCAGATGGGAAACAGACATGTATCTGTCTCAATCCATGAAATTTTAAATTGGTTATTCTTTTGAAGTTTTATATTATTTATTTGTTTACATTTAAAATTGAAATGTTTTATCAGACTATCTCATGATAAGGACAACCTCGAAAGATGGCTAGTTTATAATAATAACATCTGTAATAGGTTAGACTATTATTATATTTTTATTTTGCAAACTGTGGGGTTTTCATTTATTTATTTTTCAAAATGAGTTGATCGTTGCAGAAACTATAAAAAAACTTTATTATAAAGTATTCAATTTCCAAAAAAAAAAAAAGTATTCAATTTATTCTTAGATGCAAAAAAATATTTTAGAAGATATTTTAAATTATAAGCAGATATAAGTTTAATAAAAATGAAGATAAATAGTTAAATAAATGTTAATACTTTTTGTATTTTTTTTCTACGGTAACTCGCATGGACCGCCCGTTTTATTAGCGCTGTTTGACGCAGACTACCCATCGCTCCTGATCTGTTTCATCTATCACTTTTTTCTCCACTTCCATTTCGCCATTGCCATATTTTGCCCATTTTCATTTTCTCGTCTGCAATATTCACTTTCTCTTCCACCTTGTCTGTCTACAAGTTCTCGTTCTCCTGCACCTGGTTTATCTCCAACTTTTCGTTCTCCTGCACCTGGTTTATCTCCAACTTCTCGTTCTCCTGCACCTGGTTTATCTCCAACTTCGCTTTCTCCTCTATCTGATTTATCTCCAACTTCTCGTTCTCCTGCACCTGGTTTATCTCCAACTTCTCGTTCTCCTGCACCTGGTTTATCTCCAACTTCTCGTTCTCCTGCACCTGGTTTATCTCCAACTTCTCGTTCTCCTGCACCGGGTTTATCTCCTATTGTTTCTTCCGTTCTATTGATCTCTAAGACAATGAAAACTTTATGCATGAAGAACTCACCAGCTCAAATCACTCATTCTGAATTTTTCTCACTGAATTTCTACAATCATTCCCTTATATCTGTACGAGGCAGACTGAGTGTAGGGCAGCCACCGATCTAATAGAGTGTAGAGCGGCAATGAGACCCCACTTTAGTTCCTGCCGCCAGAGGGAGGTCACAAATGAACTCCAGTCTGTCTTGTTCCAGACAGTGGCGGAGCTACAGTGGACCTGAGCCCTTTTTCCTTGAAAAAGGCTCCCGTCCAGAAATTTATTGAGGAAAAAGTTTCGGGCAAGAAGCAAATAAATATTAAAAAATATGTATTGGTTTCCTTATCGTACTCCGCCATATATTTATTTTGTATTTATGACGACAATAAACTAATAATTTATTTATTTACACAATCATAGAATATGAAGAATTCTTTTAATGGTATACTGGAGGAAAAATGATTCGTGAAAATATTAAAAAGTAAAGAGAAATGTGTTTTTGTATTGTTCAGTTAATTGAAATTTTTAACTTTTGGAAAACGACTGTTTTTCGGAATTCCAATATCGCCTGATTGTGAGGGCGCCGGTAGCTCAGTGGTATGCGTGCTTGTCTTCTGAGCTCAAGAGCGTGGGTTCGAAACCCAACCGAGGCCCTTAGTTTATTTTATCTGGGAGGTAAAATAAACTTAAGCACGCCGTCCATCGGATGGGACGTTAAGCGATGGTCCCGAGCCTGTACGATGTCAGGTACTCGTTAAAGATCCCTACTCTAGGTGAATAAAAATTTAGGGTAGGCAAAATTTAGGACTCTCACAGTAGTGTCGGGCTCATGTCCACCAGAGTGACGAAAGAGCGCTCTGGTAGTTAAAGCCCGGGCATGAGTCATAAAACCTAACCTAACCTAACCTCGCCTGATTGTGACCTAAATCCTTTCTACTTCCCCAAAGTATAGAGGAAGTTTTGTAATCTGTGAAAAAATGAGTTATAAAAATTCGTCTTCCCCAGTGCGAATTAGTAAATTAAGTTTTCGCACTCCCTCCATATATAATCGATCGTTTGGGCTAAAAATATTTATATTAAAGGTTGTATCGATATATTGGGAGGGTTCCCCCCAGACCTTCCACATAACACCTCTCTTTATTGAAATATGAAATTTCATGTCGATACATGCAGCTATTTCAGGTTCTTGAATTGAGCCCCCCCTTCAGATTCCCTTCTGCCGATTTTCATCAATTTTCAGCTGGATCGACTAAAGAGAAGGAAAGGACGAAAATGGTGGTTGTACTAAAGAACCCTAATATCTGACTATGGGACAAATATATTTAATAAGAGAATTCAGGAAGTCCCTGAGTATAATACCTATAAATTAATTTTCAGTTTAGTTTTTGAGCGAGAGCAAAAACATATAGATTAATTTGCTCTGGGGAAGTATTGATTCACTTAAGACTTTTTTTTATTATAGAAAACATGTCGAGCACATATAGACGAGTATAGACGATGATATATACGAAAGTAGATGAGTTGAGACGGGGGTGATCCCTTGACTATGACCAGTCTATAGAGATAATAGCCAAGCTAGAGAGGGGTGAAGGGAGGTTCTCTCCCTAAGAAGGCAAGAAGGGAGGAAGGAAGGAAGGAGTGGTGGGGTAAGACATTGGGGCTCTCAAGATCAATATCTGGTCACACCAACTAGACCTTGTGCCCTCCTCTCCGCTTTACCACTAAATACTTCTTGGGCTTATCGCCTTTAGGACTAAATACTGTCTAGCTATTTGGGCTTCGCACCTTTAGCACTAAATACTTCTATTTGGGCTTCCCACCTTTAGGTCTAAATACTGCTTAGCTATTTGGGCTTCCCACCTTTAGCACTAAATACTTCTATTTGGGCTTCCCACCTTTACCACTAAATACTTCTTGGCTTTATCGCCTTTAAGTCTAAATACTGTCTAGCTATTTGGGCTTCCCACCTTTAGCATTAAATACTTCTATTTGGGCTTCCCATCTTTAGCACTAAATACTTCTATTTGGGCTTCCCACCTTCAGCACTAAATACTTCTATTTGGGCTTCCCACCTTCAGCACTAAAATTTAGTGCTAATAGTATTTAATATAGTATTTAATACTCCTTTTGGCCTTATCGCCTTTAGGTCTACATACTCCTATTTAGGCTTCTCGGCTTTAAGCCTAAATACAGACTTCTAGATTTTCTTCTTATATTGTTTGTTTCCTTTTTTGGTCCCTCTCAGTTTTAGGCGTGAATACAGCTATTTGGGCTTCTCAGCTTTAGGCCTAAATACATCTACGTGAACTCTCGTCTTTAAGCCTAATTATATATTCTTGAGCGTTACCTCTTACATTGTTTTGTACCTCTCAGTTTTAGGCGTAAATACAGCTACCTGGGCTTCGCAGGTTCATGTCTAAATACGGCTATATGGCTTCTAACCTTTAGGCCTAAATAAATCTGTGTGGACGCTTGCCTTAAGCCTAATTACGTCTACTTGAGCGTTATTTCTCACATTGTTTGGTCCCTCTCGGTTTTAAGCATAAATACGACGAAGGTATTAGTCGAGCTCGTAGTTAATGAGTCACAACACTTAACTAATCCAAATTTTTGGATGTTCGCAGGACAAGGTGAGACATGAATTCTAATGTGATTTCAGTGAATGATTCACGCCTATAACGATTTAATAGAATGATTAAGTTTGCTCTTTTCAAGTGCATTCAAATCGGGGGGAAGACTGCCTCCACTGTTGCAAGGCTGCATCTGCCCGAAAGATGCTCAATGTCTCGGAAGTAACACCGGCTAACAAGTGCATCGGACCGTGGGGGGCCCTGGGTGATAATGTTGACCTTATGGTGCTCCAGCCTAGCTGCATCCATCATAGCCCCCCAGGCCCCAGGTCCATCATTACTTCCCCCTAGATAAAGACACATCTTTTTCCCAACAACTGTTGCTCTTTACAGTCTACCGAATTTCTATTGAGGATGATTTGACTTCAACTCACTTTTATCCATTCATATCCCCGTATAATCCAATCAAAATGTACCATTTTCTCTGCCTTTGTGGAGACGCTGGAATAGTTATGTGGACTGTCAATTAACAAACGCATGAAGACATCGCCTCTTCTGAAGCGCTGAACAACCTCGTCCACTGCACCCTTTAGACTGCAGGAATAATTCTTCGGAAAACCTGTACTGATTGAATCGGTGATAAGATTAGCAAGAATAAAAAACATTTTCCTAAATTTTCTTTAATTTAATTTTTTTATTTTCAAATGAGATATTTACAAATGTATAAAAATAAATACAACAAGCAAATGTGCTAATAGAGAGATAATGGCAATGAAAAAATGTCAAGAGGGGAGAAATCACCTAGTGGTGACACTTCCTAGTCACTGATTTCATCTCATTTGTAACTAATCACTGTCACTACTGCTGCTGCTAAGGAGGTCTCTAGGCCATTGACGCTAAAGGATTATTGTGGGAACTAAGAAGGGAAAATAATTTGTTATACTTGGATTTAGCGACTTCGGTGACAAAAGGTACGTTAAGGTCAGTGTGAAGAGTTTTGTTGGAGACGTAATATGGAGCATTGACTATTTCGTAAACAAAAAAGAAAATAATTTTTTATTGATGAGAAAATATCAAATGTTAGTTTATGTCTTAGTTTATTTTATCTGGGAGCTAAAATAAACTTAAGCACGCCGTCCTTCGGATGGGACATTACGCGATGGTCCCGAGCCTGTACGATGTCAGGTACTTGTTAAAGTCCCCTACCCTAGGTGAATAAAAATTTAGGGTAGGCAAATTTAGGACTCCCATAGTAGATTCGGGCTCATGTCTACCAGAGTGACGAAAGAGCGCTCTGGTAGTAGACGATATGACCTTGTAGTCCGGGCATGAGTCATAATAACTAACTTCTATGAGATATTGATCGGGAAACATAAAATTCTGTTGATAACTCAATATTAGGTTAGGTTTTGTGACTCATGCCCGGGTTTTAACTATGAGGTCATATCGCCTACTACCAGAGAGCTCTTTCAAAACTCAATATTGAATGTCTGATAGATTACATAACTTCCCCTATACTTCGGATTGCTAATATTTTATTGAATGAAAGATTAATAAAACAATTATTTCCCAAGAGATTAATTCACCATAGACATGGGATCACCAATAAAAAATCTGTCCTGTTCTGTGGAGCACTTGATGCGTGATTGTCGCTACTGACGACTCCCTGGAGAGACCGACTAGGACAACATTTGTTCAAAGTGATGTCTATACAAATTAATAGACTGAAAGAGCGAGGTGGGTCCTCTGGGGAGACTCTGGGGTCCATTAGCCTTAAACCGGTGGAAGGAGGGGATGATGGGGGAAGAACCTCCCTTATATAATACAGTTGTCCCTGGGTAATGTGAGTTTGATGCCGTGCGCACAGATGTTGCACTGCCATTGTGCACAACTGCACTTCTGGCAGGGTCTATAATCGAATTTATTATCTCGTCAAGAAGAACGAGAAGGGGGGGGGGGATGTTGAGCCAATTTTGTGGATTATCCTGGAGTCTAACCTTGTTTCGTCAACTGGAGGATCTGTTTCAATGCAGAGCCATGCATTGTTCAAGTGCCCAACTCCAGAGCATAAGGACATTGCTGTTCTCATTATTCCGACCTCAGTGGCGGATCTACCAGGAGGCTTAAGCCAATGGGGGCCATTTTCTGTTTCCTTTATTAACTGTAACTCCACTTCACTCTACTTCTTTACTTCCCCAGTTATACGAAGTATAGGAGAAGTTATGTAATCAGTCAAAAATTCGATGTGAAATTTTCAACAGAATTTCATTTTTCCCGAACTCCAAATTTCAAATAGAATGAATGTATCGACACGAAATTTCATATGTAAATTCAAAACCCAAAAAGGAAGACACCTTATAATTTTCTGCGAGATAAAAAAAAGAGATCTGAGGAGGGCTCAAGTCAAAAATTCCAATAACTGCCGATGTAATGAAAGTATCGACACAAAATTTAGAATGAGTTTTCAGAAGCTACTATGTAAATCAATTATTTTAGCCCAAAGAAGTCTATTGGCATTATAATCAGAGAGAAAACTTAGTTGTTTAATTCGTGCTGGGGATGTAAATAGCCGGTGATTCACCTAACAATTTTTGTAGAACATATAACGACAATATAATAGCTCAGAGGTACATTGTTCGCCTATTGAGCTCAAATTCGCGGGTTCGAAACTCGGCCATGGCTCTTTCTTTTTTTTTTATCTCAAAGGTAAAAAATCTTGAGCACTCCGTCCTTCGGATGGGACATTAAGCTATTGTAATTTTCCAATTTTTTTTTTTTTATTCAATGATTGTATAAATAAATCAGACTTTATTGTTTTTATATATCGTCGGTTTAAACGTGATACCTGGTATGTGCAAAAAGCCAATTTTACAAGAGAGATAAAAAAATGATAAAAAAAAATTATTTATAGGAAACCTCAATTTTTTCCACATTTGTATTAAGTGAGATGTATATGCATGCCATGAATTGTTTTTAAGCTAGTTTGCAAATCCAAGTAAAGAATTAACGTACTTGACGGAGTTACGAGGTTTCACCAGAATTTCGTTCCCATTTCTTTTGCAAGGTACGGTTCTTCAAACCGTATTTCATGGTTTTTTCGACTACAGGCGTTAATTGATTTAAACTTTTGTAGCATTAGAAAAATTGATTTATGATCTAATGCATTTTTCAGAATAAAAAATAAAAAATCTGGCTAGCCAGGAAATGGATTCTACGATTATAGCATATGTCGTCTCATTTTGCTTTAAGAGCGTTCTAGCGTTACCCCAACTAACCTCACTTAAGATATTTCACCAATCAGGTTTATGGAGGGGGGCATCCTTCAAAGAAAAAGCCATAGGACCCCCCCAAAACTGTTTATTTTTATTATTATTATTATTAGGTCTTTATTTATTTATATATAAAACACACATATACAAAAAATCTAAAATCAAAACTCGTATACTAAAGACGACCTCTTGGTCAGATGACCGTCAGTTGTCATTAACAACTTGTTTAAAAATCAAATTATACCTTCGCCTAAGTACATAATAAATTTTATTTACGAACAACAAAGGATCTTACCAATATAAATATATATCTTTGACCTTTAAAATTCAAATCAAAATAATGATAATCTTCTGGTTCGGTATAATAATATTAATTTCAGATATTAATTGTGAATCATAAGATTTGAGCGTAGTTATAATAAATTTTATAAAATGATAATAAAAATTAATACGACTTAAAAAGATTAATAAATGGTAAATAATAATAGGATTAAATAGTAATGAGTGATATTATATATAATATTAGGAAAAATATAATAGCATTAGATCACAATAATGATTTAAATTGTATTCTGGTTAAACTATGATATTTTTGGTTCGTCTACAATAATTAGCAAGAGAGGTCCAACATTTCCCCTTCAAGTACCTCATCATTTCATCCCCGGTTAGTTGTTCTCTTGTAAACCATTTCAACCTAATATCACTGAGTCTTGGACAAATAGCGAGAAAATGGTATGTGGCCCCGTGCGTCTCTCCGTTATGATGACTTTATCATTACCCCACCAAAACTGTAGATCCACCACTAGATATAATTCTCTTCGAGACCAAGTTAATGATGCGTCTAAAAAACTTTTGAATAATATTTTGAACAACATGCCAAATTAACTTCTTAATTTAACTTTTTAACAAATTGTGAGCGCCTATATTTTTACCAGCTCCACGAAGCATGTAATCATTTATACATTTTAATTCAGAAGGCTGTTGCCAAAATGGAGAACACTGAGAAAAAAATTATGATAAACCTTCTTCATACATTTTCTTACCGTCTGTCCCACTTTATATATATATTTTTAGAGAAAAGATTACACCTAGGGTCCTATTTCAAGATATCTGTAAATAAACTGACTATAGCCAGTGGGTTTGTGACATTATGTAGATGATGTGACGAGACCTGTACAATATGATGAAAATTTCTGGCCATTATTTCATTGAAATTGTAAAAATCAGTTTGATTTCATCTACTTTTTTTTTTTTTTTGTCCGAGGGCTGATTGTGTCACCGCGGCCAGAGTAGACTTATTGTGTGCTCTGTGTGCGGTCCCTACAGCAGTCCTGTATCTTCAATAAAGTCAAGGATTCTTCTGCAGGTTCCTTCCATTACCTGCTTCGGTTCCGTTATGGCAGACCCGAAGCAGTAAAATCTTCTACTTTCTAGTTCCCCGCACTGGCTTAGAATATGAACCAGAGTCTCATTTTCCTCGCGACAATTCCTGCACAGAGGGCTTCTAGCGATACCCATATTGTTCATAAGACAGTGTCCTGTAATCAGCCCTGTCATCCATTCTGCTCATATTCAGGAGTTTTCGGCTCCTCTTCTCTGAGGGTTCCGCTACAAAGAGTTTTGAATGTCTTTGCTTTGGGGGCCCTCTCCAGAACTGAATGTGTTTCCTGGTCAGCCAACGTTTTATTGCCGCCCTTGCGGTGCTCTTAGAGATCCCGCAGAAGGGTTAACCAGTTTCAAAATTGAAAAATGCATTTTTCAAGATTTTTTTTTCTACATATATCTACTATTTTAGATTAAAACAAAAAAAAAAAAAATTAACGGAGAAAAACTTTGCATCAGTATTTTGCATAACCAAAAGTTGAAAAAATAAAAGGCGATCGACCCGTAATTAAAAACACACTAAGGTTCATATGACCTACTTCAGAGCTCTGGTTTAGTTACCTGAGGTAGGGGGTCTTTAACGAGTACCTGATATGGCACAGCCTCGGAACCATTCCTTAACTTCCTATCCGAAGGACGGCGACCTCAAGGTTTTTTTATCTGCGATCATGAGCTCAGTAAGCAAGCAGGCTATTTACACAAAGGTAAATATTAGTATTTTGACAGTCTAGATGTGTTATTCGATGCAGGAAATTCAATGTTGATTTTTCAATGGAATTTCAAGTTTTCAGAAAAATAAAAGTTGGAAAAACAAACAATATTTGTCATATAGATGTGAAGTGGTGGCAACTGTATGTTAGCCCCAGACGAGTCAATAATAAAGAGAGAGAGAGAGAAGAGAACAATGCGAGGTCGACCTTTGGGGAGCCCCTCTGTGGGAAATGTCAGCCACTACCAGCAGGCGGCAAAACTCATCTCATCTCACTCATGAGTAGAAGTTGGGCCACTAGTGGCAGTAATAATCAGTATCCAATGCAGGGATTGATTTAACAATTGAGTGGTTGACGCGAAAAAGGTTCTAAGCGCCACTTTAGTCGAAAATGAGATTTCTGTGGAATAAGGTTCTATAGGCCTCTAGGGACTGTGTAGGGAAGTTTTTTTTGCCGTTTCAGCAGCAGTTGGTAGTATTGAGCCCACGTCAGCATTGTGCCTCATGGAAGAAGGTTCTAACAGCCACCAGTAGTTCTCAACATGGCAGCGGAAGGAAGTGTTATTTTGGCGTTTAGAACCTTTTTCGCGTCAACCACTCAATTGTATTTTTGCATTTTGATCCCCTGATTCCAAAAATGAAAGATAAAATTCCTGTCTGTCTGCGTCAGTAAAAACGATAACTCCCGAAAGAATATATTGACACGAAATTGTATAGGTACATCCTGGACACCATAAGGATGATTATCACTAAGGATATCCTTTAAGTAAGGATATAATTTTGATTATCAGCGTAAACGGCCGAAAGGAAGACGGGAAACAGAGAACCCTTATGCCAACTAATGCCGATACAACACCTTTTATCCCAATATTTACAACTCAGATCAACTCCAAACATACCTAAACCTGAATGCTCCTTTCTCACACAACAAAGCACTGACTCAACTCCGTCTATCTGGCAAGTACTGTCTTAAAATCAGTTACAAAAATAATGTATACACCCTTAATCCTCAGGAACTTTGTACAATCTGCAATAAAAATGAATTGAAAGAAGTATACCCCCTGTTAATATCCTGTCCGATCTACTCCCCCATTAGAAGCCACTTCCTGCCTCAGAGTATGAGTATAGACCGATCCAACTTTCATAACTTACTTCTGGCTCTTAATAAGGTTAAGGTTTATGACTCATGCCCGGGCTTTAACTACGAGGTCATATCGCCTACTACCAGAGCGCTCTTTCGTCACTCTGGTGGACATGAGCCCGACTCTACTATGGGAGTCCTAAATTTTGCCTACCCTAAATTTTTATTCACCTAGGGTAGGGGTCTTTAACGAGTACCTGACATCGTACAGGCTCGGGACCATCGCTTAACGTCCCATCCGAAGGACGGCGTGCTTAAGTTTATTTTACCTCCCAAATAAAATAAACTAAGGGCTTCGGTGAGGTTTCGAACCCATGAACTTCAGCTCAGAAGACAAGCACGCGGCTCTTAATAAGAAAGAGATCTAAAATATTTTCTATTATTTAATCAGCGCTTTGAAACTAAGATCATTCATTGTTAATAACGTTTAGGTTTCTTTTTTTTTTAACCTCTTCAATAAAATAAAGTAATTGAGACAAACAGTAAAGGCACAGAGAGCAATTTCAGCGGTCATCTCGTTATAGTCTTTTGGGAGACTGGCTCTGTAGCTGTGGACCCGCGACAATGTCTAAATACAGTCTAGGAACATTGTATCGCGACTGTGTCTATACAATGTTCCGCGACTTTGTCGCTAGGTGTGTACTAAACCTAAGACACCTATTGAAATTACAAAAAATGATGTTTCACCAATGAATTTTTTTCAGAAGGTAAAAAACAAGACATGAGCACGTCGTCCTCGATTCTGAGGCTGTACGATATTAGGTACTCATTAAATACCCCTACCCTAATTAAACCTGGAGAGCAACGAGCGTTCTGGTACGCCACCCCTGGCGCCACTCCATTCTTATTAAAAAGTCAACTAGGGAGAGTTGGTTTTCTAACCTCAACCTGCAGTAAAATGAGATGGTGGCGGGGGGGCATAGAAATAAAACGTAGTGGTTAGAATGGTTGAGTATAAGTGTGCTCCATGTAGTGGAACTGCGGAATGAAGGGGTAAGGGTACTCCAGATTAAAACTACTTACTACACTTCCAGCTTGGTTAACTTTCAGGCCCCGGTGTTGAGTTAGAGCGCTCACAATGTTCTAGGCGCATATGAGTACACACAAACAGACACATACGAGGTGTGTTCAAAAAATAACACGAATATTTGGTTTTTGATAAGAATTTTATTTATTTGTCTGCATCATTGTTATCCCCTTCAAAATAGTCCTCATTAGATATTATACACTTATGCCAGCGCTTCTTCCAATCTGCGAATCACTCCTGGAACTCGATCTTTGAGATAGCATTTAGCTCTCTCAGAGATGCGCTTTTAATCTCATCTATGCTTGTGAAAAGACGGCCCCTTGTTGGGAACAGGAAACAGTCACATGGAGCCATGTCTGGCGAATATGGAGGCTGGGGCATCATTACAGTGTTGTTTTTGGCTAAAAATTCACGAACAAGAAATGAAGTGTGAGGAGGTGCATTATCGTGGTGTAAAAGGCATGAATTGTTTCGCCACAAATTCGGATTGCTTCACGCAGTAAGGTAGTACTCCTTATTGATCGTTTGACCTTGTGGCAAGAACTCATGGTGCACTACGCCGTTAAAATCGAAAAACACAGCATGACCTTCACATTCGACCGCACTTATCGAGCTTTTATACCACTCGTAAACCCTAGTTTTACTCATAGCAGACTCACCAAAAGCAATATTCATCATTTCTAAAACTTTGCTGCACTGTATTCCATTCTTATAGCAAAATTTAATCCAAATTCTCTGATCCATTTTGTAAACAAATAAATGCAACCTCTTTGACAGCTGACAGCAGACTAAACATCCGGTTTGGCTAACAATGTACAGATACTTTTCAGACATGTTTACCAACACAACAACGAAAACACCTCGTATCTATAATGTATTACTAAGAACTTAAAAAATATTTATACATGAATATCTAACATATAACGCATAGAGTCATGGGTATAAAATACTTTGGTGGGGCTTATCAACAGAAAGTAAGTTCCAAAGGGATGTACTTTGGTTAGTACTTGACTTAACAACACATATTGAATAACTGAAGTGTTGTTGTTGACTGGTGTGAGTAGCTCTTGAAGAGGTGTCCATGTCCTGGGGAGGGTGAGAGGGCAGGAGGGAGAAAGGACAAAGAACGCCTGATTGGAGCGCCGTCGGCAGCTGCCTGAGTTTAAATCACATCAACAGAGCAGAGGGGGGGAGGGGGGTTATTGTGTGCTGCCTGTAGAGGGTCCTACCTGGACTCCAGGGTCCAGGGTGTTGGAGTTCCTCCAAACCTCTGCGGGGGAGACATACCTCTCGGCTCTCCATTATCCACTCACTTCTGGTACCTAGAGGTCATTCTTCAGACAACACCTGGCCATAGACCCCTCAGGTAGGACCTACTTATAACTCTCTCAAACTCTCGTAAACAGTTCCTCTTCACAATTGTATTGACTGCTGGAATGTTTCTCTCACAAGAATGTGAAGGACAGACCTTAGTGGAAGTAACTTTATAATTTAATTTTTATGTAGGTATTTCAATAATTACTATCTTATAGCCCTTTTTGGTCTCATTTATTCTTTTTCTTTATTTTTTCTTCATTACCATACACCAAAAACACAATATTTCGTCCTACCAGGACATTTTCAAGTACATCACTGAAAAAATATTACATCCACAATCACTTTCACAATCTAAACAAGTTAGCCATATCATAAAATACTTTGTATCTTTTACTTACTTTTTTTTTTTTCATTACATATATGTTAAAACTCCTTTTTTTTTCTTAAAATATATTCTAATATATCGTGTCATTTTTTTAATATTGTGCATCTGGAAAAAGCAATTCTTAATTAATCTCACTATATTTTTTTCTTTTTTAAAAAATCTTTTAATTCTATGAAGTTATTTTAATTATATGTTTAACATACCTGATAAAAATAGGTATGTTAAACATATAATTAAAATAACTTCATAGAATTAAAAGATTTTTTGACGAAATATTGTGTTTTTGGTGTATGGTACTGAAGAAAAAATATAGAAAAAGAATAAATGAGACCAAAAAGGGCTATAAGATGGTAATTATTGAAATACCTACATAAAAATAAAAACTTAATAGGTCTCAAACAATCGTATATATGATACGAAATTGAAGATAAATTTATAATTTAACTAAATCAGAACAACTGCCGACATATTCAAAGTATCGGTACGAAGTTTTTATGTAAATATCAGCAAAATCGGGCTAAGGGAAGGGGAGATCAGAGAGGACTCAACTTAAAAACCCTAATGACTATCGATATAATAATTACATCGATATAAAATTTTGTTTGAGAATTCCATCCCCATGAAAGCAACTAACTATTGATTTTCAGAAGAGGTTTTAAAGAAAAAGCGAAACTTTATTTGCTACTTCACCGATTTTTTAAATTTTAATTCTGAAAAATATATTGGCTAAAAAATTGATAGAAGTGTGGAAAGTCATTTATATTGTTGTGACGTAATTTTTGATGTGGTCAAATGGCAAAAATTTGCAGAAAAAGTCAAAAGTTTTAATCCAAAGACGCAGGTTGTCATGTGTTAGATAACCGAAGTGAAGAGAATGACATTGTACGTTCATTTATGTTTATCGTTATGTCTATTGGCGGTTATTGGTGTTTTGAGTTAAGCCCATCTCTGTACTTCCTCCCCTTTGGCCGATTTGGCTGAAAATCAATAAGTGCCCTTTTTAGAGGGTTCTGGATGCATCTATAAAATTTCGTGTCGATACATTCATTCTTTCGGGAGTTGTGTTCACGGTAACACACAGACAGAATTTTTCTCATTTTCGAAATCAGGAGGTTGGAAAACATGAAATTCTGTTGAAAACTCAACATCGAATTTCTGAACAATTACATAACTTCCCCTATACTAGCTGAGAAAGTAAAATAAATTGATATGAAAATGGCTGGCCTCTTTTATTAATCTTTGCTAGCTGGCTTTCGAGGTTGCCCTCATCAGCAGGCAAACTGGTAAAATAATTTTGAAAACAATATAATTTAAAATGTTTTAATAGATAAGATTTAAAAATTTGAATAAAGGTATATTTAAAATTTCATGGATGTGTTATTCGTGTTCCCCATTCTTGTTATTTTAAATTGTTAAATTGTTTTTTAACATCCGATGCAAAAGGAGGGGTGTTAGTTTGAAGACTTTGTCTGTGTGTGTGTCTTTCTGTGGCATCGTAGCTCCAAGACGGCTGAATCGATTTCAAAGCGGTTTTTTTGTTTCAAAAGCTGGTATTTGCGAGATGGTTCTTAGCCATGTTTGATGGAAATCGGGGATGCCGTTTTCAAGATCTTCAGGTTTCATCAGAGAGTGTAGGGATCTCGCCTCTATTACAGCTCAGAGACTGGAGTTTGACTTCAAATGTTTATAAGGCCAAGTCCCTCCCCACAAAAAAAATTAATGAACAAAAAAAGGATGTAAATTGACTTTTAATCAAAACACCAAAGACCGGACTTTTTTTTTTATTATTTAAATAAATAAAATCAGGATTTTTGCAGGGGGTGTGTCATCGTCCTTCTGCCCTCAAAATTTTATTGTGTTGGGATTTTTTCACATTTTAAATTAAAAATTTTTCAAATAGCTTTATATACATCAACAGAAGATCGCCGCTCAAGTACACTTGCAGCATTCTTCTTTACACATCTCTACTCAGACCACTATTCACATATGCAGCACCCATCTGGCTAACAACAAACAAAACAAACATTCAAAAACTTCGAAGATTTGAAAACAAGGTTCTCCGTTTGGCAGTAAACGCACGCTGGTTCGTCCGGAACACCCAAATTCGTCGAGAAACCGGCCTTTCAGATATCGCAGACTTCCTGAAAAGTCTTACCACGTCTCACCACAAAGGGCTATCTTTGGTATCGGGAGCTCAATTTTATCGATTGGGCCAACCAACCCAAAACAACCTAAAACCTCGCCTTTACCAGCACACCTTGTACTCAACTATTTATTTATTTTATTTTATTTTATTTATTTATTCTTTTTTCTTGCTGTGTAGAGTGCTTTGTGCACTGGGAACAGAAATAAATATTTTTTTTTGTATACGTTTATTGTAATTTTTAAATATAATTTCTTAAAACATTTTAATTTATGTTGTTTTCAAAATTATTTTACCAGACTGTCTGATGATAAGGGCAACCTCGAAAGCTGGCTATCGAAAATGATTAAAATCTGTGAGAGATCAGTCTATATTTTATTTTACAACCTGTAAAAGGAATTGATACAGAAGGGCTTACATTTGAGGATAAAAAGAAAGTTGTGGGTGTTTACTTGAGAACAAGGGTGAGTGGAAGTAGAAGAGGGGAAACCACAAAGGGAGGATTATGGGATTACAATATAGAGGGCGTGGTCGGAGGGAGGAGCCAATTACAGGGGCCTCCGCGAGTCCCTAACTGGTAAAGTGGTTGAGGTTTGTGAAGAAGGGGGCTCTGAGCATTAGCTGCCGGATAATCGGATTAGGAGGCCCCCCCCGTCTGCTACCTAGCTAGCTCTGTTTGTTGGATAAACCACTTAGCTGCCTACCTCGCCTTCCCGCAAGTCCTCAGCCCTCAGCCCTATTGTCCTCAGCGCTTGTCGAAATCAAAGATCCGCAAAGTCTTTCATCCTGAACACTGTAGCGCCATACCTACCTGAAGATAATTCCTTCTAGTGTAATCCCTTTATAGTCCTGCGGCAGCTTCTTGATCTTGCAGAAATCTGCCTGTACCAACAAACAGCGAACAACAGATACCCAACACCAAAAGACGTAAAAGGGATCTTATATCGTGAGCAATTCCATCTGATACGTTTCACAGCGTAGATCATTCTTTTCATACGGTTTTCTTCATCCTGAACACTGTTGCGCCATATCTACCTGAAGATAATTCCTTCTAGTGTAATCCCTTTATAGTCCTGCGGGAGCTTCTTGATCTTGCAGATATCTGAATGTACCAACAAACAGTGAACAACAGACACCCAACACCAAAAGTCGTAAAAGGGAGCTTATATCGCAAGAAATTCCATCTAATACGTTTCACAGCGTAGATCATTCGTTCCATACTGTTTTCTTACTCTTCGCAGAGGCCACATTCGCAAAGTCTTTCATCTTGAACACTAGCCCCATACCTACCTCAAGATAATTCCACCTAGTGTAATTCCTTTATAGTCCTGGGGGAGCTTCTGGATCTTGCAGATATCTGCATGTACCAAAAAACAGCCAACAACAGATACCCAACACCAAAAAGGCGTAAAAGGGATCTTATATCGTGAGCAATTCCATCTGATACGTTTCACAGCGTAGATCATACGTTCCATACTGTTTTCTTACTCTTCGCAGAGGCCACATTCGCAAAGTCTTTCATCCTGAAAACTGTTGCGCCATATCTACCTGAAGATAATTCCTTCTAGTGTAATCCCTTTGTAGTTCTGCGGGAGCTTCTTGATGGAGCGATTTAATATCAATCACGCTTACACATCTCTCTCTCTTTCTCTCTCTCTCTCTCCTCTCACTTCTCAAAATCATTTCATATTGGCATTATTAAATATATAAAAGTATTGAGTTAGCGTCAGCGTTCTTTGAGGCGTTATAACAGTGAGGAGCTGTATTAGTTTTATCTGAGGTACGCTAACAGTTGGAAATTATATATATATATTTTTTTTTAGTTATTGAAATATTTTATTATGCATATTTACAATCGATACAGACCATAAGTAAATTTGTTGATAATAGGTAATGGAACAATTTATGTACAAAGATAACTAAATACAAGAGAGAAAAAAATAAAATAAAATGAATAAGGTTAGGTTAGGTTTTATGACTCATGCCCGGGCTTTAACAACGAGGTCATATCGCCTACTACCAGAGCGCTCTTTCGTCACTCTGGTGGACATGAGCCCGACTCTACTGTGGGAGTCCTAAATTTTGCCTACCCTAAATTTTTCATTCACCTAGGGCAGGGGTCTTTAACGAGTACCTGACATCGTACAGGCTCGGGACCATCGCTTAACTTCCCATCCGAAGGACGGCGTGCTTAAGTTTATTTTACCTCCCAGATAAAATAAACTAAGGGCCTCGGTCGGGTTACGAACCCACGACCTTGAGCTCAGAAGTCAAGCACGCATACCACTGAGCTACCGGCGCTCTCAAAATCTGAATTTAAAGACCTTTTAAAAGCGGCAAAACAAGAAAAAAATTACTAAATTCTTTAAACCCTTGCCTAAAGCTGACAAAAACGAATAATAATAATTAAAAGAAATAATAATAATAATTAAAAGAATAATAATTAAAACAAAAAAATAAAAAATTAAAAAATGATAATAATAATAAAAATGTCTCCGAAGTCATAAAGAATATGTAGAAAATAATAACTATGTATACAATGAGAAAATAATTACAACGATAATAATAAAAAATATTAAAAAAATAAAATAATATAATAATAATAATAATAATAATAAGAAGAAGAAGAAGAAGAAGAATAAGAATATAAAAAATTAGCTTAAAATATATATGTATATATATAATAAATACATTCATAAAAAAAATAATAATAATAATATAATAATAAGAATAGGTACAAATAAAAATATTTAAAAAATAATAAAATATAATAATAAAAGAAAATTTAATAAGGAACATTTTTGGCATGAAACAATTTTTCGAAAAAACTCACCGTTTTCGGGTATATCAAAAATACGTCTAAAAATATGAGTTTCAAAACTACATTTCGAAACGGTTTGCGGCATTTATTTCGAAAAAAATGTATTTCATGTAAAATATGTATTTTATGTTTCTCTTCAACTTTTGACAATAAATATAAACTGTATCCTTGTTAAAGGTACTTAGGCCCCGAAGTAATGTGGCCTCAACTTGGTCCGGCCAAAATCTTTTAGATTTAAGTGAGCACCATCATATACATACACACATTCAGAGATGATCGCGAAACTGATCAAAACGTATTCAGGGTACCTTAAAACGTGAAAATTCGTTGAAAACTCGATCTCGGATTTTCGCACGATTACCATTGGTACTATTAGTAAAATGAAAGATATTCAAACATATAATTGTCATAAAGCTCATGACAGCAGAATAACTTTTGTGGGTAATACTGTTAAGGAGCGAAAAGGTGAAGAAGAAACGGGTGGATGAATCCTGTTGAGGATAAGAAAGGTTAAAGAGAGTTTTAAAAGTCATTTTGCAGTAATGAGATAAGTTGCAGAGGTTATATATATTAAAGTCTGTGTCTTGGAGATTAGTTGGACTAAGTCCCGGCAGTCTCTTGGTGGTTGGGGGTGGACCAATTATCGAAAGGGTGTACCCCCCCGAACCCACCCTTTGCCTCCTTAAGAAGTTGGAAGTAAGGAGAGTCTCCCGGGGGTAGTTCCACCAAGTCGAAAAACTTACATTAGACCAGAGGGCAAAGGGAAGAAGGGTAGAGTAGAAAGGGACTTTCTGGGGCACCGCTCTTTAAACAAATGGCCGCCATTACTCAAGTCATGTCTGCGCAGCCTCCAGGCTTAGTTCTTACTGAGAGACCTTTCTGCAGGCTCTAATCAGGCTATAGCCTTCCATTAGGTTGATAGTGCCCGGCCCTTTTGATATATGCTATAGAGCAAGTTATGTAATCGATCAGAAATTCGATGTTGAGTATTCACTCGAATTTCATGATTTCCACCTCCCGATTGAATGTATCGACACAAAATAATACCCAAAGGACAATACCACTACAGAGTATAGGAGACAGTAACGACAAAGCCATGGTTCCACCCACACAGTAAGACACTGACGACTAAACAGGTCATATACTTGACACGACTGAGGACCGGACATGCCAGAACAAACAAATACTTACATCTAATCAAAATAAAACCATCCCCAAACTGTGAACACTGCGATGAGACTGAGGACGTAGTCCACATTTTCACTAAGTGCAAAAAGTACGACAACCAGAGACAACATGAGATGCTACTATCCAACGAAAACACATTTCTTCACACAATAGCTAACATTAATAACATAGAAAACGTTAACAAACTCTTTAAATTTATTACCAAATCAAAAATAGAATTGTAATAAGAAGATAAATGGACTACTACATACTCGCTCCGGCTTTATAGGACTACAATTAGTCTTACGGCAAAATAAAAAATAAAAAAAGTAAAATAAAAAAATAAATCATATCATGTATTGATAAGGACGACACATATTAATTTTCCGGGAAATCCAACACAGAAAAGTACGATGTTTGTGAATTTGGCAATATAAAAGTTAAACACAGATCACAAAAATGTATTCTGACATTGACACAGATACCCCAATAACTGCCATTGTAAAAAATATATCGGCATGAAATTTGTAGTACCTACCTGATTAAGACACATCGATTTTCAACCATTTCTGTGATTTGCTTTTAGAAGAAGAGCGAAAGTTTATTTGATTAAATCGCTCTGGGGAAGTACATTGCCGGTGATTTTCCGAGATATTCTCGGGCTTTAACTACGAGGTCATATCGCCTACTACCAGAGCGCTCTTTCGTCACTCTGGTGGACATGAGCCCGACTCTACTGTAGGAGTCCTAAATTTTGCCTACCCTAAATTTTTATTCACTTAGGGCAGGAGTCTTTAACGAGTACCTGACATCGTAAAGGCTCGGCACCATCGCTTAACGTCCCATCCGGCGTGCTTAAGTTTATTTTACCTCCCAGATAAAATAAACTAAGGGCCTCGGTCGGGTTTCGAACCCATGTTCTTGAGCTCAGAAGACAAGCACGCATACTATTTAGCTACCGGCGCCCTCAATGCTGGTATTTGCGAGATGGTTCTTAGCCATGTTTGGTGGAAATATGGTATGCCGTTTCCAAGCAAGATCTTCAGGTTTCATCAGACCCTGTCTAGGGATCTCGGCCTCTATTACAGCTAGAGACTTGGAGTTTGACCTCAAATCTATATAAGGCCAAGCTTCTCCCTCCCCCCTCCCCCCAAGGTTTTTGTAAAAAGAACATAATTAACAAAAAAAGAATGTTAATGGACTTTTAATCAAAACACCAAAGACCGGACTTTTTTATTATTATTTAAATGTGTCGTCGTCGTCCCGGCCCAAAATTTTATTGTTTCGGGGGTTCTTTCAATTTTTAATTTAACTTTTCATTCAGGCAATATTTCTAGTTGCGGCACAATATTTATTTGTTTATTTATTATTTATTTTGATCTTTTAATAATAATTATGGATCGAATTACCAATTGATGATGATGATATGACGATGTGTGGTTGTTTGGAAGGATCCAGACCCTATATACTTGAGACAGATATTAATCCCATTTAAGCTAATGACAAAAGAGCCTCCGTCCGCTCTCCCCCTCAGTCTGATTATATTAACGCCGGTACGACCTATGATGAATGTTGGCCTCGTGTCAGGCTGTATGCATCCTGCTCCAATCACTCGGCAAGTGTCCCTGCAACCTCCTCCCCCTTCCCCCTGGCTCAGTGCAATTCTCAATGAATTTTTACCCCATCAGACCACCCCCCCCCCTCCCCCCCCCTCCCCCCCCCCCCCCCCCACCGGCACAAATTGCAATTGTTCATGGCAAAGATTCGGGGGAGTATGTTGCTAGAGTGCTTTTTGAGATCCGTGGCAAAAGAATCAACCACGAATCGGAAACTAATATGAGTTATGTGTGAGTCTGGAGGATTTGTTAATAGGTCAAGTCTTCACAGAAATAAGAACTTTAAATAAATAATAATAATAATAAACATTAAATAAATAGTGAACCTCTGTAAGTCTTCTGTAATGAAATTTAGTCTCGTTGATGTACTTGCTGCGTAACTGTTGCGCGCGCAGCTCACACACACAACTATGCACTTTTTTATCTGTGATGTCAGCTGTTTTTGAGCATTTCTATTGTATTTTTACAACATTATTAATCATGTTCACCATTGTAGTAAATTTAATTAAAATATCAATATTACGAACTATAATATGATCTTTCGGTAAGAAACGTTTAGGTTAAGGTGCTTCGATAGTTTAAATTAATAACAATAAATAAAATTTATGGTAAAAGAAAATAATATAGCAGTGTAAATCTAAAAAAATATATTATTTATATGATACGATACAATATTGTTATTAATATAGGTTAGGTTAGGTTAGGTTTTATGACTCATGCCCGGGCTTTAACTACGAGGTCATATCGCCTACTACTAGAGCGCTCTTTCGTCACTCTGGTGGACATGAGCCCGACTCTACTGTGGGAGCCCTAAATTTTTTATTCACCTAGGGCAGGGGTCTTGAACGAGTACCTGACATCGTACAGGCTCGGGACCATCGTTTAACGTCCCATTCGAAGGACGGCGTGCTTAAGTTTTTTTTACCTCTCAGATAAAATAAACTAAGGGCCTCGGTCGGGTTTCGAATCAACGTTCTTGAGCTCAGAAGACAAGCACGCATACCAATGAGCTACCAGCGCCCTCGATAAATAATATATTTGTTGTCATATTGTCACAACAAATAATATAATGTTTTAATGACAATGACAAACTTAATCTACAATACGATTCGAAGCATGTCAACAACTAATTCGTAAACGACCATCGACGCTGCATTCTCGCGGTATTTAGAGACACTACAATCACAGTTGTATATATCTTATTTTAGCTATCATAAACCTATAATTTCATGTATAAAAGAAATTTAAGTAATATACGGTATAAAAATATGTTTTTTTTTTTTAAAAAAAGGCATTTAAAAATTAATAAAAATATTCATACAAAGGAAGAAATTAAGAAAAAATTATTTCCTTTTGTTGTAGATTTCTCTCCGATTATTAGCCAGGGTGCGCTGTTGATGAACATAAAAACCGGACGGATGGGCAAACATCTAGAACAACTTGTCTATTGTTTAACTTTCCACTAAAAAGTTTAGTTTAACTTTCCACTAAAAACTTTCAACAGTTGCTTTCTAATGAATAATCCACTCATCGTTGTTGTTGTTGCAACTTTTTACAAACTATTAAACAAGAAAATGAACGGTTAACTGTTAGTCTCAATATACTTCGTTGTAGATATTGCCATTCAAGTGAACGGAAAGTAGACAGTTATAGTTGTCGCTCTCCCACCAAAAACAGTCGACAGTTGAAACGTCATACTAAATTTTGAGTCGAGACATTAGGGTTTTTGTGTTGAGGCCCCCTCCCCTTCCCTTGGGCCGATTTTGCAAAAAATTAATAGGTGCCATCCTTATAGGGTTTTGAATTTCATGTTGATACATTCATTACAACGGCACACAGTGTGAAATTTAGGAGTTTTGATTTTCAAAATTTAAGCCCCCGCTCAATTGTTGATCAATTTGGATGAAACTAGGTGCAAAATATTTGTGAAAGCTGGCTTTTTATCAGATAATTGCGGGTTTCAAAATCAAGGTATTATATGCCAGTGGCAAAAATAGCCAATATATTGAATTTGGACCACTTTAGGTTAAAATGACGACATTAGAACCACTTTTTGCTAAAATAAATATTGAATTCGTAATCAGCGACCCAAAAACCATTTATTTAAGTTGTAAAAATCCGTTAACAAAAACTTAAAGAAAAAAAATTAAAATTTTTTTGTCATGTTTTTGTTAACGGATTTTTATTATAATACCTTGTTATTTTTATTATAACACCTACCTATTATAATAACGGATTTTTATTATAATACCTTGTTATTTTTATTATAACACCTACCTATTATAATAACGGATTTTTATTATAATACCTTGTTATTTTTATTATAACACCTACCTATTATAATAACGGATTTTTATTATAATACCTTGTTATTTTTATTATAACACCTACCTATTATAATAACGGATTATATTATAATACCTTGTTATTTTTATTATAACACCTACCTATTATAATAACGGATTATATTATAATACCTTGTTATTTTTATTATAACACCTACCTATTATAATAACGGATTATATTATAATACCTTGTTATTTTTATTATAACACCTACCTATTATAATAACGGATTATATTATAATACCTTGTTATTTTTATTATAACACCTACCTATTATAATAACGGATTTTTATTATAATACCTTGTTATTTTTATTATAACACCTACCTATTATAATAACGGATTTTTATTATAATACCTTGTTATTTTTATTATAACACCTACCTATTATAATAACGGATTTTTATTATAATACCTTGTTATTTTTATTATAACACCTACCTATTATAATAACGGATTATATTATAATACCTTGTTATTTTTATTATAACACCTACCTATTATAATAACGGATTATATTATAATACCTTGTTATTTTTATTATAACACCTACCTATTATAATAACGGATTATATTATAATACCTTGTTATTTTTATTATAACACCTACCTATTATAATAACGGATTATATTATAATACCTTGTTATTTTTATTATAACACCTACCTATTATAATAACGGATTATATTATAATACCTTGTTATTTTTATTATAACACCTACCTATTATAATAACGGATTATATTATAATACCTTGTTATTTTTATTATAACACCTACCTATTATAATAACGGATTATATTATAATACCTTGTTATTTTTATTATAACACCTACCTATTATAATAACGGATTATATTATAATACCTTGTTATTTTTATTATAACACCTACCTATTATAATAACGGATTATATTATAATACCTTGTTATTTTTATTATAACACCTACCTATTATAATAACGGATTATATTATAATACCTTGTTATTTTTATTATAACACCTACCTATTATAATAACGGATTATATTATAATACCTTGTTATTTTTATTATAACACCTACCTATTATAATAACGGATTTTTATTATAATACCTTGTTATTTTTATTATAACACCTACCTATTATAATAACGGATTTTTATTATAATACCTTGTTATTTTTATTATAACACCTACCTATTATAATAACGGATTTTTATTATAATACCTTGTTATTTTTATTATAACACCTACCTATTATAATAACGGATTATATTATAATACCTTGTTATTTTTATTATAACACCTACCTATTATAATAACGGATTATATTATAATACTTTAATTGTGAAACCCGCAGTTACCTGATAAAAAGCCAGCTTTCACAAATATTTTGCACCTAGTTTCATCCAAATTGATCAAAAATTAAGCGGGGGCTCGAATTTTGAGAATCAAAACTCATAAATTTTACACTGTGAGGCAGTTTTAGGGATTTTTGAGTTGATCCTCCTCAAATCCCCCCCCCCCCCCCCCCTTCGGTTGATTCCGCTGAAAATTATCAGATGGGGCCTTTAGAAGGTTTTGAACATAGATATAAAATTTCGTGTCGATATATCCTTTAGAACGGCAGTTATTATAGTTTTAATTTGATATGCAAATAATGGCTGGGGTTAGGAGCGTTATTTCTTTTTTCAAGTGAATCAATGAAAAATGGGAACGTCATAAATGTAACGTCGATGAATGGGCTAGATGTCGGCAAACGGTCGGTTGGGTTTAGGGGGAGAGCGAAAACAAAATTGAATAAATCGTTTTTAGTAAGTACAATACCAATGACGTAACTATAGTTTCATAGATATAGATACATACAATCCAAACATCTTTTCATTCACTTATTCTACTAGCCCATCGAATGCTGGTTAAGTGATTGATGTAATGACTAACTAGTCATTCAAAAGTGAACGTTATGCACCTGTTGATTTTGTGTTTCCGGTCACATGACCGACACTTGACTTCATATTGTCCACATCATTTCCTCATCACAATGTTCAGCCTCATCAGAAGTACAGTCAAACCAATAACATTAAAAAGAAGAAAGGTGTAGAGGGAGAGAGCAAACTTCTCTTGTGTCCTTTTGTTAACATTTAAAAATCTATGGAAAGTGGATAATCATAGGAGGGACCTCAACTCAATAATCCTTAATAACTGTTGATGTAACGAATATATAGACACTAAATTTAGTACGACGCACACTGGGGCAAGAGGTCTCAAAACCAGGCCAAAATATAAAAAAAACAGATGTAGATTTTAAGGAGGGAGTGAAGGTGGGTTTACTTGCATACACCTGTACAAACATAAACAAGACCATTGCAGCCTTTTAATACCCTCTACATTGCCTCAGTCTATATTATATAGTGTCAAAACCCAATCTTTTTAATTATTTTATTGTCTTAAATATGGAGATCTCGTTTCAAGGTAAACTGTACTGAATTATAATCACAATCACTGCTTAGTAAAAAACTCCTGAAAAAAATCAGCTTTTAACAAAAACTGATTTTTTGTTGTTGCCGGGCATTGCTTTCATCTTCTTAAAGTATTTTCATCAGATAACCATTAAATGAAATCAGTTTTTGCGAAAATATGCTAATTTGGGAGAAACTTAATTTTAAAGTTATAAATTCGTCCGAAGAAGACGCAGACGCAGAAAATGAAGCTATTGCAATTTGTAATTTCAGTTACCTAATATGAATTGTATATTTCTCATTAGCTGTATGAGCTACAACACGTGTAGATCTCCTCTTGAGGAACCGATGTACCTATTTGTCAAAATACACTACTCAATGAAGGGCCGGGGATTTTTTAAAGTATTTTTTTCGTGTTCAGCACACCAAAAACATAAAGTATATAGGTTTCATAATTTTGGCCAGAAATTCGTTCATTTTGCCTCAGTGTGCGACGATTCAGTAGTTCTTGAGTAAGACACCTATTGATTTTCAACCAAAACGAAAAATTTAAGGAGGGCTCAATTTCAAAAACTTTTCATAGGGGATTTGTGTATATGGATTCAGAAATTCATAAATAAGTTACATGCTGACTTTCAGCTATATAATTTTAAGGAGAAGAAAGTTTTAAAGAAAGAAAGTTAACATAATTTTATTAGATATTATTTTAGCTGGGAAAGTATATCATCAATGATTCACTGATGACTTTTATCTCCTCACTAAATGATCTGTCAGAAATTCGTTGCCGTTTTCATGTTCTCCAACCACCTGATTCCAAAAATTAAATATATATATATATATAAAATTTGTAACAGACACATTGTAATTGAGTTCTGTTTGTGTATAATATATACATATTATGTATAATTATAATAATATTAGTTGTTCAATTATAAATGTTGTTTATGCAATTGCATTTTTTTAAAGCATTTTGTTTATGCAATTGCATTTTTTTAAAGCATTTTGTTTAATGATTGAACCCCACCCCTCAAACTGTTGTCTGCTTTAAAAAAATGCAATTGCATAAACAAAATTTATAGTTGAACAAAGTGTTTGTTACAAATTTTATATGAAGACATAAGATGTCCTTTTTTAGTTTGAATATTTTCATTTATTTTATTAGATTTTAATTTAAAACAATTATTCATTCATCTACATGGACCAGTGTTCATATTATGTATTGGGAACTAATTGACAGTAAATAATTGAAGGAGATAATTTTCTTGAACGGTTCCTTGAAAATTAAATTGTATCATGAGGATCATTTTAATTAATTTTTAATTTTCGTTTAGAAAAATCTTCATAATATAAATGTATTTTCATAGTTTTTATATAAACAAACCAAAAACCGAAATAACTATTGATGAAATGAATGTGTCGATATGAATTTTTGAATGAGGATTCAGAAGTGTTTGTGTAAGACACCTAAAGATTTTCAACCAAATCGGTAAATTGGTGTCAGAGAGAAAGCGAAAACTTTATTAATTAATTCGAGCTGAGGGAGATTTACCGATTTTTTTTTTTTTTTTGGTTGCTCTTAATCAAATTGGGTTTTAAGTGGATTATTGGTGGATAGCGATGTTGTGATGGTTTATTGCCATCGATGGTTCCTGTTCCACGGAGCGTGTCCAGTTGTCCACTGCTGACTGGAAACCCATTAGTATCCACATTCCGATTGGTGGTCACTACATTACATCCTAGAGACAGACAGGGGACCTCCTGATCTGCATATCTACTGTCGGTCGTTTGTCATCTCTTCCTACAGACTCCTCTCTCACATTATGCATTCTGATTCCTCTTCGACAACACAAGCTACCCCACTTATCATTACTTTTCAATAATGTGACATTTCATTGACAATCAATCCAATATACGGAAGTATTAGTTATCATGACTTCGAGGTCATATCGTCTACTACCAGAGCGACGGAAGAGCGCTCTTCCGTCGCTCTGGTGAACATGACTTTACTATAGGAGTCATAATTTTCGACTACCCTAAATTTTTATTTTTATTTAGGGTAGGGGTTTTTATCGTACAGGCACGGAACCATCGCTTAATGTCCCATCAAATTTTTTTCACCTCTCAGATAAAAAACTTAAGAGCCTTGGCTGGGTTTCGAACTCGCCATCTTGAGTTTAGTAAGCAAGCATGCATACTACTAAGCTACCGGCGCCCTCTAAGTAAGTATTATAATCGTATAAAAATCCGAATGTCGAGTTTTAAGGTCGATTTGTTCCATTTTAAGGTCATTCACGATAAAGATGTTACATATACCTACTAACTTATTATCCTAAACCTAATAAGAACATAATAAAAAAGTTGATAAATAAAATAACTGTTATTACTTTATATATATATATATATGTAGTAGGCATACATAGTAGTATACTAAAGCAGCCTCTATAATAGCAGTAGCTGATTGTATTATTAGTGAGTGATAAAGCAGTATGCTTAAATCCAAAGAACCCTCTGCTATCTTTACCAAATGTTCCAATTCCAGTCCTCTGTTCCAGAGGCACACCAGATCCCGTCCTTCAGACCTCTTCATCCCCTCCCATCGCTCCTCGGCCTTCCACAATTCATTTCTTGTCCAAGCCTTCTCTCTCTACAACTCCCTGCCTCCCCCAATTCGTCACTCTCCTTCCATGGCTTCCTTCAGACCTCTTCATCCCCTCCCATCGCTCCTCGGCCTTCCACAACTCATTTCTTGTCCAAGCCTCCTCTCTCTACAACTCCCTGCCTCCCCCAACTCGTCACTCTCCTTCCGTGGCTTCCTTCAAATCCTCACTATTCCAATTCCTATTCCCTAAACAATCCACTCTCATTTGATTAGTTCTTCATCTCTCTATTTTCCCATTCGTCAACATCAATTATCTAATTATTTAAGTTATTTACTTATCCCATTTTTTAAATTCTCTATTCTTTATTTTTTTTATTTCTTTCTCTTTATTTCCTAAATTATATCATAATAATATTATACCTATTTTACAAATTTATATTATACTTTTATCATTCATTTATTTATTTTATTAGTATTATTGTTTCTCTCCGATATTTTTTTGGTTTAGCCCCTACTCTTTTGTAAGTAACCATCCTTGTATGCTCCATCGATTTTTATTAATTTATTATTATTATTTTATTATTTTTCTTCATATTTCTAGATTTTTTATTATGTATATACACTCTTCTATTTGTATATATTTTTTTATTTCTTCATAACTAAGCGGTTCATTATAATTTTTTATTATTGTCTAGTTTTTCTCTACTGTAGCACTAATTTATTTATTTTTGTATTTATTTCATTGTTTTCTTTATTTTTGACTCCGTATGTATTTATTCTTAAGGGACCTCGGTCCCACAATAAAATTTCTTTTCATTTCATCCAACAACAAGACTGAAACCTTCCTAATACTGACTGAGACACAATGATAACACACAACACTGATTAGAGGTACCTCTGAAACTGATAACAGATAAACCTAAAACCCTGACTAGTCGTTGACGCAAGCACTGGTTGCTTGCATCTGATTGGGTAGTCCTTCTCCTATTTCCCGCCCCGCTGACCACCCCATTCGCTACCTTATTAATTACAATATAAGACTCAGTCACCCTAAGTTGATACCAAATGTTACCCCCACCCTTCGCCCTTCTACCCCCACCCTACTCTATGATTTAGAAATTAACACAACAATGATCCTCCCTCCGTCTGTCAAACTTTATGATCCCTATTATTCTTTTTTTTCTTTTCTTTTTTTCATTCGTATTTTCATTTTTTCTATTGCTCTGTGTAACAAAGTTATTAACACGATTCGTGTTGTATAACATTTTCTGACCAAACATTTAAGTTGAAGCACATTATCTTTATTACTTACCATCTGTTCCGAATCAAGGAATCAGGTTAAGTTGTTTCCAGTTTGCCCCAGCCAGTAATATCCCTGTTATGTTCCATTAAGCTCAGATTTGTTTTTGACTTCCCCATCTATACGAAGTATTGAAGAGTTATGTAAACGGTATTCGATGTCGAGTTTTCACTCGGGTTTTTCCGACTCCCTAGTTCCAAAAATGTAGGAAACATTTCTTATCTGTCTGTAAACATGATCGAATTTAATGTATTGACACGAAATTGTATTTGTGTATCCAGAAGCCCATTTGCAAAGAGAATTTTTCCGTTGTAATGAATGTATTGACATGAAATTTCATATGGAAATTAAAAACCCATAAGGTCACTCATGAACTTTCAACGCAATCCACCGAAGGGGAGGAAGCGATCAGAGGAAGGGAGCGATCAGATGAAGGGAACGATCAGAAGAAGGGAGCGATTAGAGGGGAGAGCGATCAGAGGAAGAAAGCGATCAGATGAAGGGAGTGATCAGATGAAGGAAGCGATGAGGGAGAGAGCGATCAGAGGAAGAAAGCGATCAGATGAAGGGAGTGATTAGAGAAAGGAAGCGATGAGGGAGAGAGCGATCGAATGAAGGGAGAGATCAGAGGAAGGGAGCGATCAGAGGAAGGGAGTGATCAGAGGAAGAAAGCGATCAGATGAAGGGAGTGATCAGAAGAAGGGAGAGATCAGAGGAAGGAAGCGATCAGAGGAAGGGAGCGATCAGAGGAAGGGAGAGATCAGAGGAAAGAAGCGATCAGAGGAAGGGAGCGATCAGAGGAAGGGAGTGATCAGATGAAGGGAGTGATCAGAAGAAGGGAGAGATCAGAGGAAGGAAGCGATCAGAGGAAGGGAGCGATCAGAGGAAGGGAGAGATCAGAGGAAAGAAGCGATCAGAGGAAGGGAGCGATCAGAGGAAGGGAGTGATCAGAGGAAGGGAGCGATCAGAGGAAGAAAACGATCAGATGAAGGAAGTGATCATAAGAAGGGAGAGGTCAGATGAAGGGAGAGATCTGAGGAAGGGAGCGATCAGAGGAAGGGAGTGATCAGAGGAAGGGAGCGATCAGAAGAAGAGAGCGATCAGAGGAAGTGTGTTAGTCTACTATAAATTTTGAGCCAAAACTGTCGAATATTTTCAGACGGTGAGTGAACATTTAATTTGATTGATTCGTTCTGGGGAAGAACATTTTCTTCTTTTTTTTTTACTTCTTTCCTTAAGATTCCTTTCATTTAATATTGCGTGACGGGCCTTAGTTGACGCTAATAAAATAAATAAAAACAAAGAACTGGTTTAACTTTTATATTGGGGCAATAAAAACCTAAGTAGGGTAGTCGCCCCAAATAAAGTAACTATGAAGTCATTGTCTACTACCAGAGAGCTCTTTCGTCGCTCTGATGGACATGAGCCCGTCTCTACTCTGGGAGTCCTACATTTTGCCAACCTGAGAGTACCTGACACCTTTGCTTGAGGTCGTTTAACGTCCCATCCGAACGATTTTTTCACCTCCCCAGATGAAACCTATGGAGCTCGGCCGGGTTTCGAACCCGTGATCTTGAGCTCAGTAGGTTAGCACGCTACCTCTGTAGCTAGCAATGGTGGTTCCTTAAAAATAATTTTCCTTGTTCTAACAGAAATAAATAACATAGGAATATTGTTGAAGACCTGATTTTCCAGCAGCTCTTCGTTACTAATATCATCTGATCGTCGTATTCCTTCGTTGATGTTATTAATTCCATATTGACTAATTGTTAACAGGATTGTTCGGAACAAAGCAGCGGAGAAGGCGAAGAGTGCATCGCAGAACAACTCCGGCTGTTCACCCACCCAGAACCAGGGTCCTGTCTCTGTGATAGCCCATGCTCCAGCGTCCCAACACGACAGATACAGCATCAATGGGATCTTGGGGATCCCTCAACATGTCGAAGGTGGAGGACATCAGGCCAAGAGGAAAAGAGACATCGAGCTCACACCTGGTAAGTTGGGCAAACCCACTATCTATGGGATTAAACTAAATACTAGTGACCGACCGAAGATTCGGTTTCAGTTTCGGCCAAAAAATCTAGTTTTGGCCAAAAATCAGCCGAAACTCAGGTTTTGTGACTTTACGTGCGTCGTTCGACTAACTCCGGATGAGTTCGTGGCTTGTGAGTCGTGTGTGGTTGCCATACCAATACTAAAATTAATTATTAATCTAATAATAATATTTCGTTTTTTTTCTTTTGATTTTATAACTGTTTTTTAAAATCAAGTAATTACTTGTTAGTTGTACAAATTATTGTAATCGTTGTTAAGACTGATAATTAGGTAATTCACCAAGTGCTAAATACAAGATCTCAGTAAAAAATAAATTAATCTTAAGAATATTGTGAACACAATTAAAATAGGTACTTACTTAACTAAGGAGTCTGTACTTTATATCTAATCTAAGTGTTGATTTTTGACAAAGTTTACTTACAGGGCAGGTCTTCACTTTAACATGTTTATTATTGTTGTTCATGTTAAATTGTTAATGGAACATAAATAAATAACTATTTTTGTTACATACTTCAATTATTGTTTTTTATTTCATTTAACACGAGTTAACCGTCTGTAGATAGATGTATGTGTAAGAAATACACTAAATTTCAGTAAACAATGGAAATTTTAACATATCTAAATAAGTTTCGGTTTCGGCAGAAACTGAGACCGAAGCCGAAGATTCGGTTTCGGTTTCGGCTGAAAATCCTGTTTCGGTCGGCCTATACATATATACCATTTTTTTTTTTTTTTTTTTTTTTTTTTTGCGAATCTCATTACGAAAATGAAAAGTCATCGGTAAATCACCTGCAGTTTACTTCCCCAAAACGAATTATTCAATTACATTTTTTGCTATCCCTCCAAAACCAGCTGACTGCGCTAATATTCAACAGTTGACTTCTATAGAGGCTCCTAAATCCTCATACAAAATTTTGTGTCGATAAATTCATTACATCGGCAGTTATTAGGGTTTTTGAATTGAACCCTCCCCTGAACCTCTCTTTTCCTTCAGACGATATAGCTGAAATTCGACAGTTTATGTCCTCATTGGGTTTTGACTTTAAATATGAAATTTCATGCCGATATATTCTTTACAAGATGAGGCTTCCTCTGGTCCCTCCTTTTCCTTCTGCCGATTCCGCAGAAAATAATAAGCGTTATCCTTATAGAATTTTGAATTCAGATATGAAATTTTGTGTTGATTCATTCATTACAATGGCAGTTATTAGACTTTTTGAGTTAAGCCTCCCCCCTAATCCTTCACTCCCACTTCATTGATTTGGCAGAAAAATAATAGGTGTCGTCCCTATACGGTTATGGTTTCACATATGATATTTCGTGTTGATACATTAATTCTATCGGGAGTTATAAATATAGGAGAAAAATAGGAGTGAATGAAAATGAATATTGTTAATCCTTTTTTTTTTATTTTCCCTTAGTTACCTTAGGGTATTAACCATACGTTTTGAAATACTCGTGAATGATGCCTCTCTAAAGTTGATTTAACCGAACCGAAAACGCCCTCTTCACTTGGAATAGTCTGCCGTAGAGAATAAATTGTTAAATGCAGTTATCTCTTGAATGATTCCTCAAAGAAGTAGATTAAGTTGATTTAACCGAGAACATACACAATTTTACGAGATACCAAGAAACCCACATTATAATTCCGTTCTTCCGTATTAGAGTTCTGAGCTCCCAACTTCTTCACAGTGCGCAAATGGCTCATTTTACGACTTAACAACTTATTCCTTATTCCCTATGACCATAGATATAACCTTGAAACGTTGAAAACTCGATCTCGGTGTTTCGCACGATTACAATACATCCCTACACACTTAAAGCTATATGAAAGTAAAAATTATACTGTCAATAGATCATTTTTTATGTTTAAAAATTCACTAAGATTTATAGCATTTTTTTTTTTTTTATGGCAAGAATAAAATGATAAAAAAACACATAAACCAAATAAAAAATGAAAAATAAAACTGGTAGATAGGATAAAATGTTTGGTGTAGTGTTGAGAGCAAGTCGTTAATGTGTGATTTATGGTTGTCTAATAGGAGTTATATAGCCTTGCGAAACAGGAAACATAATTACACGGCCCCCCTGCAAAAGAAAAAACTATGAGAATTTTTATTGGAGTAGATGTTTTATTGTTTGTAGTCTGATTAAAATGTTTCTGACATTATGGTCTGACATTGAATTCCTCTCACATTCTGAAACTGACATTTTATGTATCTCCGGCTATCATCACCGGCGATCACCGGCTATGTAGAACAGTGTCATCATCAGTGGCACATCTATGATTGAATAAATTCAATATATAAGGCGCCCGTAGCTCAGTGGTATGCGTGCTTGTCTTCTGAGCTCAAGATCGTGGGTTCGAAACCCGACCGAGGCCCTTAGTTTATTTTATCTGGGAGATAAAATAAACTTAAGCACGCAGTCCTTCGGATGGGACGTTAAGCGTTGGTTCCGAGCCTGTACGATGTCAGGTACTCGTTAAAGACCCCTACCCTAGGTGAATAAAAATTTAGGGTAGGCAAAATTTAGGACTCACACAATAGAGTAGGGCTCATGTCCACCAGAGTGACGAAAGAGCGCTGTGGTAGTAGGCGATATGACCTCGTAGTTAAAGCCCGGGCATGAGTCATAAAACCTAACCTAACCATTTTTCCTTAAAATATTTCTGGAGGGGGCCTCGTCTTCAAAGGAAAACCCTCAGGCCCCCAAAACTGTAGATGCGACACTACACGGAGAAAAATATAAAAATATATTCTTGCGGCAAGAATAATATTCTTGTGGCAATAAAAAATGTTCTTGCGACAAAAAAAGTTGTATTCTGTATTTTGTGTCGGTGATAGGGAATAGTAGACACCACTAGGTGATCGAGTATAGTAGACACCACTAGGTGATTGGGTATAGTAGACACCACTAGGTGATTCTCTCGATGAGAATAGAATTTTACTACCCAATCTATACAAAGTATGAGGCATGTTTTTTTATTTAATTCTGTAAGACGATAATGTCAAGAAGATATCTCCTTGCCACAAGAATATAGTTTTCTCCGTCTGGGTATGATAAGAATTTTGTAAATCACTAGAGTTAAGTAACAAATCAGTAATAATAGCTTTTATTGTTTTAAAAAATGTCATATCAGGAGTTGCATCATTGTCATGTAGCTAGCACGTTAGGAGTGACTGACAGCTCTCTGAGTCCGGTTTTGGCTGTTGGTTGGTCCCCCACAAGATTATTGGAAGGTTCATGTTGGTGGGTTGCCTGGTTGCCCCCAATGTTGCCTAGCAACCACCATTACCAGAGAGGGGGGGTAACATTCAGGGGGGGGGGGGGGGGGGGGCGCCCTGGTCACAGCCCTGAAAGCTTTTCTATTGCCTCCCCCCTCCACTCTGGCTGGTTTAATGCCTCGATTTGCATCTCTCGCCATTTTTGTTCAACCCCTCAGCTGACTAGCTGGCTAATATCATTCACACACACACAAAAAAAAAAGCTCGTTCAACCTTCATTCAGTAGAGGAAATTTACATTTAGTTTGTTATCGAATGCTCTGTCAAATGTTTGTCTGTATAATGAATGAAAACATTTGTATGACTCTCTTAACAACATAAGGGGTATAACAACATAAGGGGTATAACAACATAAGGGGTATAACAACATAAGGGGTATAACAACATAAGAGGTATAACAACATAAGGGGTAGGTATAACAACATAAGGGGTATAACAACATAAGGGGTATAACAACATAAGGGGTATAACAACATAAGGGGTATAACAAAATAAGGGGTATAACAACATAAGGGGTATAACAACATATGCTCTGCATAAGTCTCCCTTACAGCAATGCAGAATAAGAAAAGTCATCCATGAATCTGTCATATAGCTATCTAGCTATATAGCTCAAATTAATCAATTACATTTTGAATAAAACACAATATTTGATTTACATAGTGACTAATCCTCATACTAAATTTTGTATCGATACATTCATTATATCGGCAGTTATTGGAAAATTTGAGTTGAGCCCTCTCTGATCCCCCCCTCCCCTTCGGCTCATTCCTCTGAAAATTAATAGATGTTGTCCTTATAGGGTTTTGAATATAAATATGAAATTTCATATCAATGCATTTATTACAACGGCAGTTATTACAGGTTTTGTGTTGACCCTCCCCCCATATCCCCCCTCTTTGGCCGATTTGACTGAAAATTAATGTGTTGTCTTTTAGAGGGTTCTACATACACTTATAAAATGTCTTGTTTCTATCGAGAGTTATCATGTTCACAGTTTTCCAATTCTTGGAATCAGGATTTCGGGAAACATGAAATTCCGTTGAAAATCCGAAATCGAATTGTTGACCTATTACATAACTCCACTTAGCTGTGAAAGTAGAAAAAAAGTATCGTTATTTATACTGTTGAGATAAATAAAACTTACTTAGTATGCTCTTCAGTTATTACATGATCAAAATGATCTTTATATGTGGGTCAAAATTTTGTTTTTTAATATATGTAAAGTAAATTGGTTTTAGAGAGAGAGGGAAAATTAGTTCATTAATACGCGCTGGGAAAATATATATAACCACTTTCCCTTTGATCGATTTTGATGAAATTGCTTATAGGTTAGGTTTTATGACTCATGCCCGGGCTTTAACTGCGAGGTCATATCGCCTACTACCAGAGCGCTCTTTCGCCACTCTGGTGGAGGTAGGGGTCTTTAACGAGTACCTGACATCGTACAGGCTCGGGACCATCGCTTAACGTCACATCCGAAGGACTGCATGCTTAAGTTTATTTGATCTCCCAGATAAAATAAACTAAGGGCCTTGGTCGGGTTTCGAACCCACGATCTTGAGCTCAGAAGACAAACACGCATACCACTGAGCTACCGGCGCCCTTATATAAGCAGAGGCTAGAGAGGGAGGTTCGATAGGAAGATATTTTTCAAATATCAAATAAATATCTAAAAACAATTTTTATTATATTATTTTTGAAAATTGAAGATTCAAAAATCTAATTCCGATTTCTATATCATTAGGATACAAGACTTGGTTCTTGTGACTCATGCCCGGGCTTTGACTATTTATCGCTCTGATACACACTCTATTGCGAGAGTTTTTTTTACCTAATCAGGTTTCGTTAAGGGTAGGAGAGGTCTTTACGAGTAAGTGACATTGTACAGCGAAACCATCGCTTAACGTCCCATCCGAAAGACGGTATGCTCAATGTTTTCTTCAACTTTCAGACTTTCTTTATTGTTTAAGAATTCTTTGGTTGCTACCCCTGTAGAAGGTTCAATCCTGCTCTGATGGAATATGTATGAGTGGAGTCTGTGTGAGCGACATTTAAAAGTCAAGTGAATTTCTCTTTTGAGTAGAGAAAGAGAGAGAGAGAGAGAGAGAGAGAAAGAGGGGGGGGAGACGATAGGAGGGGGGGGGGGGGGGCATATAAGTTACGTGATCAATCAAGAGTGAGATATAGTTCCGCCATTTTAGGGTCGGCCATGTTCTAACTGACAGAGAGTAGAGAACACAAAGCTGTCCCACACACAAGTTGTGAGGGTGAGAGGAACCGGCTATTGTGATCCAGCCAACAATTACATTGTTTCCCAACATATGCCCCCCTCCCTCCACCCTGTATTAAAAGGCAGTTATATAAGCCCCCCCCCCCCCCCATCTTCTTTAACAATGGACCGCCGGGGACTCAGGACTGAAGGGGTGAACTTTGGAGCCAGGCACTAGGCATGGGGGTGGCGGTTAAGCTCCCCCCTCCCCTTATACAATGTGCTGCTTTTCAACTTTGTGTTCCCTTTGTGACAACTTTTCACGGCCTCACTAAAGTAAAGAGTTAGCCCCTTATTTCTTGTTTTGTTGATTTTCAAAAGGCCTATTGTCAAATAAAGACTTCATTTGTTCATCTACTTTCATCTTACGTATTCTCAGTGATGCTTTAATCTTATGTGTGATACAAAATAGGAAACGACAATTTGTAGGCATATATTTCTTGTTTTGTTGCTTTTCAAAAGGCTTATTGTCAAATAAAGACTTCATCTTACGTATTCTCTGAGATGCCTTAATCTTATGCATGATACAAAATAGGAAACGACAATTTGTAGGTACAGTAGAACCTCTATAAGTCGAACATCAAGGGAGACGCCCAAAAATTCGAGTTGTAGAGTTTTCGACTTATGGAGGATTTCGACAGGCGGATTTTGATTCGACTTGTAGAGGTTAAGATTCATTCTAACTAATTTTGAGTTAGAGAGGTGAAATAAATAAAAATTCAAGTTACAGAGGTAACAAACATATTTATATTTATTATAAATCAACATTATTTCAAAATATCCTTAAAAGTCAGTAATTTTTTTTTGCTTTAGATAATTGGTAATCCTATTTATTGTATACTCCTAAATTGTTTTCTAAAAAACGATGGTGCACATTGTCGGCAAATTCTTAAAGTCGGAAACTTATTTTTCTTCGAGCTATAGAGGTAATATGTTCCAAATAATCGAGTTGTAAAGGTTGTAAAATAAAACCGCATGTTCGAGATACAGAGGTCCAATTTATTTTTTCGAGTTATGGAGGGAAAATAAGTACCAAAATGGCTTGTAGGGACTCACTGATTATTTCGACTAATAGAGGGTTGAGATTTCGAGTAATGGAGGTTTTGGGGCTTGAAGGGAAAGGAACAAAACTTTTTTTCGAGTTCTGGAGGTTTTCGACTTATCGAGGTTCGACTTATCGAGGTTCGACTTAAAGAGGTTCTACTGTATATACTTCTTGATTTGTTGCTTTTCAAAAGGTCTATTGTCAAATAAAGACTTCATTTGTTCATAAATTAATTAATTCGCAATAAAACAGATAGCAGAAAAAAAAAAAGTACTCCCCAAGAATGATTTAGTCAATTACGTTTTCACTCTTCCTCTAAAATCAATAGACGAATTAGGCTAAAAATTAATAGGGACTTTTCAATCATTACATCGTCAGTTGTTAGATGTTCGGGTCGAGCTCTTCTCTAATCCCACACTTCCCTTGGGCCGATTTTGCTGAAAATCATTAGTTGTTGTCTTTGTGGGGTCCTGTATAATGTATCCTGTATATAATACACAAAGTAAAAACAATTTCCTGTGTGTGACTGTGAACACGATAACGAAAAAATATATTTATAATCGATGGAAGAGCAGCTTGACTCAAATACCCCAATAACTGTCGATATAATAAATGTATTGACGCATAATTTAGTATGAGGATTCAGGAACCAGTATATAAGTCAAATATTAAGTTTCAGCACAATCGGCCGATTGGCTTTGGAGGGAGAGCAAAAACATAATTGATTAATTTGTGCTGGGGAAATAAACGGATTTTTTCCTTTCCAAATTTCAGTAAAAACTCGACATCGAATTTCTGACTGATTACATAACTTCTCCTATATATTGTACATAGTCAGAGAAGTAAAATCACAAATACAACGGTTATCATAACCGCAGTACCGCACCTCTATCGATAGTGGAGCAGTACTTTCTAAATTCCTGAACCTCATTAAAAGAGACTGGCAATGAGTCTGGTAGCTCTAGAACTTTGGATAACAGAAATCAGCTGTTCAAGCCAACTTAGAAAGAATTATTTAGCTAAATTTGTAAATGTTGCTAAAACACAAACTCTTATTTTACCCAGTTATCTGCATTCGACCTTCAGGGGCGTAGCCAGGATTTTGAGGGGGTATAGAATCCCAGGGAGAGAGCCCGCAATTTCCGTTATTAGCGCTGCAGACTTTTTGTTATTAATTTGATGCTCGGACGTCTAGAAGCTCCCCCTGAGGTTACCACTGACTGTAATACTTAAGTTGACTTTACATGAGCAACAAAAATGCAAAGCGCAGCTGCAGCAAATGCACGTTGTGATTTCTGTGCTTTTAGAGTTAAATTACTCATATCCGATAGCGTGCATTTGCTCCTGCTGCGCTTTGCATTTTTACTGCGATGTAAAATCAGCTTTAAGAGTACAAAGTATAACATAAATGAAGATTTTAATTGAGGAAATGAAATGATCAAATTCATGTTTATTTAAATAAATGTAATATGACTTGTTTTGTACTTGTAACATTTATGTAACAGCTGATTGCTGATTTAGGAATCAGACGCACGGGTAATTTGAAGATCATATTGGCACGCCTCCCAGTTATAAACAATTAAATTGTTGTTTATAACAACTGATCGCGCTAGAATTTTTCATTCCTGATAATTTTGGCTCAATCTACGCCTAATTCTCAATGTTCATGATTTTTTTCAGATTTTTCTGAGCGATCCTTTTGTTGATAAGGGTGGGTGTCAGCAACTTCTAAGCAGTTTTCCCGAAAAAAACTTTCAAAAAATGGATAAAAAATATATCATATATATTGTTGAATTCGTGCAATGAGCTTTCATTTGACACCCTACACGATACCCATTTCCCAATTTACCACCTGAAATTAACCCTCAGAATCAAAATTCAACTTTTTATACTAAGGTATATAATTGGGCCATTACACTCTATCTCTGTGCTAAATTTCAAATTTTTACGTCGAATAGTTTCAGAGAAAATATAAGTGTTCCGTTTTGCTAATTTTGGCACGATACACTGTTGAGTTTGCTAAAATACATCTTAATTTTCGTTTTAAAAGCCTATTCCTTTTGAATTGGTATAATTGGATTAACCAATGAGCATGATATTAGGTGACTGTTTAATGGAGGTGAAGAATTGGTCTGAAGGCCCCCCCCCCCCCCCCCCCCTCTACAGTTGGCTTTTCAAAAGAAACTGACTCCCCCCCCCCCTGTCCAAGTGAATTATACATTCTTTTCATTGGAGGTTCTCCCCCCCTTCGGAAAAGGAGGGGAAAAAATAAGGGAAAAACTCAGTTGTAATTGAATACAAGAGATGTGATTGACTGGGCGGCTAGTCTCCAAATAGTGCCAAATGTTCTCCAATATGAGACAGAGATTAAGATCCGGTTTCAAGAACTTTGATTAAAATGTTGATTAGAGTGATTACAATTTTAACTTAGAATATAATTGAGGATAATTCTATGGTCACAGGGAATAAGTTGTTAAGTCGTAAAATGTCCACAATGAGTTCATGATGATCTGTGATCATCTCCCAAGCCATCTACGTACTGTGAAAAAGTTGGGAGCTCAGCACTGTAATACTTTCAAAATTATAAAGATGTGGGTTTCTTGATATCTCGTAAAATTGTGTATGTTTTTCACCTCCTGAATAGAAAACCTGAGGGCCTCGGTTTCAACCCCACCATAAAACTTAAAAAATTATAATGAAAACTTGGCGCAAACTGTATGATGACTATTATATCGAATTATGGGAATAGGTCCCTTGATCCGGCTAACGTTGAAAGGTGGTACACGTTTAAAACATTGACTGGGAAAGTGACTGTCGGGTCCCATTGGAGGTTCAGAACAATAGCGAGCCAGTGTATGGCCTGCCGGGCAAAGATATCATTGACCAGAGGGTCAAACCTTTCAGATACAGTGGAACCCTTCAACACAACACTCAGCCCCATCCCTTCCACCAAGGCAGTTTAACATAGAAAGAATCAAATCCAACCTCACACAGAAACCCGGCCAAAAATATCAAAACTGAAAATCCTTCCTCATTACCTCCTTTTTATAGTTGTTGCTACTCATAGCCCGGGCTTTATGAAGTCATATTGCCTTCTACCAAAGCGCTCTGTTGGACATGAGTCTGGAGGACCATCGCTTAACGACCCATCCGAAGGACATGTTCAAGGTTTTTTCACCTCCCAAATATAAAACCTAAGAGTCTCAGCCGGGTTTCGAACCTGCGATCTTGAGCTCAGTAAGCAAGCACGCATACCACTGAGCTACCGGCGCCCTCTGTCTTATATATATAGGTACCTATTTTCTTTCTGGAGATTGGGTTTCAATGATTCCAATGACTTCAAAGTCTTGAGAAAGAGATGTGGGATATAATTATTATCATATATATATAAAGCTGAAAATGTCTGTGCGTTGTACCGCTATAACTCAGGAACGGCTTGATGGAAGTTACGGCAGTACTCCCCGAGCGGCCATCATGAATTGGTCAGCAGAATCACATATCTTATATATAGTACCCAACTTAGATAAGAGTCACTTCTTCTTGTTCCATTACTGTGGTTTGGTCATATGTTGTATTTCTATATTTTCAAATAGAGTTTTTTTTAAACTTTTACTCGTTCCCTGAACATATCTTGGATTTGATTATTATTTTTTTTTAATTTGTCCGTCATCATCTGTGGAAGGTTATAGGCGTATTAGTACCTCAATATCTGGTCCATCCCAGCATCCACCCACACAATCTTTGTAAGGTTTGTTTGAATAGATAAGTTTTATCTACCGGAAGGTTAAGGTCTATTTTTTAATCAACCCCTGGTCCATCCCAGCATCCACTCACGCAATCTTTGTAACTCGAAAACCATTGCAACGATTAATGAGAAATCTTTTTGAATAAATTAGTTTTAGCTCCAAAGCTAGCGTTACTACAGTTGAAGGACTATAAGCCTTATTCCGTATGAATAATTGAAAATTATAACATCATGAATGTACTGTCGAGGAACTGAATAGCCTTATAGGAGATATTGGGAGAAAAGTCAAAGTTCCCCGGGCAACGCCGGGTATTACTGCTAGTAGAAATAAAAAAAAAACGTCGGTGAATCACCGACAATGTTCTTCCTCAGCACAAATTAATCAATTACGTTCTTGCTCGGCATACTAAAATCAATAGATCGATAGGGCTAATAATCGATTGTTGACTTATTACTTTGCCTTAAGCCCCTAATCCCCTATTTACTTTTGGCCAACTTGACTGAAAATCAATAGGTGTCGTCCTTAAGGGGTTCTGGGAACGAAATATAAAATTTTGTGTCGATAGGTTAATTCAATCCGCAGTTATCGTGTTTTTTATACTTCCTCAGCTATACAAAGTATGGGGAAAGTAATGTGATCTGTCAAAAATTCGATGCGTAATTTTCAACGGAATTTCATGTTTTACGACTTCGAGATTTCAAATATGAAAAAAAAAATGCTGTCTGTATGAGTGTCTGTGAACATGATAACTGAATATATTAACACAAAATTTTATATGTGAATCCAGAACCCTTTAACGATACCTTTCGATTTTCAGCCAAATCGACTAAAAGAAAAAGGGAATAGGGGGAAGGTTAACACAAAAACTCTAATAACTGCCAATAGAATGAATGTAAAGACACAATATTTTATATGTTTGACCTGAACTCCATTAGGACGCCACCTATCGATTTTCAGTCAAATCGACCAAAGGCAAGGGGGGATTAGTTGAGAGGCTTAACTAAAAAACTCTAATACAACGGCCGTTATAATGAATATGTCGAAACAAAATTTAGTATGAGGATTTAGGAGCCCTTATGTAAGTCAACTGTAGAACATTAGAGCAAACGATCGACTCCGGAGGGAGAGCGAAAAAGTAATTGATTTAATTCAGTCTGGGGAAGTACATTGCCGGTGATTCATCGACGAATTTTTTTTTATCATTTCGAAATCTATGGCTCGGGAAATACGAAATTTTAAAATTTTTGACTTCGTATTTGTGGGAAAGTTGATAATGGAACGTTTTACAATTCTATGGTCACAGGGAAAAAATTGGTAAGTCTAACTTTTCAGGGCAGCACTTTTTTTACTTTTGCATTAATCGTGTAAATCCAGTTTTTGGAATAAATAAATTATGTTTGCATCATTATTAATCACACAACATCTAAATCTATAGGAGTGAATGACAATGAATATTGTTAATCCTTTCTTGGATTTTCCCTTAGTTACTTAATCATGTTGAGATATAAATTTAATAGAACGCGAATGATTAATTTGGTTTGGTGACGTCAAATCGCTGTTGCTACTTGATAGAAAATATCGATATTTTTATTTCGATATATATTCCTGCTATCGACTGAAATGTGATTACTACTGACTACTGGACTGTGATTGCTACTCCCCAGGGAAGTATGCACATTACATTCCCCCTCTATTCTAGTCATGGCAGCATATGCTCTGTTTAAAGAACTAGGCTTTATCTCCACTCAGCAGACATGCATCATTCTTGTAACCAGTCATGTCTGTCCACTCTTAGCCCACCCCACCCTTCAATCCGGGCCGGATCTAGGATAGGATACTTACATAATAGTGGGGCTCATGTCCAAGAGCTCTCTGGTAGTAGGCGATATTACCTTGTAGTTAAAGCCCGGGCATGAGTCATAATAACTAACTAACCTGTTTTTTGTGGAAAGAAGAGAGTCTGGGGAGGGGATACAATACAATGGTTTATCCCAAGGAACAAAAGAGTAACTAAATCTTAGTTCTTGGATCGAACCAAGATAAAAAAAACAAAAAACAAGTAGAAGAAGAAAATGGTGGAAGATGGAAGCAAGTGAAGTTTTATGGTTGTTCTGGCCCAGGGGGGGGGGGGGGGGGAGGGGGGGATGGAGAAATTATTAAGGAAAGATGGGGGGGCACTTAACATCCTGAGGGGGGGGGGGGGGGTAAGTATAAATTAAAACAGAAGAGAGGGGGTTCCGTTCACTTGAGCCACCCTCTTGGCACAGAGCCTCTCTCTCCTGGTCGGATTTATAGCTTCTCTTCAAAATATCTCCTTTTTGGAAACCTCCTTTCATATACTTCTTTGGCCTCCACTAACCAAACTCTTCTACTCCACAGAAGAGATGAACTAACAATTAACCATTTGTCGACATGAAATGGCAAGGTTCAATATGATCAGAGACCATTACAATGAGCAAGTCAGCAAGTGATTTCATTAGATTAAAAATATATTAAAATAAAAATAGTCTAGTTAAAACAAGAGTAGGATTGAATATTGTAGATATGAATTTTTCGAAAATAATAGTGTTGTGTAGACAGTGTTGCCAGGGAAAAATAATAGTGTTATATGATCCCTGGCAACACTGTCTCCGTTACGTTATCTCCAGGTATGCGAACAGTACATTCATGTTATGTTTCGTTTTGTTTTTTCTGATTCTGCAACTTTATTTATCATTTGTAAAACTCATATAAGCTCATTTAAGTTAAATCAAAAAAGAAAATGTCGTTTTATCTGTTATTCAACTAGTATGGCTATTATAGGACAATAATTATTATTAAGCCTAAACTGTGTGAACTATAAGTGTAATAGATTTTCTAATATTTACATCTTGTTTATGGCAAGTTAAAAATGATACTTATTAAAATAAAATGGTGACTGTAGACATAATAATTTTATATACTTTCTTTATTTTTCAGACGAAAATAGAGACTTAAATGGCCATGGGGATGAAGAAATCAAAAGACAAAGGACGCAATACAATGGCGACCAGCTTTATCCTAACGTAAGTTTTGGTTTAATTTTTCTCCATTGCATAGAAATAATATTCACACTAACTGATAGTTGAACAAATTGCTCTATAAGGTTATTTTAGTTAATCAGTGAATTAAGTAGGTTGATTGTGTGAAAATTTGGTGGCAAAAATTCACAAGAAGGCTTAACTTCATGGTAATTCAGATGCATATGTTTATTGGTTGTTAATTTCATTAGCTATATTATAGTTTTAACGTATTTGTATTCTATTCATTCCCCGAAAAAAATGCATACACTTTTTGAGTTTAAAAGAAAATGATAGATTTTCCGAAAGGTTAAATTGATTTACTTCGCTTCTCCCAAAAGTTTTCCACTTGCTCAAGTTCACACCAAACTGGTAATAAGATTTTTCAAGCTTTTTCAAATCAACATTTTGGAGTACCATAGCCAATGCATCCTGGGTGGAAACGTTTTCTACACCGGCACTTTTCTGATTTCGAAAGAACTTACATTCAATACAATGTTGACCCATACCCTAAGTTAATAAAATCAGATAGGCAACATTTAGGATTGCCACAGTAGAGTCGGGGTCATGTCCAGCGCTCTGGTAGTAGGCGATATGAACTCGTCATAATAACTACATAAATAAACCTCTAAAAGTTACTTTAAGGTTTACTGTTTTCAATTCAGGTTTGTGTCAGGATATATAAATAAAACAAACTTATTTATTTTTTGTCCATGTGACTTTTTTCGTTAAATGCATAACCGGGTACGAAAATGATAGTTCTGTTCAGGAAAAAAGTTGTACAAGAGAAATCCTAGCCAGTGCTGAGATCTAGTGGGAAATCACTTATACCATTTTGGTGACATGAACAAGTAACTTAAACATATCAATAGTGACCTTGAAATTAAGATTTTTATTCAATATTATGGTTTGCTAACAGCAACTTTCACCATAAAAGCAGAAGACAAAATATTTCCGGTTTCGAAAAATTATAGATTTTTTTAATCAGTTAGGAACTTAATGCACAGTTCAAGGTTTTATAATGTCACTTAGACCATTTTGATTCTAACCCCGTCAATTGTTATTTTTTGAGAAGGCAGAAAATAAATGAAGAGAGGTGATGCTGTAGACCCTGTCTAGTCTCATTTGTGTCCGATCTATCTAACCTATTTGTTTGTTCTGTTTGTGCAGCTCTGGTCAAGTAAGTGGAACATCAAGGATGAGCACAAGCTGTTCTCCGAACTCGGGGGCGGCGGGGCTGGTAGTGGAGGTTCGCCTTACTACGATTCGCCCGCCTCCTTCCCCGCCTCTACCACCTCCGACATCTACGATACCATCAGTACCATGAGTCAGGCACAAAGCGGACACATATACAATCCTCCCATTGGAACCTCCTTAGGTTTATATTTTTTATATATATTTTTAACAATATTTTGGTTTTACATTTATTTTTTTTCTCTTTTTTAATTATTATTATTTTATTTAATTTTTTTTTTCTTAAAAATGCATGTTTGAATGGTCAATGCAGGCAAACTAATCGGTGAAGACAAGCACCTAGAGGTCTAAGTATGCGATGATGATTATCCTGTCGAAATAAAAGCGCATTGTTCGACCGTCATGCGCCTGTTGAACATAAAAATAAGCGTGTGAAGACTTCGTCTATTGGTGTACATCTTTAGAAATTCTATTTTTCAACTTTTTTTTTTTTAAAGCCATTTAGACCATGAGGATCATGGATGCAGGTTTCTGGGGATCCTAGCGGGCTAATTTGGATAGGCGCAGATTATTAATAATAAAGGTCTAGATTGTTGTATACAGAATAGAAAGGCTACATGATGAAGATAATTTTGTTTTATAATTTCGACAAGAGGTTTGTGAAGTGCAAGAAATGAAATAGTTGGGTAATTTGGGAGCTATTAATAAATAGAATAGTTAGATAGTTCTAAAATCCAGTCTGCTCATATTCAGGAGTTCTCGGCTCCTTTTCTCTGATAGTTCCGCAACAAAGAGTTTTGACTGTCTTTGCTTTGGGAGCCCTCTCCAGAACTGGATGTGTTTCCTGGTCAGCCAACATTTTATTGCGGCCCTTGTGGTGCTCTTAGAGATCCCGCAGAAGAGTTCCGGTCCTATAGATAAAAATTAATGTATAGTACATTGCACCGACGACCGTTTAGACTTTGTTCCCGTCCCCTCAATAAGTTTCAAACGGTGCGTTGAGGTAGAATCTGGAACAAGTTTTTATTTTTATTTCCAGCCGAGTCCCTGATATAGTCAACTGATGTAAATTCAAGCTTTTGTTGTTAAACTGTGCCATCTAATGAATGTACTGATATAAGTAAGTATTGTATCGAAAATCTAATAAAAATGGACAGTTTTTATAGTATTCCCACAAATTTTGCAACTTGAAGAATAATATCCACAATTTACTTTGTAGACAACCTCAGCGCTATGAAAATTATAGTATGTTACTCCTTAATTTCAAAATATTGAATGTAAAAAAAAAAAAAAAAGGGGGGAAATTCTCAATTTCGAGGGATAATAGTGGATAGCCTGTGTTTTGCTGATTGGGTTGCCTGATGTGACCATTGCTTTTGTTCTTATGGCTGACTGTTGCCTGATTGTGATGCTGCTTGTGTTTGCTAGACCCCTATCTCTGTTGTGTTCTCTATAGTTGGCGGTGTGAATCCTCTCACTCCCATCAGTATGCAGGAGATCCACAAACTGGGATCCACCACAGTACTAGACCCTGGCTCTCTGTCACCCGTCCAGTACCAACATACCGGTAAGAGCCTTATTCATTTTATTATTTTTTTTAACGTTATTGTTTTATACTTATTATTTTCCCAGATAGATGAAGTATATGGAAAGTTTCGTAATCATAAAAAAAAAAAAAACCTATTCATTTTCGGCCAAAGAGAAGGGAACCAAACTAAAAAATCCTAGCAACTGTCGATGTAACGAATGTACATTAATCCCTCAAGATTCGCGGGGTTTCGGTTCTACAAAACATGCATATGTCGAATTCGCGAATGTTAAATCTATCTTTCTATGCTTAACTCAAGAACGCCGTCCATTGGATGGGACATTAAGCGATGGTCCCGAGCCTCTACGATGTCATGTACTCGTTAATGAGCCCCTGTCCTTGGGGAATAAAAATTTAGGGTAGGCAAAATTTAAGACTCCCATAAGAGTCGGGCACATGTCTATCAGATTGACGAAAGAGCGCTCTGGTAGTAGGCGATATGACCTTGTTGTTAAAGGCCGGGCATGAATCATAATAACTAACTGTAGTTATATCCTGATTTTTCAAATATGCGTTTTATCCTTGTTTTTTTTAGTAACATACAATAGTGTTGGCATGTGTTCGCTACATTTTTATTACTCTCATTTTGCATTTCATTGCATTTTTATTACTCTCATTTTGCGTTTTATTGCATTTTTCCTTTTTTTTTTTTTATTTTTGTTTATAAATATTTGTATTTATTTTATTTTTTACTAAAATGAACAATGGCTTTCTTAAAAAATCATACTTGCTGAAAAGATACTATTATTTTAGTCAATAATTACCAATTGGTTGAAAACAGAGTAGACACAGGGAAATTTATAGCCATAGGCGAGCGACATTCGTAATACAATATAAATAGTTGGCTTATATATCGGTGCATGAGATACAATTTTATTACAAAATTATTTATAATGATTAATTTCAAAGTTAACTATTATCTACTGCGTTCCATCGACAGACAATTCAAATTCAAAATAATACTAGTTTTACTTCCTCAACTATATATGGTATTGGGGAAGTTATGTAACCCTCAGCTTAGCCTTCTACCGAGTGTCGATCTTGATCAAAGAAACGAAACATAAAAAAACCTTGGTGTTCAGCACATTTTAGAATACTTCGGCGTGCATTATTAAACCATCCTGAGTTAGTGTTCAATATGACTGAAAAGCGTTAAAGCAGAAGTGAATTTACATTTTTTTTCGTATGCTTTGATTTAATCGGTCGAAAATTTTATGTGGAGTTCTCCGACCTCTTGGTTCAAAAAAGGAAAACAAAAATTGTGTGACTGAACATGATTACTTTCGATAGAATGAATGTATTAACACGAAAGATTGTATGTGTATCCAGAATTTTCTAAGTACGATATCTATTGATTTTTAATCAAATCGACCAAAGGGAAGTGGGGGATTCGGGGCTTAACACAAAAACTCGAATAACTGCCGTTGTAATGAATGTATTGACAGGAAAGTTAATATGTATATTCAAGAGCCAGTATTCCTTTAGTCTCTATACCATTCGGGTGGAATGTGCCACAACAAGTTACTATCAAATATAATGTACAATTACTGTACTATTAGAAAGCCATTGTCTTGTAGCTGCCTAGATGTTAGATACTAGTTGAATGATGCATGGTGTGTTGTGTGCGGCCTATATAGAGTACAGCGGGGGAGGTGAAGTGGGTTCACCCGGACTGCCTCTGTCCCTGCCTGCGGACCCAGCACCCAGCCCCAACACGGCTCAGGACACTTCAGCGTTGACGGTACTACAGGCACCGTATACCACCGCACCCTATTACACCTCCACAGGTAAGCAAAGTATATTTATCTATGGAAGGAACAAGTTAAGTTGGCTCCTGGAGGTGGAGTCACTCCCACCCAGCCCCCAGTGGGCGTGGCCTGTTCAACACCACTATTTACGGTGTATACACTGTATTTGTACTAAGGGGTGCACTCTGTATTCACCTTCCTGGAAGAGGACAGTAACATGTTAGGAGGAAGAAATATGGACGGGAAGAATGCGAAGCTACTTGCTTCATCGGTCAACTTAAAATGAACCTTGCACGTGTGCAACATCATCTTTGGAGGGAGCTCGAGATCTGGGAAGTGCTTAAGTGAGGCCGGGGGCAACCACCGGTCGACCAACGTGTGGCGATCGGTGGTCGCCCCAGCCCGTCACACCGCATTTTTCCGCTCTCACCAGGAGCCGACAAACTAGCTGAATACTAGGTAACCGGTCTCCGTCACCAGCTGTCGCAAATCCAGTCCCAGGTATGATCCACTGAATCAAATCCACCCTGGTCATACAAGTGCTCATACTACATGATCTGCAGTCTCGATGCCCTCAAATGAACAGTTTGAGTTGTTCTTCCTCCTAAAGAAGAAGAGTTTGGAGTTGAAATCTCCGTGACCTGATAATATCTGGGACATCCAGTGGTCAGGCTGTACCCGGACAGCTGGAAAGTTTGCGTAGGTCGTTCGGCCATCCAGGCCTCGTGACCATCGTCATTTTCCCCTACCCATTCCTGCAACGCTCTGGTCTGGACTGAACTGTTCGCGGATCTCTTCTTCCAGGTTCTACAGATGATTTATGTTCAGGCATTGAATGTGTCAAGAGTGAGTGGTGAAATATTACTATTCCCGAGAAGTGAACTTAATAATAATGAAGATTTTATATAATTTATTTATTTTTGTATATTTATTGACTACTAATACTGGACTTGCGCAGAAAGCAAGCTATTTCAGCCGACTTATGAGGTTCAGTAAATATTTGCATGTAGTTTTCATGACTTCTGAAAAAAAAAATTCTGGTTCCTTATATATATATATATTTTTTTTAATGTTTGCTCTGTTAATGCGATGTTGATTTTTTTAATGCTTGTGTGATTAATGTTTTACTATTTTTTCTTAATTTTATTTGTATTAATGTAATGAAAAATGTAAATATGTATATACATATGCAATTTGTGAGAAATTCGAAGTAGAGTTTCATAAAATTTTCATGTTTTCCGACATCTTAATTCCAAAAACAAAAAAAAAAGTATATTATCACGATCACTCCCAAAAATGAATATATCGACACGAAATTTTATATGTTTATCCAGAACGCCATAAGAGACACTTATTGATATTCTACCTAATTGACCGAAGAGTAGGGGGGGGGGGGGGGGGGGGGGGGGGGATTGGGAGTGCCTTTACTCAAAAACCCTAAAAACTATCGATATAATGAATTTATCGACACGAAATTTCATATATAAATTCAAAAGCACCGACACTTTTCATTTTTTAGCGGGATTGGCCAAACGGAAGGGGGATGAAAGAGGGAGGTCAACTCAAAATCCCTAATAACTATCGATATAATGAATTAATCGACACAAAATTTAGTATGAGGATTTAGAAGCCCCTATGTAATTAAACTTATTATTATTAACCCAAACGGTCAATATCTTTTGTTGGGGGAGAGAAAATATAATTTAATTCACCGACTATTTTGTTTTTATTTATTATATGAAATGTTGATCGTCAAGGTTAATACTAGGTCTGCGTAATTAACCTGACAACCATTCATTGTCAATTGTTTAAAATCCCTATGCATAATGAACAAAGAATTTGAATTGTAAAATGTCTAAACTTTTTTCTCTTTTTTTTTTTTCTAGGTGGAGGGCCGGGAAGTGAGTATGGGTACAGTACGCCCTACACTCAGTACACGAGCGCCCCCTATCCAGGGTACAACTACACCACCGGGCCTAGCGGTCTCCTCAGTAAGTAGGCAGTGAGTATTGATACAAAGTAAATGTCACAACACAACAAATGTTACTATCAAGTCAACAAGTACCTATCTATCTATATGGTGGTGGACATACCTAACCTACATAGTTATATAATGTTATTGTTTAATTATATTTACTGGAAATATATAACAGTTTATATGCTAGTAGAATATTGGGTTTAATTTACTCTAAGGTTCCAAGGATCGACAAAATGTATCATATAATCGATGTATCGATATGCTATTGAGTATTGATATTTATTATTGAGGTTACCTTAAGTCTTATCACGTAAAAGGGCCTCCTATTTCGTTCTTGTAATATTCGTACAATAGGGGAAACAAATAGAGAATGGTCGATCGAAGAGAATAAGGGATGAGCCGGTAGCTCTAGAGGCTCAAAGGTAGCGGATTCGAAAGCTCCCAGATAAAAACCTTGAGCATGCTGTCCTTCGGAGGTTCAGTGATGGCCCCTAGCCTATACGATGTCAGATATTCGTTAAATACCCCGAACCCTAGGTAATTGAACCAGGCTTATCAAAATTGAGTACTCGAAAGATTTAAAGAGCTTTTGTTCATGGACAGATTGGATATCCATTGGCATATGAGCCTGCACAATATGGGAATCATCATAAACCATCTGTGCAGGAAATGTGACAAAGAAAATGAGTTATTTTAAGCCAGTGTACAACTCTGGAGAGTCTGTTTCAACGGGACGTAAGCTATGGAAGAAACCTGCAACAGAATCTTGTTCTTTATTTAGGATACAGGTCTACTGCAGAGATCAAAACACCCAGAGCCCACAATAGGCCTACTGTGGCCACGATGGATCTCGTTAAAATATATACAGTAAAACTTCGTTATAACGCTCCCGTTTATAACGATTTCCCGGGTATAACGCACTTTTTCCTTGGCCCCGGTCCCAGTGGGGGAATTTTCCAATGAAAGTTTATTCGTTGTAACGCTCCGATGGAAGGATTAAACACATTTTTTCCAACAACATTTAATTCAATTAACTTGTGCGTTTACAATACAAGTCTAATTTTCCTTTCAGTAGTTTGTCTTCCTTGGTCCTGTTAACATCGTATAAAATGTCGCGATAAATCATTTTCAATAAAAGAAAAAAATGAAATAATAAAAGAGTTTGATTGATCTACATAACAGAATCATCCATAATAACAGAGCTGAAAATATTCGATGTTTTGGAAGAATTAAAGACGATTATTACATTTTTTGTGTGCAATACGAAGTCGAAGACGAAACTTTCAATATCAATCAATTAGAAAACGCTGTTTAAAAAAAAAAAGCTTAGTTAGCTCTAACAAGTAATATGTATAATGTATTTAAATAATTTTAACATTTTTTTAAATTATTCTTTTCCCTAGAAGAACGTTATAACAATGTTTTACTGTATATTGTTGCGAATTGAAACCTAAGAATGATATATGGTAAAAGAATGACTCTTGCTTTTGTCACAAAATGTAAACAATTGTGCTTTTTTTCTCGTCCATCGGATACGAGCTTTTGCGATGTTAGGTACTCGTTTAAGTCCCCAAATTAAACCTGGATAGACAAAATTTAGGACTCCCACTGTAGGCTCTGGCTCATGTTCAACAGAGTGGCGAAAAGCTATTTGATAGTATGAAATATGAACATATAGGTTAGCCCGGGCATGAGTCACGAAAACAATACGAATCGTATTTTAACTGTGGTTTCAGTTAGTATTATTATAGTATAGCTCCTGTTTATTCTTTGGATTTCCTCTTTTTTCACCATGATCTGAAGTTATCAATTGTCACTCGGCTGATAACTATTTGTAAATATGTCTTCTTGTCAGAAGGAGGAATTGTTGTTGCTAAGGAAAACAGAATTTCAGAAGCTATATGACCGTATCATGTAGGTGGAAAAACTTTAGGGATGAGAAGCACTGCATGTTCCCCCTCATCCCGGGTCAGTTACCATTCTGACCCTAAGGCGGGCTCTTAACAGCCTTAGCTAGAATGGTACTACTGGGGTGGTTGCTTCTAAGCAGTACCACCAAATGATCTTGGATTCGTAGTGGCTGTGGTTACTGGCATGAGTACCGGAAGCCAATATCTGGTAGATTCAGATCTCGGGACTAGAGCGAAGTAGTCGGTGTCCCAATTCCTCCCCTATTCGAAGGTACTAACCCCACCCTAGACCTGTTCGCACCCCAGTAGTATCTCCTCACATTTTTAGAAGGTTGGATTCTATCCTCAGTGGGGTAGGGGGAAGAGTCTCAATACCGCTGATAAGACGTCAATTTTCGGTACATTTTGTACTTAAGCCCGGGCATTTGTCAAAAAAATTAAATATAACATCTATTAACCCCTCAGCATATTATAATTGATAATTGATAAAAGTATTTTGTACATTTCAATAATATAGAGGTCTTGGAGGTTGGTGTGTTTACATCCCTCGAAAGCCTCACAGCCTAACATTATATAATTTTAGAGATGTTTATTTTTAAAATATATGCTATTGTGTTGTCAGATTCGTGCTATTACTACAGCGGAGACGGTGGCGGTAGCAGTGAGGAGGCTAGATCCCCACTGGCAGCAACCCGAGCCAACTCAGGGGCGAGTGCATCCTCTCCCATCGGCGCAACCTCCTGTATGAAGGTGGACTCCGGGGGACGATAGGACTGTAGCGGCACAGACCACAGACCAACCAACGAACCTGCAGACTGTCACAGGCAAGTCTGAGCCAACTTCTTGAGTGGACTCCTGGGGCAAGCAATAAGTCACTTTAAGAAGAAAGTTTAATTTCGTAAGCGGCGTGACTGTGAAGAACTTGTCAGAATTTACATAAAGCCGTTGTGGAACATTCTAGAAGCAGATTTACACCGCTCTGGTATTATTTAAAAACATTTGTTTGCCATACAGTTTTGATACTCTTTCATCTGATATCCTTCTCAATTAATCCAAATAATTTTAAGTAAATATTTTGAAAATACACGAAAACATTCTCTTGCTCCATTCTTCAGCCCGGTTTTTGAAAAGTTTTTTTTAGTCTCATAGCTTACATTTTCGACGGGATGGAGGGCTCCAAAATTGTTTAAAAAAATATTTTTATAACATACAGTTAATCTTCTTTCTTGTGATTCGCCACTTTAAACATGTCGAAAAATTTCCAAAATTTATCAAAAACTCCCAGATCAAATTTCAAATTTTACTTTCAACAGATAAGGCTCTATTATTTTTATTATTATTTTTTTTTCTTCAAATTTTAAGCATCAGTAACAACGATTATAGGAGGGGGACAACAACACATTTAGATGTTCTTTGTGACGTTCTATGCGAGGTCATATCGCCTACTACCAGAGCGCTCTTTGTTTTCATTCATATAGGAGAGGGATGTTTAACGAGTAGCTGACATCCTCCTCGGGACCATCTCTTAGCGTCCCAAAAGCTACAATGATTTGTAAAACTGAAAAAAAAAATGTTGATTTTTTCTGATTCCGCCAAGGTCTAAAACTCACAAAAAATGTATTATTACAATTTAGCACAACATTTTTTTTGATATTCGGTCGACAACAAATTTGTTTGAAATAAACTTCATGCGGTACTTCTATAGATATAGATATTCAATATATCAAAATTATTCTATGGAATAAATGGTAGACTGTCTTCTTTTTGAGGCTTTAATATTATTCGTTGGAAATAATCGTTAATCGTTAAATATGAAGAACAGTTTTATTTGTAACGTTAACGTAACGTACAGCTTAGATCGAAAATAGTAGGTAAATATATATATATTTTTTCAAGACACTAAGCTTCTTCTAAAAGAGCATTTAAGTCGCTATTTAGTTACAGAAATGCCGTTAGAGTACAATTTATCCACCAACTCACGACTTTTGTTTACAAAACTCACTATACATACTATTCAGTGATACAAAGTCTTTTTTTATCTATCCAGAATCAAAATATTTAAAATATTTTTTTTTTCTTTTTCTATATTTACCTTGTGACTTTTTGTATAATTTTTGCCCTAGGAGCACACCCTAGAAATGTGTTCAGACTTAACAGGGACAACCTGTATTGCGACAAAGAAATGTGTTGTGAGAGCGATATTAATGTGCGGCGTGAGATCTCAAAATATATAATTTTTCATTTTTGTTTTTATTATTATTTTTTTTATGTAAAAAAAAAAACTCTTGTATTATATACAGCTGAGTGTTATACCAAAGATATGGAGTTGTGTATTATAGTAGTATTATATATTTCTTGTAAGTAAGACTTATTTATATACAATTATATGTATCATATACATATAGATGTATAGAAAACTGTACTTATACATATGTTTATATTTAAAATGTATTTAAATACATTTAAAGAAAAGAAGAGAAAAAGTAAACGGCAGAATATTAAAAATCATTTGAACATAAGAACCAGACTTCGAAACTTCATGTGGGAATTTTTGGTCAAACTTCTGTCATAATAACCATGGACTCTACTAAAAATATGTAGTTTATCTATTTACATTCAGGCTACGTTGTCGCTCATATAATTACCTCTCTTTGAAAGGGGATTTGTTCAAAAAAGATTTTTTGTGATATTTGATAATTTTGTTCTTTATTCGGGGCTATGGCACAAATAACACAAAAATGGTGTTTAAAAAAAAAACAAAAAAACTCTTAAATTGTATTAACAATTTGTGTAATGATGCAAAACGCATGTGCCGATTCTGTTTGTTTGCAATAAGGAATATAGAATAATGTATAACATTGAAAAATAGGATGTCTCGTCAGTACACCTTGTCAAAACGGGTTAGGTCCATTATTCACGATAATATTTAAAAACAGAACAAATTGTAATCATTTGAACCCGCTATCTTGAGTTCAGTCTGAGCTACCGGCGCTCTATGAATTCTTCCCAACAAACGATTACCATTACCATTAATATTGATATTTTTTTACTTTTTTTAAAAAATATTGTTAAACTGAATTCAAGGTATTTGTTTTTCTTTAAACAGAAATATTGTAACTACAGCTTCGATTCCGTTTTGATTTCCTATATTTCCAAGTGTCAAAAAAGTGAATTTCCATATTTCTCGCTCGGAAAAACTATTTTTCGAAAATGTTCCTATAAAAAAAACTGATTGAAAGTGATTTCAAATATAATTTAACGTTTTCTCATTGTTAAAAGAATACATTTTGACTCAAATGCAGCCGTTTTCCATGAAGTGGATAAACTTGATGTTGATTTTTTTTTTTCAACTTAATTTTTTAGTGAATTGTACCTGAGTGACAACAAAGTTCAAATGAATTACATTTTCCTTCATCAGTTAGTTATTATGACTCATGCCAGGGCTTTAACTACAAAGTCATATCGCCTACTACCAAAGCGCTTTTTCGTCGCTCTGGTGGACATGAGCCTGACTCTACTCTGGGAGTCCTAAATTTTGCCTACTCTAAATTTTTATTGATCAGGAGTCTTTAACGAGTACCTGACATCGTACAGGCTCGGGACCATCGCTTAACGTCCCATCTGAAGGACAGCGTGCTTAAGTTTATTTTACCTCCCAGATAAAATAAACTAAGGGTGTCTCGGCCGGGTTTCGAACCCACAATCTTGAGCTCAGAAGGCAAGCACGCATACCACTGAGCTACCGACGCCCTCAATAATTTTCCTTCATCATCAATTTCATATAGAATTTATTTCTTGCATGAAGTTTGAGCTCTGGTCTTTTCTTGAAATTGTATACAAGCTAAAGTTTTCATGATGTTTATAATTTTCAAAAAAACAAAAACCAAACATACAAGAAAAAAAATTATAATTACTATTAATATGTAAATTATATGTTTTAAATTATTTATTTATTTATTCAGTAGAATTCGTCCAACCAAAGATAAAACTGAATCGATACTATAAAATAATTAGATTGAGTTTCATTAATTTTTACTATTTAGGAATAGCGTAATATACCAAATTTAATTTTAACGTTATTTACAATAATTCAAATTAATGCGTTCGGCTGAAAAATCTAGTATGGCATATTTCAATAAGGTTTAGGTTTTATGACTCATGCCCGGGCTTTAACTACGAGGTCATATCGCCTACTAACAGAGCGCTCTTTCGTCACTCTGGTGGACATGAGCCCGACTCTACTATGGGAGTGCTAAATTTTGCCTACCCTAAATTCATATTTCAAAAAATGGGGCACTTACCGGAAAAAGTAAATATAGTCTGTCATTGAGTCACATTTTTCAAATTAAACCCAATTTCAAATGAATATCCATTTTAAAATTTTGAGTGTAAACAAATTTGAAATTATCTGACATTCTGCCGAACGCTTCAATTTATATTGAGTTTATATTATTAATTTTATTCAATTTCTTTGTATTTTTTATTATTTTTTTTTTACATTCCCACATCGAAAAGGAAACTCAGAGAAAAGTCTAGAAAATTAATTTAATTTTATTTGAAAAATTCTGTCAGTTTAAAAAAACAAAACAAAAAAACTATAATTTATAATTAACATGTATTTTGTGAAATTGTACAAAATTATTTTTTCTCTTTTCTTTATTTTTATTTTTTGTATTTCATTTCGTCTGCATATTTTTTTTAATTTTTAACACTTCTTTAAAGCACTCTTGCCACAGTCCTCGAAAAAAAGAAAAAAAAAAGAAATTTGTACAGAATGAATCATTTAAAAAAATGCAAGTAGAGCTGTAAAAAAATTGCACAAAGCACTGCACCTTCCCTAACTTGTAGAAGCATAGGTATATATTTTGTTTTTATACAGTTTATTTGTGAAATTTTTTTAAATAATTAAAAAGTACCATAATTAATTTAAATGTTATAATTTAATAATTACAAAAGTCAAGGTTTCTTATTATTTTTTTCATATTTTGTATCGAATTATTATTTTTTTATTTTTGTGCAATGTCGGTTATACGAACCGATTGTATACGGCACTAGTCATCTAATATTTAAAATTTTTGAAAGTATTAAATTAAGTAAAAGACTCCAACCTTATTAAAACAATAATTATGACTAAGTATTTAATATTTATAAAAATTACTTTTTTTTTTTTTTAATATAACTACCAAAGATAAAATGAAATAAATATTGGACTAAATGAAAATTGTACATGTGAAAAAAAAAAAAAAAAAAAATTGGTATTTCTGCGAAATTGTCATTAAATTGATTGATGAAACCTTTTGAAGTTTGTGTATAATTCCATTTGTAGAATAAAATTATAATATTTATTTTTGTTTGTATTTTTATATTATCTGTCTCCCTATTATTTTTTACTAGCTTGTGGTATCAAGCATTGCGCGGAAAGTCACTTACCTTGCCTGCAATTTAGAGCCTCAGACCAGCATTCATGTTTTTTTTTTAAGAGCTTACAGTATATCACTGCCCCAGCTATACGAAGTATGAAATTTTATCCTGGGACTGAGGAGGTCTCCTAAGAATAAATACATGTAAGTCTAAGTCACTGAACAGAGCAACAAATACAAATAAAATAAAATATCAGTAATGAGATAAAAGTGGATAGAAACAAGAACAAAATGAATAGAACTAAATAAGAAAATACAATAAAATAAATAATGAAATAAGTAAAAAAATAAAATAAGTAAAAAATAATAATAATACAAAATTAATTAAATTAACAGCTTCATTATGGAGAAATCATACGAAAATAAATGTATCTAAATAAATATATAGAACATAAAATAATTTTTTTTTTTTAAATATAAAAATCAAGATTATGAAGGAGGGAAATCTAGAACCAGGCTTGCAATAAAACTAATTTAAGAAAAACTGATGAAAGGCGATAGGAGGGGATGAAGAGGTCCGAAGGAGGGGTCTGGTGTGTCTTTGGTGGACAGAGGACTGGAATTGGAACATTTGGTAAAGGTAGTAGGCTTCTTTGGATTATAACATTTGGAAGAGGAAGGAATCTAGGAGGTAATCTCGGCGGTAGGAGAGTTTGAGGCATTTCAACTTGGAGTAGCAGGGCGAGATGTGAGCATCTGTAGGGGCATCGAAAACAAACCTGATGTCAAGAATAGGGGAATAGATCAGAAATCCGATGCAGAGTTTTCGGAATGATATGTTTTCCAACATCATGGTAGAACCAAGTTTGGAAAAAATTAAAAAAACAAAAATAACTTCCTTCTGTAAACACGATAGATGTATCGACACGAAATTCTATGTGTGTGTATCCAGAACTCTCTAAGGACGACGCCTATTGATTTTCGGCGAGATCGGCCGAAATGAAGGGAGAACTGTCGTAATGAATTTATTGATACGAAATTTCATAACGAAAATTCAAAGCCCTATAAGAACGATACCCATAATTTTCAGTTATATCAGCCAAAAGGCAGGGGGTGAACTCAAAAATTCCAATAACTGCCGATCTAATGAATATATCGACACAAAATATAGCATGAGGATTCAGAAGCCACTATATAAGTTAAATATTGAGTTTTAGTCCAAGAGGTCGATTGGCTTTGGAGGGAGAGCGAAAACGTTGATTAATTTGATCTGGAGAAGTACATAGCTGGTGATTCTTCATAGTTTCTCATGGGGAAAATAAATACAGATGAAATCAACAGAATCAATTCATTGAGAAGGACAAACAGATACAATTTCTAGAAAGTCTCATTTTGATCCTGGTTTCCTAAGAGAATAAAAAAAATTATATGTCTATTATATCTATATGACAACAAAATTTAGTTATTTTTGACGGGTTATGCAATATTGGGACATCCTCTCCGAAGGACGTTCTTAAGGTTTCGGTTAGAAATAACTAATAGCCTTCCGGTTTCAATCCCTCAATCTTGAGCTCAGTAGGCAACCCCTGAGCTACTGGCGCTGTCAAGCTAATACTAGTGTAATCAACGACTTGACGAAACGCCAGAGGGTTGGAGCCGCGTCTAGAACAGTGATTTGCAAAATATATTTTGCCCGTCTTAAAAACTGGCCTAAATAAATATATGTACGACTTCAACACTGAGTGTTTATGTTCTCCAGAGCGATGAAAGAGCGCTCTGATAGGGAGACTCGTAGTTAAAACCCGGGCATAAGTCACAAGAACAACTACAATTAATTTTCAGGGAAAATATTCCAAAAAAATAATATACAATATTTAACTTACACAGTGGCTTCTGAATCATACTAAATTTCATGTCAAAACATTCTTCAAATTACTAGCGTTTGTGTTAAGCCCCACCTTCCCTATGGCCGATTTGGTGGAAAATTAATAGATTTCGTCCTTCGACGGTTTTAGACTCACATATAACAATTCGTGTTCGTTACATTCATTCTATCACCTTCAGACTGATTGCATAACTTCCCCTATACTTCGTATACCTGAAGTAAACATTTATAAGAATAAAAAGTATGTTTTTTTAAAAAAAATATTCTCTATTTCTCAAAATATATATATTATGGAAGTACTTAATTTATATATATATTATGAAAAATATTAATAAAATATTAAAATATATATATTATAGAAGTATTTACGGTATTGCTACCATCTTCAGCCACGACTTAACAAATACAAAAAATTTAGTATTTGTTAAGACAATATTTTTTAAAAAACATACGTTTTTTCTTTATTTTTTATTAAGTGTTTTCACTGAAACACATTTCAGAATTCATTGAACATTTTAATATCTCTCAAGAATCGTAGATTTCTGAAGGCGGAGAGTTCTCTTGGAAATTCTCAAAGAAGTTTGCAGGTATATCTGCAGCATCTCGTTGGTTTGTTAGCGCATCGCAATCTTCTATTATATGCTCACTGTTAAAGCATATCCACAGAAACGGCATCGGGGTTGTTCTCCTTTAACCAGGAGGTGGCCACGAGTGAGTCTTCTATGACCGATGGCAAGTCTGGTCAGGGCGGAGATGAGGTCTCAGTCGCCGAAGTTGAGTGTCTTGTCGCGTCCACTCGTTGTACCACCGGCTAACCGCTGCAGATCTGTCCCTTGCTATAAGCTCTTGAGGTCGGAATGGGCCCTGTTGGTGGCACCATCTCCTCATTACCGAAAATACATATCGTTAAAAACGCTCTCGTCCCATAGACCATCTTGAGCAGTGTACTCTGTTTTGTTGAAAATGGAGTACCTTAAAAACCCTCTAGAAACATCTGACATGTAATGGCGAAAATTCAGAATGTTGGTTGTCTTATCGTTGATATAAAATTTTTTTTTTTTTACTTTTATTCTACAATCTGTATGAAAACAATAACAATAAGCAGAAGTGATGACTATAAGAAACATGATAAAATAATAAATAATACAAAATCAGCAAAGAAAGAAGCAAAAAAAGAAATGAATAATACAAAATAGTAGCAAACATATACAAAAATAAATAGATAGAATACGTAATAAATCAATGGTAGATGAATAAACAGAAAGCATAAAATGACAGAGATATAACATAAAAATAAAAAGTAAAAAATAATAAATAAAAGAATAATAAAATAAAAAATGACTAAATAAAAATATATAAGAAACTGGACGAGGACAGCACCAGTAGGACTGCCGCACACTGCCATATACCACTCTCCAACTAGTGGAGAGGGGAGGAGGCGGGAGACCAGCGCTAATTACAAAAAATAAGAAAAAAACGTATTCTCAAAAAATACGGCTCAAATTTTGAGCAACGTTCGAAAATACATTTTTGTTATGGCGAAAAAGAGGTTGAGCATAAAATTAAAAAAAACATAATTATAGAATTATTTTTATTTATTATTATAGTGACACTAAAGATTAATTTTAGAAATATTTCTAATCTTTAATTACAAAAACATAATTTCATAAAATTACATATACAGACAACATGCATGAAAATAAAAAATAAAATATTATTTTTGATAATAATAAACATAACACATAATACTAAATATATGTACAAAATTTTAGAATACACAAGATTAATATATGTACAATATTTCGAAACATGGAAATATTATTGTTGTTGTTAAACACGACATATCTAAATACATAAATAAGATTATACTAAAAAACAGTTCATAACAATTTGTATCTTCAAACGTTATAAGGCACAAGAATAGACCAACAGGAAGCCCTCATACAACTTATGATACGAAAAACATTAGTTATTATATATAACAAATGTTATTTAAAATATAAATAAATAATTAAAAATATAAAAGAAGACATAAAATGAAATATATTCTAAATACAATTTAAAGAAACGAACGAACAAAATATCAAACCGAGTAAGTAATGTTAATTTCAGTTATTGTTGGAAGGGTCATGTAATTTTAGGTGATGTGAAGCCAAGGTGCAAGAAAAAAGTAGGTGTATCTGCAAAGTCAAATTTGACCGTTTGGGATGAAACTCAATATTTGACTTACATATTAGCTTTTAAATCCTCATACTAAATTGTCGATACATTCATTGCATCGGCAGCTATTAAAGTTTTTGTGTTGAGCCTTCCCCCTAATACCCCACCTTCTCTTAGGTCGATTTGGCTGAGAATCAACATGTGTTGTCGTTAGAGGGTTCTGGATAACCATATAAAATTTCGTGTAGACACATTCATTCTATCGGGAGTTATCGTGTTCAGAAACATACACAAAGAATTGTTTTCTTAATTTTTGGAAACAGGTCGGAAAACTCCGTTGAAAACTCGGCTTCTGGGGAAGAAAACATTTAAATTTAGTTTTATTTCAGTGTCAAAAGCTTACCTTAATGACCTCTTTAATTAGGAAAAATGTGGGATTTGAAAAACAAAATTCGATGAGTAGCTGCATACGACGAAATTTCTTGCTTTTACTTCTCTGGGAAAGGATATGTAATCGATTATAAAATTTCGATGTTTAATTTTGACCAAAATTTCATGTTAACCGACCTTTGATTCCAAAAAATAAATTTCTTTGTGAACAAGATGACTCCCGATAGAATGAATGTATCGACACGAAATTTTATGTGTATTCAGAATCCCATGACAACCCTTAATGATTCTCGGCGGAATCTACTGAAGGGAAGGGGGGGGGGGGGAGGGGGTCAGAGGAGGGGACCGTAATAACTGGTGATGTAGTGAGTGTATCGACACAAAATATATATAATATGGGAGAATTTTCGGTATTGCTACCATCTTCAGCCACGACTTAACAAATACTAAATGGAAATTCAACCAGTTTACAATCCAAACGGTACTCTTCCTTCAGCCCCTCATGAGGTTTTTCCTGTCCCTTCTATACAGTTATGTCTTAAAACATGGAAAACATTAAAAATAAAATTTTGTCTCGTCGTTTTCCAATAACTGTACAGGAGGGACAGGAAAAAACCCTGGGGCTGAAAGAAGAGACAGTTTAGATTGTAAACTGGTATAACTTTAGTACCTACCTATTGAATTCTTACTTAAGTATTTGTTAAGTCGTGGCTGAAGATGGTAGCAATACCGAAAGCACTCTCATATTATATATATTTTGTGAAATAGACAATATTTTCTCCATTTTTATTAAGTGTTTCACAATATCTCTGCAAAAAAGTTAAGTATATTAGTATATTTTCAACCTAAAGCGTCGATTGGTTTTGGAGGGAGAGCAAACACTTAATGAATTCATTCTGGGGAAGTACATTGCAAGTGTACATTCACTGACATTTTTTTAACTTGTTGCCTTGGCAGTACTGCCTCAGAGTTTATCAATCGTTATAATGACAACACTGTAGGTATTAATAGTATTCATGAATTTTTTTGTTCCGATGTATATATAAGAGGTTAGAAACATATGAACACATTGAATAATTATGACCTGTTATCCCAAAATTATCAATGAAGTATCAATGACATGTTGGCATTTGGCGATTCAAAATCCAGTGTCACCATCATATAAAAATCATGAGACAGTTACCACAACTCACCATATAAGAATTTAAAGAAAAATATAATTAGATTAAATATAATCTAACGAAACTAATTGGAGTAAAACCCCTTTTTCTATAAATAAAAAATGTAAATAATATTTTTAAAAAAAAAAACTTTAGAGATATGATCGTTGACCTGAGTTTTATTACAATACATCAATATTTAGAATATATACAGGGTGTCCCAGAACTGGAGGTCAAAGTTTCAGGTCTGAGCTAAAATCATATTTTCAAGATCATTGGATTGGTAACCATTGAAATATTAAAACCTCTGTAAAACTGCATTAAATGCAACACTTCTGAGATACTTTGAAATATGGAGTATATTTCTGTCATTGCAAACATTGTATGTTCCTCAGTTCTTGACTCCATGAGAAGAAACAAAGATAAATTATTTTAAATTATCAAAAAACATTATAAAATCCATGCGTAATTGCAGTATCCTATTGACTAGTTTAGAACATTATGCTTCTTAAAAATTAAAAAAAAATAATACATTGTGGATAATTTTTCAGGAAAATAACAAAAATAATGGAATACATTTTGTTTAAATAAATAATTAAAAATGAAAATTGAGCTACTAATAGAATAAAATAGATGTATACTTCCCCAGTTATATGAAGTATAGGAGAAGTTATGTAATCGGTCAAAAGTTCGATGTTGCGTTTTCACCGGAATTTCGTTGTTTTTCGACCCAATGATTTCCAAAAAAAAAAAAAAAATCGTGTTTGTAAACACATGTCCCGTTGGAATGGATGTATCGACACGAAATTAAAAAAAAAAAAACTTGATTCAAAAACCATAGTTGACAGAGATATAAAGTAAGAATAATCATCTATCAAATGAGCTCAGAAACGTTGCGTTTTGCGCATTTTTGTACGAGTAATCGGCATTTTAGTAATCACAACGAACGAAGTGCGTATATGTTATGGCGTTTATGTAGACACATGGTGTTCATGGGATGTTACTACTTCCATAGCTGTACGAAATATAAAGAAAGATCTCTCAGAAATTCTATGTTTCACAGGAATTTTATTCTTCCAACCCTTAATTCCAGAAATTAAAAAAAAAATCCCATGTGAAGCCCATTAAAACGATAACATAGGGACAACACATATAGATTTTTACAGCCAAATTGACCAATGGGAAAAGGAAGATAAGAAGGGGGCTTAACGCAAACACCCCCAAAACTGCAGAAATAATTAATGTATCGACATGAACTTTTGTATATGACAACTAAGTGATTCCTTCGTGCTGGGGAAGTACATTGCAGGTGATCCACCGACCCTTTATTCATTAATAATTTAATTTTGAATCATATCTTAAAGTTTCGTCCTTTAGTTATGGGGCCCTTGTAATACGCAACATCATTAATATTAATTATTATACTCATTCTTATTACTTATATCATACAAATCTTTAATTATACATTAATTTATAATTACCTACATTATTTATTATATAACCTATATTATATTGCATTAAAAACTTGGAAATGCACTAATAAACATAATAAGTCTACAAATTTCATTAAGTCAGTGAAAAGTTCTAATTATACAATTAAAATTCATACAAATTATTTCCCAAAACCTGACACAATAAATTAATAATTAAGGGATCACAACCACCTTAATTAAAATATTTAATATAATAATTAAACTTCTTGCAAAAAATGTTGTACATTTTAAATGTCAATATCTCAACTTATTTACATAAATTGTATGTCATATGCATACATAGATATTAGTTAGTTATTATGATCATGCCCGGGTCTTAACTACAAGGTCATATCGCCTACTATCAGAGCGCTCTGCTGGACATGCCTGACTTCACTGTGGGAGTCCTAAATTTTGGCTGCCCTAAATTTTTATTTACCTAGGGCAGTGGTCTTTAACGAGTACCTGACATCGCACAGACTCTGGACCTTCGCTTAACGTCCCATCTGAAGGACGGCGTGGTTAAGTTTATTTTACCTCCCAGATAAAATAAACTAAGGGCCTCGGCTGGGTTTCGAACCCACGGTCTTGAGCTCAGAAGGCAAGGACCACTGAGATTCTGGCGCCCTCTTCATTTTTTTTTTTAAAACCAATATGCACATTAAATAATGTATTGTAGTCAACAACTCCAATATAACTAATGAGGGAGCTCAGTGGTATGCGTGCTTGCGTACTGGACACAAGATCGCGGGTTCGAAACCCGGCCGAGGCTTCGGATGGGACGTTAAGCGATGATCCGGAGCCTGTACAATATCAGATACTCGTTGAATACTCCTGATGAATAACAATTTAGAGTAGGCAAGGACTCCCATAGAGTCAAGCTCATATCCATCAAAGTGATGAATGAGCGCTCTGGTAGTAGGCGATTATGGACATGAGTTACAATAACTAATTTCGTAACTTACTAGTTTTAAACTTGTAGGGAATCGGAGTTATTTTCTTTCACTTAAGTTTCCAAAAAGGAAAAAAACTATATAAATATATATTTTCTTAGATATACATTATTTTCCATTCTAAGACCTACTTATATTCATAAAGTTTCATCAAATCATGAGGAAGGCTGTCAAGAATGTAGTCTTCAAAAGGATTCAAAAATATTTGAAATTGTTTTCGATGGATTATATCATACTGAATTACCTAATAAGCGGTGAAATAAAAAATAAATAAAAAAGTTGAGGATAATCAGTATTATAACTTCAATTTAATTTATTTATACATTTTTATATATTTTTTAAATTTTCAATTATGAAAAAAAAAGTCATTACACTTTTTATAGATATCCTACATAGAAATAACACAATAAAATTTCTTATCTCACAAAAACTTATGAGTAAAAGTATTAATTTTCATTATTTATAAAGAAATTATATAAAGAAACTTAACAAACACACGAATATAACAAATAGAAAGATTAACTGGGTAGTTTTATGAAAATATAAAAATAAACAATACATAAATACAATGTTATTTTCGGAAAATAAAATTTGCGTAAATCGTGCCCATAATCATTTCAAAACAATCTAAACATCTCTGTTTTCAAAGAACGATGACAAAGTTGCAAAATTGGGATGTTTTGGATGATATAAGTTGCTGGATACACAAATACAAAATCCTTCTAATAAAACAATAAATCAATTGTAGTAACACCCTTTTGTGATTAATATTTATTTAAAAATTACGCAAATGTCATCATTTTAATTCTCAGCTATTCGAAGTATAGGGGAAGTTATGTAATCGGTCAACAAATAAATTTTATATGTGAATCCAGAACCCTCCAACGACGAAACCTATTGCTTTTCAGCCAAATCGGCCACAGGGGGGGGGGATTTAAAGGGGAGGCTTAACTCAGAAACTCTAATAACTGTAAAAAATGTATCGACACAAAATTTCATATGTGAATTCAAATCCCATATGGACAACACTTATTTATTTTCAGCGGAATCGACAGAAGAGAAAGGGGGAATCAAATCAAAAACCCTAATAACTGTCGATGTAATGAATGTATCGACATGAAATTTCATTTTTAAAGTCAAAATCAAATGAGGACTTAGCCTGTCAAATTTAAGCGAGCAAATTATATTGGCCGAAGGAAAAGAAGGTTTAGCGAAGAGGGCTCAATTTAAAAACCCTGATAACTGACGATGTAACAAATTTATCGACAAAAAATTTAGTATGAGGATTTAGGAGCCTCTAAGTATGTCAAATATTGAATGTTAGCTCAAACGGTTGACTGGTTTTGGAGGAGGAGCGAAAAGACAATTGATTAATTCGTTCGGTGATTCACCGACGATTTTTTTTTTTTACTACAATTATGAATAATTAAAATATGTATTTTTACATCTGAAGACAATACATTTTTTTTTTTCAATTGTGTCATAGAAAAATCATGTCAGAAGTCGGAAAAATAAATTTTACGAAGAAACAAATTGAGTTGTTAACGTTAAAGACAAAATTTTATGAGACTATGTCGACAAGAAGTAGTGCGGTGAGCCTTCCACCAAATTCGAAAAACATGAAATTCCGTTGAAAACTCAAATTTCGGACTGATTACATACTACTTTCCCTAAACCTCGTACAGCTGGGGAAATAATGTAATTCTGATGATAGAGATCTCTTCCTATATCCATGAAATTGGGAAAGGCAGAATTTAAATATATTAGAAAACTATTAATTTACGACTACTTCTCACTTAGACTCAAAAAAATAAACAAAAATGTAAAACTGTTGTTTCCGACTTAAGCCATGGTTTTCCTTGTAAGTACAACAAAAATGAATTTTAAAAAAGTCTAGAAAATAATGATATTTAACATTTTTGCTGAAATATTGTGAAACACTTAATAAAAAACGAAGAAAATGTAAGTTTTTTAAAAATATTGTCTATTTCACAAAATATATATAATATGAGAGTACTTTCTATATGCTAACATCTTCAGCCACGAGTAATACCGAAAGTACTCCCATATTATATTGGGTCGTCACACATGAAATGTCCGTTTTTTTTAACAGGAAGTAAATGAAAAAATTGACTAACAAATAAAATATATTTTATTCAAAATATTTTCTGTTATTTTCCACACATTTTTGCCAACGACTAACTAGGTTTTCTATACCAGTTTTGAAAAAAATTGAGTCACGAGATGAGACAAAAATCAGAAAAAGCTTTGTTGATTTCCATATCATTTGCAAAAATTTTTCCTCGAAGAAAGTTGTCCAAGTTCCAAAAAAAATGATAGTCTGTTGGGGACAGATCAGGGGAACAGGAGGGATGTGGTAGGGTTTCATAGCCAAGCACCTTTATTTTGTTCACTGAATTGAAGTGTGAGGTCTGTCGTTGTCATGCAACAGGATAGGACCTTTCTTATTCGCCAGTACCGGCTGTTTTTTGAACAAATTTTGATGCATGTGGTCAATTTATTGGCAGTACTTCGCTGTGGTGATAGTTTCCCCCCTCGAAAGAATAGAAAAGAGGATGACCCCAACCTGAGACCACCATACAGTCACCATTAAATTTTTTTGGATGAAGATCCTGTTTTGGCATGTGACTAGATGGCTGATCGACATCTAACCACTGACCTGATCGGTGGCGATTGTCATACATGATCCATTTTTCGTCGCATGTTATTATGCGCCCAAGAAATGGCTCATTTTTTTGACGTGCAAGCAGAGGAACACAAATAATATATTTTGTGAAATAGACCATATTTTTAAAAAACATACGTTCTTCTTTATTTTTTATCAAGTGTTTCACAATATCTCTGCAAAATAGTTAAGTATCATTATACTTTTTTTTTATTTAAAAGAAAATAATGGTTTAGACATTTTGCACGCCTGAATAATACGCTTCCGACACAAACAAAATACTTACAAATACTAACAACAAAACATATATTGATGAAAAATATATATATTATCTTATGTACAATTCAATAAGAATTTTTATTTGAAGAAAAACAAAGAAAGACACTAGATATAACCTAATGTTCTAACATTTAAGAACAATTATTTGAGTCAATTAAAGTCAAATCTATCAGAAGATACACAGTGTTCACTTCGTTTTTCACTACAACTTGCGTAAATGTCTGCTCTTTCAAATGTTCAAAAAAACAAATTTTTCTCAAAGTTATTGTCTTTTTGGTATTTCACAATTTTCCGAGAATATTATGATGATGGATCGCAGATGAAATGGTCAAAATCAGTGGCGTAACAAGAGCGTGTGAGTGTGCGTTGCACACAGGCCACATCTTACAGTCCCAAGCAGGTTAATTATCAGTATTTGAAAATAGTAATATCCAATATTCAATAAAAATATAATAAATATATAATAATAATTGATGGGGTTAGAATCAAAATGGTCCAAGTGACATTTCTGAAAATTTTTCGTTAAGTGCATAATCGGGTACAAAAATGATAGTTCTGTTCAGGAAAAAATCCTAGCCAGTGCTGAGATCTAGTGGCAAATCACTTATTCCATTTTGGTGACATGAACAAGTAACTTAAACATATCAATAGTGACCTTGAAATTAAGATTTTTATTCAATTTTATGGTTTGCTAACAGCAACTTTCACCGTAAAAGCAGAAGACAAAATATTTCCGGTTTCGATAAATCATAGATTTTTTAAATCAGTTAAGAACTTAATGCACAGTTTCTTCAAAGTTTTAAAAATGTCACTTAGACCACTTTGTTTCTAATCCCGTCAAATCATGTTGTGAATCAAAATTAAGGTATGGATAGATTTAATAATTATATTTTTCAACAAAATTGACTGATTTTCATTATTTACTGTCGATTTCAGAGCCCTGCCAATTCGATAACGTAACGAGACTAGTAACATTTCTTATTAATTTAAATTTTTTCTTTTTAAACTAAATACCACACATTGTAACAAAAAAAAAAAGATAGGACTGCAAAAATAATAATAATAACATTCTGACGTTTGTAACTTTTGTCTACCACCCACGATTTGACATTTATATCTCATCTGTAAACATTTGATATTTGAAGTGAGAAAATATGTAAAAGTTAGTATTATTATTTTATTCCATTATGATCAAAGATTTAAATTAAAAAATGCAGAAATGACAAGGGGCACTTCAATTCTAGCATAAAGGCCACCGAAAACCTCGCTATCCCACTGGTTATAATAAATAGAAAAATACATCAACTTATAAAAAAAATTAAATATTTTCATTTTATGAAATATTATCCATTTTCACATAATTTTTCCTTGATCAACTTTCAAAAATGAGTCTTTAGTACGAAATTTAGCCTAATTATATTTCAAAATATAGTAAATTTTTGTCTCACAGTGCTGGCTTCTCGAAAGAAAATTGTGAAATACAAAAATGACCATAACTCAACGGAATTTATTTTTCATGAAATCGCTCATAATAATACATGGCAATACATATCCACAAATTTATGAGAAAATCAAAGAATAAATGTTTCTATATTGTGGATTTTACATGGAACAATTCATGAAATCTTTCATCTCTTATTTTAAATATAAACGTTCGGATAAATCACAACTTAACTTACACTTATATATTTCTTATAAAAATCACAAAGATATATTTTTCTTAAAAAAAAACAAAACTTGGCAATATATTCGAATCTCGATTTACGTTTGATTATCCATTTTCACATTATTTTTCTCACAGACTTCTCTCTTGCTAGGTATAAGTTCTCCTACTTTGAAACATTTTCCCGGTGGAGTTTGAGTTGTGCACCCATGTTTTTGTTGATTTAGAGTTGTATATATTTTTTTCGATCTCACCAATTGGGATGAACTTCTTTGAAGAGCCACTGTTGATATGTGTTCACCGGGTCGCAGGACATCAACGAGAGGTGGTGTGTTTCAGGATGAACGGCTACGCACCGTCTTTTGATCTGGTGGTATAAAACGTGCGTTTTCTACGAGAAAAAAAAAAAAAAAATTAGAATATATTAGAAAATATTTTTATATATAAGCAATATGTAAGTCAATAATAAACAATTCTAAATAAATAAAAATTTATATTATTTTTATTAATTATATATTTTAAATAAAACGTCACTGAAGAAGTCTTCAGTGCAAATTAATGAAATAAGTTGTTGCTCTCCCTCTGAAACAATCCACCGATTTGGTTGAAAAACAATAAGTATCATTCTTATTGGGTCCTGGATCCACATACGAGGTGTGTTCAAAAAGTAACGGGACTTTTGTAATTTCGCGGGTTGTATTAGTCCGATTCGCGCGATTTTTTCGTCGTTGTGTTGGTAAACATGCCTGAAAAGTGTCTGTACATTGTTAGTCAAACCGGATGTTTAGTCTGCTGTCAAAGAGGTTACAAGTGTTTTGGTACGATCAGCGATTATTTATTTGTTTACAAAATGGATCAGAGAATTTGCATTAAATTTTGCGGTAAAGTGCACCAAAGTTTTAGAAATGTTAAATATTGCTTTTGGTGAGTCTGCTATGAGTAAAACTAGGGTTTAAGAGTGGTATAATCGTTTCCAAGAAGGCCGCGAAGACGTTGACGATGACGAGCGCCCCAGTACGTTTTTTAACGGCATAGTGCACCATGAGTTCTTGCCACAAGGTCAAACGATCAATAAGGAGTACTACCTACAAGTGCAACGCTGTTTGCGTGAATCAATCCGAACAAAACACCCGGATTTGTGGCGAAATAATTTTTGACCAAAAACAACACTGTAATGATGCCCCAGCCTCCATATTCACCAGACATGGCTCCGTGTGACATTTTTCTGTTCTCAACCATGAAGAGAACCTTAAAAAGCCGTCGTTCACAAGCATAGATGAGATTAAAAGCGCATCGCTGAGAGAGCTAAATGCTATCCCAAAGATAGAGCTCCAGAAGTGTTTCGGGGATTGGAAGAAGCGCTGGCATAAGTGTAAATATCTAATGGGGACTATTTTGAAGGGGATAACATTGATGTAGACGAATAAATAAAATTCTTATAAAAAACCAAATATTCCTGTTATTTTTTGAACACACCTCATATGTGTCTGTTTGTGTGTACTCGTATGCACCTAGAACATTGTGAGCGCTCTAACTAAACACCGGGGCCTGAAAGTTAACCAAGCTGTAGTAAGTAGTTTTAATCTGGAGTACCCTTACCCCTTCATTCCGCAGTTCTGCTACACGGAGCACACTTATACTCAACCATTCTAACCACTAAGTTTTATTTCTATGCCCCCCTCCACCATCTCATTTTACTGCAGGTTGAGGTTAGAAAACCAACAAGAAAATTCCCGTTATTTTTTGAACGCACCTTGCATAAAATTGTGTGTCGATACTTCACAACGTAAGTAGTTCAAGCGGGGAATAAATCCTAATTCCAAAAATGAAACCCCAGAATTACGACATCTATTCATTTTCAGCCAAAGAGCAGGGTGATTTATTAGTTGAAGAATTCACACAAAAACGTCAATACCTGCCCGTATAATATATGTATCGACATAAAATTATATTCAATGTCAAAACTCCATTAGGATGGTGGACCCTAATAACTGCAGTTTCAATGGATACATGAGGATGCAGAAGCTCCTATGTAAAGTAAACTATTGATTTTTAACCCAAAAGGTTTAGTAGGAGAGCGAAAACTTAATTCGTGCTGGGGAAGTACATTGCAGGTGATTCGCAGATGACTTTTTTTTTCAATGGATGTGCGCAAGCTTGAAAAAAACATTTTAATCATAATTTTATTTAGTAAAAGTGTAAAATGAACTAAAGATAGTTGTAAAATATAGACATTACCTCATCGTACTGCCAAGGTCCGCTAACAGAGCCCAGCTTACAGAAGACCAACTTAACTCCGAGACCATCCGCGTCAATACACCGCTCTCCAACCCCCAACTGTCCTTTGGCGTTCAGTCGTAGTAACTGCAACAAGATTAGTTCATTAATAACAAAATATTCTTATATACTCACGTACAAAAATAGAAAATATCGTAGAGGAACGTAAATATATTATGGAAACTTATAATAAATAAATAAAACAAATTAATTTATAGAAATATTGTCTATTCCACAAAAATATGTGTGATTTGTATTCCATATATCGAACTTGTACTTGGAGGTTGTAGGTTTGACCGGGTGGATAGCTTCAAGTACCTGGGGGCCGTTATCACGGAAAGGAACGACGTTAAAGAAGGCATCAAAGCGAGGATCACGGCCGGGAATAGATGCTACCGGTCACTGCAGAAGGTGCTCGGATCGAGGACTGTGTCCCGAGACGCCGAAATAACAATTTATAAAACAGTCCTGAGACCTGTCGTCACATATGCGAGAGAAAGATATAAGGCCCTACTCCTGAAGGGAATAGATGGAGGATACGGACCAATAGGGAGCTGAGGGACCTGTACAAGAGCCCAGACCTGGTGGCCTCAGTGAAGCAGGGACGGCTGCGATGGCTGGGACATTTACAGAGGATGGAGCCAGACAGATTGCCGAAGAGGACACCTGGCAGGACAAAGAAGAAGAGGTAGACCCCGCTTACGTTGGCTGGAGGACGACCTCAGAACGATGGATGTGAGAAGATGGAGACGGGAGGCCGAGGATAGAGAAGAATGGCGGAAGATTGTTGCGGAGGATCAGGTTCTACGAAGACGAAGGGGTAAAGTAAGTAAGTATATCGCAAATCGCTATCAATAGTTAGTTAGTTCTTGTGTCTCATGCCCGGGCTTCAAGTACGAGGTCATATTGCCTACTACCAGAGCACTCTTCTGTCACTCCGATGGACATGAGCCTGACTCATCTGTGGAAGTACAAAAATTTGCCTACGCATGTTTAAACCCGATTTACACTAGATGTGCCGTGCCGTTCCGACCAAGATTGATCAAAAATCGCTCCTATCTAAATTTAATAGAATCGTTGTCACTACACATTCGGAGCCGTGCAAGGAAAGGTCCGCTGACCGTCTCATCGGTTTTCATCCGATCTGAGATCGAAACGGTTCGGTTGGGTTCGGCAGTGACCCTCTTCATCATCAACTAATTCTGGAAAAAGGGTGAAAAATTCTTCTTTTTCATTCAGCATTTGCAGAACACCCGACTGCGTCTATTCTCTTCCTCTTCGTCTAAAATTAAGGCAATTTTCATTAATGTTTTAATAGAAAAGGGCATTTTCATTACAATTTACATTTGGACTATTAACTTGTGGACCTACTGGGACTGACTGACGAACCGGCGGACAGAGACTGAATCGGCTCGAAGCGGCACGTATAGTTTGAATGGGACTTGGACGATCCAGGCCCGGGACATAATTTACCCAGAACGGCACGCCACATAACATCTAGTAATCTGGCTTTTTCACATAGGGTAGGGGTATTTAACGAGTATCTGACATTGGCTCGGGACCAACGCTTAACGTCCTATCCGAAGTTGTGCTTTTTCACCTCACATATTAAAAACGTAAGGGCCTCGACTGGGTTTCAACCCGCGATTTTGAGCTCAGCAGGCAAGTATGCTATCTCTCAGCTAACGGCGTCCTCATAGTATATATTTAAATTTCAATTTATATCTTTATTGTTATTCATTTATTTAAATGCATAAACATAATTTCACGCATATCACAAATAAATTAGTCTTATCATGTTAGGTTAATAATTTGTATTCAATTTTAGTTGTACGACTGTTATTGAAAAAGTGAAGAAAATATTTCAGAAGAAACTAATCTCTAACACCTGTATGATGTCATGTGGTAAGGTAAGTACTCTCCTTACCCTAGGAGAATAAACATTTAGGGTAAACAAAATTTAGGACTCCTATAGTAGAATCAGAATAATAAATCTATATACAGTGGCTCAAAAAAGTATAGGCAATTTTATTTTTGTAGGTTTTAATCTTATAACAAAATAGAGAACAAAACAAAAAGCTTTTTAAAAGAAAACATTTATTATGAGAAAGACTTGAACAATAGTAGTTTTATTAATTTTGCTTAAAATTGGAATAATAATTAAAATTATTTTGTATGCATCCCTTTGGCTTGTATTATGGCATTAAGCCTTCTGGGCGTTGAAGAAACTACATTTTTAGTGGTGTCGGTCGATATCTTTTGCCACTCATCCAGCAGTACTTTTTGAGCTAATTTTTTGAAGAAATTTTGCTCTTACGGATCGCTGATTTCAGGTGACTCCAAAGGTTCTCTATCGGGTTCACATCTGGTGACTGGGGAGGAGGTTTGAGTTGACGGGGTGCATTATATAGTAACCATTCTTCAGTTTTTCTGGCCCTATGTTTGGGGTCATTATCTTGCTCAAATATAAATGTTCTCTCTAAACCTAGTTTCACGGCACTCTCCTTTAAATTATGACGCAACACATTGATGTAAACATCAGCAGTCATAATAACATCAATAAAGGCTAAATTACCCACTCCACTAGCAGCCATAGGCCCCACACCATAACACTCCCCCCGCCGTGTTATACCAATGGCCTTAAATTCTTTGTTTGGAATTCTGTATTAGTTTTTCTCCAAACATAACGACGTCCATCGGATCCAGAAATATTAAATTTAGATTCGTCAGAAAAAATTACTTTATTCCAAAATTCTTCAGATTGGTTTTTATACTGTTTGGCAAACAGCAAACGTTTCTCCCTATTAGCTTGTGAAATGAACGGTTTCTTTCGGGCGGCTCTTCCGAAAAATTGCTTTTCATTCAAAACATTTCGTACTGTTTGGACACAGAAAGACTTGTCTACACAATTTGCCACATCTAACGCCAAGTCTGGTCCACTTATAAATGGATTTTTTTTACCTTTTTTACGATTTCTCGTGTTTCCCTGGCTATGAATATCCTTGGGCGTCCACTTCGTTTCCTATTTTCAAGAGACCCAGTGTTTTCAACATTTTTAATAATCGTTCTCAGAGTAAATAAGCTTAATTTTAACTTTTCACCAATCGCCCGATAAGTCACCTGGGATCAGCGATCCGTAAGAGCAAAATTTCTTCAAAAAATTAGCTCAAAAAAGTACTGCTGGATGAGTGGCAAAAGATATCGACAGACACCACTAAAAATGTAGTTTCTTCAACGCCCAGAAGGCTTAATGCCATAATACAAGCCAAAGGGATGCATACAAAATATTAATTTTGCTTAAAATTGGAATAATAATTAAAATTGAAGTAGTTAATTGGTATTTCAGGCAATTGCCTATACTTTTTTGATGCTGTTTTTTCCCATTTTTCAATATTGATTTGTTGCAATGTTTTTTTTTTCTAAACTACTATTGTTCAAGTCTTTCTCATAATAAATGTTTTCTTTTAAAAAGCTTTTTGTTTTGTTCTCTATTTTGTTATAAGATTAAAACCTACAAAAATAAAATTGCCTATACTTTTTTGAGCCACTGTAGATTGGACGAAAGATCGCTCTGGTAGTAGGCGATATGACCTCTTAGTTTAAGCCCGGATATAAGTTCACAATAACTAAATTTTAAGAACTAAGCGTTCAACTTCGATCTGTCATTATAACAAATAATACTTTTATAGAATAAAATTATCCGAAATATATTTTATAAACTTAAGCCGATAAAAATTAATGTAAATTATATAAATAAATACCTGATTGTTGCCATGTCCATGACAGTGTGACATTCCCATCAAATTTATTGGTCCCTGTCCCATAGTGTCCATGCAGGTCTGCGTAGCCAAATTTCTAAGCTGTAATATACGATATACAAAAATTATTATAAAAATAAAAATAAAAACTTGATAAGTTTTGTTATTTAATTAGTAAAATGACCCTTCAATGTTAGATGTTCACATTTGGAAGCAATAATGTTAAATAATTTAAAATTCAACATGAGCCTAAACATTTTTTTTTCTTTATGTCTTTGAGCAGTGTTGTATTAGATAGAAATAAAATTAAAAAAATAATGATGAAGTATATATTATAAGATTGTATTATTCTTTAAATACTTACATGGATAAAAAAAAAATTATAAATTGAACTAGATAGATTTCGTTCGTTGATATGTTGCAATGGTCGACTCTCGATATAACGAAAAACTCGATATTACATAATGAAGCCAATAGTTTTCTTTGACAAAAACTCGAAATAACAAAAAAAAACTATGCACTTCTATACACTCGGTATAACGAATCGATTTTTAAGTTATGTTGGTTTAAAACACGCGTTATTACGAAGTAGGAACGTATGCTATATTCCGAAGCCAAAAAAATGATAATCAATTGTTTACATCATTTGTGTACATAAAAGTTTCGTTTTACCTACATCATTCCCTTTGCAACGAAGATTGTGTAGAAGAGGACTTCAACAATACAATTTCAGAGAGGTATAAAACTCTAGACAAGACGACCAGTTAAAAGTTCTGGGAACTCCCCTCAAAACAATTACTACATCAATGTTAATTTAAATATTATAGATATTAATGGGTTATAGTAAAAATATGTTTCTTTAAATAATATGAGAGAAAAGCTGTTAAAAAAAATTCAGTTTATCAGGAAACAAAAAATGGCAAACTTGATAATTGAAAAGTTGATACTGGAACGTACCTCTCCCCAGTGAATGTTGGGCGGAAGCTCAGGAAACTTGTCTGTCACATCGTAAGCGATGTTCTCCATAAACCAAGAGAAACTTTTACACTTCAATTTCTTCTTTAGTAATTTCTGTTCTGTGATGTCTCCCATATCCAAATATCTGGCCAGAGGCTCCCGAGTGTAGAAATACTCTTTGTACTTATCGTCAAACCACGTTTCAATAACTCGCTTATAGTTCTATACAAAAACAAATTTATATATAAATAACAATAATAAAGCTCTTGGCATATTGTGTAAATTTATAGTAATTAATTGTTGAAAAAAAAAAGGTAATAATAACTTACTATTGTAATAAGAGGTCCCTTCTTCTTTTTGGCTAAATTTCCAAAATTGTAAGGCATAAAACCTCTGTAAACGTGAGCCACTCTGGAACATGGCACCCACAGAATACTGCCTCCACATTGCCAGATCTGAAACAATTAAAACATCATACTTAACATTTTTGAAGAGATATTGTGAAACAGTTTTCAAAAAAGGGAAGATGAGGTTCTATGAGTTCTAAGGAAGAAAATTCAGATTTGACCAAACGTTTCGGAAACTATTCATTGTGATGTTCACAGTTCACCATCAAACACAGAGACAAACTAAAACTAATTCTATGTTCCCTTACTCACCAAAAAACATCGACTTCTCACAACATTTGTAAAAATACTGTCGATTTTATCCATCATTATAATAACATATTTTTAGCTCACCTTGAAAGATAGTTCGAAGTTCTCTCCTCCCCATACCAAGAGACCAGGATCATAGGCTCCTATTTCCAGGAAGTACTCTCTGTTTATAGCGAACAATCCTCCAGCATGGGTCGGCGACCTGAAACATACTCATATATTAACACCTCCCTAATTCGAAAAATATGATTAACGTATAAGTAAAGCATATGTGATAGTAAGATGTTGTGGGACGAGATTTCTCAAAGAAAAAAAAAGACGTTGTCTTCCCACCATTTTATTTTGACCAGAACCGGTTTTCAACGCAACAGCGTCATCAGTGTGTTGCGTCTCAAAATAAAACAGTGGGAAGGCAATGCCCCTTATTTCTATGAGTTATAAGTGAAGCTGTGTTACCCGTATCTAATCAAATTTTAATTGACAATTACCAGTGTTTAAAGCAAAGAGAGACAGTGAGAGATGATCAGGTGAGCGAAAGCGCTCCTTCCCACACAATTAATATTTATTAATCTATTATTTATCTTCGTCATATCTAACTTTGGACGTGGGGAGGCAGGGAGTTCCAGAGAGGAGGCTTGGACAAGGAACGAGTTGCGGAAGGCAGATGAAAAGGTGCGGAGGACGGGATTTGGTGTGTTTACGCAGGATTTAAATTGGAATATATGGCAGATAGTAGGGTTCTTTGGATTTTTGTATTTGGACGAAAGAGGAACCTAGGAAGTAGTTTTGATGGATGGAGGGTTTGAGCGATTTCAACTACGAGCACCAGGGCGAGATGTGAGCGTCTCTAGGGACATCGAAAACAAATCTGACGTCATTTTGAACTTTGTGCTGATGATGGCGCAAGATAAAACCAGTAAATTATTAAATACACTCCGAGGTACTGTATAGTGGTAAAAAAAAAAAATGTTAATGTAAAATTAAATTTTTTTAAATAATTATATAATTCAAATAATTAAATAAACAATAAATTACCACATTTCCTATAGAAATTTTATAACTGGTCTTCTATTTAATTTTGATTTCTACAGTGATTTCCAAAAAGGGTCCTAAAAAATATCAAAAATTCAAGACGTGCAATTTTGAAGAAAGTGCACATAATTTTCTAAAAAAATTCAATTAACAAAATTTTCATTTGGATTTGTAAAAAGATGCCATCTTGTTTTCTAAATTTTGCAAAAATATAAATCTAATAGGTTTTCAAATTATCTTACTGGGCCAACAGGGAAAATCAATAACATAGAATTTACGAGAACAAATATTGGGTTTATTTTCTTAAATCTACATTACAAAAAAAAATAAACATTGAAACAAACAAAAATCAAAAGAAAAATCTTAAAAACTATTTCAATTTTTTTTTCTGTTGGCCATTCTTTAAATTTATGTTATATATTTCTGGGCATTTATCCTGTACATATAAACAAACAACAGTACCTTCTTTGCGGATCAATTTCCCCGTCAATTCACTTCTATTTAGTTCATCACAACTTAAGCCTAAACACCACTCTCCATGTTCACTCAGACCGTCGCCATTGCACCCAGGCCTCGACACTCTACACACACTAATTAAAACAGCTGATGGCTTTTTTTTGTTTTTTTACTCATTTGTTTTAAAAGAAATTTGCTTTTTATAGAAAAATAAATATAATTAATTTTTTAATATTAATAATTTAATCATTTTAATAAATGTATTTTTTTTTTATACATCACAGTATACAATGTACATAAGATGTTTAATGGTATTAAGTTAGAATACCTGTATGGCTCTGAGTCATGTTTCCTGGAGGACACTTCCCGTTCAGGTATCTCGTTCTCTTTGTAGAGCATCCCCCACTCGAAGATCCCCCTGAAGTGGTGTCCTGCCTGGTACACTGGCCGAACCTCGAAGTTCTGGTGATCAATACCATCTATAACGGGTACTGTCATCGTCGTTCTGAAAAAGAAGGATAAAAAGACACATCTTGGGTAAAATTATGAATGCAGTCGGTCTTCTATATTTTAATAATTGACTATTTATTGGAACGTTTCGAGCCTAGTCCGTTGAAGAGGGTAAAAAAAAACCTTCATCATATGTATGTGCGTACATATACAAAACGTTTAATTTGCTTTTATGTTTAATACTACATATATAGGTAACGAACAATAGATAATTAGATAAAACAAACATAATAATAGTTATTATGGATTTTAAGTTAATAACCCAAACAGTAGGCATATATGCCTGTTTCACTAACAGCGAAGTCTACGAATAATAAAAAGCATTCAAAATTACATTTTTCAAACGAATTCTTTTGTAGGTGTCCGCTTAGGAGAGATAAATTTATCTTTTGATGACGAAAAATTGGTTTTCCGCGTCCGTTAGAGCGGTGTCCGTTGCGAATGGGCTAAAAATACATTGTTTAGCTATTCTTCGGTCCGGGACATCGCAAAATTGTCCGTGAAGAGGGGTTTTACTGTATAAAATTTTAAAACCAAAGTGAGAAATTACCTATCCTTGGCGATGGGTGCAAGAAGCGGTGGAATCCAGTTAAGGTTGACCTCGCAGTGAGCATCCAAGAAGATGATGACCTCGCCCCGGGCTTCCTGAGCTCCTCGGGACCTCGTCCTGATCAGACCCTCCCGTTCTTTGTTCCGGAGCAGTCGCACCTTACCATGGTAACGGACGATGTACTCTTCCAGCTTCTCCTTCAAATCCTCTGCAACCAACATGAAGAGTGGGGTAATCAGTCGGGTGTGATGTAAAAATTACACACATTGTAATTATTAAAATATTCTCTAATTAATTATTATTTTTTTAAAGAAAAGAATCGCAGAAGTGTTGATTTTTCTTATGAAAACAGCTAAAATATCAAAGTTTTCATACAATCAGCTGTTAGGACATTAATACATTAATTAGAGAATGTAAACATACAAAAATGGACCCATTCGCTTTTGTTTAAAAAATGAATGGAGAACAACAAATTCGATCGAAACAAATGCCGGCGATCAGCTGTTTTAAGCTGGACTTACACCATCGGTTTTTCTATCAGTTTGGCACGACGGTTTGACACGTCTTTCAAAACGGATGGAAGATACGATCGTGTGAGGGTGAAAACCGTCAGTTTGGACGGCGTTCCAAAAAATCTGTCGAGGACAGAAACAAAACCCGTCGTGTTGGAATGATGACGGGCCAAACGGACCGTCTGAGTGCGCATCGTTCCAACACAATGGTTTTTTTGCTTTCCTGCGTCACATTTTTCCTTTGAATTTCTAGTTAAAAGACCAAATCAAGCACCAAGAATGTTGAATTGTATTGGTTAGTTAACCGACGGCTCCATAGCTACTAGTCTAGACACGATCGTGCAAAACCGACCTTTATCCCCCACTATTTTTCGTCCATCCACCCGATGGTTTGGACCAATGAAAAAACCGATCGTGTAAGTCCACTTTAAGGAGAGTGTTGTTAGGGTTGACAGTTCGAGTGAGGAGAGTTAGGCTTAAATCAGTTGAAATACGGATTTAGAAAAATTTGATGGCATCTCAGATTATATATATTTTCAGAAACTACTGTAGAAAAACAAAATTTAGTAGAAGACCAGCAAACAATTTCTACAGAAAATGTGATAATATTATTTATGTTTTACACCACGGCCGCCCAGAATACCAAGTCCCGACGAAGCCTGGTCCCTATTCGATTCGATCTACGATGGAACTTTCGCTCGATATAAATTTATCTATACCTTTATCGCTATAGTCGTCCACTAGAAGTACTTCTTCCAGAAACTGAGGAGGAGTTCGATTGATGACAGATTGAACTGTTCTCATTAAAACGGAAAAGCCTTCGTTGTGAAACACCAAAATTACACTGGTTTTCGGCAGATCCTCAGGATAGTTCCAATTTTTGCATCTAAAAACAAAATAAAAATAAAAAAAGATACATAAACTTTTTATTGCACAAAAAAAATACAAGCTTTATGATAATGAATGTTTTTTTTTTACAAAATACGTATTCTTATAGTTAGAGCGAGTATGCTACCTCTGGGCTATCGGCAACCTCTAAAAAATTAATGGTATTCAAATCCTCAATATGAATCGGGAGTTAAGATTTCAAAAATTTTGAAAAAGACTCGAATTCATGTAGAGACTCTGGAAATCTCGAACGGGAACATAGTAGGGTAGTCAAAATACACAAAAATGTGTACATTTTCATGAAAAATCACATTTCAACAAATGCCCCCAGCATTAATCTAGGTTTAGTTTTTCAAATTTGACATATTAGTGTAATTTGATAGTTCAAAGACAAAAAAAATACATATTTTTTTTTTTTAAATCCTCCTTTGGATGTATGCAGAAAATTGCTGTACACTTGAAAAAATATATCCATTTTGTTTTCTTGACATTCTCGAAAAGGCGGACATCAAGGGCGCAAGATTGCACTTTTGTTTTGTTACATTACTGTGAATGTGCACCTACGATACCTTTCCCTGTGTGACCTAAACACACGTCTTTGTAATATTTTTATCATTGTTATGTCCTACTTTCACCCTTTTAATATTCTAACATAAAATTTGCATAATTATTTCGATAAAAATTGTTAAAACTGGACATAAAAAAAATACAGTTATCATTTAGTTTGCAAGTATTACAACACAAAAGGAATCTCTATAACCTAGAAAAAAAAAATGTCACTGTTTCTCTGCCCGTAATATTTCCCTACAAAAAAGCTCTCGGTCCAAAAATTGAAGCGGTCATTGTTGAAAGGGGATATGTAACAAAAATAAAAATTTTGGGAAGCTCAATAAAACTTCTAAAGAATTGCGTCACATACCTCCTTTCAACAGTGACTCAGATATTCTCAGCTCCACCACAACCAGAGAGCGCACTGCACATGTCTCATTTCAACACAGAAGATGTGTTCAGTCCTCAAGATTATGAAAATATAAAAAAGTCGTTTTGACATTTGATGTCACATATCCCCTTTTAACAATGACCGCTTCAATTCCGTCAGCTTTCAAAGCTCAACTTTATTTTTTATTAATTTGGTCATAAAATAAAAAATGTAACAAAAAATGGAATAATTAATTTCCTTTGCTCGGCCGTTGAGAGCCAAGAACCAGTGAGGATCTGAGGGATCTATGTGGCCATTGCAGGACTTTCTTATACCAACCACACTATAACAGATCATATAGATAAGATAGTCTGACCTCTCACAGATTTTTATTGGTAGTAATAGCTAGCCGGCTTTCGAGGTTTCCCTCATCATCAGGCAGTCTACAAAAGAACCATCCTTAATATATAATACTTAATATGAATAGCAAAGATGAATAATTAAATTGAAAACACTTTAATTATTTATCTTTGCTATTCATATTAAGTATTATATATTAAGGATGGTTCTTTTGTAGACTGCCTGATGATGAGGGAAACCTCGAAAGCCGGCTAGCTATTACTACCAATAAAAATCTGTGAGAGGTCAGACTATCTTATATTTGACATCCTGTGAAATAATCACTTCTCACTACATCAGCCATCTTCATATTAATAATAAATATATATTCCATAATTCCTTGCTATGCGATATAATTTAAACATTATTTTGAAATATTTCCTAAGGAAACTTATTTTCCATTCTTCAGGACGCTATAACCGTGGTCGTATTGTTTTCTGTGAAATATCTTTTTTCTTTCTATTTTCACAAATTGTATACCTGGTATACTGAATTGTCCCTCTGTTCCCATCTTCCCAAGGGGACCTCGAGCCCAGCTGTTCTGTTTACATCTTTAACCCTTTAATGTATAACTTACTCTGTCATCCTAAGATCAGGAACACTCCTATTGAGGGATATCTCATCGGAACACTTGATATTCATGCCATAATCGGAGAGTGAAGATTTGCCATCGTTCTCCTGATCCGCCCTCAGTTGATGTGGTTTGCCACCTTCACCAGGGCCATCACGGGCCGGTTCAGAGGCAGGCTCAAAGTTACCAGGACCCTCTATCAGTACTGGATCCTGAAACACAAGGCATACAACATTACTTCAAGAATTTAATCAAAATTGTGTGAGGAAGAATTGTCAATTCCCCGATAGGTCTAATCGTTATCTATATCGATATCTATCCCGATAGAATGAATGTATCGACAAGAAATTGTATATGTATATCCAGAACACCATAAAAACGACATAAATTGATTTTCAGCCAAATCGGCCAAAGAGAAAAAGGGGATTAAAGGAGAAGCTTGACATAAAAACTGACGTTGTAATAACAAGAAATTTCATTTATAAATTAAAGACCACATAAAGACGAATGCTGTTATTTTCAGCGCGTCATCGACCGAAGTGAAGAAGAGTGAAATCAAAGGAGAGGCATAGATTTAGGAAGGAGATCGAAAACTTAATTGATTCATTCGACTGGGACATTGGAAAAAGAGGGCGTCGGTTGCTCAGTGGTATGCGTGCTTGCCTTCTGAGCTAAAGAATGTGGGTTCGAAACCCGACCGAGGCGCTGGTGCTGAGCCTGTACGATGTCAGGTACTCGTTAAAGACCCCTGCCCCATGTGAAGAAAAATTTAGGGTTGGCAAAATTTAGGACTCGCACAGTAGAGTCGAGCTATTGTCCACCAGAGTGACGAAAGAGCGCTCTGGTAGTAGGCGATATGACCTCGTAGTTAAAGCCCGAGCTTGAGTCATAATAACTAACTATATTGATCAAAAAACTATATTTTTTTTCATTTTAGCAATCAGGGCATAGGAAAAGGTGATATTCCATTCAATATCGAAATTCTGCCACATTACTCGCAATGAACTTAATATATAAGTGCAGATCGGAACCATACAAAACTTTCTTATGGGGCTATTAGTTGTATTTGAAAGTTTAAAAAGTTCATTCGAAATAGTTTCATTCTGAGTTCCTAAAATCTGAGAAAAAACATAAACCTAACCGGTTTTATTCACGATTACGTAACTAAAAAAATGTAGGATACCGTTGAACAGACCATTTTAGTACATTCTTTTATTAAGAGCACTTTCCTCGACCTATTTAAATTATATATTAATAACAGACAAGAAAAATATATTATTAATATTTTTATTATTGCATTTAAATTAATTCTATTGTGTTCCTCTTATAAAGTTTTAACAAAACAAAATATATATAGTCTATGCATGCAGCAAACAAAAAAAATACATGATAATAACTTATTAATATCAATTAAAAAATATATATATGAATATTTATGTATTTATTTGCTAGAAGTAGGCCGGATTTAGAGGTAATGTTTTACTTCTCCAACTATACGAGGTATAGGGGAAGTTACGTAATCAGTCAAAAATTCGATGCAGAGTTTTCAAAGGAATTTCCTGTTTTCCGGACTTTATACTCCAAATATGAAAAAAAAAAGGAAAGTTCTATGTGTCTATGAACACGATAATTCCCGATAGAATAAATGTATCGAGACGAAATTTTATATGTGAATCCAGAATTATCTAAAGACGACATCTATTGTTTTTCAGCCAAATCGATGAAAGGAAAGGGGGAGCATAGGTGGGAGGCTTAACTCAAAAAGTATAATAACTGTCAAATGTAAATGAATAGACACAAAATTTGGTATGAGGAATCAGAAGCCCTTATGTAAGTCAACTGTTGAATATTAGCGCAAACTGTCGACAGGTTTTGGAAGGGGAACGAAAATTTAATTGATTAATACGTTCTGGGGAAGTACATTTCAGGTGATTTACCTAATATTTTTTCTGTTCTATTTGTCTTGTCAGCTCCCAGAGTGTACAATGCACACAAGATAAAGTCAATATTAAAACTGAAAATTACTAAATCAAATACAATTATTCAAAATGCCAGATGTGTATAAGTAAATATTTATATAAAGATAATAATGGACGCCTTAAAACAAATTATTTTTATTAAAATAGTCAATATTTACGTTCAAAATATTAAATTATCTTATTTGTTTTCACACAATACTTTCCCTGTTAATAGGACGCCGGTAGCTCAGTGGTGTGCGTGCTTGCCTTCTGAGCTCAATTGGTTCGAAACCCGACCGAGGCCCTTAGTTTATTTTATCTGGGCAGTTAAGTACGCCGTCCTTCGGATGGGACGTTAAGCGATGGTCCCGAGCCTGTACGATGTCAGGTACTCGTTAAAGACCCCTGCCCTAGGTGAATAAAAATTTAGGGTTGCCAAAATTTAGGACTCCCATAGTAGAGTCGGGCTCATGTCCACCAGTGACGAAAGAGCGCTCTGGTAGTAGGCGATATGACCTCGTAGTTGAAGCCCGGGTATGAGTCATAATAACTAACTTTCCCTGTTATACGCAGACGAATTATTCAACTTAAGTTTTCGCATTCCTTTCAAAATCAATTGACAGTTTGTGCTATAAATCAATAGGTATTTTTAAATTGGTAACGATACATTCCTTACATCGGCAGCTATTACAGTTTTGCGTGTTAAGTCCCCCATCCTCTCTGCAATCTACCTTCTCATTGGCAGAAAATCATTAGGTGTCGACCTTAGGGGGTCTTTCTGGATACCTATTGACTTTCAGTCAAATCGACCAAAGGGGAGTGGGTCTTTAAAGGAGGAATAGCTTAAACTCCAAAGCTCTAATAACTCGCAATATAATGAATTTAACATGAAATTTCATATCTAGTTTGAAAAGTACACAAGAAAAAAATGTATTGATTTTCAGCATGCTGAATCTCTGGTGTTTAGGCAAAAGGGTTTAAGGCAGAATAAGTCTTGTGATCCAAAGGACAAGTGCATTTAAATATTTTTACCAAATATAACTGATTCTTGCAGTATTTTACTTTATATTTAATACTTTTATTGAAATAATATAAATATGTTTAACCTGATTTGCCAGGAATTTTTCAAACCTTCAGAAATTCCTCTCCTAAAATTAAGATTTTCTGACAAGCCCTTTTGCCCAAACATCCGAGGAGTATGAAGCAGAGTACACATTGAGAGCAGAAACTTATTATTTATAACAATGAATTCGAACTAAGCGATGATTTACCATCAACTTTTTACTTCCCCAAGCGATACTTAGTATAGGGGAAGTTATATAATCGGTAAGAAATTCGATGTTAAGTTTTCACAGGAATTTTAGGTTGTTGACCCCCTGAAAGAAACAATATCCTGTCTGTCTATATATGTGGGCTTGACTGATAACACAACACGAAATGTTACATGCATATCTAGAACTCGAACGATTTCCTAGGCTCCTTCCTCTATCAAACAATATCTTCCCAAAAGCCCTCCTACATCTTCCAAATGCTCCAATTTAAATCTCATATCTACCAGTAAGTCACTAGATCCCGTCCCTCTGATCTTTATCTCCCTTCCCACAGGACAACAACCTACCATAACTCCTTCCTTATCCAGGCTGACTCCCTCCCTCTCCAGATACTCTCCTTTCATTTAAGTCCCTACTTTTCCATTATCTCCTAACTCAACAAACCTCTGATTCCTAAGGCTGGCTCCTATGAGATAGTTCTCGTCTTCCTATAAGTCTCTCACTCCACAGGACAGATTGTTATTCTTCTGTTTCATCAGTCCAGTTTTTTACAATTCATATACAAGTCATTATTGTTATGATGTTTCACATTATTATTCATACTTGTTTTTCTAATTTTTCTATTTTTATTTCTCTTTATTATTTTCTCTAGTTTATTATATTGTTTTACTAATTGCCTGTTTTTAACATTTATTATTTACTTCTAGAGACCTCTTTTATTTTATTTTACATTTATTCTTCTTAACTGGTTGATACTTGTATATAAAAATTATTATTATTATATTATTACTATTTTATTTTTTAATTTATAGTTTATTTATTTATTAATGGAATTTTAATTTTTTTTTTAAATCTGAAATTTTGCCGCCCAGGGCAAGTGCCTCTATTGTAAATCCGTACCTACCTGTATTCGTTTTCCTATTTTTTTTTTATTTTTCTCTTCATTATTTTTTCACTAGTTTATTATATTTTATTCATTGCCTGTTTTTAACATTTAGAGACCTATTTTCTATTATTATTCTGTCTCAACTGGTTGATACTTGTACACTCTTGTTTATTTTTTAGGTTATTATTCTTAGGGGCTTATGTCCCAGAATAAAGATTATTTTTCCTTTCATTTCAACCCTGTAAAGCAAAAGAAAAAAAAAAAAAAAATAGGGACGAGGAGACGAACACAGAAACCCCAATAACGGCCAACGTAGTAAACATATCGCCATGAAATTTCATATGTAAATCCGAAACCCGGAATTCAGATGAGGCTTCACAAGTCCCTGAATGAGACACATATTGATTTTCAGTCAAATCGGTAGATCGTTTTCAAAATGAGAACAAAAACTTAGTTGACTGATTCGCACCGGAAATGTACATTCAACATTTAGACGATTTTTTTTCTCGAATCGTCAAGAGGTCAATAACCTCGACTAAGTTTCTGTCGTGTCTATTGTCCAAGTATCAAGTATACATTTAAGCATATAAATTTGGGCTATATATTTACAATTTATCTGGCAGTAAAGAGCTATAAATAGCACTGAAAATTATGTAAAAGAGATAACATGAATTCATAATCTCATATTTTTCTAAAAAAATTCCATGAAAGGTTTACTGAGACAATTAAACTGAGGTCAGATCCGCAACATAATTGACTTGAAATTCTTGTAAACAGACTGAAAAGGAAAGATGAAACAAAGTAATTCAGTGTCTTATCACCTATCGTTACTAAGTTTTTGGATAAAACTGAATATCCCTAAATTATAACTGCGCATCTATCACTTTTGAATAATATTCTGTAAAAAAAAATACATGTATATATATAAGCCGGTTTCTCAACTCTTAAAATGTTAACATTCAAGAGCTGAATCAACTTAAATGTTGATAAATGTTATCTAAATACTGAGCTATTGAATATTAATAACCGGCCACTTAAAACTTAAATTACATCATTTATATGTATAAAATAATTTGGATATGTTCGATGAAATATCAAAAAACAAAATCAAATGATTTTGAAATGCTGAAAAGATACATAAAAAATCAAAATAAAGAATAATAAATGAGAAATCCATATAAAACAGAAAATGCATATAAAATACTTTCTATACTGTATTAATTTTTATAAATAGGAACACCTGAAAAAAATAACTCACCTCAATACTTCTCGTCTTGTAGATGGCCAAAGGACCCACAACGCCTTTATCATTTGAACTTACGTACAGTAAACATAATAGAGGAATCAATATAATAATAGCTATTATAAATTTAAATAAACGATGTCTTCTAAATTGTATGACCCGCATTTTGCTAATATTTTATAAATTGTAATATAAAAATATTTAAAATAACTATTCTAGTTAATGAAATTGAAAAAAATAATAATAATAATTAAACATTTAACTCATATCTTTATAACTCCATTTCTTTAACGGAATTAAAATACGAAATACGTCAAAACGTCATCTAGAGTGAAATGAAGGCAAACAAGCAATTATAACCAGTATGAAACCTCCGTATGAAACGTGTCCTGCTGTAGAGCGGACTTCTCTGAAACTTCACCGGTGTTGCTTTAGGTAAGTTCTAATATTCACTGTTAAGGTAAGTGTTTAAACTGTAGTTAATGGGAAACTTGAATTGTTCGTCTTCAAAAGGGATTTTAGCATTATTAAACAATTTTTTGTCACAAAATATTACACTGTATTATTATTTAACAAATAAATAATGATAAATATTGTACAGGACTGTTTTTCAAATGTCCTATTCAAATTTCCCGCTTACTTTTTATTTTGTATGATTAACCATAGAATATTGCAACTCTCCTCAATTTTGTGGCTAAATACAATGAATTCAAGGAAAACGTTTGATGAATGAATAAAATAACGTAAAAAAATTATGTAGCAAATTTATATATTTGGAAATATGCTCAATTATATGGTAGAAGTATTAATCGTAATAAGAGTGAGTATGCGCAATGTAGTTTTCAGTTTTAATTTTCAAATGGTTTATATCGATTGAGACTAGTTGTTTAGTTGTTTCCAGTGCTGTTTTTTTGTATTGAGGCAAATTTTAAACATGTTCGTGCCCATTATTGGAACAATGAACTAAAGAACAAATAATCAGATAAGACTTTCTTGCTCAAATAGAAATTCCCCCTCAGCAAATACGTTGTCCAAGGTGTTCCCGAGCCCAGGGACAGCCCAAAGTGTCTGGAGCTCAGAGCCAGGCACGGGCCAATCCAACAATATGGTTTCAGGAGCTGTGGTTGCTCATCAGAAAGAAATCAGTTCATTACCTTTCTCAGAAAGTACTGACTTTAACAATGTCGGACACACATATAAGTCAGTATTCGACTTAGTGAGAAATGGGTTAGTATCTCTGTCATATTGGTTTGGTATCTGTTATTAAACAATATTTGTAAGTAATAATTTGAAAATTGCAGAGCTGTCTCAGAAATTGAAGCTCTTGTCGAACAGCTTGGAGCTGAATCGTTAAGTTCCAGAGATGAATGGGGCTACACACCAGCACATTGGGCCGCATTAGATGGCAACGTCGAAGTAAGTTTAATAATATATATTTGATAATACACATGTATTTTATACTATAGTAGAAGGATATCGACGGAAATTCATATAAGTCCATTTAACTTCAAGTTAACTGGTGGTGCCATCTTCAAGTTCTCAGCCCAACCTTTTAGATGGTAATGTCACATTTTTAAAATTCCTATCAGCTGAAGAAGGAAATGAATGTTATATTCATTCACTTGATGGGCATTGAACCGAAAAATTAACGTCAGTAAATAAGTTAAAAAAATGACAATGATTAGTTCATTGATTTATTATAAAAAAGCTAGTGCATTTCAGATATTTGGCAAGTATAGAATAATAAAAATTCTTGGGAGTAATATAAGCACTCGTGCATATTGTGAATACTCATAAAAACTTTTAAAAAAAATAGTTTTCATTAGTAAAAAAGGTTTTTTGTTACAAAAACACGATTTTGCGGATGCATCCCGCCACTTTTTCGCCCACAATACGTCCATTAGTGTTGCTGTTGGATGCTCTACTTAGTTCATCACATCTTAAGCCTAAACAACAACTCGCTGTCCACCTTCACATCTCAACCCAGACCACACACCATTCACTCCTCTACACTAATTCAAGTTCCGGGGTGGGGGCTCAATTCAAAAATCCCAATAACTGCCGATATAATGAATGTATCAACATCAAATTTCGTATTTAAAATTAAAATCCACAGAGGACTTAACCAATCATATTTCAGCGATCGGCTGAGGGTAGGGGGGAGTGTCGGGGAGGGGGCTCAGTTCAAAATCCCAATAAATGCCGATGTAACGAATATATCAACATCAAATTTCGTATTTAAAATTAAAATCCACTGAGGACATAACCAGTCAAATTTCAGCGATATCGGGTAAGGGGAGGGGGCTCAATTCAAAAATCCCAATAAATGCCGATGTAATGAATGTATCAACATCAAATTTCGTATTTAAAATTAAAATCCACTCAGAACATAACCACTCAATTTCAGCGATATCGGCTGTGGGTGGGTGGGAGTTTCGGGGAGGGGGCTCAGTTGAAAATCCCAATAACTACCGATGTAATGAATGTATCAACATCAAATTTCGTACTTAAAATTAAAATCCACTGAGGACATAACCAGTCAAATTTCAGCGATATCGGTTGAGGGGACGGGGGAGTTCCGGGGAGGGGGCGATATTCATTTATACTTAGGCCCCCCACAACCCCCCCCCCCCCCCCCGTTCAAAATTTATGGACGCCACATAGCCTATTTTTCAACTTGGGATTGAAGAATAGTACATGTGAACTTTCATGATAATCCGTCCATCCATTAATGCGCTAGAGCAATTTTTATGCTTAGGCCCCCCCTTACAACCCCCCCTCCCCATCAAAATTGTGGGACGCCACATAGCCTATCATTCAATCGGGGTCTAAAGGATGCTACATATGGAGTATCATGAAGATACGTCCAGCGGTTTGGGCGTGATGCTGGAGCAAACCCACAAACAAACCCCGTTTCAGCTTCATTGTTATATGTATAAGATTATAGAAGGTCGGTGGAAGAGAACGGGGAGTTAACTGATTGCTCAACTCAAAATCCCAATAACTGCCGATGTAATGAATGTATCAACATAAAATTTCGTATTTCAAATTAACATATAGGGCGGGCATGACCAGTCAAATTTCAGAGATATCGGTTGAGGGGAGGGGGAAGTTCCGGGGTGGGGGCCTTTTTCAAAAATCCCTATAACTGCCGATGTAATGAATGTATCAACATCAAATCTCGTATTTAAAATAAACATTCACTGCGGACGTGACCAAGTAAATTTCAACGATATCGGTTGAGGGGAGGGGGGAGTTCCGGGGTGGGGGCTCTTTTCAAAAATCCCAATAACTGCCGATGTAATGAATGTATCAACATCAAATTTCGTATTTAAAATTAAAATTCACTGAGGACATAACCAGTCAAATTTCAGCGATATCGGTTGAGGGGAGGGGGGAGTTCCGGGGAGGGGGCGATATTCATTTATACTTCGGCCCCCCACAACCCCCCCTCCCGTTCAAAATTTATGGACGCCACATAGCCTATTTTTCAACTTGGCTTTTAAGAATATTACATGTGAACTTTCAAGATAATCCGTCCATCAATTATTGCACTAGAGCAATTTTTATGCTTAGGCCCCTCCTTACAACCCCCCCTCCCCTCTAAACTTTTGGAACGCCACGTAGCCTATGTTTATACGTCGCTTTTAAGAATATTACATGTGAACTTTCATGATAATTTGTCCATCCATTAATGCGCTAGAGCAATTTTTATGCTTAGGCCCCCCCTTACAACCCCCCCTCCCCATCAAAATTGTGGGACGCCACATAGCCTATCATTCAATCGGGGTCTAAAGGATGCTACATGTGGAGTATCATGAAGATCCGTCCAGCGGTTTGGGCGTGATGCTGGAGCAAACCCACAAACAAACCCCGTTTCGGCTTCATTGATATAGAAGATTATAGAAGGTCGGTGGAAGAGAACGGGGAGTTAACTGATTGCTCAACTCAAAATCCCAATAACTGCCGATGTAATAAATGTATCAACATCAAATTTCGTATTTCAAATTAACATATAGGGCGGGCATGACCAGTCAAATTTCAGCGATATCGGTTGAGGGGAGGGGGGAGTTCCGGGGTGGGGGCTCAGTTCAAAAATCCGAATAACAGCCGATGCAATGAATGTATCAACATCAAATTTCGTATTTAAAATTAACATATACGGCGGGCATGACCAGTCAAATTTCAGCGATTTCGGTTGAGGGGAGGGGGGAGTTCCGGGGTGGGGGTCCTTTTCGAAAATCCCAATAAATGCCGATGTAATGAATGTATCAACATCAAATTTCGTATTTAAAATTAAAATCCACTCAGAACATAACCACTCAAATTTCAGCGATATCGGCTGAGGGTAGGTGGGAGTTTCGGGGAGGGGGCTCAGTTGAAAATCCCAATAACTGCCGATGTAATGAATGTATCAACATCAAATTTCGTATTTAAAATTAACATCCACTGAGGTCCTAACCAGTCAAATTTCAGCGATATCGGCTGAGGGGAGGGGGGAGTTCCGGGATGGGGGCCTTTTTCAAAAATCCCAATAACTACCGATGTAATGAATGTATCAACATCAAATTTCGTATTTAAAATTAAAATCCACTGAGGACATAACCAGTCAAATTTCGGCTATATCGGTTGAGGGGACGGGGGAGTTCCGGGGAGGGGGCGATATTCATTTATACTTTTTTTTTTTTCGGGTGCTCCGGTAAATCACCCGGCCCGCTCATCGTCGGGGAAGGAGGAAGTACATATATATATATATATATATATATATATATATATATATATATATATATAGTATGGTTTTATTTACTGTTGCTATGGGTGTCCGGGGGCGACAGCCTTTGGTCCCTTACGGGACAGACTGGCGCTCCCGGGCCCCCTTGAGATGCGGCTGCCTGGTGGCGCCGAGAGAGCTCGAGATCGGTGGAGTGGGGCTGCTTCTACATCGCGGTCGCCGGGGGTAGGACTCGGACCCGGCCCGTCAATCGCCCCTGGCGCCGGGTCAAAGTCCCTTTTTCTGTTCCCGCCAGGAGGTGACAAACCGGCCGAACGCCGGATAGTTCGACTCCGTTATCAACTCCGGCAGGGTCAATCCCAAGTACGATCCTGTCGCGCTGATCAACTCCACCCTAGACCTGTCGTACAGGGGACAATCGAGGACCACATGTTCTGCAGTCTCTATGCCGCCACACGAACAGTTCGGGCTATCCTTCCTCTTGAAGAAGAAGAGTTTGGAGTTGTAGTCACCGTGACCTGAAAGTACCTGAGAAGTCCAGTGATCGGGTTGTACCCAAGTGGAGCGCAGGCGGACCCGGACGTCAGGTAGATACGTCAATGTCGTTCGGCCGTCGGAGGAGTGCGACCATCGTTGTTGCCACCTGTCCATTATCCAGTCTTGGACTATGTCCTTGCAACGCTCTGGTCTGTTCTGTCCACGTAGCTCGCCCTCCAGGGCGAGGCGCAAGGGCTCATCTATATCTGTTCTCAGGGGCACATTGCGTCTACAGTAGTACGAGGCGACCGCCCCGTCCAAGACCAAGTCTATGGGCGGAGCTCCTGCCAGCACCTGTAGCGCTGCCGGGGAGACAGTACGATAGGCCTTTGTGACTCTCAGGAGGGCAGCTCTTTGGGCCTGCAGTAGTCTCGTTATCTGCTGCTTGGTGGGACGTAACCACCATCCTGCAGCAGCGTATCGAGCCACAGCCTCGAACACCCCCGTGTAGATTGTTCTACACGCTGAGTACTTGAGGCCCCATGTTGCGCGAGCTAGGCAGCTCAGAGCGTTGAAAGTAGCATTTGTCCTTTCTTTGATGGCAACAGCGTGGGGAGTCGCCCTGAAGCCCGGACCCAGCCTCACACCTAGGTATGTGACCGTCTCCGGGAATCCCTCGGATCCCCAAGGAGAAGGGGTGGCGGGCGTTGGTTTTCCCTCTCATTAGCAGGGCCATAGTCTTGCTTGGTGAGAGGGCCAGCTTATTGGCGCAGCACCAGCTGTCGACGAAGTCGATGGCGGTTTGAGCTGTGCGGATCAGAGCTGCCCGGTTATCAGCGTGCACCGTGATTACGAGATCGTCAACATAGGCTATGGCCTTATATTCATGATTCTCGAGTTCACGGAGCAGTCCATCAAGGAGTATGTTCCAGAGTGTTGGTCCTGAGACCGAGCCCTGGGGGCATCCTCTAGTGATGTTCACTGATGTGCTGGCATACAGCTGACTTACAGTCGCAGAACGGCCGTCGAGGAAACTGGATATCAGCCCAAATATATTCCTTGGCGGTCCCATAGGTCGTTGAAGAAGATACAGAGGGCATATTTGCTTCTGTTCCCTTCAACATCCGACCTCAGCGTTATCAACGCGTCCTCGGTTGACCTACCCCTCAAGCAACCATACTGTCTAGGGGATACGAAGGCGTATACTTGGGTGCGGATCCTGTCAAGGACGAGTCCTTCCAGTATCTTACCGAACAGAGACAGAAGACTGATCGGTCTGTAGCTGCTTGCCAAGGAAAGGTCCCTATCCCCAGGCACGTTTCCAAGCACTCGGGAAGTGGCCTCGTCTTAGGCAGGCATTGTACAGGTAGAGTAGATCTGTCTTAGTGACCGGGTAGGCTTTCTTGATCATGGCCGCGTCCATGAGATCGCTCCCAGGGGCGCCGCCACGCTTCTGCCTCCCAATTACCAGGGTCAGATCCAGCTCATCCCAATCGGGGGCATCCTCCGTGTCCGGCAAGTCACGGGCAGCACACCAGAGGTTATGTTGGATGGGTGTATCCCCTGCCGGGTCATCCTCCGGGAAGGCTTGGCGTAGGTACATCCCGCTGGCCTCCTCCAGGGACAAGGCATGCTGGATGCCATTCCTGATTGAGGCCACCGGGGCGACCGTCTTGAACCTCCCAGTGGCGATCCGATAGGGAATCCCCCACGGGTTTTTGCTGGACTCGTCCTCTACGAACCTTCTCCAGCTTGTTATCTTGGCGGCTTCGATGCTCCGACCGTAGGCCTCGCTGAGCTGCCGGTACTCTTCCCTGCGAATAACCCGATGGAGCTGGTCTCGGCACCGCTGGTACCGCATCCTGGCACGATAAACGGCCCTTTTGGCGAGGGTGAGGTCTTCGCTCCACCAGGGGACTTTCTTCAATCGGTCGACCTTCCTGGGGATGGTCTCGTCGGCAGCCCTCAGCAGAATACTACTGAGTCTGTCGGCACCCTCCTCAATCTGGTCGACCGGGTCGGAACCCCTGAGACCTTCCCATTCTTCGTCACAGGAGTAGGCAGCAGCGGCGGCCACGAAGGCTTCCGGTATCGCTTTGCGAGTTGCAAAGCGAGGATCCCTAGACCTGACTGCCGTTAGCTGCGCGTCAAAGAGTCTCACGTCTAGGACTTCGTGGTCACTAGACGTAACCCCTCGGACTCCCCAGCCACTGACAGCCCTGTATAGTTCTCCAGAAACCAACGTGACATCGATATGCGATTCTCCATTGGCACTACGAAAAGTGGGCGGAGAATGTTGGTCGTTGACTATGCACAGGTGATGGCGGGCGATCAACTCCATTAGTCTGTCGCCCCGGCGGTCGGTGCGAACCGATCCCCAGGAGACAGACCAGGCGTTGGCGTCCGCCATAACTATGACGGCGTCCCGCCAGCTCATCCAACACGTGGTCCAAGTGGGCCAATTGTAGGTCTATGCTCTCAGACGGAGGGAAATATCCGCTGATCACATAACAATCGACGTTGGCGTGCCTGATGCAGGCCACAGCAATATGGCTGGTGGACAGATGGGGGAGCGCCATCACATCCACTTGGGGGCCGGTCACAACGATTGCGGCCATAGGCCGTTCGTTGTTCCGTGCGCCAGTTATTATTCTGTGGCCAATACCGAAGCCTGCCACGCGATTTCGTATACAATAGGGCTCCTGTAGAGCCAGGAGTTGAACGGACTCAGCGTACACCAGTTCGCGCAACTCATCCGCCACTCTCTTACGCCTATGCATGTTGTGCTAGACAACGTGGAAACCCGTGTGCTCCGCATCTCTACTCGCCATAGTCCGTACGCGAGGCCAACTTCTCGAGCGCGCGGATATATGACGGGCATGTAGCGCTATCGGCGCTGTGGATCGCACCCGGTTTCCCGCTGCCGCAGTTACAACATTTCGGCGGCAACGCCTTCCTCTTGCAGCTGGCGCTGTCGTGCCCTGTAGCGGAGCACCAAGCACACACCTTCTCCTTGCTTGGGCACCGTTTCTCCGGGTGGCCAAATCCATGGCATCTTCCACACCTGGTGACGTCCAGGCAGTCCCGCACAGCACAAGTATACCACCCTAGGGTGATCCTGCCGGTGGTGATGAGGTCTCTTCGGGTCGCAGGGGTCGTCTCAACTACCCAGCGCACCGTTGGTCTGCCGGGGGGGGGCCCTTTTTATATTTAGGGACTATGGGGGAGAGTGTGGGGCGCTGGACTTGGAATCTCCTGGAGAGGTCCTCGGCCGACCAACCCGCAGGCACATCGAAGACAGCTAAGCGCGGTCTTCTCCTGTGCAGCGCCTCCGCCCTCAGACCCAACTCTTGGAGTCGGGCGCTGGCGGTTAGCGTCACGAGTTCCTCGGCCGAAGACACCTCCAAGAGGATCCCCCCTCTCCTGGCGGGCCTACTGTTTAACATGGTGATCCCAAGCTCTCCCGGGGTCACCTGGTCCATTGCGGCCGTCAGCGGGCGCGTGTCCTTTTTATTGGACAGCTCTACCACGGCCATGAAGGCCTTAGGGCGGTTTGGCGGTGGGGGCCTTGGGATGGGAGGAGGAAACTCGGTCTTCGTACCGCTCGCTTCTGGACTAGGTACGGGAGAGGGAAGAGCGGTAGTACTTCTTGGCGTCTGTATCACTGCTCCTTTCTTCTTCTTCTTCCCCTGTCTTTCTGGTCCCTCTTCCGGCAGAGTCCTGTACTGGTGGGGGAGGGGGGGAGCCTCTGTTCCTACTGGAAGGGGCCGCTGGGGGAGGCCGGCTAAGCCGGCGGCAATTGTTGTCGCCACCGTCTCGGTCAGACTCCCCACGATTTCCTTCGCCATCCTGACCTTGGCCTCGGCTACCTCCTGCACCGTAGACATCAGGACCAGGAGGCGGGCGATCCCCATGTTCACCCGTTCGCGGTCCATAAAGCTAACCTTGACTTTGCGGAGTATGGCCGAGATCTCGGCCTGGATGGCACGGGCCTCATCCATTGGGTCTTCATTTTTGCTGTCTATTAACAGCTCTGTTGGCCCTGAGGAGGGCCCAGCAACTACCATCTGGGATAGTTCGGACTCACCAGAGGAAGTGGGGCTGAAGGCCTGGCTGGGTCAGTGGTGGGGGGTGGGAGGAGTCAAGCATCAGCCTCCCCACTCTTGGGCTTGGCGTGACTCTCCTTCCTGCCCCGTGGAATCAAAACAAAAATACAAAAAATGTACCTGTTTATAACTGCCGCGCGGTTGGGTCGATGGAGCTGAAATTTTCAGGAAATATTCCTTAATGTCTCTGACCATTAACTGCCGCGACAGAAATTCAACTCTCGCACTTTTTCCGCTACTTTGAACGAACTTCCACGGAGCGACCTTAGACACGTCTGGTCACCCCGGCTGTGGGGGCGACACTCATTCATTTATACTTAGGCCCCCCCCCCTCCCTCAACGTTCAAAATTTATGGACGCCACATAGCCTATTTTTCAACTTGGGATTGAAGAATAGTACATGTGAACTTTCAAGACATTGTCGTGCTAGAGCAATTTTTATGCTTAGGCCCCTCCTTACAACCCCCCCTCCCCATCAAAATTGTGGGACGCCACATAGCCTATCATTCAATCGGGGTCTAAAGGATGCTACATATGGAGTATCATGAAAATCCGTCCAGCGGTTTGGGCGTGATGCTGGAGCAAACCCACAAACAAACCCCGTTTCAGCTTCATTGATATATAAGATTATAGAAGGTCGGTGGAAGAGAACGGGGAGTTAACTGATTGCTCAAATAAATCCAATAACTGCCGATGTAATGAATGTATCAACATCAAATCTCGTATTTAAAATAAACATTCACTGCGGACATGACCAAGTAAATTTCAGCGATATCGGTTGAGGGGAGGGGGGTGTTCCGGGGTGGGGGCTCTTTTCAAAAATCCCAATAACTGCCGATGTAATGAATGTATCAACATCAAATTTCGTATTTAAAATTAAAGTCCACTGAGGACATAACCAGTCAAATTTCAGCGATATCGGTTGAGGGGAGGGGGGAGTTCCGGGGAGGGGGCGATATTCATTTATACTTCGGCCCCCCACAACCCCCCCTCCCGTTCAAAATTTATGGACGCCACATAGCCTATTTTTCAACTTGGCTCTTAAGAATATCTTATGTGAACTTTCAAGATAATCCGTCCATCAATTATTGCACTAGAGCAATTTTTATGTGTAGGCCCCTCCTTACAACCCCCCCTCCCCTCTAAACTTTTGGGACGCCACGTAGCCTATGTTTATACGTCGCTTTTAAGAATATTACATGTGAACTTTCATGATAATCTGTCCATCCATTAATGCGCTAGAGCAATTTTTATGCTTAGGCCCCCCCTTACAACCCCCCCTCCCCATCAAAATTGTGGGACGCCACATAGCCTATCATTCAATCGGGGTCTAAAGGATGCTACATGTGGAGTATCATGAAGATCCGTCCAGCGGTTTGGGCGTGATGCTGGAGCAAACCCACAAACAAACCCCGTTTCAGCTTCATTGATATATAAGATTATAGAAGGTCGGTGGAAGAGAACGGGGAGTTAACTGATAGCTCAACTCAAAATCCCAATAACTGCCGATGTAATAAATGTATCAACTTCAAATCTCGTATTTAAAATTAACATATACGGCGGGCATGACCAGTCAAATATCAGCGATTTCGGTTGAGGGGAGGGGGGTGATCGGGGGTGGGGGTCCTTTTCAAAAATCCCAATAACTGCCGATGTAATGAATGTATCAACATCAAATCTCGTATTTAAAAAAAACATCCACTCCGGACATGACCAGGTAAATTTCAGAGATATCGGTTGAGGGGAGGGGGGAGTTCCAGAGTGGGGGCTCTTTTCAAAAATCCCAATAACTGTCGATGTAATGAATGTATCAACATATAATTTCCGTATTTCAAATTAACATATACGGCGGGCATGACCAGTCAAATTTCAGCGATATCGGTTGAGGGGAGAGGGGAGTTCCGGGGTGGGGGCGATATTCATTTATACTCAGGCCCCCCACAACCCCCACCTCCCGTTCAAAATTTATGGTCGCCACATAGCCTATTTTTCAACTTGGCTTTTAAGAATATTACATGTGAACTTTCAAGATAATCCGTCCATCCATTATTGCGCTAAAGCAATTTTTATGCTTTGGCCTCCCCTTACAACCCCCCCTCCCCTCTAAAATTTTGGGACGCCACGTAGCCTATGTTTATATGTCGCTTTTAAGAATATTACTTGTGAACTTTCATGATAATCCGTCCATCCATTAATGCGCTAGAGCAATTTTTATGCTTAGGCCCCTCCTTACAACCCCCCCTCCCCATCAAAATTGTGGGACGCCACATAGCCTATCATTCAATCGGGGTCTAAAGGATGCTACATGTGGAGTATCATGAAGATCCGTCCAGCGGTTTGGGCGTGATGCTGGAGCAAACCCACAAACAAACCCCGTTTCGGCTTCATTGATATAGAAGATTATAGAAGGTCGGTGGATGAGAACGGGGAGTTAACCGATTGCTCAACTCAAAATCCCAATAACTGCCGATGTAATGAATGTATCAACATCAAATTTCGTATTTAAAATTAACATATACTGCGGACATGACCAGTCAAATTTCAGCGATATCGGTTGAGGGGAGGGGGGAGTTCCGGGGTGGGGGCCCTTTTCAAAAATCCCAATAACTGCCGATGTAATGAATGTATTAACATCAAATCTCGTATTTAAAATAAACATCCACTGCGGACATGACCAGTTAAATTTCAACGATATCGGTTGAGGGGAGGGGGGAGTTCCGGGGTGGGGGCCCTTATCAAAAATCCGAATAACTGCCGATGTAATGAATGTATCAACATCAAATTTCGTATTTAAAATTAAAATCCACTGAGGACATAACCAGTCAAATTTCAGCGATATCGGTTGAGGGGAGGGGGGAGTTTCGGGGGGGGGGGGGGCGATATTCATTTATACTTAGGCCCCCCACATCCCCCCCTCCCGTTCAAAATTTATGGACGCCATATAGCCTATTTTTCCACTTGGCTTTTAAGAATATTACATGTGAACTTTCAAGATAATCCGTCCATCCATTAATGCGCTAGAGCAATTTTTATGCTTAGGCCCCTCCTTACAACCCCCCCTCCCCATCAAAATTGTGGGACGCCACATAGCCTATCATTCAATCGGGGTCTAAAGGATGCTACATGTGGAGTTTTATGAAAATCCGTCCAGCGGTTTGGGCGTGATGCTGGAACAAACATCCAAACACACAAACCCCGTTTCAGCGTTATTAATATAGATTATTTTTATACGTTTTTCTTTATTTTTTTTATTTTCCTACTATTGTTAAGATGATATTCCAATTCGGCGATGCTACCCTGTTGCACTTTTTCCAGGTGATGCGTTACCTCGTAGAGAGATGTGCTCCCGTGGACCTCCCCTGCCTCGGGACCCAGGGTCCTCGGCCGATCCACTGGGCCTGTCGTAAAGGTCATACTGCTGTACTCCAGGTTCTTCTTCAGGTATATTATCACATATCCTGGCTAAATTCTAATATTGTTACTTTCCCGACTATACCAAGTTATGTAGTCGGTCAGAGATTCGATGTTGTTTGTTCACAAGAATTGCACATTTTCCGATCCTCTGATTTGTAAAATGAAAATAAAAAATTTCAGTGTATGTTTGTAAACACGATAACTATCGATTGAATGAAGGTATTGACATGAAATTTTATATGTGAATATTATTTGATTTTTTAGCCATTTCGACCAAAGGGAAGTAGAGGATTCGAGGGGAGGCTTAACATAATGGCGATTCTCCGTAAACTCGTAAACGGCTGTCCGGACCGAGTTTTAAAAAAATAAATAAAGAATAGAAATATAATTATGCCTCTTAATTTAAATTAAACGTTGAACTTTAAAGTGCTATTATATTTATAACGATAACAATTTTACTTTTTTTTCTAAAAAATATTGAAGCCCTAAAAACACAGTCCCCTGGCTGTCCCATTTCACGGATTCCCACTTTAGGATAATATTTTTAAAAAAACTATGAACACTAAATAAATTTTGCAGTTCATATCTAAAAATAGAATAATTAATTTATATTTATGTCATAAAACAAGGTGTAGTTTCTTATTTTTTAAATGTAATAATGTCATGTTAATGTTGTCCGAAGTTTTTTTAGACAGTCCCCTGTCAAAATTTTAGCCGAGCATCTCATGTAGGTCTCTTGTTCGCAAACCCATGGCCTTTAGTATTTCCTCATATCCAGGGCACTCCTCCAGGATGTGGCTCACTGTGAGAGGCCAGGCCCCACACCTGCCACAGCCCGGGGCTGCCACCCTATTGATGAGGTGGCCATGGGTTAGATGAGTGTGTCCTACACGGAGCCGCAACAGACATACTTCCTCCTGCCTATTCTGTCTTTCGGAGCTTTGCCATTTATCGATATTTGTTTTGATGGACCTAAGTTTATTTGTTAGGTTCACAGAGGCCCAGCTCTCTTTTATTTTGTGACATAGGCTGTTCTTTAGGTCTGGTATTGTCGTCACTACTCTTCCTTCTCCAGGCAGCGCTGCTGTTTCCCTTGCCATTCTATCCGCTGCATGGTTCCCTTCGATGTGTGAGGGGATCCAGCAAAAAACCACCTGCTCTTTATCACTTATGCAATTCCCAAGAAGTTTTTGTATTTTATATACAAGGGGGCAGTGGCTGTTAAGCTGTTGATTACTCTGAAGAGCGGAGATGGAGTCGCTACAAATCATGTAATTTGCAATCTGCTTGAGCAATGGCGCTCAGTTCTGCAGTGTAACTGCTGCAGTAGCTTGGTAGCCTGTATTTATACACTGAAGACTGAGTTACCACTGCATAGCCTACATGTTCCTCGCAAAAAATATATATAAACAAATGTATTTGTATACTATAGGCAGGAGTGGCAGTAAATGCAGCAGACTTCAAGGGTTTAACTCCTCTGATGACGGCAGCCATGTTCGGGAGGGCTGCCACTGCAGCTTATCTGCTGGGCATGGAGGCACTCAACCATCTGACTGACATCAACGGGGACAGTGCCCTGCACTGGGCAGCCTACAAGGGTAAATTTGTACACTACTGGAACATGGAAATTAGAGAATTGTATGCTTCTGGATTAGTCAGAGAAATTTCAACAATTTATGAAAATCAGAGAAATCCACGAATGAAATATCGAATGATGTGTCAGGACACTACTGAGTTAAAGTTTATTTGCTTGTCGCATTTGCTTATAATTTTGCTTTTTAACATAAGATATTTTATAGAAATGTGTATATGAAGATAGCTTATAAATTTGATACATATACAGTTATACACAATACTTAAAAAAAAAGTTTGTTCTATTTATTTAAAACATTATATATATATATATGATTCACGCATATATTCCCATCTCTTATTGATTTGTTGTTTCCAGATCTGCTTTTATATTTTCTTTTTTAATAATTAGTTATTATGACACATGCCCGGGGTTTGACTACAAGGTCATATCGCCTACTACCAGAGGGTTCTTTCGTCACTCTGGTGGACATGAGCTCATCTCTACTATGGGAGTTCTAAATTTTACCTACCAGAAATTTTTATTCACCTAGGGCAGGGGTCTTTAACGAGTATCTGACATCGTACAGGCTCGGGACCATCGCTTAACGTCCCATCCTAAGAAGGTCATGCTAACGTTTTTTAAAAATATATATAATGTTGGTTCATTTTTAATTACTTACGGGGACTTGTTATCTGAGTCGACATTGTTGATAAGCAAATCTGTGTACACTTATATTTATTAGTATTGTACATCTATGGAACCTTTCAGCGTGTGATCTAATCACTCTTTGTAATATTTTGATATTCATATTTTATTGCAGGCCACCCAGAACTTATCAAACTGCTCATGTACTCTGGGATGGACCTCCAGAAAGCTGACAATTTTGGATCCACGCCTCTCCACTTGGCTTGTCTCTCGGGCAATGTTGATTCTGTTAAGATATTATGCGAGAAGGTAATGTTGGTATGTTCAAAAGTGATGATCCTCCTTCTTTATTATAATTTTTGGTATTTTCAACCCTTTTCACTTCTATATTTGAATTCGAAATATACATATATATATCTGTACCTTGGAGGTAAACTGCACTATGTGATAGAAACCCAATTTTACAGCAGAGCGCTTTCAAATTTTGAACTGTCAATTTCACCACAATGGCATTAAATTTTCATGCTTTCATAACTACAGTTATATTAAACCATTCATTGAAATACTCTGGCCGCATTAAATGATAAATATTTGTATCTTTTTTTGCCTCAAAATAAAAAGAATTCAAAAAATCAATGACATTGTACCTTTTACCTCTAATATTCCGGAGCTGCTTTACGTTAGATGGAACTAAGTACCTATCTGATTATTATTAATGTATTGTTAAGGGATGAAAATAATAAAAAAAACTAACACAAAAAAATACAATTTTATTACTATCTAAAGTGAAATTATAACATAATTCAACAAAACAAAATCGATCTTTTAGAATGAATTAATAAATTTGAAACGTGTAAATCCTGATATATAACGACTGCCAGCGCGTAGAGAGGAGATGCGAGTAATTTCTTTTAAAAAATGTCTTTGATACATGCTACGAAGTCTTGATAGCATTCTAAATCAGTTTTCACCATCAAGTGGAAAGTCTGGTTCCCTACACACTATCTATCTATCAGTTGGTATGGTTTTGTAAGATGTATGGAATTCTTGAAGAGTGTAATTAAATCTTTATATTTTTGTAAAGAAATTGGTTTTGAAATTGGAAGGTTGCAATGGGATAATAGCAAAACAACACTAACTCAAAAAACAACACTAGTTGCACATCACTTCATTAAACAGGCTGAGAGGTAAACAGCACTAACAACACATAGTGCATTTTTTCAGAGGTACAAAGCATCAAGTCGACTTAGTTCTGTTTCTCCCCAAATTGACATTAGAGTTAGTGCAGTTTACCAACCTGTTATTTTGTAATTACTTTAAAAAGGATATGATTTAAGAAGGACACTAAATAGAGCTCGAACAGATGTACAACTTAGTGCAAAAAAACGATTTTGGAAAAAAAACTGACATAGTGCAGTTTACCTCCGAGGTACAGCTACAACAGTGGAAACTGGTTATAATGCGGATGTACGGGGACGAGGCGTTAGCACCGTTATAGAGATCACCGCGTTATAATAATGTATATATTAAGATAGTCTCACACGCATTGATTAGAATTAGCAGTACTACTAAAAAATATAATGAAATTAATAAATATATACTTGAAAATATGAATAAAAAAAAAATAATGTAAATAAATACAGTAGATACATTTTAAATTTAATTAACATTAGGATGATAATTTTCGATAACTTTTCCAGAAATGTCTTTTTCACGACGATATTTTGATTCAGTCTTCTGGTTCTTATGTCTCATCGAAATATAGAAAACAAAAGAACAATAACAATTATAAAAAAATATATATAGGTAACCTAACCTATATAGGTATAAAGAAAAACGTATTGAGAGAAGTGAGGCAGTAAAGAGGAAATAAGCTGCGGGAAAGGCTGCTTCTACTTTTCTGGTTCATAGTGAAATAGTGGTCAAAGTAGGATCGGAATCGCGTTATGCCCGATACCGCGGTATAACCGAACGCCTTATATCCGACTTCCATCGTATTAACGTACTGAACCTAGTATGACACATACTAAATATGAATAATTATTTTCAGAGTAAAATTGATCTAGAACCGAAGGATAAAAATGGGAAAACCCCTTTGATGTTGGCCAAGGGTCATCGACATGACGATATAGTAAAAGTGCTGGTTGCGGAGTACAAAAAGAGATCAAGATGGATGCCTCCTGTCTCTGAAATATGGTGAGACCGCCATAACATTATACTGAGTTGTGTGTGTCCAACTTTATCATTCAAAATGACAAGATTCCTTTTCTTATTGACCTCATTCAGTCCCAGTTTCAATCTAACCTTTCTTCCCATATGCAACCAGCCATAGGACACTTAACCCCATCAAAGAAAAAAAAAACTCAATATTTCGGAAACTGTTTATGTCCTTCATCAGGGACTTATAATGACTTTTTTCATAAAAACAAAACGTATAACATCTGCATCATACGTATCCACTCAATGCATTATACGACCCTGAAGAAGGAAATGAACAGTTTCCGAAACGTTGGCCAAATACTTAGTTTTTTCTGTACATGAAAGAACCTCGACTTCCCTCGGTCATACTTCTGCTTCTATTGTTCCAAGATGGCGGAAAGCGTTTTTTTTTTGTTTCAAAAGCTGGTGTTTGCGAGATGGTTCTTAGCCATGTTTGATAGAAATCGGGTATGCCGTCTCCAAGATATTCAGGTTTCATCAGAGCCTGTGTAGGATCTCTGCCTCTATTACAGCTAGAGACTTGCAGTTTGTGCTCAAATGTTTATAAGGCCAAGCTAAAAAATATATATATATAATTCTGAGATCAAAATTTTCTAAATTTGCAATTAATGTTCAATCTAATCCAAAGATATTTTCTTATTTGGTTGCCAGGGAAAATGAATAGCAAAGAATCGAGAACAAAACATTGGGTTTATTTATATTTAACCTACATAATAAAAAATAAATTTGGAAAATAAAAAAATTAAATTGTACTTATACAAAAATTCTTACTAATTTCTAAAACTACCAGTGTTTTTTCTGTGGCCACTCTTTAATTTTTTATACTGGGCATATATAGGTATTTATATATTAATATATAAAAAGTACTTTCTTTTGTAGCTCACTGGTTTACTAGTCCATCTTCGTACTTCAACTGTGTTAACCCTAACACCACTCTTACTTGACTGTTAACACTTGTACTGCTCGCTTCATCTCTCTCACTTATACTGTATTAACCCTAACACAACTCTCCTTCGACTGTGCTTCTCTATATAAAACTGCTGATCGCCGACATTTATTTCGATCGTTGGTGGTTCTCTATTCATTTTTTTAAACAAAAGCGCATGGTCCATTCTTGTATATTTATATTCACTAATTAATGTCCTAACAACTATTTTTTTATGAAACCTACATTTAAGCTATTTTTTATAAGAAAAATCAGCAATTTTTCGATTCTTTTCTTAAAAAAATAACTAATTATAGTATATTTTAATAATTATAATGTGTGTATTTGTTACATGACAGTATATTCTCTGTTTTGTTTCAGGGGAATGCTGTTCGGCGGTGCAGGAGACTCCAAAGGACCCCTTATACTTTTTCTTGTCACAGTATTATTCTGGGAGTACCCTATTTATATTCTTAAGGTATTCATTGAATTTAAACAGAATATTATGCCCTTTTCAGTGGTTTACTGTAGCTGTTTAATTGAAAATGTGCACTAAGTCAGTATATACTGGGTGTGTTGGTGTATGCAACCATTGCTCTTATTCCTTCCCTCACTGGACTTTCTCCTTGTCTGGAACTGAAAATACCAAGTTCAATCTTCTAAAAACGTCCTCTTAGATCATTTTTGAAAACAAACTTCACAGTTACAACACTCTACTAAAACCCATCTGGACAGATATGGGGATCAGCCAAAAAATCAAACATACAACGTCTTCAGTCAACACAATCCATTATACTACGCCACATTTACGTTTCCAACCTCACATTGCATAAACACACTAAGTACACTTATACGATGCATAATAAGTAAATTTAAAACGTAGCACACTCAAAAAAAAACATGTGTGCAGTTCACACGCGGTAAAAGTGAAACCTTCAGAAAACGAAACTGCGAGAGAATGAGACGAATGCAGTATCAGAAGTGGGATAATATTATAAATATTATTATAATAAATATTCAGTATATTTATTATAATATTGGTACCAAGTTTAAAAATTATTTTATATTTTATTATTCAAACTCCATGTTTTTAATTTCAACAAATGACACAAGTGGCTTATGGTAACTAAAGTATGAAATAAATGTTTCCTTAATAAGTTCTTAAAAGTCTAAAAAAATATAGTATTGGATGAGTGATCCCTTTTTGTGTTCTATACAGTTTTTGAAGGCCGCATGATCCATTGTGACTTTGAAAATATATGCACAAAATATTTGTGGACTAAACATAAAGTGCTGCTATCTATCACTAAAGTGAATGAACTAAGTGATCCACACTGGTTTTGAAAAAAGGGAACCTATGCCAACATCAGGATGGTAATAACTCATTTTCCGAAAAATTGTGGGTTGGTCCGCTCTGGCTCCAAACTCCTCATATATATAACAGCTTTTTCGTTTCATCGAGTTTCAAATCACAACGGTGCTAAAAAAGTTTTCACTTCAAAAAAAAAAAAAAAAAAAATGCATTAATTCAAAAATAAGAAATACACGTGTTGTATTAAAGCATCACAAATGAAAGGTTAAAGCTTCAAAAGTGAAAGTTGCGCACAAGTATGCGCAGTCTGCTAAGTGGGCATCAAGAATGTTACCATTTTTCGTTTGCGTTTTGGAGGGGGAAAATGTTGCATCTACCTCAAAACGTTCTATTACTAAGTAACGAAGTTACACATAAAAAAAAAGAGAGATGCAAGGTTTAGTCATTTGTTATATAATAATGTAATGTTACTATAATTAACTAATAATGTAATGTTACTATAATTAACTAATAATGTAATGTTAGTATAATTAACTAATAATGTAATGTTACTATAACTAACTAATAATGTAATGTTTGATATGATTTCAGTGTATCCCGATCACATGGAATCAGATTCGTATCTCCCACTACGGTTTCATCTACTGGAACCTCCTGATGTGGCTTGCCTGGGTAGTGGCCAACAGAAAGAATCCAGGATACATACCGCAGAACTCCGAGTCCTACTATAGAGCAATTCGACAGGTATGTTCTCTACCTCTCAACGACCCTTTATTAAAAACAAATTGTCTAATTCCTCAAAAGTATATACTTATAGTGTATCAGCCGGTTCCGGTCATCGTTATCGGTCAAAAATTCGATGCTGAGTTTTCAACGGAATTTCAAGTTTTCCAACCTCCTGTCTGTGAGAGAATGAATATATAGACATGAAATTTTATATATGTGACCAGAACCCCATATGGACAATCCCTATCGATTTTTAGCTATATCGGTCAAAGGGAAGGGGGGGATTAGGGAAGAGGTTTAAAAATTGTAATAACTGTCGATAGAATGAAGTGTTTCGATACAATATGTGAATTCAAAACCCTGTAAGGACGACACTTTTTATTTTCAGTGATAGCAGCAGAAGGGGGGATCAGAGGAGGGCTTAACTTAAAAGCCCCAATAACTGCCATTGTAATTAATTTATGGACACAAAATTTAGTAAGAGGATTTAGAAGACCCTAAGTAATGTTGTTGAATATTAGCGCAAACGGCCAACTAGTTTCTGAGGGGGAGTGAAAAGTTAATTGATTAATTTGAGGGAAAATTAATTTTGTTAGCCTCTTCAGGTCTACTATATTTTATTTATTTCATCAATCAACCCTGGGTCAACCCTTGCTAAGAGATTGGTATCTGTAAAAGCAATAATGTTTCATTCTTTGTTTTTCAATTTTTCTATGAACGTGTGTTTTAGTTTTTTCTAATCTCAGCATTAATTGCAATAGAGTTGTTAATATTATTATTGATTGCCTTATTTCAAAACTCAAGAGGAAGCAATTTTTTAATTTGTATTTCCATATTTATCCATTTCATTGTTTGAATATAATTATTTCATCTCAATACTTTACCATGTCAAATTTCATATTTTTTTTTTTTTCACTGTAGCTGATACACTTTATATATATTATTTTTTTATATTTTTCAATTTTATTTAAGAAGGCTGGCTGAACTCCTTCCAATGAAATGTATTTTATTTCAAATGGAATAAAGATTATTATTATAATAATTATTATTTCATCAATCTGACGTTTCGGCTTCTATGAGCCATTTTCGTACATCACTGGAACAATTTAACAATAAATGTTTTACGACATATATAGTTATATAGTAACATAGTTAACAGTAATATTATGTAATTCTAAACAATTATTGTTAAATTGTTCCAGTGATGTATGAAAATGACTCATAGAAGCCGAAACGTCAGAATGATGAAATAAATAAAATATAGTAGACCTGAAGAGGCCAACAAAATTAATTTTCCCACAAATATTTACAAGGTCTAAACCACTGCTGGAAAATGAAATTATTGATTAATTGTATCTGGGGAAAATACACATTGACGGTGTTTCACCGAAGACTGTTTTCGGAATTTTATATCACATCATAATTGATGGGGTTAGAATCAAAATGGTCCAAGTGACATTTTTGAAAATTTTTCGTCAAGTGCATAATCGGGTACAAAAATGATAGTTCTGTTCAGGAGAAAAGTTGTAAAGTGAAATCCTAGCCAGTGCTGAGATCTAGTGGCAAATCACTTATACCATTTTGGTGACGTGAACAAGTAACTTAAACATATCAATAGAATATTGAAATTAAGTTTTTTTTATTCAATTTTATGGTTTGTTAACGGCAACTTTCACCATAAAAGCAGAAGACAAAATATTTTCGGTTTCGATAAATTATAGATTTTTTAAATCAGTTAAGAACTTAATGCACAGTTTCTTCAAAGTTCTAACCCCGTCAATTATAAAATTTAAAATGTCTAACTTATATAAATTTTTCTCCAGATTCCTTATTATGATAAAATGAAGAAGCGAGAGTTGGTGGTAACCCGACTCTGTCGGTTGTGTCACTCTTGTCGCTGTCTGAGGCCGCTCCGTGCAAAACACTGTCGCATCTGCAACCGGTGTGTCGCTTACTTCGATCATCATTGTCCCTTTATTCACAATTGTATCGGAGTCAAAAACAGGTAACTAACAATATGTAACAATTAATTGTGTATAATGTATATATTGATTTGATCCAGGGATCTAGACCTCAGACGTCACAACTGTATTTCCGGGGCAGAGAAAGAAAAGATTAAAGTCATAGGTGAATCATGGCAATTTACTCTCTCAACTAGACTTATTTGTAATAAACAAAGTTTCCTCTCTCACCCTAAACTCTTCTGCAATAAAATAAAGTTTTTTTGTTTAACTGGTGGTATTCATTAAGTTTATATTTATTCATTTTATATTATTTATTTTTTGACTTGGAGAAAAACGGAGTTAAGTTATCGATTCACTACAAAATTTACAATTTTTTTTTTTGATAGTACTCTAATGTAGTGTAATGTAGTCAATTTGCGTAGGCCAAATGTATTGTAAAATATAAAGTTTGTAAAGTTAATAGTATATGTATATAAGGGTTAAGTAAACCATAAACTTTGGAGGCTGGAGAGAGGGATCAAGTAATAGGAGCTTAATCCCATTTTGCCTCCGTCAAGAAAGAAGCTGACAAGATGCAATAAAAGAAGGCACCATCAGTTACCTGTATGGAGTATTCATATAGCCTTTTACAACCAAGCTTAACCCAGTTGACAGAACTATGAAGGATTAGAACTCCAAGCCTGTTGTTAGTGGCCCATAAAGCTATCTGGACTGCCAACGTAAAGATGACAAGGACAAATTGAAGGAGACACCGCGAAGTTCCCCTGGGGACAGAGGAGAAGGGAGAAGAAAGATGGAGGAGGAACAGTTCGAGAGCATCGAAGGAGTGCAGGGCTCAAGGACATTCAGTTACAGTTGAGATCTAGGAGAGGTTCACTTCCTAGAGTTCAGTGGGGAAGAGTCAGGTGGAGTCTCCAGTCACAGAGCCCAGATGACCAGCCCCATCCCAGCCGTTGAGTCATTCATTCTATACTCTGGACATCACAGACCCACCTAGCATCCGATCAACGTCCGGTCTATCTCTCCAGCCCCTGTCTCTACTGCGTACATAGCAATAAGGTTTAAATTTTATATTATAATTTTTATTTTATTCTTAATTATTAATTTTCTTTTTTGATTGTAAATATACTCTGTTAAATATGAGTTGCTAATTTAAGTAGTTTGTTTCCCATGCCATCGCAAGTCAATATTGATTTAAGAATTTGGTTTTTCAAAACTCTTTTCGCTGACGAATCCTTCTCCTTTGGTTATAGAAATCCAATTCTTATATTAAAATCAGTAAATTTAAATTATCGTCTATTACATAAGCGATCTGGCATCCTTTGGACATTTTAAATTAGTAAAGACAAAGCAATTTTAGAGAAAATCTCCGCAGCTTAGATTAAAAGTAAATTCAAATATCATTTTTTTTATTAAAAACGCGACGCGCAAACCTTCTAGATTACAGTACACTAAAGTGTACAGCTATTGTATTGACCACACATTTGCCCGGCTATAATAACCGTACATCGCACACCGCACCGTGGGTTTTTGTTTTGTATCCGATCCCCAATATCTACTTATATAATATATACATAATTATATATAATATATACATAATTCATGTTTTGGTACGGCTTTAATAATAATTATTATTAATATCGTCGTATATTTTCGTTGCAGTTCTTTTTTCTCTCAACTGGTTTTGAGCTGCAATACCATCCTCAGTATTTATAAAATTTAAATATATAATATAATAATTGAAATAAATATATATATATTTATATATATAATTGTTTTGATGCAATTTTCATCGTAATTAACAATAATACTGAATTATAAAGGGCGCCGGTAGCTCAGTGGTTTCCGTGCTTGTTTACTGAACTCAAAGTTGCGGAATCGAAATCTGGCCGAGGCTCTTAGGGTTTTTATTTGGGAGGTGAATAAACCTTGAGCACGCCATCCTTCGAACAGGAAGACCCCTACCCAAGGTGAATAAAAATTTAGGGTAGGCAAAATTTAGGACTCCAATAGTAGAGTCGGGCTCATGTTCACCAGAGTAACATGAGCAATGCATTTGGGATACACTTTATAATATATTTGGCATTTTTTGTTCATTTAAAGTTTTATTATTATGCAAGTTATTAGGTTTGATTGGTAATTTGTTATATTTAAATTTGTTTATTATGTCAGCGTATTGTAACCTTACCATTTTATTCTATAATTTCCTTCTCCTTCAGGATTTGGTTCCTACTGTTCGTGCTAAGTGTGGCCGTCAACTGTACTTTCGCTATATACTTTGCCATCTACTGTATGACTATCGAGGGCTTTGGCATCCTCTACTTCCTCGGCCTCATCGAGTCCGTCGTGTTCTGCGGTCTTGGTTGGATCCTCACCTGTACTTCCGTAAGTAACAAATCATCCTCCCATAAGTAATGTCCGTATTCGTATTCTGGGATTATTGATGTGTAAACATCTTAACCCTCGCTAGGCGCTCTATCTCAGACGGTCGTAAGTCTCGTTGATGTGCGTGCATTAAGTGTGTGTGTCGGAATGTAGCGCGAGCAATCACCTGCGTTTTTGTTACACTTCGTCACCTCGGATCAATATAATCCTCACATGTTTTTATTTTAATATTTTAATTTTATATTTATTTCAGTAAATTACTTCATTTTAAATAAAAGTAAACATTTGTCTTTGACAAGTATCATAATTGAATGAGAAAAAGTGTTATGCAATATTTTTCTTGAAGGGTTAAAAATTGAGTTCAAAATCCAAAATTTTATAAAAGTTGGTAACTTAAATACATTTTTTATCCTTTATATATTTCATTAATACATTTTTCGTCGTTGTTTTTGTTTTATTGAATATCATTACAAGTAGTTCATAACTAGACCTGACGATGGTATAAGGCCAAAACCGGTAGTTTTGTAAATATCTTTGGTGGAATAGACAATATTTCAAAAATAAGTTTGTTTTATTTATTTACTCACTATATACCTCATGATTTAGTTGAACATTTTCTTACTGTTATATTTTCCTGATTTTGTTTTTGTTTAAACTCAAATATTTTTAAGAATTTCTTTATTTATGTTAAGTCAGGACTTGCTTCCCTCTTCATAGACTTCTCGGGGAAGGGCGTTATAGGAAATCTGAGGATTGTATAAATATTTATTCGGGACATCCAAAGAATAGAGAAACTGCAAAAGAAGTTCCTATATTTCCTGCGTTGCCGTAATTCTGGTCAACAAGTTGAATTGGGTATGGAGTCACTGGAATATCGTCGTATGAAGAACAACCTTCTGTATATATTTAATCTTTTAATTGGTGGTAGTATTGACTGTCCAGAATTGCTAGGCAGCTTGCCTTTTTACGTCCCTTATTCCAGGCTGCGACGCACACAGACATTTGCTTATAGGCAGCATTCCACCAAACACGTTGCTGGCAGGAACATCACAGCTCGCTACAAAGCCTCGAATGACGTCATGCCACGGGATAAGGATGTTTTTTGTAAGGGTGCAGTTTCCAAAGCTGCCATAAAGAAAATGGAACTGCACCGTGTTAAATAGACTTCTTTTGTTATTCTTTGTTTTTATATATTATATTGTTATTTTTATTTTGTCCCTGTTAAATAGGGTACTATTTGTATTTGACTACAATGAATTGGCATGAATGCTGTTGTTGTTATAAATAAATAAATATGACAACCTAGCTAACTTAAATGCCACTTTTGGACTTATGACTACGTAGTAAGACGAGTGAAATCGGTACACTTTATGTATATATTTTTGTGAAATCAGACGATACGAAAGGTAAACAAGTTCTTTGTTGCTTATTTCTTCCTTCTTCTTATTTTCCAGGTTCTACACGCTTGCATGAACCTGACCACGAACGAGATGTTCAACTACAAAAGGTATCCGTACCTGCGAGACCGACGAGGGAAGTATTTAAACCCTTTTTCAAGAGGTCCTCTGCTAAATTTGATAGAATTTTTTGTCTGTACTCCTTCAGACTCAGACGAGCAAGCCTTGTTAATTGACGAATCGCCATAAACTGACGTTAGTTTCTAAAAAACAATTTGGCCTTTTCTTATTTTATAGTTTTATCTATTAAAAAATGTTGTTTTATGCGAAGCTTTTTATATTGCTTTATGTGAAGAAATATAACATTTGATAATGTGATGCGAAGAAAATGTATTATTGAAATCATTTTATTTATGCGATATAAGATATCTTGCTGTCACTCTTCGCTTGACCTGGGAATCATAATAACATTTGTTATTTATGTAAATGTTATTTAATAAAAACTATTTTTTATATAATATTGTGTTCGTTATTTTATTCAGAGATGTAGAAAGCTTTGTTTTTTTAAATCTCTTAGTAAACCCTTCTTCACTATCGCTTTATTCGACTAAAAATGTATCGGTAAACTAATAATGGCTGTTTCTTTGTTCAATTAAAAAAAAAAAAGAACAGGCAGGTTCTCGGATGTGTGTGTTTCGCCTCTTTGCATCCTAAATCAGAGGAAATAACTGAGCCGTGTATTATGACTCTACAAAGGTGGCATTTGTAACTAAGTGCGGCCTTTGAGGTCCACACGGCAAACTTCCCAGCATGGTATCAATATCATTAATAATAATATCACAAAACTAGGCATTTTATTCAGTATAGAATTATTTATTCATTTAATTAAATTAAATCTATACATAAATTTTTAGTTGCTATGCAAATGCATATAGGTCACATAGCCTATTTTTTTAAATTTGCTTTTAAAACTACTACATGTAAAATTTCATGACGATCGGATAATCCGTTAATGAGGTAATACTATTTTTATGTTCAGCCTCCACTCACAGTCCCCCCTCACGTTAAGAATTATGAGACATTACACCCTTTTTTTCAATTTGGCTTTTAAGAATACTACATGTTAAATTCCATTAAAATCCGATCATCCGTTGATGAGCTAGATCTATTTTTATGCTTAACCCCCTTTCCCTTAAGAATTTCGTGACGCCAATTAGTATATATCTCAATTGGCTCTTAATAATACTACATGTGAAATTTCAAGACAATCCGACCATCTGTTTATGAGCTAGCACTATATTTATGCATGGGCCCCCCACAGACCTCCTCCGTATACCAGAATTCCGTAAAAATGGAACTAGTTATTATGATTCATGCCTGGGCTTTAACTATGAGGTCATATCGCCTACTACCAATGAGCTCTTTCGTCGCTCTGGTGGACACTGGCCCGCCTCTACTCTGGGAGTCTTAAATTTTGCCTACCCTAAATTTTTATTCACTTAAATAGGGGACTGGTAACTGACATCATACAGACGAAGGATGGCGTACTCAAAATAAAATCCCCTCTCGGCCGGGTTTCGAACCCATGATATTAAGCTCGGTAAGCAAGCACGCTTCCTTCTAAGCTACCAACGCACTCTAAAAAATGGATCTTTGAAATGAATATGAAGTTAAACTCAAATTCAGTTTGTATTTTTTTTTCTTGAATAAATATTTTTGATTATTGCTCTAATGACTCTTTTTATAATTGTTCAGAACTCTATAGAGGGCGCCGGTAGCTCAGTGGTATTGCTTGCTTACTGACCTCACGATTGTGGGTTCGAAACCCGGCTGAGGTCCGTAATGTTTTTATCTGGGAGGTGTAAACACGCCGTTCTTCATATGGGACGTTAAGCGATGGTCTCGCTCCTGTACTATGTCAGGTACTCTACACTAGGTTAATAAAAATTTAGGACTCCCATAGTAGAGTCGGACTCATGTCCACCAGAGTGATGAAAAAGCGCTTTGGTGGTAGGCGGTATGACTTCGTAGTTAAAGCCCATGCATGAGTTCATATTTTCATAATAACTAACTAGAAATCTATAGTAATGGCATCCAAGTTAGTCTTGTCTACAACATTGATCATCGTTTTGCAGAAAAAAATTGAAGTACAGAAATGTACTAATCATTTACAATGTCGTTACTCCAGGAACTGTAGATATTGGACTTAAGTCATTTCGTAATCTCTAATGTCTGCTCAAAGTACAGAATATGAAGTTTTGTTTTGCAAAATGAAAAAAAAAAAAAAAATTAGTTTTTCCGTGAAGTTGGAGACACTCAGAACGGAGATACAACGGATTTTGGAGATATCCCTTATTTAACGTACTCCTAGATTCAGGAAAGTGTTACAATTTTTTTTCCTCTTCATTAGAAGGAAGAAATAAGAGAAAAAGTTTTTAATAAAAAATGTATACCTACTTTATTAATAACATATTAATTATATACATATATCTTGACCCATTTTGGTAGCCATGGCTACGATAAGAGTGTAATGCACTTGAACTTTCCCTGTTTCATCATTTATTTCAGCTAAATTCTCTGTTATAATTATATCTTCTATGCACTTAACGTACTCTTCATGAAGTTCTTTCGGGATATCATTCATAAAAGGATTGACTGCTTGAATGGAACCTAAACAAACACAACTTACATTAATTAATTTCATATATTTTTATAATACAATAGATCTATAATTCTCGTATTTATTTTTTAAGAGTGACTAGGAGTTTCAACATAGACTCTTTAAATAATTTCTGAAAAAAGAAGATTGTCAAAATATTGAGCACGCCGTCTATTGTTAAGGGATGGTCCAGACCCGTACGATGTCAGATACTCGTTAAAAACCCCTACCCTCAGTGAATAAAAATTTAGAGTAAGCAAAATTTAGGACCCCCACAGTAGAGTCGAGCTCATGTCCATCAGAAGAAAGAGCTCTCTGTTGGTAGGGGATATAACTAACTATAATAGGTTATAAAACCAAAAAATTAATTGGGAGAATTATAAATCTGACATAAATATATAATATATAAATTCAGAATTTCCTTAAACAAACCAAAATTGAGAATTTATTTTTAAAATTATTGAAAAAGAATATAGGTAATATAATTTTTTTCTTACATATAACAGATCGCCATGATGAATATATGAAACTTGTTTTTTTGTTGATACATTTCATATTTTCAAATTGAGTATCTTTCAACAATTGTGAAAATTCCAAGGCAGGATTTTCTGATTTATGATAAGGCGAAATGTATTTGTTAATATTCTGAAAATCAAAAACATTAAACAATTTGTTCCATGATTATATAATTATATATACATATACCTATATATATATAAAACTAGATTATTATCTTTCTTTTACCTTCATGTAAATTTTCCATTTTTGACTTTTGTATAATTTTTCATATAGAGTGTAAATTGGACTATGGGCCAAAAAAACCAAAAACACTTCACCACCAGGTTTTAACAAGGAATTAATATTGTATAATGATTGCCTAAAATTGTTATTATTATTTTTCAAAAATAATATATATACAAGGAATCAAAATACTACAATCTTATATTATTTCCAAATACCTATGATTTTGCACCCAATGAAGACAATAAAATGAGAATATTTTGTTGAAATATTGTTTCTTCCAGTTGTCCCATAAATAATTATTTTGTATATCCATTTTTTTGAAGGTAATCCTTTCATTGGAGAAGTTAATGTTAGCATATTCTACCATTTCTTCAGATATGTCTGAACCAACCTACAAAATGAATAATAAATAAATGAAAGAAAAACATTTTTAAATATTTAAAATCTCAGTGTAAGAAGAAGAAGAAGAAGAGTTTATTATAACAGTCGCATTTACAGAGGTACAATTAGATATACAATAAGGTACCCATATACCCTAAATACAAATGAAAAATAATCAGTTAACTTAAAAACAATGCTACTGCTTAAGAGTAAATTATATAAAACTCTTAAAGAAAAAAGAAAAAAATACAAAGTGACTGAAATGAATAGAAAATAAATTAATAAACATTCAAAAACAGAGATTATAATTTAAAATCGTGAACGGATATTTTTGTTTCCCTCCCTGAGTTTTCCTCATTTTCTTTTCCAAAACGTTTTGATTTGTGTCACACTTAAGTAAAAAGTTTTTAATTGAAATGTATTATGTAGTCCAGTAGGAGTTCAACATTTAGGAATCGGTGACACAAGGTCCACCTATATTATATACTTCTTCTTCGGCTCTTTTGGTTAATACCTGAACAAATTTTCATCTTTTCTTATGGTTGACTATCATTGTATCTGGTTGAAGCCTCTCTACTGACATTGTCGTATTAATGCGTTTTTTTAGGCTAGAGAGGCTACACCGAAACTTAAACGTTTCTGCTCTCCTTTTAAACCTTTGAAATCGTTATTTGTTGGTCCCATATCTTCATTTTTTGTTCTTTTGGTGTCTTCCGATCACTGAATTTGGGATTACACCCCGACTCACATGTAGTTTCCGCTCTCCCTCTAAACCTTCGGTCTCTTTATTGGGCGATATCGTCTGAAGGAAAGGGGGAGTTCAAAAGACGGGCCTCAATTCAAAAACCCTAATAACTGCCGATATAATGAATTTATCGACACAAAATCTAGTATGAGGATTTAGGAGCACTTTTTGGAGGGGGAGCGAAAAGTTAATTAATTAATTCGTTCTGGGGAAGTACATCAACGTATTTCACCAACGACTTTGATTTACTTCTGACTTACCAGAGTTGCAGAAAGAGGCAGATATGGAAGTAGAATGGTGGCTGTAACATTGCCAGGTCCACAGCCAACATCTAGGATCCTCTCTTCTTCGGACCAGTTCAGGTAGGAACAGAGCTCACGAAGGGTGTCTTCGGCGTCCCGACTCTGCATCGGGTTAGAGGCAACGTACAGTCCTGCCTTCTTCATCCTGTGTCTTAGGACAAGAAAAAAAACAGTTGGAGAATAGAGTTCCTCAAACTGACTAGTCAGTAGTGATCTGTGAACCTTAACCTTGAGTCTGGAGACACCGTCCCTGGGACCCCACGCCACCTTTGGGGGGGGCCGCTGTGGAGTGGTTAAGTGCCGCATGGGCCCCATCCCTTCACTATCCTGCTGTTTCGCGGAGTGGAAGGTCACGTGAGTAGTTGCACCCTTCTCCCCTTCTATCTTCCTTTCCGCGAACTGCCTGTGACCCAGGGACAGTGTCTACTTGGTAACGTATTTATTTATTCAGGATGGCCAAACGTCGTTTTCGAGTGGATGATGATGATTTTGAGGATCAAGTTCAACGCCTTTTACATGTTAGTAAGTTGGAATTACCTACTCATGAGAGCTCTCGTTCTGCTACGCCTGAAATTGATGATGTCGAGGGAGAAGAAGGGGATATTGGGATAGACGATTCAGACGACAAACCGGACTATATTTTTTGAGATGCTAACCATGATGACTCCAGTGACGAGAGTTCATCATCAGATGAATTATTTCTCACTGAAATTGCTCGTAACCTCCCCCAGTCTTCAATCCCGACGTTCCTAACGAAATGGTTTTTACTTTGAATGTGATTCATATAGTTCGTTTATAACTTAGTGATAAAAAATAGTCAAGAGAATTTTTTGTTGTACTACTAGCATTAGATTGTTTACTTTTGAGAGACGATTTTTTGGTTTAAGAAAAATTCATCCTCATTCAAGTATGAGACTGAAGAGTATCTTATTATTTTTGATGTTTAAAAATAATAATAAGAAGAAGAAGCAGTTTTTATAATAAACAGTTTTCTCAACCAAAAAATGCTCAGGTTTTTATTAAAAACCCAGGCTTTATGGGGGAATTCGTGTGAAAATGGATAAGGAGACGGGCGGTGTCCCAGGGACCCTGTCTACCCTTAGAGTAAAAAAATGTTTCTCCGGACTCAAGGTTAACAAAAAAATTATATTCTCATTTTTACATATAAAAAAAAAACTAACTAATATTTTCTCATGAAGAAGTACTGTAACGGTACAAAAAGTCAAGATCGAGTTTTCAACGGAATTTTACGTTTCGAGGTATTCTGAACATAATTTGATCATTTTCACAATGATGAAGTCTGTGTGTGTATTTGGAGAGAGAGCGAAAACATAATTGATTAATTCGTTCTGGGGAAGTACATTGCCGGTGATTCACTGACGACTTTTACTTACCGAGCTATATGAAGTATAGGGGAAGTTATGCAATCGGTCAAAAATTCAATGCAAAGTTTTAAACGGAATTTCATGTTTTCCAAGATTACAGATATGAAAAAAAGTATGTGTGTCTGTGAACACGATAACTTCTGATCGACGAAATGTATCGACATGAAATTTTATATGTACGCCCAAAAGCCCATAATGATACCCGTAAATTTTCAATCCAATCGGCCAAAGGGGAGGGGGGATTTAGAGAGGCTCAACTCAAAAACTCTAGTAACTGCCGTTGTAATAAATATGTTGACACAAAATTTCATATGTGAGTTCATAATCCCATAAGAACAAAACCTATTAATTTTCAGAGGATCAGGGGGGGGCTCAACTAAAAAACCACAATAACAGCCGATGTAATGAATGTATTGACATGAAATTTCATACTTAAAGCCAAAACCCAATGAGGACATAACCTGTCAAATGTCAGCAATATCGGCTGAAGGGAAGAGGGGGTTCAGGAGAGGGGGCTCAACCCTCATAACTGCTCATGTAATAATTTTTTTTAAATTTATTTATTTATATATTTACAACGGCATAACATTTGCCATTAGCAGTTGCGATAAATAGTGCAGTGTCAGGTGCGTGGCTGTACTGCTGAGGTACGTGACCGAAGAGGAGTCCAGGCTAGTCCTGGAGCAGGTCCCTCTGCCATATCCACTTGAGACGTCGTGGTGGATTTGTAGGGAGAGTGTTTGTAGATAATTCTTGTACGTGGATTGGCGCGATGATGGAGTTTGTCGTGAAAAGTTTGATACCGTGTCCTGATAGCAGAAGGTACAAATGGGATGTTGAGGTCATTATGTAATGTGAGGTTGGAAACGTAAAATGGCGCATTGGCAATGTGGTGTAGTATAATGGATTTTATTGACTGAAGACGTTGTATGTTTGATTTTTTGGCTGATCCCCATATCTCGATGCCGTAAGTCCAGATGGGTTGTAGTATAGTGTTGTATATGTGAAGTTTGATGATGATTGATTTCAGTCAACCAAATCGTCTTTTGAGGTCTGTGGTAATAAATTTATAGTCACATAATTTAGGAGTTCCTATAGTCAACTGTTGAATATTAGTGCGTTGTTATTGTTGGCACAGGCCTGGTGTTAAAAGTCCAGTATTGATGACAATGTCAACATTGATTCTAGACCCAAATGTAATCAATTAACAACTGCTGAGAACAAGGCCAATGAGTATATTACCATAAAATATATTGATGATATAATTGTATTAGCTGCCTTTATTATATAGACAAAGTATAAAGAATTCGTCAGTGAATCATCTTCAACGTACTTCCCCAACTCAACAATTATTATATATTGAATTGCTAATTTTGCGATAGAACAATTGTTTCCTTTAAAACTACAGTTTTAACAAAATTTTAAGAAAAGTCGGTGAATAAACCGGCAATAATTCATCAATTTAGTTTTCTCTCTTCCTCCAAAGCCAATCGACCGTTTGGGCTAAATAAAACTCAATACTTACTCAGCTTCTGAATTCTTACTAAATTTTGTGTCGATATATTCATTATATTGTCATTTATTAGAGTTGTTATGTAAAAAATTTACATATATTACGATTATTAATATATTATAAAATAAATTATTATTATTTGTAAAAAAAACACCTGTAAGGAGTGAAGTAAATTAAATAGTGAATAAAAATACAAAGATGGACTAGTCGCTTTTTGTTTTAAAACGAAATGTGAACAACCAATGAATGGAAAACAAAAGAGGACTATCAGCTGTTTTAAATATTGAGAGACAGTCTAAGGAGAGATGTGGAAGTGGACAGTCTAGAGAGAGAAGCGTTTTTAGGGTTAAGGTGTAGTGAACCAGTCTGAATGAGAGGAGATGTAGGAGTGAAAATTATAACATTGGAAGTACGTAGAAGAGAAAAGGTACTTTTTATTTATATGTACATATTATATGCCCAAAATATAAGAGAATTATAAATAGTGGCCACTATAAAACAGAAAAAATACTGATATAGTTTTAAGTAATTTGAAAGATTTATCTAGTAAGTAATTTGCTTTTTTTATTTGATATTGATATTTTGATTTTATTTATAATGTAGGTTTAGATAAATAAACCCAATATTTGTTCTCTTATTCTATGAACAAATATTATCTATTCATTTTCCCTGTAAATCCAGTAAGATAGTTTTTACCTTTTGATTGAATTGAACATTTTTGCAAATTTAGAAAAACAAGTTGGCATCTCTTTAGTAAATTTAGAAGAATTCAATTGAAATAATAATTATTAGTGTTAGGGTCTTTTCGGAAATTACTGTAGAAATCAAAATTTAATAGAGACCACCTAAAATTTCTAAAGGAAATGTGATAATTTTATTATTTAAGGTATTTAAGTCGAGCCCCTCTTCTCGCCCCCCCCCCCCCCCCCCTTATGTTCTGAAGGGGGCTTTGAATTTACCTATGAAATATCGGTTCATACATTCATCACAACGGGAGTTATTAGAGTTTTAGTGTGAAGCCCCCCCCAAATCACCAATTCGATCGGAAAACTAGGGATAAAACTCATTGGGTCTTTAGAGCGAAAGAGGATTTGAAGAAAACTACGGACGGAGGGAGGCGGAAATTGAAGAGAGAAGAGGCTTGGTCAAGGAACGAGTTGTGGAAACCTGAGGAGCGATGGGATGGGATGAAGGATTTCTTTAGGTTATCGAGAAGATATTAAACCCTGAAAATGGGAACGACCATGAGATCATTTATTGGAGCGTCAATCAAATGAAGTAAAATTTAAAATTAAAAAAAAATTACCTTTACAATAAGAAATTGATCTCCAAGAAGATGGACTCTTACGGAGTAACTAAACACTTCAATATGGTCGACCATCATTTTTATATATAAGATGGAAAGAGGGGGAAGGATTGAGAGGAGGGGGGGGGGGCGAAAACAGAAAAGTGGAAGGGAGCATTCAGAATAGATGAAAGCATTGTGACCAAAACCGGGAACAGTGTTGTCCTTTTGCAACTTTGACCTGTTAAAAATAAATATTAAAATGGAGCCCCTTTTTTAAAAAAACAATACAAAAGTCTTAAATAAGTTTCAGTGGAACTAGTTTTATTATTCGTGAAGATTCCTATCTCCAATTTTTCCTACTCCTGTTATAGACATTATTCACAGGAAGTTGTCATCTCCCAAATCCTCCATTCTTTATACATCAACTAATTACAATAATATATTTTGAGGGCGCCGGTAGCTCAGTGGTATGCGCGATTGCCTTCTGAGCTCATGATCGTGGGTTCGAAACCCGGGCGAGGCCCTTAGTTTATTTTATCTGGGAGGTAAAATAAACTTAAGCACGTCGTCCTCCCGATGGGACGTTAAGTGATGGTCCCGAGCCTGTATGACGTTAGGTAGGTACCCTACCCTAGTTAAATAAAAATTTAGGATTCCCACAGTAGAGTCGGTCTCATGTCGACCAGAGTGACAAAAGAGCGCTCTCATAGTAGGCGATATGACCTCGTAGTTAAAGTACCCATTTATTTTTTTCATATGTGATAGTAAGAAGTTGTGGGTCGAGTTTTATCATCGAAATAAAGGACATTGTCCTTCCACTGTTTTAATTTTGACTAGAACTAGTTTTCAATGCAACAGTGTCATCATCAGTGGCACATCCCACCCGCACATTGTATCATTTTTTTATTTTTTTTATTTACAATGGAAATATCACAATTCACTGTATGTTTATTTACAATGGAATATGTTACATAGGTAATCATGACGACAGATATTGAGCTATAGCTATAGATAATTAAAAAATTTATAAAAACTTAAAATAAAATCCATCCACAATAAAAAATTTCAATTCCGAGTTTGTAAAAAGTGAAAAATGCCGGGATTGCAATCCTTATCTGTCTGTCACTCAATGTCGACCCCCCTCTCAGAATTATGTGTTTTATCAAATCTAGTAGAGCGATTAATTTACTGAAATAAATAAATTAAAAGAAAGAGGATTAATTTGCTAAAACATAGGTTTTTTTTCTTTTAAATTTTTTCGATTGTATACTTCAATTATTGAAACGACGAGGACCGGCTGGAGGTCTTCATATCAGATATCATAGATCCTGGAGAAAACTGACCAGCCTCAACAAAATTGGGAAACCGGTTATACGATATTTTGGTAATTACGTTTTTGTTTTTTTGATAATGAAACAACAACCGGATACATAGCATCTCAACTCGAAACTATTCAATATTCAATTGCTCTTCTATCCTAGAGTTTTTTCTTTATTTTTTCTAAATTTAATGACAGATCATTAATTTAGAGCGGTTCTTTTAAAGGAATCTATAGACAACTTTCATCTTCTTTATCTACGCACTAGTTAGTTACTATGACCCACACCCGGGATTTAATACAAGGTCATATCGCCTACTACCAGAGCGCTCTCCTACCATAAACTTTTATTCACCTAAGGTATTATATATATATATATATATTAGCATCCCCCGAACACGGCTACGCCCATGTTTTAAATAGTACAGAACTTTTTTTCTATTCAGCTAAGAATGTTTATATTTTTTCTATGGTCACAGGGAATAAGTTGTTAAGTCGTAAAATGGCCAAAATGAGTTGTGTACTGTGATCATCTCCCAAGCCATCTGCACACTGTGAAGAAGTTGGGAGCTCAGAACTCTAATACTTTCGAAATTATAAAGATGTGGGTTTCTTGGTATCTCGTAAAATTGTGTATGTTCTCGGTTAAATCAACTTAACCTACTTCTTTGAGAAATCATTCACGAGATAACTGCATTTAACCATTTATTCACTACGGCAGACTATTCCAAGTGAAGAGGGCGTTTTCAGATAAATTAACTTGTTCAACTTTAGAGAGGCAGTAATTCACGAGTATTTCAAAAAGTATGGTTAATAATTAGGTAAATGTGTATAAAAATCCAGAAAGGATTAACAATATTCATTTTCATTCACTTCCATAGATTTAGAAAGTATATAATTAATAATGATCCAAACATAATTTATTTATTCCAAAAACTGGATTTACACGATTAATGCAAAAGTAAAAAAGTGCTGCCTTGAAAAGTTACGAATTTACACTTACCAATTTATTCCCTGTGACACAGATTTATAACTTTTTTTGACTTTTAATTCAATTTTTTATTAATTTGATCGTAAATCAATTCCTACATACTTAAACGTTTGCTCCTGCGATTTATTTATTGTTATTGCATACGAGAGATTAATTGGGAATTGTCAGAAGAAAGACACTGTCAAGTTGATGAAAGGGCAAGTTCAGTTGTTGGTTGGTAGGCGGATGTAGTGGACGCCACCTATCGATACTACGTTAACTTCTCTCCTCAACCGGCTGTTATAAGACGACACATTGCGCATTGGCTTCGATACACAAAAATCAAGTATTTTCATTAGAAAATTTATTTTGGCCACAACCACCTTGAAAACGCAAAGGAATTCATAGAAAAAAAATCTTGGAAATTGGTCCAGTCGTTTTCATGATTAGCCCGAACATCAAACAAACACTGTCTCTTTTGATAATAGTTAGATATATAAAATACATAAATATATATTTATGTATATATATATATATATATTGAAAGTTTTAAAATTATGGAATATTTATTTAAATATTATCTTTTTGAAAAATGTTTTCTCTGAACACTTGTCTCAAAAACATCATGAATTATTCTTCATATTTTTTTAACCTTTTCATGTTTATAAAAAAAAAGAAAAGGAATTGACAAAATTTATAATTAAGCATAGGATAAGAAAAGAAAAATACCTTCTGATATTACTTATTCACTCATTTTCTGGGAGTTTAGAAGACAGAAAGATGAAAAAAGGGTTAAAAAAAATTATGAAATATTTAGAACAATCAGATATTTCTAGGATTCTTTCATTCTTAACTGACAGGCAAACAAGATAAGAAGGTAAAATGTATTATTTTATTTACAGTTTATGTATGAAAATGATAATAAACAATATAATATTAAGAATAAAAGATAATACATTAATGCATAGAAATAAATAATAAAGTTTTGGCAAGTTTAGCACAGACAGTTGAGTTAAATAAAACTAACTTCTTTTTCAAATATTGTGTATTCCATAAAAATTATTAAAGATATACAGTCAGTAACAAAAATGTTCGGACAGTATGATTTATCAATAAAAAATTATAATAATTCAATGCAAAAATAATAAAAAATAATTTAAAAAAATAATTAAAGCCATTTTTCAATCAAGAATAAGAATTCAAATGTGGGTTAGGATAAAGAAAAAATCAGCTTTGATTAGAACAAATAAATATTTTAATTTAATAAATTTTATAACAAGTAATGTAGGTAACAAAAATTTTCGGACAAAAATGTAAACAACCATAAATAAATTCAATGTTTTTTTTTCGATTTCACAGATTCAAAAACCATAATTTTAATTAATATTTGGTTGGGTACCCTTTTTGTGTAATAACATCTTTCATTCAATTCGGCATTGATGAAACTAATTTTTTGGTAAAATTTGGAGATATTTTACCCCACTCTTCTAATAACTTTTGTTTCAATTCGTTTTTTGAAGCAATGGGTGTTAATCGAATTTTCCTGTCGAGCTCACCCCATACGTGTTCAATTGGGTTGAGATCGGGCGATTGGGGTGGGGGGTTTCATAACTTTAGGGCAGTTATACAAAAGCCAAGTACGTACCAATTCACAGGTGTGTTTCGGATCGTTGTCTTCGTAAAAATGAAAAGTCCGTGAAATCCCAAGTTTTTCAGCACTCTTTTTCAAATTGCTCCTTAGTAATTCGGCATAAACTCTTCCAGTCATAGTGGTTTCAATGAACCAACTCCACTAGACGCCACACCATCACTGAGCCACCTCCATGTTTTACTGTTCGTTTTACATTTTTTGGATTCAGCTCCTCATTACGCCTTCTCCAAATTTTATCGCGACTGTCGGGACCAAAGGTGTCCAGAAAATTTTGTTACGTGAATTACTTGTCTTCAAGTATTAATGCAAAATTTTCTATTAGATGTAAATGTTTAATTAATTGTTTTACGGAGTTTTGAAATGATTGATGATCTCGAAATTTAAAACTTTGCTTGAATTAAATATTTTGCCATATAACTACGTGTAAATGCAAAAGAAAAACAAAATTTTAAATTGTCCGAAAATTTTTGTTACTGATTGTACTATCAGTTTTTTTAGTATTACGCCATCGCAGGGCCGGATTTAGACTTGATAAGGCCCTAAGGTATTTGAGATATGGGGCCCTTTATAAGTCCAGATTTTATAAGTCAATGCCAAATATGATTTTCGGATACTTAGAGGATTAAACTGAAAAACAATTAAGAAATATATAGATAGTGAAATAATAAATCTTTAACTTAAAATCATTTTTATTCATAACAAACTTAAAAATGCAAACTCAGGTAAAAAGAAACAAAAGTTCTTCTAAAAGGCACAATTTACAAAGGCTTATTGTCTAATCTCTTGAAACAGGGAATTATATTAAACTAAAATATTTTCTTTCTTACCTTTGCCAGAGCAAAGTCATTGATGACATCATCAAATGATAAACTGCGTAGTTTGTCACTTTCTATGGACGTTCCGAACGTGCGGCATTGGGACAAATAATGCTGCAGCATATTTAAGTATATATGACAATTGCTCACTCGGACAATTTTTTTGGGGGACCCTAAGCTATAGCTTGTGTAGCTTATACGTAAATCCTGCACTGTGCCATCGTCAGGTTTAGTTGAAACTAAGTGAAGATGTAAAGCCGAAACGGGTACATTTTTTGTAGAATTGACGACATTTCAAAGAGAAGTTGTTTTATTTACTTTGTTTCGACAATTATCCGCATTTCTCAACTAAAAAGTAATTGAGGAGTTCATATAGAGTTCAATACGATTTCTGAGTAGTTGTTTTTCAAAATATAAGGATATTTTTTGTCGAGAGAACTGAAATCTGGCTTAGCTGCGATCCGAATCCTAAAGAATCCCACTATAAGTTAAGTTTGAAAGTACATTATCTTTTAAAAACTTGATAAATTCTGCTTCAATGGTGATACTAGATGCTTAGCTGGATTAAGCCGAACTAGTGGCGCCCCCACTTGTAAATATTTTAAATTGTAAAATTGAAGTTGCTTTAATATGTTACTTTAATTAGGAAAAAAAATGCAGTATCATTTTGAGGAGTTCTATATAGACTTTTGAGGGCTTTTCCATCTCTAAAGAGACTATCACACATATCCCTAGTCAAAGGGAATAAATCCGTAACTTTTCAGTGCAGCACTTTTTTACTTTTGCATTAATCGAGTAAATCCAGTTTTTGGAATGAATAAATTATGTTTTCATCATTATTAATCATATATTTAGAGGGCGCCAGTAGCTCAGTGGTATGCGTGCTTGTCTTCTGAGCTCAAGGTCGTGGGTTTGAAACCCGACCGAGGCCCTTATTTTATCTGGGAGGTAAAATAAACTAAGCACGCCGTCCTTCGGATGGGACGTTAAGCGATGGTCCCGAGGCTGTTCGATGTCAGGTACTCGTTAAAGACCCCTGCCCTAGGTGAAAACGTAAATTAATATTAATCCTTTCTTGGATTTGCCCTTAGTTACCTAATCATTCCCCTGTGACCAGAGATAAATTTCAGCGCTTTCTCTAAATCTTCCTTCTATTCATTTTGTGGATCCATAATTATGTCCTTTGTTCTACAAATTTGAGGCACCAAATAGGTTAGCTCTTTCGTCACTCTGGTGGACATGAGTCCGACTCTACTGTGGGAGTTCTAAATTTTGCCTACCCTAAATTTTTATTCACCTAGGGCTGGGGTCTTTAACGAGTACCTGACATCATACAGGCTCGGGACCATCGCTTAACGTCCCATCCGAAGGACGGCGTGCTTAAGTTTATTTTACCTCCCAGATAAAATAAACTAAGGGCCTAGGTCGGGTTTCGAACCCATGATCTTGAGCTCAGAAGTCAAGCACGCATACCACTGAGCTATCAGCGCCCTCGGCACCAAATATATTCACACGTAAGTTTCCTCACAACCTCAAATCGAATCCGGATTCGAGTTCACAGTTCCAGACACGAATCTGGGCTCCCACATCCTGCACCAATATTTATTATTATCATTTCTGGGTGCACCTTGCACGAGTGCAACATCATACGTCCGTTGTTTGTCTGGAGAGTTCGGAATCAAAGTGGATCTCAAGTGTGAGGTTATAGTGGGTTGGGGGCGACCGTGATGAGTGGGTTGGACAGACCGATACTATCGATGGAAAACTATCGATAGTACCGATAATTCAGTAAGTTGCTGCTTTCCATTAAAATATGATTATTTTATTTATATTTTTTCATGTACATCCACCTAATTTGATTTATTCTATGTTAAGGAGGATCAAAGGGGATTACAAATATCAATCGAAAAAGTAATTTTTGTACGAAGAAGCAGTGCCGGATTAACCTATAAGCAAACTAAGCAATTGTTTAGGGCATGACGTCAAGCCGGCAATGCTATTTTTTGAATAATTATCTATTTAAATTATTAATTATTTATCAATTTTTATTTTTTTCGTAAATTTACTATCATTTTAAATTAAAAATGGAACTAATATGTTTAATTTAAAAACATTTATAGGTCGCATAATTTTTTTCATATCCTGCCGTAAACTTCGGATGGAAGATCAAATATCAAATCCTGATTATGAGGATACTGAGGCAGAAGAAGTATTTGACGAAGAAGTGCACGTTATATGATGAACGAATGGAGTATTTGGACGAAAGAGAAATTTAGTGTTTTAATAAAATAATTTTGAAAAAGTTGATTTTCTTATTTTTTCGCTTAGCTATTTTTGTCTTGGTTTTGTTCAATCGAGCTTTAGTATTGAACTTGCCAACATATGTAAGACGTTAATGATATCAATAGTGAGGCGGGGGCACCATAAGCTCAGAATGCTTAGGGCATAGAATAGTTTTAATCCGACACTGCGAAGAAGGTACACTCAGTGTCAAAAGCTTGGCAGAAATTTCACAAGTTTGTTTTATTCGACCACTAGCCTCATCTCTCCTCCGCATTACATCGTTTGGTAAATCTCTTCCTGATATACCCTCTTTCGAGATATTTGACTGAAAATGATGAAAAAATAGCACATTCTTAAAATAAATACTTATTGCAAAAAATAAAGATTTGTATATTTCAGCAGCTCATCGATCTGATTATTTAAAACAAAAACCATTAAAATTGGTTCCTAACTCAATAACTTCCAAATAGGTCAAGAATTCATACGCATTTTGACTGAGCTAGCTGGGATTTTCATGAAAATATAATTTGAATATTATGAATGAAAAAATTTCCCTGACTTTTCACGGTTTTCTTGAAAGTGGCCACCTTGCTACTGCATCCTCCGCATAGTCGTTGATGGAAGGCAGGTGTTCTCCCATCACGCTCCTCCCTGTTTGTGTGGACTTTATTTAAACTAGAAGCCTCAAGTTTCTTACAGTTCTTTATTTATTATTTTTTTTTTTTTTTTCTGTTTCAAGACATACTTTCCTGTATTGCGTCACAACTTATAAAGTTTTATAACATATTTATATTATTTTCAGAGGATACAAAGGAAGTGAAAAGAATTTATCATAATATGGAAAAATTGAATGCAAGAGAAATGGTATTGTCATTTTATTTAATTATTGGGTTGTGTAACAACATTTTCAATTAACAATAATATATTTGGCAGCTACATTATTATCATATAATTTTACTTCCCCAAATGTATCGAGTAGAAAAGAAGTTATATATCAGAAATTCGATCTTGAGGGTTGAGGTTTCTTGATGTGGACTTACGGACTTGAACCATGGGCCATTGTGGCCGTGCGGGCTAGAGCGTAGGACTTTGGTCGCGCATGGTCTCACCATGGTTTGCGGGTTCAAATCCCGGCGGGGAGTGAGTTTTATTTCATAGATAAAACTCCCTCCTGGGGCCATGGATGTAATTAACAAGATAACACTGTGATATGACTAATATGCATCATACATAAGGCCAAAAAAAAAAAAATTTGCATCGAATTTTTGATAACATAACTTTCTCAATACTTCATATAGCTGGAGAAGTTAAAAACAACTTACTACAGAGCTACCGGCGCCCTCGGGAAGAATTGCATAACTGCAGAATATATTATTGTCAATTAATTATTATTCATGTAATTGTTTACATATATGAAAATTGTAGAAATATTGAGGGTCAGTCAAAGATGGAAGAAAACAGGCAACACTATTCAAACGCCAACGTTTCGATATATTTTATATCATCATCAGGGCCTACAAACATGGGGGGAATCAAGATTAGAATCACAATTAAACAAAATTTGTATGTTGATAAACATTACTGAACGTTGTAACAAGTTAAAAATTGAACCTGAATTACTAAACATTAAAATTAAATATAGATACATTGTTAACCATAAACATGAACGTACACTAATACAAATTAAAAGTAAATATGAATACATTACTAAACATAAACATTAATAGTCATGGAAATAGACAAATAGGTGGAACATAATAAAGAGTAAACATTAAAATGACTTACTATGAATAAGCAGGGTTGGGGAGAAGGTATGTACATTGAATGGAGTCTTACATTGCAATGAAATGGTACAATAATACAGGGGTGCTGAAGGAACCCGGTACAGGGAGCTAGAAAAACCCCGTCATAACTGTCACAATCCAGCCAGAAATGTTGAAAATAATATAAATATAATGATTTAAATTGGAGAAAATGGTGTCTGCTTTGGCTAAGTGTCCTTTTAATAACTAAGGTTGTTGGTGTCTGTATACTCTAATAAACATATATAGATAATAAAAATAGATAGTATAGATATTGGAGACAGAACTATGGTGTCAGCTCTTGCTAAGTAAATTGGCATAACAATTACTTAGGTTATTACTGTCTGTGCGGAAGTTGACTGTATCGAGTGTTTTAGCTATATACACCATTTCCAATGTCAGTCTCTTATGATAATTATGTTCTCTATGGAGTATTTTAGTCAAAATTATGTTTGTTCTGGCTATGGTGTCAGGCTAGAGCGCAGTTCTGTCTCCAATATCTATATTATCTATTTTTATTTTCTATATATGTTTATTAGAGTATACAGACACCAACAACCTTAGTAATTAATTGTTAATTAAAAAAGGTTACTTAGCCAAAGCAGACACCATTTTCTCCAATTTCAATCATTATATTTATATTATTTTCAACATTTCTGGCTGGAATGTGACATTTATGACGGGGTTTTTCTAGCTCCCTGTACCTGGTTCCTTCAGCACCCTAGTATTATATTGTACCATTTCATTGCAATATAAGACTCCATCCAGTGTACATGCCTTCTCCCCAACCCTGCTTATTCATAGTAAGTAATTTTAATGTTTACTCTTTACTATGCCCCACCTATTTGTCTATTTCCATTATTAATGTTTATGTTTAGTAATGTATTCATATTTCATTTTAATTTGTATTAGTGTACGTTCATGTTTATTGTTAACAACGTACCTATATTTAATTTTAATGTTTAGTAATTCAGGTTAAATTTTTAACTTGTTGCTATGTCTATTTTAACGTTCAGTAATGTTTATCAACAAACTAATTTTGTTTAATTGTGATTCTAATCTTGATTTCCCCCCATGTTTGTAGGCCCTGATGATGATATAAAATATATCGAAACGTTGGCATTTGAATAGTGTTTTCTTCCATCTTTGACTGACCCTCAATATTCCTACAATTAGAATCTACAGTCGCTAATCAACATCTATATACAAAAATATTTCTCTTATGTCAATATTTTTTAATTTAATTTTTTTTTTCTTATAGAGCACTGTTTTTATTCAAAAATGGCTAAGAGAAAATTCTGGATTCCTTCTATATTTTGGTGGAGTTTATACCAAAACCTCTCGAATGTGGGAAATTGTCAAATATTTCAACACTCTGTTGTTATTATTTCATTTTTTCTGTCTGCTTTATACTGTTTACATCTGCATTTTGGAAAAAGAAATCGATATAATTATCGAATGTCTTCATCATATTGTGTTTGTTTTCGCTGTTATTTGTTTTGTAGTGGACTGTCACAGAAAGGAAGCTGTACTCTCTTCTATGTTTAGGTAACTCTAAAACTTTATAATATTTTCTGTAAATTTATTGTTAATTTAATAAATATATTTAGTTTTTATATTTAGTATTTTATCATTTTTAATTATGCTTAAATGGGTTTTTCTCATATCTTGTACACTTACTCACAGTTATATGAAGTAAGTATAGCAGAAGTGATGTAATCTGTCATAAATTTTTAACTTCCGATAGAATGTATGTATCGACACAAAATTTTATATACAGTCAGTTTTATTTTACATACAGTCAGTAACAAAAATGTTCGGACGGTTTGATTTTTCAATAAAAAATTATAATAATTAAATGCAAAAGTAATAAAAAATAATTTTAAAAAATAATTAAAGCCATTTTTCAATCAAGAATAAGAATTCAAAAGTGGGTTAGGATAAAGGAAAAACAGCTTTGATTAGAACAAATAAATATTTTAATTTAATAAATTTTATAACAAGTAATGTAGGTAACAAAAATTTTCGGACAAAAATGTAAACAACTATAAATAAATTCAATGTTTTTTTTACGATTTCACAAATTCAAAAACCATAATGTTAATTAATATTTGGTTGGGTACCCTTTTTGTGTAATAACATCTTTCATTCGATTCGGCATTGATGATGAAACTAATTTTTTGGTGAAATTTGGAGATATTTTACCCCACTCTTCTAATAACTTTTGTTTCAATTCGTTTTTTGAAGCAATGGGTGTTAATCGAATTTTCCTGTCGAGCTCACCCCATACGTGTTCAATTGGGTTGAGATCGGGCGATTGGGGGGGGTTTCATAACTTTAGGGCAGTTATACAAAAGCCAAGTACGTACCAATTCACAGGTGTGTTTCGGATCGTTGTCTTGGTAAAAATGAAAAGTCCGTAAAATCCCAAGTTTTTCAGCACTCTTTTTCAAATAGCTCCTTAGTAATTCGGCATAAACTTTTCCAGTCATGGTGGTTTCAATGAAAACCAGTTCACCAATTCCACTAGACGCCATACACCCCCACACCATCACTGAGCCACCCCCATGTTTTACTATTGGTTTTAAATTTTTTGGATTCAGCTCCTCTTTACACCTTCTCCAAATTTTGTCGCGACTGTCGGGACTAAATATATTAAACTTACATTCAAAAGTATTTGCTTGCAATAGAACAAACCGCAATAATAAAATATTCTTGTATCTGGTAACTCTTCACAACATAAAAAGAAATCTCAGGTCATGTAATGTCAGAAAACTAGATTTTTGTGATATGACGTTGGAAGAGAGCGACAGCAGCGCTGACCCTCGGCAGAAACCGTCCCTTCCCCTCTTCCCGTCTATCCCCTCCACCTTCCCTCTAAAGAAACTAAGTACCCAATTTTTCTAATTTAAACGTTTTTTCTCCGATATTTCGACAAATAAATGTTTCCAGATCATGTCCGTTTACTTCCATGTAATATATGTATACATATACTATTACTTTACTTTTGTTTACTTCCCTATACATATAATATATGTATACATAATAATATGTACTAAAAATTTTGTAATCGTGTGAACATCAGAGATCAATTGCATGCGTGTGTTTATGTGAGAGCTCAAACGCTTTGACCTGACATCGTACAGGCTCATGACCATCGCTGAACATCCCATCCGAAGGACGGAGTGCTTAAGTTTATTTTACCTCGCAGATGAATGACATTACTCCAAAAAATTTCTGAATGATTCTGGAACTCTTTTGCGAAGCTCAATCTTTTTTTTATATTTTTTTCACTCACAAACGGTTTTTGGTACTCTCCCATTATATCCTGCTTCTTTTAGAATTCTTCGAACATTTTGTGGGTGAACTTTCTTTCCCGTTTCTCTGTATACCTCGGCGACGATCTGAGGTGCACTCCTCGAGGGCTTGTTTTTAATTTTCCGGACGCTACACCTTTCTCGGTCGTTTAATACTCTTGGACGGCCAGAGGAAGATTTCAAATCTATCCGATCCTCGTGCTTATACCTTCGAATTACATCGGCTACGGTGCTTTTACTTCGGCCTACCATACCACCGATTTTGCGGACACTTAATCCTTTTTCATAATTAAAAATTATTATCTGTTGAACTTCAAAAGATGTTCGACCCATCTTGACAGCAGGAAATACAAATAACTACTGAATGCAGTAATAGAAGGATATAAACACATTTCATTTGTTCGGTATTAGCGGTTGGTTGAGAAGGGATTAAAGATCATGATCAGAGTCGCATTTGTTTACAAAACAAACAACAGGTGTCCAGAAAATTTTGTTACGTGAATTTCTTGTCTTCAATTATTAATGCAAAATTTCCTATTAGCTGTGAATGTTTAATTAATTGTTTTACGGCGTTTTGAAATGATTGATGATCTCGAAATTTAAAACTTTGCTTGAATTAAATATTTTGCCATATAACTATGTGTAACTGCAAAAGAAAAACAAAATTATAAATTGTCCGAAAATTTTTGTTACTGATTGTATATCCAGAACCTCCTATGGATGATATCCATTGATTTTCAGCTAAATCGACCAAAGGGAAGGAGGGGATCAGACAAAGTTGAACTTAAAAACGCCAATAACTTTTTTTTTTTTGGGTGCTCCTGACCCCCTCGGGTCCGGGGGGGGGGGGGGGGGGGGGTCGGTCACATCACCCTATTGCGTTAGGAAACGGGTTCTTCGACTGTGGACCGGCTCGAAGGCTACGGTCCACAGTCGACCTTGGTTTTCGGCGCTTTACGCTGAGTGAACTCGGGATCTTTTCGGGGGTTCCGTTCTGCCTGCGCCAGGACGAAGTAATCGACACCTATTAATTTTTCGCGAAATCGATTGAAAGGAAGGCTGCTTCAGTGGAGGGGGGCTCGACTCTAAAACTCCATTAACTGCCAATATAATAAATGTATCGAAATAAAATTTAGTAAAGAGGATTTAAGATTCCGAGCCGAAAACCTACAATTTTTTTTTTTTTTTTTTTTTTTTAATTTTCAGATATTTGGGAAGCGGTGGGTTCAAATATCAATATATAGACGAAGAATCCCGAGATAAAATTGGCCGAATGAAGAGAATGATGCGAGAACGTGTACGAATGCTGACGGGTGGATTCACTTGGATCTGTTTGACCTGCTTCATTACCGTCATCATCGTTCGACCTTGTTACGACTTTATGACGAAGTCTGGTGAAGTACATCACGATAACATCATTCGAAGTACTCCCGTACCCATCTGGTACCCTGTTGATACGCAACAATGGTGGGGTGCTGTGATAGCGTTTGTGGGCATTAATTCCTCAGCTGCATTCCTCGGCATGCATATTGTTAGTCTGGATTCATTGTATATTCGACTCTCGGAACAGCTCTGTGCTGAATTTGAGGTAAATCTTTAAAGATTTTTTTTTTCATCGAATAAAATGAGAAATTTTATTCAATGTCACTCTTTATAACACACCCCTTCAAGTTGCAAATCTGCAAATCGCGTCAGTTACCTTGGGTTATTTAGTTACAGACGCCTGACATGGAATCCTCACACTAGACTTAAAAGACAAGAAATTAATCGATGATACAAACTCTTACTACGACTTTTAGAGTATTAAAAAAACGGTGTGCATCGCGTGACGCGAGGCAGGAGCGGAGCTCTTCAGTGATGAATTTGAAATGATTGCAATTTAAAATTACTTTCAGTCAACAATTATTGATACTTTGATGTTGTAAGAACTTCAATATTTCCAGGTCGTGAAGAATGGTGAATATCTTGATGAGAACTTGATTCATCTGTAGCATTAACATCATTGGCATTATGATACTTTCTTATTTTACTGTCTGCTTCACTTTTCTTTGTTTAAACTATGATCATGGACGCTAAAGCAGACGTTTAACAAGACGCATAGTGGCTGTACACTGTTGAATATACAGTGGAATCCGCTTATTAGCAATTCGCTTAATAGGAATATCCGCACATTAGCATCAAAACACGCTGGAACGGACTGGATCGGCAAAATACAGTGAGTTTTATCCGCTTATTAGCAATGAATGTTCGGTTTAAGGGTTCAATTATGAACGCAGAATGAGGTTTCGAGATAGGAAAATAGGATGTTTCTCGGAAGGGTATTCGGGGAAAAATAACACTTGCGTAAACAGATTTAGTTTCTGACTATTCTCTGAAAAACGGAAAGCCATAATTACAGAATTCTCAGAAGACTTTGATTTTTGAACCGAACCCCCGCGAGTTTTAAACAGTAAGCTATTCAGTTGTACTCAGGTCATTGTGGAGTGCGTGTTGTTTGTTAAAAAGGTGCGATGAGTCACAAACGACACGATCTTTCCTTGTCGGAAAAAATTGACATTTTAAAATCGTATAATGCCCTACCTAAAATGACGCAACGAGAGGCTGCAGAACTAGCTTAGCTAAGAAGAGGCGTCCAACATTATGGTCAGACCTTTGCCGATCATTATAGATACGAGAGGTACACTCGAAACATGCTTTCGAACGATCTAAGGCAAAGTAAAATTGACAAATATTTTTCAAAACCTTAACTTTTTACTGTAAATATGTACATAATACATATTATGTTTCTTTATTGACGATTTTTTGACCTACTTTGTTCGTATTATTTACCTCGATTTTTTAAATACATTTCATGGGAAAATTTTCATGCCTACCTAATTTTTATATTTTTCTTCCCCCCCCCCCCCCCCCCCCCCACCCCAATCCGTTTATTAGAATCGTCCGTTTATTAGGTTCAAAGTACGGTAGTCCCGATGTGATTCTAATAAGCGGATTCCACTGTACTACAGTTTTACCAAGTTGCATTCATCCCTTCCTAATGCCAGTTGGCGGAGTTGGAGAGGAGAAAGTGAAACTTTCGTTACATACTTCCGTTCCGTGTCGTTTTCACCAACTCACCGCCGGCCAAGCACTTAAGGAGCATAATTATATCATTATAATATAATTCTAACAATACCATAAGCCCAGGGGTGTAACTATCGCTATAGCAGTTGTAGCAATGATACAGGGGCCCCAACATAAGCAAAAAATCGTAAAATGTTATCCACAGTCATATTGATAGGCCAAGCCTAAATTTCTAAATTAAAACTTATTAAAAATTATCTAGAACTTCTATGGGGCAAGAACGGCTATCGGACTTATCAATATTGACAATAAAAAAAGAAGAACTTAAGAAACTAAAATCTTCAGCTATGGATCATATAATAAATACGTTCGCCGAAAAAAAGGCAAAGAACGTTCCTATTTAACTATAGAATATTTTTTTTGAGTTTTTAAAAATATGTATTGTTGTTTTGTTATTTTCAAATATATTTTGTTTATGCGAATGTTTTAGTTTGTTTTACGAAAAAGCCCCCCCCCCCCCCCAAGAAATTTTGATATAGTGCCCATTCAAGGCTAGCTACGCCACTGCATAAGCATATATTATTATTTTTTAGTATTATGTTCAACTGAATAAGATATTTTGTTTTAAAAAGGTACTAAAAATCACTCTACAAAGATTTGTCGAACGTGCTGGGAATAGTGAACCTGATGAAACTAAGTTGACAGACATCGAAGCCAGCCTTAGAGAGTGTGTGCAGCATCATTATCTTTTAAATGAGTAAGATTATATTCAAATATTTAATAAACTAAAGTTATATAATAAATATATATAAAAAAAAAGTTTAAATAGAATAAGTTATGTAATCTGTCAAAAATTAAATGCAGAGTTTTTAACAGAATTTGATGTTTTCCGACCTCTAGATTCCAAATACGAAAAAAAAGATCTGTGAACACGATAACTGCCGATAGAATGAATGTATCGACACGAAATTTTATATGTGTGACCAACACCATATAAGGTTTGAATTTCATATTTAAAGTCGAACCCCAATGAAAACATAAAGGGGGCTCCACACGCAACGGAAAATCCGAAGGCATGCCTCAAGGCGCCGGGCCTTGAGGCGAACCTCTATGTGTGGAGGGAGAATTCTGTTGAGGTATTCCTGCGGATCTTACGTCTGGAGGCCGGAAATTTCAATACAAAATCTCATTCGTTTTGCCTCAAGGCCTCTCGTCTCAAGGCCGATTGGACCGTGTGGAGGGGTGGGAGGTAAGCCTCGAGGCGATTCAGTTGTACTCTAGTTGTGTTAGAAGAGGCCGTGTTTGATTAAATCCAGTTTTCACGTAAAATCATGGCCCGTGATAACATTCTGCCGTTGGTTCCAAAATCACATAGAATAAACTGATAATTTGCATCAACTATTGCCATTAAAACCAAACTGTGTTGGCCTTTATAGTTATAATACCGAGAGACGCTTCCATTCGGAGGAATTATGTTCACGTGTTTTCCATCAATACTTCCAAGGCAATGCGGAAAATTCCATTTATCCTCAAAGCCTTTCGCTATATTTTTCCAGTCCTCATAGGTTTTTGGAAACTGAAAACTGAATTAATAAAATAATAACATGAGAAAATTGTAATAATTATAATTATTATTAATATTTCATTAATTATAATTAATAACTAGTAACGTAATATCATTTTAATTTCTAGGAAACGATTCAACTGAAGGGATTACGGTATCCCACTTTGTATCCACATTCCGCCCTGAAGATGGTCAATAATTAGTACCTAGGAGTTGTATACATTTCTATACTTATACTTTAATTAAAAATAAAATAATTTTGAATAATAAATGAGCTTAACTTACCTTCATATAATCGTCTCGAAGAACTTTGTCAATAGCTTTACAAGTTTCTGGTACAATCAAACTGAGAGCCTGTGGTGATATCGCAGTAGAAAATTTCAAATCTTCGTAGCATCTTCCAGTAGCCAGAAATCGTAATGTGGCACTCAATCTTTCATGAGGTGTAATTGCGGTCATCATTATGGTCAGATATGGGCGTATTTTTATTCGTTAATACGAATACGAATATGAATTTTATTCACAGGACCCCCATCTGCGAATACGAATACAAATACATTCGTATTCGCATTTTCGAATACGAATACAATTGTATTTTCAGGTACGAGCACATATGAATACGAATATATTCGTATTCACAGCCAAAAAATATGAATACACTCGTATTCACACCCAAAAAATGTGAATACACTGATATTCACAGTCAAAAAATATGAATACACTCGTATTCACACTCAAAAAATGTGAATACACCGATATACTGGAGTGCCTTAAGGCTGGCCTTCGGATATTCCGTAGTGTGTGGAGACCCCCCACTATTTGGGTTCGCCTCAAGGCCCGGCGCCTTGAGGCATGCCTTCGGATTTTCCGTTGCGTGTGGGAGCCCCCTAAGGTGTCGAACTTCAGAAATATCGGCTGAAGGGAAGACGGAGTTCAGGGGAGGGGGCTCAATTCAAGAACCCTCATAACTGCCGATGAAATGAATATATCGCCACGAAATTTAGTATGACGATTTAAGAGCCCCTATGTAATTCAACTGCTGCAGTTAATTGATTCGGTCTGGGGAAGTACCGTAAAAACCCCCGGAATGAGGCACAAGAAACTAACTATTGTGGACAATGTAACGTAAACGTGGATTTGTAGAGTCCGTGCAAATAAAATTCCACTATCTGACCAAAAATTAAAGAAAAAAAATAATATCAAAAATTTGAAGAGAAATTGGCTTCGAAAATTTTATTGGATGGACGGTTCAAAAAATTGTCTTAAAAGGCACAATATCTCTTTAGAAATAAAATGTATTAGTGTAAGTTAGTTATTGTGACTCATGCCCGGGCTTTAACTACGAGTTTATAATATGAACTCTTAGTTAAAGCCCGGGCATGAGTGATAATAACTAACTATAGGCCTGGGTAATAGTAGCTGTGTAGTAATACTGTGGCCGTGTAGTAAAGAGGTGTCCGTGCAGTAATAATGTAGCCGTGTAGTAAAGAGGTGGCCGTATACACGGCCACATTATTACTACACGGCCATCACTTTTACTACACGGCCACCGTGGATATGGGAATCGAGCCTGCTCTTAAACGAATACCTGACATCGTATAGGCTCGGGACCATCGGTTAACATCCAATCCGAAAGACGGCGTGCTCAAGGTTTTTTCACCATCCAGATAAAAAACAACTATAAGCCATCGATCGGATTTCCAACATTGTATAATTTATCTGAAAATGAATCGATTTGGATGTTTCTTTTTGCAAAATATTTGTTTTTTATTTGTATCTTCAACTCAGTAAGTAAGCACGCTACTTCGAGCTATATATCAAAGCTCTTATAAATACATAAATGTAAATTTTTCTTCATTTTCATTTACTGAGTTTTCAGAAAAGCTTTTTCTCGTTATATGCATATACATAGTGATATTTTTTTTGAATGACACTCACAGAGAATCGAAAATTTTTTCGCTATTGAGAAATGCATTTTAATAATTTTCTATTCAAAACCTGAAAAATTCTGATGGTTTTCAGGTTATTTTACAAAATGCAAGTTTTCATTTTCTGGTGGGTGCTGCTTGGGCTTCTGGGATGCACATATATGCTTTGCTTATCGGGCATTCTCTTCATACAGGTTAGTCTAGTTATCTTATTTACGAAAATAATAAATAAAATAATAAAAATATATAATAGCGTAAGTCCTTTGCACAGGGATAGAAAAGAATCCCTTCATCATATCTCTTCATTTCCCCAATTAACAATATACTTAGAGAAACATGTTTAAATAAATGTTACATTATCGTTAACATGCATGTCTCTTCGTGAATGCGATAACTTCTGGTGAAATGAATGTATCTACACGAAATTTTATATGTGAATTGTAAACCCCCAAAAAAGACACCTATTGATCTTCAGCCAAATTGGCCACAGGGAAGGGGGATTAACAGAAACAAAAACAATAACTGCCATTGTAATGAATGTATCGACACAAAGTTTAGTATGAGGTTAGGTTAGGTTTTATGACTCATGCCCGGGCTTTAACTACGAGGTCATATCGCCTACTACCAGAGCGCTCTTTCGTCACTCTGGTGGACATGAGCCCGACTCTACTGTGGGAGTCCTAAATTTTTATTCACCTAGGACAGGGGTCTTCAACGAGTACCTGACATCGTACAGGCTCGGGACCATCGCTTAACGTCCGTCCCATCCGAAGGACAGCGAGCTTAAGTTTATTTTACGTCCCACATAAAATAAACTAAGGGCCTCGGTTGGGTTTCGAACCCACGATCTTGAGCTCAGAAGACAGGCACGCATAACACTGAGCTACCGGTGCCCTCCCGACCTCTATACTAGTATAATATTTATTCACTTCTAAACCTACCCCACCTAACCTCATCCAAATGTTTGTCTCTCAACAAATTCCCCCCCCCCCCCCCCCCCCATCCCCCCACCCCCCTGCATGGAGAAGCCTCATGGCCCCCAATACTGTGGATCTGCCTCTGTCTGTACTCTTCAAATATTCTATTTGTCAAAATAAAATATTATTAATTCTATGTAAAATTTCAGAAAAATATTAAACTGTCACTTAAAATGGAATCAGCCTTACTTTTACTAACAGAGCTAGCACATTGTTACATATCTTGTTGGTATGGACAAAAGTTCAGAAATCTCGTAAGTTATATACAAATCTGTAAAAATAATTACCATCAGTTATTGATATAATATAATATAATAGTTTGCTTGTTATAGAGTGAAGACTTATCCAGTGCCATCTATAACAGCAGATGGATCGAGTACAGTAAGAAAGTGAAGAGTTATATACTTATGATTCAAGGAAGAAATTTGAAGCCATTTCAGTTGAGCGCAGGCGGTATGATGGAGGTCAATCTTGAGACATATTCAAAGGTAAAATATTTAAAAAAAATATGTGATGCAGCCATTATAGAACTTATTTATACCAATCAAGCATACAAACGTTGGGGGATTAGGGGTGGGCACAGCCCTCGTGCGATCTAATGTACCTACACAAAAAAATTATAATATATAACAACTCCACCACAGACAAACATTACAGTCACGACATTAGAAGGATATAGAAAGCTTCAGTTCCCAGTCAAACGTTATTCGGATTCAAGTTACGCTTTCTTAAAGTTTGGACTTCAACGAATGCTGCCAATCGGCGAAGTATGTGAGTTTAGCGAACGCATCATCGTGGGGGTTACAACAAAACGTACGGCAATTTAAAAATCTCTCCCAAAAACTCCACACGGCGGTGCAATGTTTACCTAAAATAAAAAGACTATTAAGAACTAACTCCATTTTTTAGAATGTAGTCAATGAAAGCTGTAAAAATGGAAAATAATTGTTTTTTAGAGTACATTTAGTGCTATCAGCTGAACGAGAATGAAATAGTAAAAAATAAAATTTCAGATTAAAAAGTGTGGACCGATTTACTGAAAAAAAAAAAAAGGAAAATTAAGGCTTACTACTACTGCTTATTGTACAAGACTGGATGACTAGACTGATGAAAATTTTAATTGTTGATTTAAATTTGTGTTGATTATTTTGTTATAACATACTAATATTTTGTGTATGGTACCTGATTGTTAATTATTAAGTTTAATTAAACTCAAACTAAAAATAAGATTGTGAAATGTAAGCTATTGTTTTAATAATATTAAAACAGATATGGACTTGAAAAATAAAATAAAACTTGTTTATTTAATATATTGTCTAATTTCACTAACTATATGGTCTTATCTCTTATGCTTTTGGCTGAGGATGGTAGAAATACCGAAAGTACTCCCATGTATATATAGTTAGTGAAATTAGACAATATATTAAATAAACAAGTTTTATTTTATTTTTCAAGTCCTTTTGAATTATTTCACAATATCTCTGCAATAATGTCAGTTTTCATTAAAACAGATATTATCTCCGCCGGTTAACCGGCTCCTCCCCCCCACCCCCACCCCAAGAATAATACTAGCTACGGTAATGCATATAGAGCACTCTCTCCTTCTCAACGTTTTTTCATACTGGCATTACTGGGTATATGAAAGTAATGAGATATTCTGAGTACGTAATTCTGAGAGCGACTTTCTTATACCCAGTATGAAATGATTTTGAGGAGGGGGAGAGAGTTATCTGTAAGCATTTTATAAGAAAGTTCTGTAATGGCCACTTCACATTTATTTTTTCTTAATTTTTTAAATAAAAACTGCCAATAATAGTTAGTTATTATGACTCATGCCCGGGCTTTAACTATAAGGCTACTACCAGAGCGCTCTTTCATCACTCGGACATGACCCCGAGTCTACTAGGCGAGTTCTAATTTTTGCCTACTCTACATGTTTATTCACCTAAAGTAGAGAGAGGTATTTAACGAATACCTGACAACGCTTAACGTTTCTTCTGAAGGACGGCGTGCTTAAGTTTACCTCTCAGATAAAATAAACTAAAAGCCTCGGCCGGATTTCAAACATAATTGCAACATTATTTTGAAATATTGCACTAAATTTATTTTTCATTCTTTGAGACGCTATATCTTTAATTGTATTGATCCCATCTCAAATCCGAGGGCGGGCACATTAGCGATTAGAAATTTAATAATTAACAATTTTGGTAGGAACCAATTTTTCAATAGGACTTACCGTTTTGGGGTAAATCAACGAAACTTCTAGAAATATGTTTCAAAACTACATTTCAGGACGGTTAAAAAACGGACAACCTACAAAAAATCGTACCTAATATAAAATATTTATTTTAGTTTTCTCTACAATTTTACTTGTAAATCTATAGCTATATTCGTTTTTGCGGTAGAGAGCTCACAACATTCCTCCAATCACATGCACACTCGAAAATTGTCAAAAAACACACTCAGGGGACCTTGAAACGTGAAAATTAGTTGAAACGTCGATTTCGGATTTTCGCAGGATTATAATAGATACTTTCTTACACTATAGGTTTAAGAAATTAAAAATTGTTTAATGAATAACTATTATTATTTTTAAGTGAAATAGATAATTAACATTTTGTTATTTTCAGGTGGTCCATTCAGCGTTTTCTTACTTTAATCTTCTTCGAGCTTTCAGAGAATAAATGGAGCTTCAAACTGCACATAATTAGAAAATGCATAGATAATCATGGTATTATACTGCACAAGCATTATATCAGCGATCATCAAAAATCTTAATTAGACTCAAGATAAGCCAATTATTATTTAGATATTTTAGACAATTTATTGTAATTTTTTACTGTAAGCTTGAAAATTGAGAATAATATAATTTAATTTATTGCTTATATGACAGATATATATTTTCAGTTTTTATTTTTTTATTATGGTTATTACAGTTTTACTATTTTCATTTATCAAAGGTCATAATCTGTTTTATATAATTTCTGAATTGTTTTTGTTCCCTAGTTGCTTGCACCATTTATATTAAAGAGCATGTCCATATATTTATTATTTTCATATTATTTGTATATTTTTTTACAAATATTGCTTATTTGCTACAATTATATAAATATATTTTTTCTTTTATGAATATTTTTAGATGTTTTAATATAATTTGACATAAATTAATAAAATTTAAATCCCATTATACCTACATTTAGTTAGGTCGTTAAGTCATTAATGAAGAAAATATGTTTTCCTTTCTTTATCACAATAAATGTTAATCACTGATGATGGCCTATGTTGGCCGAAAGGTCTGACCTATTACACCCTATTGTCAAATGGGGTTTTACTAAATAAACTGGATCAAAAACTACGGCGTAAGTATTGAGCATTCCTTTTTGGAATTATCAAATTGTATGTTTTCCTGAATAACAATTTGATTTTAAAAAAAGTGTTTTTCTGGAGAGCTGATGAGTTACAAAAAAGTTGAATTTGTTGAGCGAGCGATCCTGATCTGATCCCTGAAATAAGCTGTTTTGCCAATCTCTACCCTGGATGCAGTACCAAATACGATCCTGATTGTTATAATATGTCAAACTAATGATACGGTTCATAAACTGCGTGTGTGCCCCTCAACTGTCACAATCTCACATCTTAAGAAAAACAAAATAAACTGGACAGGAAGAATTGTTTTATAAAAAAGTTTAAAAAACAAAGAAATAAAAATGGATACAACGAAATGCAAATAAGTTTATTTTTGGCAGTAGAAAAAAACAATGTTACAGAAAAAATGAAATGGAGGATGACAAGATAATAAATTATATCAAATTTAAGGCACAATTAATTTAAAATTGAAAAAGGCAACTGCAAAAAGGACATTTCCAAAAAATAAAAACATTAAAAAATAATAAAATTTAGAATAATTTCTGCACTTAGCTGTATCAAGTTGCTGTATTGATACTTATAGGAAAAGATGTGTCTATCCGCGAGGTTGTAACGCAAATTTGGAAAAAAATGAAATAAAAAAAATAAGGTTATGACCAATTTTGAAAAGTTGCTTATTTTCAATGTTAAATATTAATTTTATATGAAGAACTATGGACTGAATACATGCATATAAAAAAATACAATGGAAAATAATTAAATTGACATGATTTAATATTTTGGTAGAAATAATCACTGGGTTGTCCAATTAGGATAGTTGACAAGATACTTTTAAAATAAAAAAAACATTTCAATAATACAGTAAATAAAAAAAAGTTATCATCTGAATATGATTGAAAACAATTTGTGATTATCTGGAGAAAAATGAACATTCTTGACATTTTTATGTTATCTATAAATATTCAAGTTATCAAAAATGTATTCAAATAGAATCTATCTGAAATGAAAAGATCTTATCTTGTTTTTTGTATGCTTAATATTCATTTAGATAAAAAAAAAATTCTGCGTGAAATAGAATAGGGGGAATTAAAACCGGAATCAAATTAAAAAAAAAAAAAAACTATATTCTGTGTTGGACAACCCTTAAAACTGTTACTAATTTTAAATACATTTAAAAATTTAAATTTGGCAAAAATAAAAAAAAATAAACTTAAGAATATTATTAATACTGACATAGATAAGACAAAATAGTATATATGTATATATATAAAAGAAAACCTTTCAAGTTCAAATGGAAAAAAAAAAAAATCTTTGTTTAAATTGAAAAAAAAATATATATATATAATAAAAATCAAAATAATTATGATTCAAGATAATTTATTCACTACTATGTTTGGTTTTACATGGTGAAAAATTATCTATAAAAATATACATAAACTCATTTGCATGGTTTGAAAAGAAATGTTAAAATAATGAGAAGAAACGATAAGAAACATGACAAGAAAATATGTAGGAAGGGAATATCGAAAATAATAACAGAACTTAAACCTTAAATATATATTAGAGAAGTATTGTATTGATGTACTGAATGGGCGTGAATATATCGATAAATTATGTTTATTTTTATTCATTAAGTGAACGTTTTGGATTAATATTTTATATTGTCGAATTTCAAAAATTGAATAATATATCTTTGCAAAGATATTGTGAAACACTAAATAAAAAATAAATAAAAACGTATGTTTTTAAAAAAATATTGTCTATTTCTCTTCAGCTGAAGATGGTAGCAGTACCGAAATACTCCCATATTTTGTAAAATAGACAATATATTTTTTTTTCAAACATAAGTTTTTCATTATATTATTGGTTATATAACGAGATACTGAATGGATATATATAACAAATCCATCAAACCATTCCTTCTTCTCATTTTATTTATTTTTAAATTAGCAATTATGGACTTTTCGGAAAGTATTATCATCAGTATATATGCATCGATGATTTTTTTTTTTACTATTTATTAATAGTTAGTTATTATCATGCCCGGGCTTTAACTAGCTCATATCGCCTACTACAAGAGCGCTCTTTTTGTCACTAGTGGACATGAGATCGCCTCAACTATGGGAGTACTAAATTTTCATTCACTTAGGGTAGGGATCTTTAAGAGTACCTGACATCATACAGGCTCGGAACCATCGCTTAACGTCCCATCCGAAGGACGGCGTGGTTAGGTTTATTTTACCTCCCAGATAAAATAAACTAAAGGCCTCAGCCGGGTTTCGAACCCACGACCTGGAGCTCAGTAAGCATGCATACCACCTGAGATACCGGCGCCCTCTCTATTCATTTATATTTTAAAAAAAAAATAGTTTAATATCTGCATTATTTGGTCATAACCAACTATTTAAAATTAAATTGTTTTTTATTTAATTTTTCTATAAATTAATCAATTTATTTAACCATTAGCAAGACAACCTTTGGACTCTATCAAGCTAATGCTAGTCTTAAATCCCCCTCAAAATTATTTTTTTAAATAAAGTTACAAATATTATATATATTTAAAAAAATACACTTTATTTATTGATATATTTAAGCCCATCGTAGATTGTACATAAGTATGTAGGCTACCTTCAGGGTTGATTCAGATTTGACAGGTGATGTCAATATTTTGATGAAATTTTCAAATTTTACTAAAGCTAAAATGTTGATTGGAAAAATATTAAAATTAAAATGTTGATTGGAAAAATATTAAAATTAAAATGTTGATTGGAAAAATATTAAAATTAAAATGTACTTTAGATAGGCAAGAAGAGCCAGGGCGAACGAACTTCTGTCTGCAACACTTTTAAAAAAAATTGCGTATTGATTGTCTTTTTTCAACTTTTAATCCCTTTCCATTCATTTTTGAAAAAAAAAAAATGATTTTGAAGTGTTTTTTTTTGACATTCCCTTACCTACAATTTTTATTATTATTATTTTTTTTAAATAAATTATTTACCTTCCCTTATCTTGACAATAAAGTCCAAGATATCTTCCTGAGTGGTGTTAAAAATATTCATACTGCTTGCTACTAATCGAAAAAAGTATTTTATAATTTATCAAATTTTCCTCACTATTAAACACCACTCAAGGGTTTTTCATCCAGATAAATTCATGGACATGAAGACACTTATGACACTTAAAAAAAAAAAAAAAAAATACATATAAATAAAGAAAAATGTTTAATTTATTAAAATTTTGAATATAATAATCGAAAATTACTGTTAATCTTGAGAATTTAAAGCAATATTTTGAACTGCTTTTAGAGTGTCATCAGCATAATGTCTATTATAATACAATTATATATATTATAAAATTGAGCAGAAACTAAAGAAATTTTGGAGACTTGCTCCAAAATTTGTACACACTGGCTGAACAGCCATTAAATAAAATTGTAAAGGTGCCAGATAATAACAAATACATTTTAAATTACATTGATCAAACATTTTTTTTTTTTTAAAAAGGCACCCCACCCATTCTGTAGAGAAAATGTAACTTCATTTCCTCTATTTTTTTTTTTTTTTTAGATTTTTTAAATACATTTTTTTAAACTTTTTTTTGCTTGGATCTCATTGTGTCCTCAAGAAAGATGTTCTTTTGTCTTTTTTTTTTTTCTTCACTATATATAAACCATTTTAAATGATCACTATAGTGAAATGAAACAAAAAAACATTCAACATTGAGGACAAAAATATTGTTAAATGAAAATGAAAAAAATAAAAAGAAAGAAATTAACTAATTGTACACTAAGATTCAATTTAGACAGAAAACCTCTCAGTGAAAGTAGTATACACAAGGATTCAATGTTCGCGACAATCACAATCACACATTTAAAGAAAATATAAAAAAATAATATTTATAATGAATAAATAGAATGAAAATAAAAATTGGCAGGTATATAGTTTTTTTTTCAATCGCGTTTTTGTTTAAATTATATACTGAAGATAAATTAACACTCATTTATTGGACTTTGAGAGCGATAATCTTATGAAAATATGAAAACAAAATTGACAAATCGTTTCAAATTTGAGGAGATCCAAACTTTAACTCAAATTTAACGATTTGACATTTTTTATACCATCAATGACACCAAAAAAAAATATATAAATAAATAATAAAAAAAAAAAAAATAAAATAATAATGAAATAATATGTAAAGTTTCAATGAAATGAAATTCAAAATAGAAAATGCCAAAATTTGATCAAATTATTATGATAAAAAAATATGTTTTCCAAGTTACCCTATCTAATCGTAAATACAATAAATATGCCCCCGACATAAAAAAAAAATCAATTTCAATTTGTCTTTAAGTCGATTCATAGAGAAAAAAATCGAAGTTTTTTTTAATGGATAGTGGGTTAAGAAAACAAACAAGCGTGTCTAGTCGCCTTTTTTTAATCTATCTAAATGTTTTTTAAATTTAATGATGAGAAAAATTTATACTAATAATGTATCTTAATTTTATATTCTTTTTTTTCTTTCTTATTTATGGCCTAATAAAAGATTTATATTTTAGTGTTTCACATGTTCATTTGTTCCCACATGTCCTCGTAAAATTAGGAATGAATTCTAAATCTCGCTTGTATTCATATCGAATGTGAATGGCAGATATATAAGAATTTGTATGGTAAATAACTTAAAAACTGATATATATAATATTAAGACACATTTTTCAAACATAAAGTTACAATTTAGATAGAATAAAAAGAAAATACTATTCGATTTTTTTCCAAAAGAAGTCACAATTGACCAAATTGAGGAATTTTTTTTTTTTGAGTTTCATGCAAATATAATAAAAATAAAAAATAAATTAAAAAGAAATAAAAATAACTCTTCTGAAAATAAAGTAACGTATTCCGTTTTTTAAAAACGAGATATTTACACCGCATTTTCATTTTTTTTTTTTTTTCTTTTGTACATTAAAACACGCTATTCTCGTGGCGTATTTTAAACTTAACTAATTTATACAATTATTACACATGAACCGTACAAAATATGAACAAAATGTAACATAAAACGGCTATTCTTAGTCAAAAATTTGAATTTTTGTGTTTAAAAAAGAAAAAAAATCCCATTTCGTATATTTTGTTTAAAAAAATAATAATCACTGTTTTTTCCTCCTTCTTCACTTCTCGCGTTCATATGAAATTATTTTTATATAATCAATCAATGTACAGCTTCTTATTTCCACTGAAATATCATTTGTATAAATCTATTTACAAAAAAAAATGTCATCCTATATTTTCGATGAATTTACTTGTTATTGAGTTCTTCAAGACCGTCATCCAACTTGGCGACGTACAGCGAAGGATCAATAACCTGCGAAAAAAAAAAAAAAAAATTGATATTATGTGATTAAACAATCATATATTATATGAGGTGTGTTCAAAAAATAACGGGAATTACGGTTTTTGAAAAGAATTGTATTTATTCGTCTACAAAAATGTTATCCCCTTCAAAACTACAATTATGCCAGCGCTTCTTCCAATCCCCGAAACACTTCTGGAACTCGTTCTTTGGGATAGCATTTAATATCTTATATGCTTGTGAAACGACGGCCCTTTAAGGTTCTCTTTATTGTTGGGAACAGACAAAAGTCACAGGGAACCATGTCTGGCGAATATGGAGCTGGGGCATCATTTCGTGTTGTTTTTGACCAAAAATTCACAAACAAGCAATGAAATGTGAGCAGGTGCATTATCGTGGTGCGAAAGCCATGAATTGTTTCGCCACAAATCCAGGCGTTTTTTTTCGGATTGCTTCATGCAAACGGCGTTGCACTTGTAAGTCCTTATTGATCGTTTGACCGAAAAACACAGTGAGCATGACCTCTCTCGCATTCGACCGCACTTGTCGAGCTTTTTTTCGCTTTCTTCTTATACCACTCGTAAACCCTAGTTTTACTCATAGCAGACTCACCAAAAGTAATATTTAACATTTCTAAAACTTCGCTGCACTTTATTCCATTCTTATAGCAAAATTTATTGCAAACATTTTGATCCATTTTGTAAACAAATAAATAACCAAAACACATGTAACCTCTTTGACAGCTGATGCAGACTAAACAACTGGTTTGGCATTGTTAGCAATGTACAGATAGTTTTCAGACATGTTTACCAACACAACAACGAAAAAATCGCGCGAATCGGACTAATACAACCCGCGAAATTACAAAATTCCCGTTACTTTATTCTTTTCATTTATTTATCAGTAGAACCTCAATTAACCGTGGTATGTAAGCAGTACGTATAGGTTCCTAGAAACTTAGAGATAGAGACCCTCAGCTAGGTACTTCCGAAAAAAAAAAATGCAGCTGCACCTTCAATAAAATTTCCTAGGAATGATTTGATACGAATTCTTCAAACTTAGGACTGAAGTAAGGAAAATCATTTCAAACCGCAAAAAAAAAAAAGGCTTACTTCATATTTCAGGCCATGATAACGTTATAACATGACAAAATACACACATATGTTAATAACATTGTACACACGTATTCGTTAAATAAAAAGTATCTCGGTTAAACATGGTTTTCATTTATCCGTGCGACCTCTCCTCCATTACCCCGGATGATCGAGGTTCTACTGTGTATATATATATAAGAGACATCTTCGAATCCAACTATAGCGTAGTCAACACGGGACGGACGGTTCTGCGCGCCTCAGGGTTTTAACTATCCATTTTTTACATACTTCTACCAAAAGTATATATACATATATTTTATATTTAATGTCTATGTTACCTTTGGTATGGGTTTAATCTCAGTGCCGAGTTCCTGTTCAATACGATGAAGAGCGAATCGATCCTCGTAGGTGATGAGATTGATGGCAATCCCGAGATGACCGAACCGACCAGACCTACCGATACGATGAAGGTAGGTCTCAGCCATTTTGGGAAAGTCAAAATTGATGACCACATTCACCGCTTGTACGTCGATACCACGGGTGAACAAATCTGAAACAGAACAACAGATCAATCAGAAAATTAATTGGATACATGAAGTTAGATTAAGAGTGTTGAAATGCCAACGGTGATGAGGGCGGACAAAGTACTAGTACAAAGTAGCAGTACAAAGTACTAGTACAAAGCAGTACTAGCGGAGAAAGAGAAATGGAAGCAAGTCGCTAAGCATACTGAAGGTTCATCTCCAAGAGAAAAGGCAATAAAGTTAAAAATGTCAATGAAAAAAAACATGTGTGCAGTTCACACACGGTAGACGTGAAACCTTCCGAAAACGAAACTGCGAGAGAATGAGACGAATGCAGTATCAGGAGTGGGATAATTATAGGGTTTATTTAATATAATATTGGTACCAAGTTTAAAAATTATTTTATATTTTATTATTCAAACTCCATGTTTTTAATTTCAACTAATGACACGAGTGGCTTATGGTAACTAAAGTATGAAATAAATGTTTCTTTAATAAGTTCTTAAAAGTCTAAAAAAATTCACAATTCCAAACTTTTGGAGGGAGAGGAGGCGATGGAATTTTTCATGATTATCTTTTTTGTGTCGCAAGATAGAGAAGAAGCATTATCGGCAACTTTTTTTCTCTTCACTTTCAGTTACAAGAAGTCCTTATGTTAGTAATTCAAACAGATGACTAAATAAAACAACTGATATATAATATATATATATATATCATATATATAAAGCTGAGAATGTCTGTGCGTTGTACCGCTATAACTCACGAACGGCTTGATGGATTTGATTAATTTTTTTTTTAATTTGTTCGTCATCGTCTGTGGAAGGTTATAGGCGTATTAGTACCTCAATATCTGGTCCATCCCAGCATCCACCCACGCAATCTTTGTAACTCAAAAACCACTGCAATGATTAATGAGGAATCTTTTTAAATAGATAAGTTTTATCAACCGGAAGGTTAAGGTCTATTTTTTAATCAACCCCTGGTCCATCCCAGCATCCACTCACGCAATCTTTGTAACTCGAAAACCATTGCAACGATTAATGAGAAATCTTTTTGAATAAATTAGTTTTAGCTCCAAAGCTAGCGTTACTACAGTTGAAGGACTATAAGCAATGAATGTACTGTCGAGGAACTGAATAGCCTCCTTATAGGAGATATTGGGAGAAAAGTCAAAGTTCCCCGGGCAACGCCGGGTATTACTGCTAGTATATATGTAAAAGGCAATTGTGTCGCTTTTTCGTTTCATCGAGTTTCAAATCACAACGGTGCTAAAGAAGTTTTCACTTCAAAAAAAAATTGACGATGAACCACTGGCTATATACTTCCCCAGCAAGAATTCGGATAATAAGCCTTGTGCGGGACCCCTGGAGTATCTCGACTGTGCAGACGGTGGCCGGACTGGGGAGCTTGATCGGTTCCACCGGGATCTCTGGACTGATATAGTCCCGGGCTTGGAGGGTGTGTTCGGTGCCACATACAAGCACACCCTCCCTAACAGGCCTAGCTACACCGGGGCCTAAGCCCAATGCCTAAAGAGAGAGGCCCCGGTTGTGCCGTTGCTTGTCCCCTGGCCTGGTTGGGACGCTCACTGAGTGCCCCGGGGTCCCCCTCCGGTTTCTCTTCGGGATCTCATAATGAATGTCAAGCATCAATGACCCTCGTGGTTAATATGCCTTAAAACAAAACAGAATTCATCAATTATGTTGTCGCTCTCCCTCCAAAGCCAATCGATCGTATGGGCTAAAACTCAATATTTGACTTACATAGTGGCTTCTGAATCCACAAGACGAAATTTTGTACATTTATTACAAGGGAAGTTATTAGGGTTTTTGTGTTAAGCCTTCCCCTAATCCCCCTTTGGTCGATTTGGATGAAAATGAATAGATATCATCCTTGGAGAGTTTTGTACATATAAAATTTCGTGTCGATACATACGTTCTATCGTAAGTTATGGTGTTCATTTTTTGTGGTGTGGATTTTTTTTTTTTTTTTTTTTTATATTATTGGAATCAGTAGATGGGAAAACATTATTATCACAAAAGTACAAAAGGACTCACCAGAACAGACTAGATTTCGACAAAGGCCGGACCGGAAGTCATGGAAGACTCGGTTCCGATGGGCCTGCGCCATTTTGGCGTGGATATAGTAGCAACAGTAACCCAACTCAGTGATCTTTTTTGCCAATAGTTCCACTCGCTGGGTTGAGTTGCAAAAGATTATACTCTGGTTGATTTGTAACTGAAACATAAATAAATAACGATTATAATACAATTTAAATCAAATTCAAAAATGCTACTATTACTCGTATAATAAAGAGTCGAGGCTCCCTCCACCCTAACCATCCCCCCCCCCCCCTCCCCAGGATTCTTCACTATAGTTATTGCGACTCATGCCCGGGATTTAACTACAAGGTCGTAATGCCTACTACCAGAGCACTCTTCCGTCGCTCTACAGTGGGAGTCTTAAATCCTGTCACCTGTCATCGCACTGGCTCGCTGCTTAACGATCCCATCCAAAGGACGACATGCTCACTGTTTTTCAACTATATATAGTATAGGTATACAGAGAACATATGGCAAAGAGGCAGTAAACCGAACCTTTCATTTCCATCTCATTTTCATCACTGGCAGACTGATAGCCTTGGTTGGTACAGTAAACCCTCGTTACAACGAACTCTGATACAACAAAGCCCTCGTTAAAGGGAAGCAAAATAGAATTCCCTAAAAAAATCATTGATTTTCTCATAGCACCTTTGTTATAACGAAATACGAACTCGGTTAATACGAACTACTTCTGGATTCCCAAGTGAGAAAAAACTCGAAAGGCATAATACAAATACATAAGAGTATGTACAAACACTCGGAAAATAGTTGATTCTCCCTTCCTAGCTGGAATTGTCGGTTTTCCGCGAAAGTCATTAAGTTGTTCCCCCTTTTTTCAATGTTACTTATTCGAAATTTCCAGTTCAGTTTCGTGTCATACGAGTTAAAGAAAGATTGTGCGTCAGAAGTTTTTTTTTACTCGGCTGATGTCACCCTAAACCATAATATGTGCAATATCGGTATGTATGTACATAGGTACAAATTATGAGTTTTTTTAACCTACTCATTTGTTTGTTTTTAATTCAAATATTACGAACTTCGTTATAACGAACTGCTGCTTTTCTGGTTTCATCAAGTTCGTTGTAACGAGGGTTTACTGTAGTTTAAATTCCTCGATATCTCTTCTTACCTATTGTAGTTAGACACTGCGACTGATACGCGGGCTATATAGGTCACATCGCCTACTAACAACGCTATTTCGTCGCACTGGTGGACTTGAGCCCGACTCTACTTTGTGAGCCCTAAATTTTGCCTACCCAGTTTTTTTTTTTTCAGTTTTAACTAGGTGTTTAAATATAGAAGACAACTAAATAAATATGTTCTATAAAAGGAATATTCTGATCGACAGAAGGAATAGTTAACGTAAAGAACACAGCTATTATAGATACTGATGATGGGAGTGCTTAGCGAAACAAACGTTTATAATTGCTATTTTTTGTGATATTGTAATAATATATTATATAGGGTGAGATTCCCTCGTAACTTTTAAAAAAAAAATTGGATGAAACTAGACCGAAAATGGAGTAGAATGCCGCTAACCGCACCTTTCTATCTCAATCCGTTGCCGAGACATGATTTTTAAAATTTTTTTCGATAAAACCACGTTTTTTGCCACCAAGTCCCACATTTCTCCCCTTTAAATCAACTTTTCTCAACTTTTGACCAGTTCAGGTCTCACAATAACAAGGCCACACTTATGATCTCTAGATTAAAAATAAATAAAAATGTTGCTTTTGTGACCTTAGATTTGAGTTACATCACGTTTTTTTCGCATTCAACCTTAAATTTCTCCATGAAATCGATACGGAATCGCAAAGTTGACCATACCAAAAGAAAGCCGATTAAATTTGCAAGTTTTCTAGCCCCCTTGGCGGTTGAAGCGGTCCTTGAGCGGGAAAGTAGTTGACGTGGAAATATTTCCCGAAATTTTAATTTTTCTAAAATGTTAACGTTTTAGCTGTTATTTCGGTTCCAAGTTGGTAATTTTCAAAGTTGAACGTACACTAGCCTGATAGGAAATTTAACGCTGATTCCGAAAATGTGGTCAAAAGTTGAGAAAAGGGGATAAATGTGGGACTTGATGGCAAAAAAATGTGGTTTTCTCGAAAAAACCTTAAAAAATCATATCTCGGCAACGGATTGATATAGAAAGGTGTGGTTGGAGGCATTCTACTCCATTTTCGGTCTAGTTTCATTCAATTTTTTTTTTAAAAGTTACGAGGGAATCACCCTGTATATGAATTGAACCTCCTTACAGAACACAAAAAGTCAATATTTTTGTTGAATTACACAATATAAAAGTTAATAGTTTATTTATTTAAAATAATATTTACCTTAGAAAATAGAGTATTGAGACAATGCACTTTCTGCCTCTCCTGTACAAAAGCGTAGTATTGTGTGACACCTTTCAGGGTAAGCTCTTCCATCAGGTTAATTTCATATGGGTCCTTTAAGTGCTTATCCTAGGAAAAACATAAACATAATATATATCATCAATATACATGAATATAATCAAAAATGTCGTCGGTGAATCACCGGCTATGTAATTCCCTTAAAACGAATTAATCAATTAACTTTTGGCTTCCCCCAAAACCAGTCGACCGTTTGCGCTAATATTCAATAGTTAACTTATATGAGAGCTCCTAAATCCTCATACTAAATGTGTCGATAAATTCATCGCTGACACACAGGTTACGTCTTCATTGGGTTTTGACTTTAAATATGAAATTTCATGTCGATACATTCATTACATCGACATTTATTGGGGTTTTTGTGTCAATACTCTTTCCTAATCCTGCCTTCCCTTTGGACGATTTGTCTGAATAACAATAGGTGTCGTCGTTAAGAGAGTTCTGGATTCACATATAAAATATGAGAAGGCGCCGGTAGCTCAGTGGTATGCATGCTTGCCTTCCGAGCTCAAGATCGTGGGTTCGTAACCCGGCGAGGCCCTTAGTTTATTTTATCTGGAAGATGAAATAAACTTAAGCACGCCGTCCTTCGGATGGGACGTTAAGCGATGGAACCGAGCCCTACGTGAATAAAAATTTAGGGTAGGCAAACTTTAGGACTCCCACAGTAGTCGGGCTCATGTCCACCAGAGTGACGAAAGAGAGCTCTGGTAGTAGGCGATATGACCTCGTCAGCCGGGCATGAGTCATAACTATAAATAAATAAAACAAACTATTTTTTGAAATATTGTCTATTCCACTAAAGATATTAGACTAAGTTAGTTAGACAATATTTCAAAAAATAGTTTGTTTTATTTATTTATTACAAATTCCACAATATGTCCGCGTTCCTCAACTTTGAAGTCATAACTATAAACTTTCGTGTTCAATCTACCAGGAGTTATCGTGTTCACAGACCGGTAGACAACGTTTTTTTTCATATTTGGAATCTAGAGGTCGGAAAACAAGAAATTCCGTTGAAAACAGCGTATTGAATTTTTGACGGATTACATAACTTTCCCTATACTTCGTGTATCGAAGGAATGAAAAGGAAATGAGTTCGGGAGTTATCACACCAACACCCAAAAAATTTAAAAATGTCCAAATATATTACCATGAACTGTTTGACGGTGAGTGGGAAAGTGGCCGAATAGAGGAGGATCTGTCGGTCTCTAGGGAGACGGGAGATGACATGATCCAACATTCCCTTAAAGTCCTGGGATAGAAGCTTGTCTGCCTCGTCCAGCACCAGGATCCGGCAATGGTCCATGTTGGCCACTTTCTTGTCCATCAGGTCCAGGATACGGCCCGGCGTTGCGATTATCACCTGAACTGCAATCAAGGTCAGAAAGAGATATTGATGAGAAATCGTCTTCGTAAAGGCCAGTACTCGGAATGTCCCAGGAGACTTACCAAACCAGACAAAAAAATCGATCAATTGCAAACTATCAATTAATCGCGCTAGAATTTTTCAGTCCTGATAATTTTGGCTCAATCTACACCTAATTCTTGTTCATAATTTTTTTCAGATTCTTCATTATGTATATTGTTGAATTCGGGCTTCAATAAGGTTCGCAACCTTAGTTTATTTTATCTGGGAGGTAAAATAAACTTAAGCACGCCGTCCTTCGGACGGGACGTTAAACGATGGTCCCGAGCTTGCACGATGTCTGGTACTCGTTAAAGACCCCTGCCCAAGTGAATGAATAAAAAATTAGGGTAGGCAAAATTTAAGACTCCCACAGTAGAGTCGGGCTCATGTATATCAGAGTGACGAAAGAGCGCTCTGGTAGTAGGCAATATGAACTTGTAGTTAAAGCCCGGGCATGAGTCATAATAACTAACTATAGTTTATCGAAACCGGAAATATTTTGTCTTCTGCTTTTATGGTGAAAGTTGCTGTTAGCAAACCATAAAATTGAATAAAAATCTTAATTTCAAGGTCACTATTGATATGTTCAAGTTATTTGTTCATGTCACCAAAATGGTATAAGTGATTTGCCACTAGATCTCAGCACTGGCTAGGATTTCACTTTACAACTTTTCTCCTGAACAGAACTATCATTTTTGTACCCGATTATGCACTTAACGAACAATTTTCAATAATGTCACTTGGACCATTTCGATTCTAACCCCGTCAATTGTGTCCTTGTCTGACCATTCATTTCCCCAACGTTCTAAGGCAACCATCAATCGAGATTTATCATAGTTTTTTTATTATATTTTCAATTATGGAATTCAGGGGGTAGGAAAACATGAAATTCCGTTGAAAACTAAGGATCGAATTTATGACAGATTCGACATTTGAATAGATAGATGGAATGGTAAATAATGCATGTAGTTTTGGGTACAGTTTTTACTTACAGTACAATATAACAGAACTTTCCAAGGTCAGTAGTAGTAGAATTTCATGCAGTCTGGTATATCTTAAATATACAGAGGATACAAATCAAATATTTACCTTTCTGGAAGATTCTCATAATGTCGTCCCTCAGATTGGTACCTCCAGTAGTCACCATAACCTTTATGTTTAGGTGTTTGGCTAGTTCTATGCAGATCTGTGACGTCTGAAGGGCAAGCTCTCGGGTGGGAACTATCACCAATGCTAAAAACATACAACAAAACCATAAAATACTTGCAATAAACATAAGTTATTATAAAAAACTAGATATTTTTACTTTCTTATACATATAGTACTAGCAGTAATACCCGGCGTTGCCCGGGGAACTTTGACTTTTCTCCCAATATCTCCTATAAGGCTATTCAGTTCCTCGACAGTACATTCATGGTGTTATAATTTTCAATTATTCATACGGAATAAGGCTTATAGTCCTTCAACTGTAGTAACGCTAGCTTTGGAGCTAAAACTAATTTATTCAAAAAGATTTCTCATTAATCGTTGCAATGGTTTTCGAGTTACAAAGATTGCGTGAGTGGATGCTGGGATGGACCAGGGGTTGATTAAAAAATAGACCTTAACCTTCCGATAGATAAAACTTATCTATTCAAAAAGATTCCTCATTAATCATTGCAGTGGTTTTTGAGTTACAAAGATTGCTTGGGTGGATGCTGGGATGGACCAGATATTGAGGTACTAATACGTCTATAACCTTCCACAGACGATGACGAACAAATTAAAAAAAAAATTAATCAAATCCATCAAGCAGTTCGTGAGTTATAGCGGTACAACGCACAGACATTTTCAGCTTTATATATATGATTTGAATGTGTGTATTTTATACACCACAACGTGCATTTCTTCGTCAGATACTTCTTCTCCCTCAATATCATCATAATCAGGATATCATATATTCCTTTTAAAAATGACTTGTTTAATGAAGCATCCAGCTCACGTTTTCATGGTCTGTATAAGCATCTCAATTTTGATTTGGGGGAGAATCACTACATTAAAGATGGAAACAAATTATGCTTGATGCGTACTATAATGAAGCTTAGGGGACAGTTGCTATACCTCAATTTCAACGTGAGCAGGAGAGAAGAGCAATTCCTCTGTTGGCTCTGTAACCTGAGGGAGGTGGAGGACCTGTTCCATTTTGTTGGGGTATGTCCCGTCCTTAGAGAGGCCAGACAGAGGTGGCTGGGCAAACCTACCCTAGGGAGAGGGGAACTCATCGCTTTTCTGAATGGGAGAAACCTGCCTTTTATATATATACTAGCAGTAATACCCGGCGTTGCCCGGGGAACTTTGACTTTTCTCCCAATATCTCCTATAAGGAGGCTATTCAGTTCCTCGACAGTACATTCATTGCTTATAGTCCTTCAACTGTAGTAAGCTAGCTTTGGAGCTAAAACTAATTTATTCAAAAAGATTCCTCATTAATCATTGCAATGGTTTTTGAGTTACAAAGATTGCGTGGGTGGATGCTGGGATGGACCAGATATTGAGGTACTAATACGCCTATAACCTTCCACAGACGATGACGAACAAATTAAAAAAAAAATTAATCAAATCCATCAAGCCGTTCGTGAGTTATAGCGGTACAACACACAGACATTTTCAGCTTTATATATATGATAAGGAAGTATTGTAATCCGAGATCGAGGTTTCAACTGATTTTCACGTGTCAAGGTCTACTGAATTCGTTTTGCCCATTTTCGCGATGACGTCTGTCTGTGCATATGTCCATGTCTGTGTGTGTATGTGGTTGAAAAGTTGTAAGCTCTCTCTCTACCGCAATAACGATGGTAGCTATGAACTTGAAATTTGGAATGAAGGAGTCACATGTGTTAACTTAGGTCTGATTACATTTTGGCGGAAATTAAGATCAATTTCCTCCGGGACCTAACTACATTTTACAAGATAGGTGTTTATGATATATTCAAAATTCTTTTCAAGTAATAGTTGTAGAGAATACTAAAGTGCATAATTTATTGCAAATTTTATATATATATATACATTCCCTTCATCATTGCACGTTTAACATTCATTTGTCATTTTACTGTACCAACTATACAGAGTTAGGGGAAGTTACGAAATCGGTCAAAAATACGATGCGAAGTTTTCTTGTTAACGAGGGCAAAACCAAGTACATGAGAACTATGAGGATGGAAGTAAGAGACAAGGAACTCGTACTTGGAGGTTGCAGGTTTGACCGGATGGATAGCTCCAAGTACCTGGGGGCCGTTATCACGGAAAGGAACGACGTTAAAGAAGACATCAAAGCGAGGATAAAGGCCAGAATAGATGCTACCGGTCACTGCAGAAGGACTGTGTCCCGAGACGCTAAAATAGCAATTTATAAAACAGTCCTGAGACCGGTCGTCACATATGCGAGTGAAACCTGGGTCCTGACTAGGAGGGACGAAGTCTTACTCAATACGTGGGAGAGAAAGATATAAGGCCCTACTCCAGAGGGGGATAGATGAAGGATATGGACCAATAGGGAGTTGAGGGACCTGTACAAGGGCCCGGACCTGGTGGCCGTGAAGCAGGGGCGGCTGCGATGGCATTTAGAGGGTGGAGCCAGACTGATTGCTGAGGATACTGGAGGGACACCCGGGAGGACAAAGAAGAAGAGGTACACCCCGCTTACGTTGGCTGGAGGACGTGGAGGACGACCTCAGAACGATGAAGACGGGAGGCCGAAGATATTGAAGAATGGCCGGAAGATCGTTGCGGAGGCCTAGATTCTACAAGGACCCTAGCGCCAGGGAAAGTAAACTATTTAAATAATAAAACCACGGGTAACATACCAGAAATTAGGTAATTATTTTCCCACTTATTCTAGACATAGGAAATTCTATATGTATCACAATACTCACCCTGTATATGATCAAGGTTGGGGTCCACCTGTTCTAGAACTGGTATCGAGTAGGCCCCCGTTTTACCGGTACCATTCTTCGCCCTCGCCAGAATGTTCCGCCCAGACAGGGCTATCGGAATGCTGGCTTCTTGGATCGGCGAAGGTTTTTCCCAACCTTTTTCAAAAATCCCCATCAGAAGTTCTCTTTTGAGACAAAACTCTTCGAATTCATTACCCTTTGTGTCAGTGACGTCCTACAATCAAATAACATAATTAATACTGAAACATATGGAAAACATATCGAATAACTATGTATTGTGGCCATTACAGGACTTTCTTATACCAACCACGCCAGATCTCTCTCTCCCCTCCCCTTTCTTAAAACCATTTCATTTTATCTCTTTGTACATCGTAATCCTGAGATTAGATATTCTTACACCCAGTAATGCCAGTATGAAACATGAATATCCAAGATAGTAAAACATAATATTGATAAATATTTAACTCACACTTGTTTTCTTCCTTTTATCGACCGGCGGAATTTTTAATTTGGCTTTCCAGGTATCCTCCAAGTCACTGTAAAAAATAATTAAAAAAATTAACAAATAAATTAATTCTAGCAGTTTATAGTTCACATAAATCAACTCTAAACCCTAAAAAGTCACTACACTGAATATATCGATATAAAATTAAATACGTACTTGTGCGCTCAACACACTGATTGATAAACAAAATGGTGTCAAAACACATTTAGGTGCTTCAAACAAGTTACGACATATCCTTGGATACAGATAAGGCCCTCATTACAAAATCGTCATCAGGTTTGCTCAAACAGCTATAGATGTGGTATATAGCCCACATTATATGCTGATTCACCAGGTCTTCCGTCAAATTTCGGCATTTTTTATCACATAATCGGCTCATTTCATTAAATATTATTTTGAATTAAACACATATTACTAAAAAAAATAAAACAAACTTCTTTTTGAAATATTGTCTCTTCCAGAAAAAAAAAATATATTTTTTTTTTTAACTGTCGATAAATTATTAGGGATTGACAGGGATTTTGATTTAAGCACCCCTCCTCTGCCCACTTTGATGGATTTGGCGGAAAATCAACAGGTGTCGTCCTAGAACACATATAAAATGGCATTCTACGCCAAAACCATACAATTGTTCGCGTCGGTTCTCCGATTTCGCTCAAATTTAGCAGGTGGTTTCTACCACAAAACAAATTAATTTTCCCAAAATTTGGAGTCATTATCAAGGAAGTGCAGTTTTTGAGATAATGACTCCAAATTTAGGGATAATTCATATGTTTTGTAGTAGGAACCACCTGCTAAATTTGAGCGAAATCGGAGAAGCGACGCGACCAATTGTATGGTTTTGGTATCGATAAATTCATTTTTTCAGTGTTAACGTTTATTTTGATTTTTTTTTTGCATCTCCAGCTGTACGAAGTATAGGGGAAGTTATGTAATAAATCAGAAATTCTAAGTTAAGTTTTCAACGAAATTTCATATTTTCCGATACCCTAATTACAAAAATAAACATAAAAAAAAAAAATTCTGCCCTTTTGTCAACACGTTAACTCCCGATAGAATCAATGTAAAGACACAAAATTTTATATGTATATGCAGAAACACCTAAGGACAACACATATTGATTTTCAGTCAAATCGGCCAAAGGGGAGAGGGGTTTGGAGGGAGGCTTAGTGGAGGGTCTCAACTCAAAAACTGCAGATGTATTGAATTTATCGACACAAAATTTACTATGATTCAGAAGCCCCTATGTAAGTCCACTATTGATTTTTAGTTAAAACGGTCGAACGAAGTTATTTTGTTCTGGAAAAATAGTTTCTGAGTTATTTTTTTTTCAATTTTTGGAATGTAATTCCTGTGAAAACATCAAATTTCTGATCAATCACATAACCCCCCCCCAACATGCTGAGAAAGTAAATACATTCATCTATATATAATGTAATGTTGACATCCTTTTTATAAGTCCCACAATAAAGAAATTTCAATATCGTAAGTATTGAACAATGTTAATAAAACAATTATTTTAAGAAAATCGATCAATGTTAACACTGACATTTAAAATATTAAACATTAAATTGTCCAAAGTTACAAAATATCTAATAATATTTTACTTACATCTTCTTAAGAGGTTTTGGTGCTGTGAGCATGCCACCTAGTTGCTTCGTCGCGAACTGCGATTCTGTCATCATTTTATTATTTTTGAACTTAATAATTGTATAAATATATATAGATATATATATTATATAGACCTAAATATATATAAATTAAATTTTGCCTTTTTTTAAAAAAATATAAAAAAAGGCTTACAGTCCTTTACACTATCTACACTGAGAAAAAGTTTATAAAATTTTCTAACATTCGTCAGCACAAATTGTCCATGATCACTTTTTTTTTTTTTTAAATAAAACACCAATAATTCAAGAATAACACCTGAAATCAGAAGAAGAAAAAAATTGTTAAGAAATAGACAATTTTATTTTTGTATAGAGTAAAATTAAAGTCATTGGTTATATTGGAAAGAAATATAATTAGTACCACTACCTACTACTAGAGCGCTCTTTCGTCACTCACTGAACAAGAGCCCGACTCTCGCAAAGGATCGGAACGGATCGCTTAATGTCCCATCCGAAGGGCGGCGTGATCAAGATTTTTTTACCTTCCATATAAAAATCCAAGAGCCCCGGTCGGGATACGAGCCCGCAATCTTGAGCTCAGTAAATAAGTACGCATACCACTGAGCTACCCCCGAGAGAATATTCCATATTCAACTATTTATAATAAACAAAAATTAAACTACCTATTTTTCTGCCTTAAATAGAAAAAAATGTAGGCATATCGGACCTAATAATGATAGATGCAACAGGATTGAGATATATCGGAAAATATATATTCTATGGGAGGTCTACTTGAGATAAAATGGCTCATATAAATAGCTGAATAGATGCGAAAAACTCTTATCAATTATTAGACGTTTTCGCCAGAGATCTTGTGGAAGTTCATTGTACTACTGAATAAAACACTTAGAACGAGTCAAAAATTCAACTAAATTTATATAAAAGACACAATATATTTCGCTGATTAGAGCATTGTCAAGTGTACAGTCATAAGTCTGTATCCTGTACACTAGACAATGATCTAACCAGCGAAATACATTGTCTTTTATATAAATATAGTGGAATTTTTGACTCGTTCTAAGTGTTTTATTCAGTAGTATCTATCAATTATGTGTTCGCTCTCCCTACATAGCCAATCGATCGTTTGGGCTAATACACAATATGTGACTTACATTCATACTAAATTGTGTGTAGATTCATTATTTTTGACCGATTACATAACTTTCTCTATACTTTCTATAGCTCAATAAGTAAACGTTTTTTTAAAGAGTAATAGAAATGGAGAACTCCAGCCTACTTGAGAGTACATGAAGAAATATAATCCAGTATATATAATATAATACGAGTATAATCCAAATTTCAAGAATATTCAAGTTTATGAAATACGATGAAAAAATTAAAGAAAAATTTTTATAACATAATTCTTTAGAATAAAAATAAATAATAACTGATAACAAGAAAAGTAGTTCACCTTCAAGCCATATGCCGTTTTTTTCTGTTGTACTGGAACGAAACGCATTAACGGGCAAAAAACTATTATTGTGCAATTACGAATTGCATAGTTTGTTAAAAAATTAAAAAATATTAATAAAATAATATACACAAAAAAATTATTTATTTGGTAAAACTGTAAAAGATAAATTCAAACAGAAGCGAATATTGTAATAAGTAATTCCGAATGGAGTCTAGAACCAAAACAAGGACCTGCATGAATAGGCAAGAACTTTGGAACTATAGGGATTAGTGACGAAACTTATAAATAAAGTACACGAGCTCACTTTAAGAAATACTTAGTCGTAATAGACAAATTTTTTGAGAGAAAATTATTAAATAATAAAATTAATGAAATAGTGATTATTTATAAAAGTGCATTATTCACTTTTTAATGGACATAATTTCCATATCAAGAGAGAAATTGCATTTCATAATAAGGTCACTCAAGTAAAATCGAACGAAATAATTTAATAAGAAAAATCCACATGAAAAATATTCAAAAACTTTATCTTTTGTCCATTAGATAAAAGGTCTCCTTTCGTAAAAACCTATGTTAAAGGGTCCACACTATCAGCTGCCCCGTACAGAAGGCATGAAGTAGAAACAGTTACTGATAAAAGTAGAATGGGATTACAAATAATTGTTGCTAAATTAATAAAACATTAATTACAATAATGAACTAAAATGAAGAAATGCAAGTAAATAGAAACTGGGGAAATTAACACTACTGTTCAAATGAACATGGCGTTTGGGCCAACAAGGAACCCGTGAGAGAAATGACAAAAAAAAATATAATGTTCAAACTGCATTCAACAAAATGAAAAACTATTTAAAAGCAAATTTGATTTGTACAACATACCTGTGAGACCTTTAAAAGGTCTTTTCGAAGATAATAATGAAAAAATTCCACGTTTATAGATCAGTAAAATAGATCAAATTGACCACAACTCCCAAGCCTGTCCTCAAAACGAACACAAATGTAGATCCCAGCGCTAGCACTGCAGACGCGGAATTTACTGGAATCATCCATCCCCCTCTTCTCTTGATGACACGAAAAGCAATTTCAGAAAATTAACTTTCTCTTAATCTATTCTTCTTAACTTTCGATTTATAAATAAAAAATTAATTTATTTATATTAAAAAAAAAAAAAACGCAAAAGTGTAAGTACAAAAACACTTCTCTTTCCTAAACTATTGCATAAATTCATAAATAAAAGTTCTCCGGGTATGGGCCTGAAATATTTTTTTTTCTACTTTACTGTTAAATCGTAGTTTTATTTCTCACCTAAATACTTTTTATAAAGATAAGAAAAATCACTTCTCTTTATATTGAGTTGGTAATACGAACGAAGAAATCTTGTTTCAAAGTACATAATAATATAGATAAGCATAAAGTATTGAATATTTACAACGAAAATATATGATAAATATAGTACAAAAATTAATTTATTAAAAAACACCAGGATTTAAGTTCTTAATAAAAAAACAAGGTGAGGGGGGGGGGACCAAACATTCGTTTAACACAATTCTGTTGTCATATTTATATCGGCAAGGGTGAAAAAATATCAAGTGCCAATAAAAAAAATTGTCAAAGAGCTTTTTGCAAGCTTTATAATCCTGTTCGGGCTGTTATTTCGGTTTTGACTAAAACCTTTAGACTTCAATTTGTATATATGATTTAAATAATATCATTTTTAGTAAGGAACGAAAAAAAAGTAATAAAAAATAGAGAAAAATAAATAAAAAATAAAAGTAAGCTGTAGTTGTTAGTCTACCATAAGTAAAGATGAAGAATATATTCTGGTTAGTCCTAATTAATAAAGTCGAGGAAGAAATACCGATTATAGGTCGTCCATGTGGCCTTGATTTCATATATGTATTTTGTGAAAAACATTTAATACAGCAATGTCGGTAGATAGGTTGATAGTCAATCATAGGTTAAGATAAACAATATATTTTGGTTGTTCCTAACTAAAAAAGTCAAGGAAGAAAGGTACGTTAACGAAAATAACCTATCGTCGTCCTAATTTGCTCCACTTTTCGCTAATCCCTTGTAGCACGGATTCTTCATTTTTTCAGAAAAACACAGTAACGGAAATAATTTGAATCTGTTTGGGCTGTCTGAATTTGAGGCTGCACCCAAACTCAGAAGTAAGTTCCCTCTCTCTCTAAATCTTCGAATTTATAATTTGTTGTCCTTAACCTATGTTTTAGCTCTTTTGAGGGTCCTTCGATGTCCAAATATGAGGCTACACTCCGATTCACACGTTAGTTTCCGCTCTCCCTCTAAATTTTTAATATCTCTATTTGGTTGAACTCTAAAGCGGCCCACACACTTTCAGTTTTAACTGCGCAGTTGAACTGTGTGAAAAAACTGAACTGAAAGTGTATGTTTTCGTTAAGTTTGTTGCACCGTTTTTTTGTTCAGTCTCGTCAGTTTTTGTTGACTTGGGAGTTTCCACCAAAAACATTAGCAAAATACCAAAGTGAAGGGGTATAAATTTCATCAGCTGAAGCCCCCCCGACTTTTTTGAATCATTTATTTTCTTTAGCTCTTTTCTAAATGCAGATCTCAGGTTATTAATTTTTTTCACAACACTTTCTCGCGTAGCACTACCATATATTGGTTTTAATTTTTCTATTAATTTATCACATGCAGCTGCTTTTTTTACTGTTAGAATACGCTGAACATTGTGTATCCCAAAGCTCAGGAAGAGAACGGTAGGTTTCTATAAAATCAAGGAGTAACTAGTTGTTTTTGGACGAAGACGCCGTGGCAAAGAATGAGACGGAACTGAGAGAACTGAATGACAAACTGTGTGACCTGCGCAGTTTATCTGAGCAAAAGAGGTTCTGGTAGCACAGGCCTGAGAACTGCATAAATACCTACCTAAAGCGGCCCACACACTCACAGTTTTACTGCGCAGTTTATCACGTGTGACGTCATGTCTGAACGATAAACTGTGTGAACTGCACAGTTTAGGTAGGTATTTATGCAGTTCTCAGGCCTTTGCTACCAGAACCTCTTTTACTCAGATAAACTGCGCAGGTCACACAGTTTGTCGTTCAGTTCTGTCAGTTGCTTCTCATTCTTTGCCATGGCGTCTTCGTCCAAAAAAAAAAACTCGTTACTTTTCTTTGAGATTCTTCATCAAGTAAAACTGAACAAGCAATTAGGCAACACACAGCAGCTCTTTTTCTGCTCATTATTTAGATGTACTGAAGTCAACAAAACTGACGAGACTGAACAAAAAAAACGGTGCAACAAACTTGACGAATATACACTTTCAGTTCAGTTTATTGTACAGTTTTTTCACACAGTTCAACTGCGTAGTTAAAACTGAAAGTGTGTGGGCCGCTTAAACTGTGCAGTTCACACAGTTTATCGTTCAGACATGACGTCACACGTGATAAACTGCGCAGTAAAACTGTGAGTATGTGGGCCGCTTAACAGCCGTTAGGTGCAACATTCCGATTCCCACGTAAGGTTTTGTTCTCCTTCTAACCCTATGTCCTCTGTATTTGGTAGATTTCTTCGGTTTTTACTGTTAACTGGATCCAGATCTGGAACCATGCTTGGAGCGAGGTCCAGGACAGGAAGCATGGGCCCTGGTTCTTGTCTGGAAACGTGGATTCGAGTCTAAGGTTGAAACATGGTTTATACGGAGAGAGGAAACCTAAGTGTTTATCAAGGAATAGCTACAAATTAAGCGTCTCAATAGAGCAAAAAACAGAAGTTAACAGGACATCATATAAAGAGATTAGACGAAGGATCAGAAGGAGCGAGTGTGGGTCGAGGCGTAACCTCAAATTCAGAGATCGAATAGCAAACCACAACGCAAGGTTCCAAGAAATAATGAGATCGAAGATTTAGAAAGAGAGCGGAAACTTATGTTTGATTTAATGCACGCTTTCAAGTTTATCGCGGTTTAATTAATACAACATTGTCTATAGATAGGTTTCAACCAAGGGCGGATCCAGGATGTTCATCAGGGGGGGGGGGGGAATTTCGGTGACAGGTTGAGTAACAGTCTGAGACTGTAAACGAACGACGTCATTAACATCTGTGCACAGAAGTCCTTCGTGCATCACTAGGACGTCTTTCCCAATTTAACGTGCATATTTTTTTATTCTTAACGAAAATGACCTATCGTCGGCCTAATGTGCAAAGGTTGTAACTCCACTTTTCGCTAATTCATGTTTCTTTTTCTTGGTCAAAGATCACATTTCACAAGAGAGAAAAATATAGACAAATTTGGAACTCCAAAAAATTCCTTTCTAGCTTAAAACTTAAATTAGAGAAAAATTAGAAATTATTTGCAATTAGTTGCTACAGAAACAGTTTTATAGCTCTCCTGTAAAAAAAACGTATTTTGGAGTTAAGTTCTTTACACATTAGGCCGACGTTATGAGCCTCTGGGCTAGGGGGAGAGGGCTAAAAAAGTCGAAGAAGAAATATAGACCATAGGTGGTCCTTGTGGCACCCTTATATTTTATGAAATCACATTACTATTAGATAGGCTTCAACCAGATACAATAAAAGTTAACCGTAAGAATTGATATAAGATATATTCTTTTTGATCGCAACTAAAATTGTTGAAGAAGAATTTGTGATGTAAAATTTTTACACACATTAAGATTATTAATATATTATAAAATCAATTATTATTATTTGTATAAAAACATCTGTTAGGAGTTAAGTAACTTAAATAGTGTATAAATATACAAAGATGGACTAGTTTCATTTTGTTTTAAAACGAAATGTGAACAACCAATGAATGGAGATGTGAAGGTGGACAGTCTAGTGAGAGAAATGTTTAGGCTTAAGGTGTGTTGAACCAAGTAGGTGTGAGAATAACAGTGAAATCGATGCGCAAAGGTACTTTTATTTATTTATATGTACATATATATGCCCAAATTTACAAGAGATTTCTTTAGAAGAAATCCAATTGAAATAATTATTAATTGTATTTTTTTAAAATACGTCCACTTTCTTCAAAATTGCACTTCTTGAACTTTCGATATTTTTTAGGGCCCTTTTCGGAAATTACCTACTGTAGAGATGAAAATTTAGTAGAAGGCCAGCTATAACTTCTACAGGAAATGGGGTAATTTCATTTAATTATTTATTATTTTTGTTTTCATTACATTTTTTAAATTATCACAAATTATAGAATACAAGTGGTCCGAGTGGCTCCGATTTCTTATATTTTTCGGTTCTAGGTACCCGTTTGTTCAAAAACTTATACCTGGTATTTTGGACTTCGAACTTCTGGTTTTGATCTTTTGAGGTTCCTTCGATCTCTAAATTTTAATCTACACCTCGACTCACGCATAATTTTCCGCTCTCCTTCCAAAACTTCGATCTCTTTATTTGTTGGTCCGTTAACTCCTGTTCTCACTTTTTTGAGGGTCTTTCGATCCTCGAATTTGAGGCTAAACCTCAAATAAATATAAATGCTCCCATTTAAAACTAAGCAGTGTATATACGCTCAACTTTTTTTCTGATTTACATATTCTCTTCAATCCTGGAAAAATGCAGTCATTGAATTAGTTTGTGCTCTGAGAATGTGGATTAGGAAGAAAATAAACTCACGTTGAGGAAGTACATTGACGGTGATTCACCGACAATTTTTTTCTTCTATGTTTGGACTCAACAGTTAAGAAAAGTACGTCTGTGAATCATCGTACATTGGTACTTCTTAGCCGCGAATTAATCATTCTATTTTATGCACTCTCCCAAAACCTATCCAAACATTACCGTTGACTTCTGAATCGTCATACTAAATTTTGTGTCGAAATAAAATATTTGAGCTGAGTTTTGAGCTCTACCTTAGGCGACTCATGTATTTCGTTGTACTCGTACTCCTCCTAAACCCCTTTACCGATCACATTGAAATTTGCCACGATGTTAGTGGACACGGTGACGATGGCTTACTACTAAAAAAATCTGAAATCGAACATACCACGGAGGAATAATCACTGAAAAACGAAATCCCTATTGAAATCAATTGAGAGACAAAATTCTCGCGCAAAATAGAATTTTTCGATTTCAATCGTAAAAATCCGGGCGAAGCCCTTTTCGGTTTACCATCGGACACCACTTTTTTGAGTCGTTTTTTTCAATGTTCTAACGTACAAACTTCGACTTTTTTTTGATAAAAATATTCTTCAACATACAAAGAACATATAGTAAAAAGAATTTTGTGCAAAAACAGCTGTTGTCTACAAAAAGGCTAGAAAAAAATCAATTGAATTCAGTTGAAATCTATTTAAAGTATTAATATATTCATATAGAACATACAAGGTGAGAAGTTACTGATAATTAGTAAAACATTAACTGAGTTTTTTATACAGATATGCCTGACACAGCTCAGTTTTTGCAAACAGCAGAATTGCACACCTAGTTTTATCTGGGAGGTAAAAAAAAACTTAAAAGCATGCAGTTCTTCAGATGCAATGATCCGGGGCCTGTACGTTGTCAGGTACTCGTTAAAGACCCATATACTTCGTATAGTTAAACCGCATCATTCCTCCATGTTCCAATCAAATTCATTATTGAAAATCCATTTGGTAGGAAATTAAATAACAATAAATCCTGGGATGCCCCCGATTGATGCGGTTTAATTCAAACTTGATCCTGTTACTAAGGAAACTTGTGGGGTAAGTAAAAACAAACAATTGTAAGTACTCCAGATATTATTATTATTATTCCAATATTCAATAATTATATAATCAAAATTTTTCACAAGACAGTTTTAATTTTACATTTATCTTTTTAAAAAAACATGAATTACTAAACAATATTTTTTTTTTGTTTATTTATTTTACTATAAAAACATCAATTAATGAATACTAATAATGCACTTTGAAGTAGCCATTAGACCAATAATTAACAATAACAAATAATAGAGGAATGTTTTTATTATTTTCATTAATTTACAAAGTATAACAAAAGAAATTAATAAAAACAGAGTTCACAGAAAAACCTTTTCAAAATTTGATTTTCATTAAACTTTAGTGTTAATCAAAAGAACAAATATTGTGTTAGCATAAAGGAAAAGTTATCGATGAATCACTTACTCAGCGCAAATTAATCGATTAATTTTGCTCTCCCTCCAAAGTCAATCGTTTAAACTAAAAATCAATATTTGACTTCTGAATCATAGTAAATTTTGTATCAATACTTTTATTACATCGGCAGTAGAGTCAAGTCCCCTTTCGATTGCCCCCCCCCCCCCCCCCTTTCTTGCCTTCGAGCGATTCTGCGGAAAATTAATAGGTGCCATTCTTACAGTGTTTTGAATTTAAATATAAAATTTCATGTGTATATAACGGCTGTGATTAGAATTTTTGTGTTAAGCCTTCCCCCCTAATCCCCCCATCTTCCTTTTGGTCGAATTGGCTGAAAATAAATAGGTGTCGTCTTTAAGAGTTCTGGATACACAGAGTTATCGTATTCATAGATCCACATAATTTTTTTAAAATCAGGTTGGAAAACAGGAAATACTTTATATATTTGTACTAATGTTTATATATATATATATAATTCGGAATTTGAACACATGAAACAAGTACTTCACATCTTTGTAAAAAGGAGTTATGGAGAGAACTATTAAGTCCACATCAGATGGATGCGTGGATTAGCCGTGGAGGGCTGTAAATATATATTTTCAGGAAATTAAAAAAAAAAAAAGTGTTTAAATAATTTTGAACAAAATAAAAAATTTGTACTTCTTTCATTTTTTATATAACTTGAATATTATTTGATCATGTTTTTACTTCACTCTGTGCGAAGTATAGGGGAAGTTTTATAATCGATCAGAAGTTCGATGTGGTTTTTCACAGGGATTTCATGTTTTCCCAACCTCTGATTCCAAAAATGAAAAACAAAACTCTGCCTGTCTGTAACATAAAAAAATATATGTATATATTCAGAATCCCGCAAGGATCGACACCTATTGATTTTCAGCCAAATCGGAGAAAGGGAAAAGAGTGATTAGTAGGGAGAACAAACACAAAAACGTTAATAACTGCCGTTGTAGTGAACGTATCGATACAAAATTTAGTATAAGATTTCAGAATCTCTATTTAAGTCTATACATTTTCAACCCAAACGTTCAATTGATTTTAGAGAGAGATAGAATAATTGATTAATTCGTTCTGGGGAAGTACATTACGCTTCACATCCGATTTTCCGGGGGCGAATCAACCTGAGTATTTTAGTGTCAATAAAATTTTTTTCAATAAGGTACATGAAAGAAAACAAACTTACGCAAATAACGAAAGTCCTCCGAAAAGACTTTTAAGTTTAACACAACAAGAAATGGAAGAATGGATGGCGATCTTCGGTAAAGATTAGCGACATCATATTTCCCATCTTACAGGAAGAAAAGAATATGTGGAAAGAAAAAAATGGAATAGGATTCCAGTAAGAGTAGAAGAAGAAGAAAAACATTTTATTTGGACCAGTACGAAATATGTACTTTACACAAAATGAACATGAACAACAAAACATGAAAATTATAATTAAAACAAAAAGTCTTGGTACAGTCTCGGTTGCAGCCTGCGAGCTACAGGCTGGCCGAGACTGTAGTGAACCGCACCAGAGCAGGCTGGCAGACCTTGATGGAAGCTTCGGGTGAGTTTCTCAATGTGGGCTGCAAAAGGAGCAACTCCCAGTTCCCGATGGATTTGGGTGTTCCTGATAAACCAGGGTGCGTTCACCGCTATCCGGAGGACTTTGTTTTGGAATGTTTGTAATCGTGTTATGTTAGTGTGGCTAGTGCAGAACCATACGGGGCAAGCGTAGGTTAAGAGTGGAAGTATTAGTGTTTTGTAAAGTAAGGATGTGCATGTGTGTCTGAGTGGTGTATTTCTGTTTATGAGTGGGTAGATGAGCCTGAGTCGTGTGTGTGCTTGTTGGAGTTTTATGTTGATATGTAGGCGCCATGTTAGTCTTGTGTCAAGATGCACTCCAAGATAGCGCACACCCTGGTCTTTAGGATTCCATGGAATTGGGAGTTGGTCGATTTGCAGCCTTCTGAGGTGTTCTATCGAGAAGCGGCGTAAAGCGAACACCTTCGCCTCCGTCTTCCCACCGTTCAACTTAAGCTTCCATTTTCCAAACCACTGGCCGATCTCATCCACCTGGATTTGTAGGGAGTCGATGGCCGCTTCCAGAGCTATGTTTTGGCTGAGGATCAACGTGTCGTCAGCGTAAGTCGCCAGGGTTGCAGAGACTGGTTCTGGCATGTCGTGACAGAACAGATCAAACAAGAGTGGACTGAGGATCGCACCTTGTGGGACTCCCGCTGATATCTTCTTTCTGGAGCTCAGTGTGTTGTTCACCCTTATTTGGAATGTTCTGTCACGAAGAAAAGAGCTAATGATGTTCTGGATGTATTGCGGAGGCCAGGTCTGTTTTAATTTGAAGAGCAAGCCCTCGTGCCAGACGGTGTCGAAGGCAGCTGCGACGTCCAAGAAGGCTGCTACTGTGTACTGCTTCCGCTCAAAGCCCCCCACAATGGTCTCAGCAACTCTCTGTAGCTGATGGACTGCTGAGTGGTTTGATTTAAACCCAAACTGATGGGCAGGGATGGTCCCTGCAGTCTCCAGATGACGGAGGAGCCTCTTGTGAATTATTTTCTCAAGAAGCTTTGAGAGGCTATTTAAAAGGCTTATTGGTCTATAGCTGCCTGGGTCGTTTTTTGCCTTTCCTGGCTTGTGAAATGTTAAAACAACGGCGTTTTTCCAGTCTGCAGGAAAGTAGCCGTGGCGAAGACAGGCGTTGAACACACTTGCCAGGTAGGCTATGCTCTTCGGAGGAAGCTTCTTCAGCACCAGGTTGGGGATGATGTCTTCACCGGGGGCCTTCTTGGTGTGTAGTCGTGTAATGTGGGCGTGTATTTCTGATGGTGTGGTATGCTGTATGGATGCTTCGACTGTGTGAAGTGTGTTGGAGAGGTATGATTGAACTGTGATGAGTGTTTCATGATCGTCAGCGTTTGTCGTTGTGAATTTATTTTCCAAATGGGTCGCCAGTAATTCGGTTTTCTCTTTGTCAGATGTGGCAGTCATTTGTCCGTCAGTTAAGATGGGTAGGGGTGTCCTTTGGTCTAGAAGTCGTCGTGTCTCTTTCCATAAGTTGTTGTCGCCCGGAGTCATGTCAGTCAAGTATTTCCGATAGTTCGTGATTCTGTCGTTGTCAAGTTCCCATCGTATGCGTCGGGTCAGGCGATTCAGTTCTCTTTTCTCAAGGGGATCTCTTGTTCTTTGCCAGTGTTGTCGTAGTGTGTTCTTTGTACGGATCATATCCATTATATGTGTTGGTGTCTTGTTGTGGAATAGGTGTCGTTTGTCAGTGAAATGTCGGTATGTTGCTTCATGTACTGAGGTGTGTATGGTTTGTGTGAACGTCCTAACTGCATTGTCAATGTCGTCCGTCGTGCTATAATGATGGGGGACCCCGAGACAGTTCATTCCGTCTTCAAACGTGGCCCAGTCGATCTTCCCCGTGATCAACCTTGGAAGATATTCCTCCTTCTGTGGCCGTGCTAGGAAGGTGCAGATAACTGGGAGATGGTCTGAGTCTAAGTCGGTCAGTGTCTCGTGAAACAGGGGCAAGTTAAAGTTGTGTATCAGTCCTATGTCCAGTATGTCGGGTTGGTATGTTCGTTGAGTTGGGTAGAATGTCGGTTCTTCAGGTGTCGATATTTGTATCCCCAGGTTTTCTGAGATGGATTGTAGTCTAGTCCCGTTGTTATTCTGTCTTCTGCATCCCCATAGCGTGTGTTTGCTGTTGAGGTCCCCGATCATTATAGTCGGTAGTCCTGTGAAAATATGTTCGAAGTCAGTCTGTACCAGTCTTGTGTTCGGTCGATGGTATGCTGATATGATGTTGAGTGTGCCGGAGAGTGTGGTGAGGGTGACTCCAACTGCCTCCAAGTTCTGGAGAGGGGGAATGTTAATCTGTGAATGTTTCAGGTGTCGTTTGATGAAAATGCCAACACCACCGAAACGTGTCGGTCGGTCCAGTCTATATGAACAGTTGTCTGTCGGTTTGAGGTGGGTCTCAGTTATGCATGCAATGTCGACATTATATCGTGATAAAAAGTTGGTTAATGACGGTTGCCTTATCTTTAAGCCGTCCGCATTCCAGTTTAATATAGTTAAATTTTGAAAAGTTCCCAGATTAGGGTTTGCCATGATTCATCGAAAAAAGGTTAGTGAATAAATTGGATAAGAAAGCTTGGATGTGGGGGATGAATGGTTTGATGAGGTTCATGATGAGTCCAGTCAGGTCAGTCGTTGCCTCAGAGCTAATTCCATTGTTTGCAGTATTGGGTTGCGGTGGTGTTGGCCTACTTCGATTTTTGTCAAACCAAAAGTTCGTAGGTGGTTTGGGCTCCGGGGAGGTAGGTGCGTATGGTGGTGTATTGGGTGTGTTGGCTGAATGTGCGTGTGTGTGTTGCGGAGGTTGATTTGTATTAGTGTGAAATGTTTGGCTTGCGGTGGTGCCTGCGGAAATTGACTGTAGTTGCCGTTTCGGTGGTCGTTTCAGACAGCCTCCAAAGTTGGCGGTATGGTCGCCCCCACAGTTGGCGCACTTCGGTTTGTCAGTTTTTTGGAAAGGACAAACTTTATAATGGTGATTCCCTGCACACTTAACGCAGGTCGACTCAAGGCGGCAGTAGTTCTTGGTGTGCCCGAATTTTTGGCAGTTCATGCATTGAGGAACGTGCAAGGACCGGCATCTTTCCTCCACGTGGATACGACTGTAATATAGTTTCGTAAGTGAAAATATGGCTTTTCCCTGGTCGTTATTAGTCAGTTCGACTGCGCACAATGGCGTGGGCATTTTGTCTCTATTGTGCAACCTGGTGACCGAAATAACTGGGTAGTGAGGGAGCAATTCATTTTTGACGTCTTCTTCACTGAACGCGTATGGCACACCTCGGAGAATCACCGATACATTTTTAGTTTCTGGATTAACATAAGTATAATAGTTAATTTTATGCGTATCGTAGAATTTTGTCAGGGCCCTAAAATCGTCTGACGAGGTCGCTTGAATTTTAATTTTTTCTTTTAGGCATTGTTTGGTTTCAAACGGTGATGTAGCCACCTTTAATATGTCAGCTGTTATTTCTTTTAGGTTATTGTAACCTATAATAAAAATTGGAGGTATTTTAATTTTTTTACTATTTTCGGAATTTGAATCGGCCGGTTGGGGCTTGGAAGTGTCTAAATTGGTTAGAGCGGAATACCTGTTAGAAACTATGACTGGTGAGTTGTAAGATTTATACCTCTTGGTGACGGCGAGGTGTGAGGCGGGTGTCTCCTGGTCAGGCTGGTCTAGGGTCCTCTTCTTGCCACTAAGGCCTGGAGGGTCAACGGCCATCGATGCTGTAGCCAGGGGCTGCTGTGGTACCTGTTTGAAGTTACTTGGCTGGCTGTGGCTGGCCGTGGGCACTGGTGCACTCTCTTCAGCCCAGGAAGAGCGCGCCCCGCTGCAACTCATTCCGTTTGGTGAAAAGGTCCTCTCCCTGATACTTTTCACTGTTTCACGTTTTTACAAACACAGTAAAAACCGCACTATTAATTATTTTTTTGAAGAGCAATTTTATAACACTCCAGTAAGAGTAAGATTCTATTAATTAATGAATATTTTTTAGCACTGGTACTTAATTTCTAAAGGAGAACATTTTTACATTAGCCTTTGGGTTAACCGTTACATTGCTTTATCCGTGATACCAGCCCCGGTTAATCGAGAGAAGAGCGCACATCAATTGTTTAACTGAAATCGACCCTACTAAATATAATTAATGCACTGACGGAAAAATCGTAGTTTGTAGTTTCCACAACGGAAGAAATAAAAAAAATTAATTTTTTCTTTCTAATTTTAACAATAATAGTACATACTTTTTAAATAATAATAATAATAATGAAAAAAATAATAAAAAGACAGAAACAAGCAAAAGTAACAGTAAATTTATTATCAATTATACAAAAAAATGTATAACAAAATAAAGAAATTGAGTAAAAAATAATCATTGGTTTCAGTGTACTAAATGATTTATCTACATTTACAAAACTTTTTTTTTTTTTTTTTGTTAAAATATAACATAAACCGGAGACCGATGTAGTGAAAAGGCTTCTTATAAATTAAAAGAAACAAATAAACAATCATTTCTAAAATCAAATTTAAAACACTTAGAATAATAAATACTTAATTTATCACCATTGAATTTATTTTATGAGTTAATAAAGTCATCTTTGGTTTTTTTGTAAAAAATATACATGTATATATTGTCAACAAAACCGGATTTTAGGGAATACAAGATATACCGAGGCAAAACTAATAATGTTTTTGGGGCGGAAACTGGTACAAAGTTACACATAGTTTGCATAAATGGACGAACCAAAAAAAAAAAAATAACAAAAAAAAATTATTTTTATATAAATAATAAATAAATAAAATAAACAAAAATAATTTAACGTTTAAATGAAATATTGAATTTTATTTGCGGTCAAGACACACTTGAATAATCTGCGTAGTTAAATTGCATTCTATAAAGTTCATACAAAAAAAAAAAAAAAAGAAATTGTCGGTATAGTTAGTTATTATGACTCATGCACGGGCTTTAACTACGAGGTTATATCGCCTACTACCAGTGCTCATACGTCGCTCCTGTGGACATGAGGCCGACTCTACCGTGGGAATCCTAAATTTTGCCTACCTACGTTTATTTACTTAACGAATAAATAAATATAATAAAATAAATAGAAACAAAAAAACATTTTTCAATTATACAAAAATATATACATATAGTGTACCGATTTTGGCTTACGGTATCGTCATTAAAAAGTTCATTTTTGAACTTTTGCTGACGATCGCGTAAGCCAAAACCGGTACACTTTATGTATATATATTTATTAAATTAGACAATATAAAAATTAAACATGTTTTTTTGTTTCTATTTATTTTTCATAATTATTATAACCAAATAAAATTATTATATTCAACGATATTTCATAATGGAGCAATTTTTGTAACAACTGAAGCGAACAAAAAGCTGTCGAGTACAAAGTTTTCAGTCGTACCAGTTTTGCCAAGGTAATTCTAGTCTTACTTGAAATCAGGTTTTCCCGGTAACAAATATATATATATAAACATAAACGAAAAATTAATAACACTTTTCTAGAAAATTACATAGATACTTCTCTAAAAGAGTTCATATATCTATGCGTTCTATAGAGGAAAAACAAAAAAAATTAATAATGACGATTCTTGTAAAAAATAAGAAAACTGAAAAATGTAATAAATATATAAACAAATAAAATTTCCTAATTAGACAATGAATGTTTAGTTTAATTTAACAAGTAAAAAATAATAACAATAATAAATAATAAGTAATTAATCTTCCTTTTTTTCTTCTATACTCTTGATAGGAGCAGGAGGGGTGTCTTCAATGGAGGGAGGAGAGTCGGGGCCATTTTCCATTTCGCCCGAAAATCCAAATTCGTTGATCCTCTTGGGATCAGTTTTGTAGATCCATCTTTGATACAGGAAAATGAAAAATACAATATCTGGAATAGAAAGAAAAAAAAGAAAATTAGTTGTGAGGACGCCAATAGGTCAAGGGTAATGTGGTTGTCCACTGAGCACGAGATCGAGGGTTCAAACTTGAGAACGCTGTGCTTTGGAGAAAGTCCCGACCCTAATTGATGTCAGGTACTCGTCATATATATCAGAATATATACATATGCCAACCTGGTGAACTTAAATGTTACTTTTAAACTTTGTGCTGAAAATGAGCCGAAACTAGTGCACTCTATATACAAATATCGATATAGTAGTTCAAAAGTGGGACAACTCAAAAAACTCATTTTTGAGTTATTTTCTTATACAAGTTTTCAGCCTCTTTCATATTCTGAACTCGGATAACTGAAAATACAAATTGAGGGCTTAGAATGTACCTAACATGTTATAGAATTTTCAAATGTCTTAGTAATGATCAATGAATTTGATGTTTCATAAATGCAGTTGCATTCCAATAATATGAAATGAAAACAAGAAGTTCAGAAAATACTTTTTAAGAAGCGAACGAAAATTTCAAATGCGTTTCTCAAAAATCAAAAATTCTGAGATATCCCACTTTTGAACTACTGTTTCGATATATATAATATATGCCAAGAACACGCACATGGATATATCCTGAATCCGATCGTATCTCAATAATCCACTCTGACAGAGAGGAGCATGAACATGGAGTCGATACAGTTATGTGACGTTGCGGCAACAAGAGCCAATCAGATAATACATTGTAATATAAACAAATATATTATATTATTGGAATTAGACAATATAATTGTTAAACAAGTTCGTTTTTAAAGTTATATATATATGTTATTTTTTTGAGGGCTGAATCATTGCGGCAGAGTAGGCCTATTGTGTGCCCTGTGTGAGTTGGTCCCTACAACAGCCCTGTATCTTTAATAAAATCCAGGATACTGCTATAGCCTGCCTCTGTTCTGTTATGGCAGGACCGAAATATTAAAACCTCTTGCTTTCTAGAGTTTTACACTGGCATAAAATATGAACAGGTCTCATTTTCTTCGCCAAATTTCCTATACAGAGGGCCTTATAGTCACTCAATGATCACTCCTGTCATGGTTCTTAGGTTCATTCTGCTCATGTTCAGAAGCTCTCGGCTTCTTTTCTCTGAGAGTTCCGCAACAAAGAGTTTTGAATGTCTTTGCTTTGGGACCCGTCTCCAGAACTGGATGTGCTTCTTGGTCAGCCAACTTTTTATTACCGTTCTTGTGGTGTTCTTAGAGATCCCGCATAAGTGTTCCGGTCATAAAATAATATAACTCAAACCCCTGCTAGTTTTTGAATAGATAGCTTATTAACTTACCATCACGGAAACATCCTAACCGGTACATAGTTGGCATTTTGATGACGAAAGCAAATATATCATCAATGAATGTGTTGAGGCATTTGTAGGACATCATCCGCCAGGGGAGATGAGCCACCGACTTCAGCTTGTAGTTGATGAACAGCTGAGGGGTCATCATGATGAATCCTAACAACAAAAAATAGTTTCTTAGTAGATCTGTACAGTTATTTGTATATTTCATAATAACATTGAGTCACAATAACTATAAAAAAAAAGTTAAACTTACCGAAAGTGAGAAGGAACCCGTAGATCATATTCAAGAGCCATGAGTACCATCCCTTGTGGTGAAGATAGACCAGGGAATAGATGGAGTAGGCCCCCAACATAGGGAAGAGGGCCCAGGACAGGTACTTGAAGGCCAACTGATCGTACTGTCGGGTGCTTGAGTCCACATAGGAGCCCTTGTCTGTGAACTTGAGTCGGGGCACCAGGTTGAAGATCCTCCTCTCTCGGTCCACCCCGATGTCCACCACCTCAAAGTAACAAACAATCGGTCAATCATCGGCAATATACTTCCCCAGCGCGAATTAATTAACTAAATTTAGGCTCCTTCTCTCTCAATTTACCGATTTGGCTGATAATCAATAGGTGTCTTATTCATGGACTTATGTATTATCATACTAAATTTCGTGTTGATATATTAGTTACGACAATTATAGGATTTTTAAATTAGGCTCCCCCTCTCCCACCGCCCATTGACAGATTTGTTTGAAAATTGATAGGTGCCGTCCTTGTGTTGAACTGAGCTTTCTTTTTTGTTCCCCAACATGATGTATTGGCAAAACAATTTCAGGGAATGTCAAGCATTTTTGCTAGAATGATACTAAAAAGTCATGATTTGGATATATAAAATCTACAATTTTTCACATTTTAGACTCAATATCTCAAAAACGGAGGACTGTGATCTGAGTGATATAATATTCTGAAAGGTAATTTGAATTTACTACAGGAATCTATACATGGGCGTAAAATTTTGACAGGAGCTGGGATATAGTTTCAATTTTAAAATTTAACACACAAAAAAAAAACGAGACAAAGAAACGACGTACGTACAAACAAAATAATCTACCCAACACTAATTGCTTCTTGCCAAAAGAGGGCGCTCGCAGGTACAACGAGTACTTAACAATCGTCATACATATAAAATTTGACATTTATAAATTAATGTATGCAAACATTTTAAATGCAATTAGTATTAGTTGAAGTATAGAAAAAAAGTTTTAAGTCCCTTTATAACCATTAAGAATCATGAGGAAGTCATACTTGGTATGCATTTATTTTTTCGTTTCCATCCAGTAGTATCCCTACTGGAAGGGAATATATATAACTATATGCTCCATATATATATATATAGATATATTACATGCTTGAGGGCGTCGGTAGCTCAGTGGTATGCGTGCTTGTCTTCTGAGCTCAAGATCGTGGATTCGAAATCCGAACGAGGCTCTTAGTTTATTTTATCTGGGAGGTAAAATAAACTTAAACATGGCGTCCTTCGGATGGAACGTAGAGCGATGGTCCCGAGCCTGTTCGATGTTACGTACTCGTTAAAGACCCCTATCCTAGATGAATAAAAATTTAGGGTAGGCAAAATTTAGGATTCCCATAGTAGAGTCGGGCTCATGTCCACCAGAGTAACGAAAGAGCGCTCTGGTAGCCCGGGCATGAGTCATAATAACTAACTATTAAATGCTTTAACACAACAATTTATAGCTCATTCAAAATTAATCTTTTGTACAGTCTAAAAATTTTTCATAAAAACGTCGCACTAAAATAATTGTTGACCAAAGCCAACTTTTACGATTGGTCACCACAAACCTCACTACGGAACTTCTTAGGCCCTCCAGTATTTCTTAAGTGAAGATAACTGAGACTTCATAAAACTTCATACAGACATATACAAACTTGTAATAAATAAATTTAAAATATTGTCTATTCCAAAAAATAAATACATAAACTAGACGCCTTAGTTTAAAACTAAACCTGATGATGGTATAATGCCAAAACCGCTAGTGTAAATATAATTTTAATGTGGAATAGACAATATTTCAGGAAAAATAACTTTTGTTTTAATTATTTATATATGTATACCTTGTTGATCTTCCATACTTCAATACCAAGACCAACTAGACATGAAATTTTGATGAGTGTGTTGGTATCGTTGTCAAGAACGTACAGAAGCACTATTAGGGATTGAAATACGTTGAAGAACACAGAACGCACTGAGAGGCCTTCCAAAGATTTTCTGTTATTCCAAAATTGAATATCTGAAAAATAAATATAATTAGCATTATGTGTAAAAAATAATAATAATAAATGAAAAAGAGCAAGAAATAGTGTAAGTAACAATAAGGACATTTTATTACAGATTTTTTTTATAGGGTCCTAACAATTATAGTTTTTATTTTTTCTCTTTTATCTTAATTATTATACATAATTGTTGATATAATACAACGTATGTTAGTTGACTTGATAATACCATCTGAACCAATAGAACAAAGTTATACTTAGAGCCCGCATTCCCGTGCAATTGCATTTTTTTTTTCGTTTGCTTGAAATCATTAAAAAACTATTTAATTTTACAAATTAAGGCGTGCTGATTAATATACATAAATTTTATTTTGCACGAAATTGCACGTTTTAGGTTTTTACTGCATAAAATTAATATTTTGTCGTTATTAGAAAAATTATTAGTAAGTTAGTTTGAAAATGTATGTATACATTATAGAGGTAAACAAAAAACTTGTGTTTCAGTAAATATTTTTTATAAATTGTATAATTCCTTTAGGCTTTTTAATTTATAGATTTATTTTTAAACCTTACCCAATTTTATATTGAAAAAAAAAAAAAGTTATTTAACTTAAAAATTAGATCCAATTTTATATTTTTTCGCAAAAAAACAGTTAATGGCAGGATTTTATTTTTTGTTGCACATTTTTGCACGATTTGGATTTTTTATTGCACATTTTTTGTTGAGTCGGGCTCATGTCCACCAGAGCGACAAAGGAGCACACTGGTAGTAGGCAATATGAACCTTAGTTAAGGTCCGGGCATGGGTCACTAACTCTAGGCAACTTCTGAAAAATGGAATTAAGTAGAGAGGTTTTTCCTCATTTTATTTGATTCCTTTCAATTGCTGTTCATTTCCAGTTTGTGAGAACCCCAATGAAGAAGTTATATAACAAGTAACACATAATGAAGAAGTTATATAACAAGTAACACATAATAATAATAAAGTAGATGAATCACCGGCAATGTACTTCCCCAGAACGAATTAGTCAATTAATTTGACGCTCTCTCTCCTAAATCAGTCGACCATTTGCGATAATATTCAATAGTTGACTTACATAGGATCTCCTAAATCCTCCTACTAAATTTTGTGTAGATAAATTAATTAAATCGGAAGTTATTAGGGTTTTGGAATTGAGCCCTCCTCCTTCTCCTAAATCCCCCCTTCTCTTAGGCCGATTTGGCTGAAAATAGATAGGGGTTGTCCTTATGGAGTTCAAGCCCAACATTTAGAATTACTATAATACATCCGTTCTATCAACGGTTATTAGAGTTTTTGTGTTAAGCCTCCGCCTAATCCCGCCTTTCCCTTTGGTAGATTTGGTGGAAAATTAATAGGTGACGTCGTTAAGAGGGTTCTGGAATAACATATAAAATTCTGTGATAAACTCGTTCTTTGTGAGTTCGTGTTAGACACAGACAAAATTTTTTTTCTTCTCATATTTGGAATCTAGAGATCGGAAAACATGAAATATCATTGAAAACTCCGAATAGTTTGACAGATTACATAACTTCCCCTATACATCGTATAACACAGGTTACCATTTTTGAAAGCTAACAACTCGAAGATGGAATGTAGTATTGAGACAAAAATTGTGGCTGCAAGGAGGTAAGGAGAGGTTTCCAAGAGGGCCTCTTTCAATGAATCCTGGTCTTCATCCTCTGTTTCATCCTGGAAAAAAAAGAGGAGTCAATAAATTACTGAAAATGAACTTCCCCAGCCTTAATTATCTATTTGTAATCAATTAACGCTCCCAAGGGCGCCGGTAGCTCAGTGGTATGCGTGCTTGCCTTCTGCGCTCAAGATCGTGGGTTCAAAATCGACGTTAAGCGATGGTATCGAGCCTGTGCGATGTCATTAAAGTACTCATTAAAGACCCCTATCCTAGGTGAATAAAAAGTTAGGGTAGGCAAAATTTAGGACTCCCACAGTAGAGTCGGGCTCATGTCCACCAGAGTGACGAAAGAGCGCTCTGGTAGTAGGCGATATGACCTCGTAGTTGAAGCCCGGGCATGAGTCATAAGACCTAACTGACATATTATATAACAAATAAGTACTTTTTGTCTAGTGACCATCGAAGGAGTTGAAGGCCTCACCTCTTATTTTACATAATACGAGAAAAAAAAAGTCGTCAGTGGATCATCGGCATTATACTTCCCCAGTACGAATTAATCAATTAAGTTTTCGCTTAGTTAAAGCCCGGGCATGAGTCATAAAACCTAACCTAACCTTAACGCTCCAAATATGGTAGAAAATCGGTATCTTACTCAGAAACACCTCAATCCCAATATAACTTTTCGTGTCGATACATTCACTACATCGGTAGTTATTAGTGAGTTAACCCCATCGCTAATTCCCTCTTTAAACTTTCGAAAAGATCAATAGAGGTTATCATTGGGTTCTGTGTCATAAAACTTCATGTCGATACATCATTTGTAATTCTCTTGGCGTTCTTGAATTCAGGAGAGGGGTCGGAAAACAAGAAATTCCACTGAAAACTCTACGGAAGTAAAACTTGAACATATTATTAAGGATTTGATTTAAAGAAGAGAAAATAAAAATGATTTCTCAAATGAATAATATGAAGAGAGCTGGTGTAGTGAGAAGTGATTATTTCACAGGTTGTCAAATAAAAATGTAGTTATTATGACTCAGGTCCGGGCTGCAAGGTCATATCGCCTACTACCAGAGCGTTCTTTCGTCACCCTGGTGGACATGAGCCCGAATCTACAATGGGAGTCCTACATTTTGCCTATCCTAAATTTTTATTCACCTAGGGTAGGGGTGTTTTATCGTACAGGCTGGGGACCATCGCTTAATGTCCCATCCGAAGGACGGCATACTTCCAGATAAAATAAACTAAGGGCCTTGGCCGGGTTTTGAACCCGCGACCTTGAGCTCAGTAAGTAAGCATGTATACCACTGAGCTACTGGCTTGGATAGAGAACTGAACAAGCTTTCGGAGAGTGACACCATAAGTATGTTTAGAGTGAAGGGTATCTGGTAGTAACGATTTATTTATCAAAACCAAACTTCTGTGTAAAAACAAAAAATTCAATAACCTGGAAACGAGTGAGAATCCGACCATGGTTTATAGGACATTTTTTGTTCGACTACCATTCACCCTGCATATATACATATATGTACAAAGGCTTATAGCTCATCTGAGTCAATAACAAATGGAATAAATAATATATATACACACCTGGAAGAAATTAGCTGTGAACTTGCTCCTCATGGAATGGGCGCAGTACATCTGCCATTTGAACAAAGATAAAGGCTGATATGTGATGTGCAACTCTAGTTCTCTGTAATGATAAATAAAATAAATGCGATTAGTACATTATATTATAAGAATACTCTACAGCAGCAGTTCTGTTAAAAGTGAAATAAAATGAAAAATAAACTTAGAATAACATAAGAAATAAACAAAATAAGACAAATATCAGACTTCTAAGTTGAGAAACGCGGACATATTGTGGAAACTTGTAATAAATAAATAAAACAAACTTATTTTTGAAATATTGTCTATTCCACTAAAGATATATATTCATATATAACTACCGGTTTCGGCTTTATACCATCGTCAGGTCTAGTTATGAACTAAGTTGTTTAGTTAGTTCATAACTAGACCTGACGATGGTATAAAGCCGAAACCGGTAGTTATATATGAATATATATCTTTAGTGGAATAGACAATATTTCAAAAATAAGTTTGTTTTATTTATTTATTTACAAATATCAGAGACAGAATAAAAATAAAATAAAAAAGGCCTCTAGGAATAAACATTAAATGTTAATGACAGGCAATCATTAAAACAATAAAAATAAAATAAAAAAGGCCTCTAGGAATAAACATTACATGTTAATGACAGGCAATCATTAAAAGAATAAAAAATAAAATAAAAAAGGCCACTAGGAATAAACATTAAATGTTAATGACAGGCAATCATTAAAACAATAAAAATAAAATAAAAAAGGCCTCTAGGAATAAACATTAAATGTTAATGACAGGCAATCATTAAAACAATAAAAAATAAAATAAAAAAGGCCTCTAGGAATAAACATTAAATGTTAATGACAGGCAATCATTAAAACAATAAAAAAGGCCACTAGGAATAAACATTAAATGTTAATGACAGGCAATCATTAAAACAATAAAAATAAACTAGCAAAAAATAATTTAAAAAAGAAAAGAAAATGGAGACTTCATTTTTTTAAAATTTATATTATAATATTTTTCAACTAAAAAATAATAGTAATAAAAACCTACTTTGTTGTTTCATTTATAGGTTGATAGTCCCTTAAGAGATTCCAAAATTCATTATAATACACTACTGGCTTGTAATAATCACCGGTAGGAGTAAATTCTATGACTGAAAAAATAGAAACACTTGAGTTAATAAAATGTTTTTACAAAACAATGATACAGGTTGAATGAAACATTTAAATCTAAACACTAAAAGACAAAAACTGTTTGAAATAATTTAAATAATTATACTGTTATGACAGAAAGTTACTGGTAGACTTCGTAAATTGGTGAAATCGAGACAGATGCTGAATTTTCAGTTGAATCAATTACAATATTCTTTGTTAAATCAAAATAATCATACGAAGTATAGGGGAAGTTATGTGATCGGTCAGAAATTCGAAGTTGGGTTCTCACCAAAATTCAATTTTTTCCAAAAACCTTCCGATTCAAAAAAAAACAAAAAAAAAAAACTGTGAATGTCTGTGAACACGATCACTCCCGACAGAATGAATGTATCGACATGAAATTTCATATTTAACGCTAAAACCCAATGAGGACATAACCTGTCAAATTTCAGGGATATTGGTTGAAAGGATGGGGGGTTCAATTCAAAAACCCTAATAATTGCCGATGTAATGAATGTATCGACACAAAATTTAGTATAAGGAGAACATTTTTCATTTTTACTAATTATTAAATATAGTAATTTCAGAAGAGTTATTTAAATATTTGTAAATATTTAGATACTTACATTCGTTTAGTGGAGAAGGCACATTTCCTTGAACCCAGGTTGTGTGATCTGTCACTAAATTGATTGTTATGTTCGGATGCCAATGAGAAACTATTGCCATGTTGCTTTTTTCTGCTAGCTGAAAAAAAAAAAAAGTATATACATATATATAAATAACAACCTTTATTTAAATAAAGTTTTGGTATAATCTTGGCTTGAGCATTCTGTGAAGAGTGGGCTGACCAAGATTATAGTGAGCCGTTCCAGAACACAGGGCTAATCTGTCTTGGTTCTTAGATAAGCTGCGACTTGGGAAACTCCCAATTCCTCATGCATTTGGATGTTCCGTACAAATCAAGGTGCATTCAGAGACAGAGAGAGAAGTTATGTTTTCTACAGGAGTGTGTGAGAGTGTTTGTGATGTGTGTTGCGGTTAATGAGTGGTGGAGATGTTTCAGACGAGTGTTTGTAAGTGTTTTGTGTTAATGTGATGATTCCATGTGAGCTGCGTATCTAAGAATGGACTGGACATCCTGGTCTTCTGTAACAAATCGGTGGAGGGCGAAAATCTTCGCTTCAATTTCGTTGTCATTCAACCGGAGCTTCCATCAAGATAACATAATGTTATTGGCCTAAAGTTTAACTGTACACTCAACTTGAGCAGAAAGGACGAACACTCTACTAGTAACCTGCTAGTCAACAATAAAATTACTACCCTTTTCAAATCTGTAATTTACTGTCTCAAATTATCTAATTGAATGTTTGTTTGTCATACATCATATTTTGAATCTGTCTATTCAGGATTAGGTTTTAGGATGTTTATGATTTCAAAATCACTGAATAGAGTATACTTGGAAAAATAAACATTACATCTCCGACAATGAACTTCCCCAGCGCGAATAAATTAAATATGTTTTCCCTCTCCCTCTGAACCTAATTCAACGATTCGGTTATTCGGTTTTGATCCATAAATTAAATCGACAATTTTTAGGGTTTTCAAGTTAGGCCCTATCCTCTGATCCCCCACTTTTCTTTCGCCAATTTGGCTGACAATTGACACATATTGAACTTATAAGGTTTTATATTCAGTTATAAAATTTAGTGCTGATACATTCATTACATCGGCCAGTTACTAGGGTTTCTAAGTTGAGCCCCCTCTTATCTCCCCCCACCCCCCAAATTCGGCCAATTTCGCGCAAAAATAAGTATGTATCGCCTTTATAAGGTTTTGAACTATTGGTCAATATATTCATTTGTTTGGCAATTGCAGTTTTTATGTTAATCTCCTCTTTCCTTTTGGCGGAAAATCAAAAGGTTTCATTGTTATGATGTTCTTAATACACATATAAAATTTCGTATCGATACATTCATTCTATCGGGAGTATATACACATCGCATATACATTAACAGGACACTTTTTTTTTTTTTTTTCATTTTTGGAATCAGGTTGTCGGAAAACATGAAATTCCGGTGAAAAATCAGCATCGAATTTCTGACCGATTACATAACTTTCCCTATACTTCGTATAGCTGGGGGAATAAACGTTACTGACAATTTAATTTTTATTTTTTCGCTAAAATTATTAGGAAGTGAAGCAGTGCTCTCGCTCACCTGATCAGTTCTCAATCGTCAACGACAGGTAACACAAATAGTTCAATGTATTTTTATTGACTAGCAGTAACTTTTCGATGTATTTCTTAACTTGAAGTTGATTACGTGCGATATCTGGACAAAGAATACAAAGCTCATTTTCTCTCTCTCCCTCCCTTTCACCCTCACACTCCCCTCCCACCCCACCTCTCGCCTCTATGGCTACTGTTACATTTTAATTAATTTGGGACAAATCGATACGAAAGATAAAAACCTATTGTTTAGAGCCTTTGTTTAACCTGGGATAAAACCCAAAACGTTTTCAAAAAATACAGCCCCTCCAATACAATTTTATTTATAAAAATTGAACTTACCTCAACCTCCTCCGGAGTGAGAGGAGATTCCCCAGTGAGCAGGTTGGTAGTTTTAGTGAATTTAACTTTCTTGTACTTGTTCAGCTGTTTAGGAGAGTAGGTGGCCCAAGGACCTCCAATAAACTTGTCTCGTCCCTTCTTCGTTGAAGCCATCTCTCTTTTGATGAAGTACGTGTGTAAGAATAGTGAACCATTCTTTATCCGCAGGCTCTATAAGCGAAACAAGACAAACAATTTTCAAGAAAATGATAAAATATATGTCTTAAAAATTAATTGAATCACCAGCTATGTACTTCCCCAGCAAGAATTAATCAATTACGTTTTCGCTCTCCATCCAAAGCCAATCGAATTACATCGGCAGATATCGGATTTTTGAGTTGACTGACTCTGATTTTGCTAAAAATTAATAGTTGTCATCCTTATAAGGCTTTGAATTTACATATGAAATTTCGTACTGTTATTACAATTTTTGTATCAACTCTCTCAATCCTCCCTTTTCCTTTGAGCCGATATGGCTGAAAATCGATAGGTGACGTCCTTAGAGGGTTCTGGATACATACATAAAAATTCATGACAATACATTCCTTCTATCATGAGTTATTGTGTTCACAGACACACACACGGATCTCGGGTTCGGAACCCAGCCGAGGACCTTATGTTTTTTATCTGGGAGGCCAAAAAACCTCCTAAACACCCCAAACTAAACCTGGCTGGACAAAATTTAGGACTCCGAGAGTAGAGCTAACAGGGTAGGAATTAGATTGAATGCTTAGGTCCTTAGGTGTACAAGGTGTGCTCAAAAAGTAACGGGAATTAATATTAAATATTGATCTTGGTGAGTCTATTAAGAGTAAAACTAGGGTTTACGAGCGGTATAAGAAAGCGAAAAAAGCTCAACAAGTGCTCACTGTGTTTTTCGATTTTAACGGCAAAGTGCACCATGAGTTCTTGCCACAAGGTCAAACGATCAATAAGGAGTACTACCTACAAGTGCAACGCCGTTTGTGTGAAGCAATCCGAAAAAAACGCCCGGATTTGTGACGAAACAATTCATTGCTTTTGCACCACTATAATACTCCTGGTCACACTTCATTGCTTTTTCGTGAATTTTTGGACAAAAATAACAATGTAATGATGCCCCAGCCTTCATATTCGCCAGACATGGCTCCCTGTGACTTTTTTTTGTTCCCAATAATAAAGAGAACCTTAAAGAGTCGTCATTTCACAAGCATAGATGAGATTAAAAGCGCATCGCTGAGAGAGCTAAATGCTATCCCAAAGATCGAGTTCCAGAAGTGTTTCGGGGATTGGAAGAAGCGCTGGCATAAGTGTATAATATCTAATGGGAACTATTTTGAAGGGGATAACATTGATCTAGACGAATAAATAAAATTCTTTAAAAAAAAACAAAAAAAAAAAACGAAAATTCCTGTTATTTTTTGAACACACCTCGTATTTATTTATTAATTTTTATTCGAAAGCCACTTACCTCAGAGGTAGGAATTACAGTTTTAAATGTGTAGGACCCATCGCCGTTTGAGCCTCCAGACCAGTCCCCGTACATAAGGTCATGATGTTCCCAGATCAGCCGTTTGGGATCGTCAAACTCACGAAATACTTCATTGTCTGATAGAAATACGTACATATCCTGAGGGAAAATGTGTAGTTAAGACATATGTTAAGTAATAATAATTAATGATATGAAAAACTACCAATTTTATTGAAAATCAGTGTTGATACATTTTGTAATTTCGTGTTGATAAATTAGTAACATCGCCAATTATTAGGGTTTTGAAAACTGACATAATTGCAGAGATATTGTGAAATAATTCAAATGGACTTGAAAATAAAATAAAACTGGTTTATTTAATATGTTGTCTAATTTCACTAACTATATATACATGGGAGTACTTTCGGTATTTCTACCATCCTCAGCCAAAAGCATAAGAGATAAGACTCTGAAGGATAAAATGGACTTGAAAATAAAATAAAACTGGTTTATTTAATATGTTGTCTAATTTCACTAACTATATATACATGGGAGTACTTTCGGTATTTCTACCATCCTCAGCCAAAAGCATAAGAGATAAGAGTCTTATCTCTTATGCTTTTGGCTGAGGATGGTAGAAATACCGAAAGTACTCCCATGTATATATAGTTAGTGAAATTAGACAACATATTAAATAAACCAGTTTTATTTTATTTTCAAGTCCATTAGGGTTTTGGATACAGACATAAAATTTTGTGTGAATGTGTTCATTCATCCGTCGGTTTGTCAGAAGACGCGGCTTTAATTGATTTCAAATCAATTGAAATTGGAAAACTATAAACAACAAAAAAACAGAAAAATAACCCTGGAAATAGGAGGAATTTATCCACGAGACTAAACGGACGGTGCTTGCTTACTGAGCTCAAAATCGCAGGTTCAAAACCGACATTAAGCGATGGTACCGAACCTGTGCGATGACAGGTACTCGTTAAAAGACCCTTACGCTAGATAATTCAAAATTTAAGGTAGACAAAACTTTGGACACCAATAGTAGATTAGGGCTCATGTCCACCAGAGTGACGAAAGAGCGCTCTGGTAGTAGGAGATATGACCTTGTAATTAAAGCCCGGACAAGAGTCACAATAAAACGTAACAAAAGTGTCCTCTACTCAATAATTTTTATGTTTGAAAAATTGAACTAATTTCCTATAATTGTTCATAAAATTGTAATATTGCATCAAAATTGAAATATTAAATGTATTAATTACTGAATTAAATTTCTCTTTTTTTTTGTCGAAAGTTTTAAAATCATTATAGCTATTAACTGAGGTAAAAAAAATGTCTTCCTCTGCAGTAAACTAATCTTCTTTTTCGCGTCTTGCCAACAATTTGCATTTTAGATGTACTATCTACTCCTGATTAACTTGGGAACTGGGGCGATACCACGGATAAAACAAAATCATGACCCAAAAGCTAAAGTAAACAGGGATCTTCTTCTCTAGAAATGTAAGTTAATGAGGTCAAACTTTGAAGAGGACTACTCTTAGACTCCAGGGCTGAGAAACATTCATTCATTAAGTAATAGAATCTTACTCCACTTTTTTCTCCCCTATAGGTTAGGTTTTATGACTCATGCCCGGGCTTTAACTACGAGGTCATATTGCCTACTACCAGAGCGCTCTTTCGTCACTCTGGTGAACATAAGCCCGACTCTACTGTGGGAGTCCTAGATTTTGCCTACCCTAAATTTTTATTCACCTAGGACAGGGGTCTTGACATCGTACAGGCTCGATCCATCGCTTAACGTCCCATCCGAAGGACGGCGTGCTTAAGTTTATTTTACCTCCCAGATAAAATAAACTAAGGGCCTCGGACGGGTTTCGAACCCACGTTCTTGAGCTCAGAAGCTAAGCACGGAAAGTATGGTCTCGATAATCTTCGTTGGATAGTTACATCATTCTTTATTTCTTGTAATGGTAATTTCATAATTTGATGGAGAGTTTTTGCGGAGCGTTTTCCTTATTTGCATGAAATTGTTTTCCTTCATCTATCTTATTGATTTTAACATTTTCAATCGGCACGAAAATATATATTATCTCAATTAAGCCGCAAAATCGGGACTAGCGTATATACTCGTATCAGTTATTTATATATAAGCTTCCTTTTTTTTTATTTTCTTGACAAAGGTCCTCCATCAATATCCTATAATCGTAATTACTCTCATCGGAGATGAAAAAGCCTTGAGCACACCGTCCTTCGGTTGGGACGATAAACAATGGTCCCGAGCCTGTAAAAAAAAAAACCCTGTCCTAGGTGAATAATTTAAGACTCGTTAGAGTCGAACTCATTTCCACTAGAGCGATCTGGTAGTAGGCGATATGACCTAATAGTTAAAGCTAAAATAGTACCTGTAATACTAGGAATTTAATATTCATGTATCAACCATTATTTATTTAAATATTATTATATATCTCATAGCTATGTGTTTGTATTCTAAGATTTAATATAGCTTGTTGTAGAGGGCGCCGGTAGCTCAGTGGTATGCGTGCTTGCCATCTGAGCCTCAACATTGTGGGTTCGAAACCCGGCCCCCTAGTTTATTTTATCTGAGAGATAAAATAAACTTAAGCACGCCGTCCTTCGGATGGGACGTTAAGTGATGGTCCCGAGCCTGTATGATGTCAGGTTCTCGTTAAAGACCCCTACCCTATGTGAATAAAAGTTGAGGGGCAACATTTAGGAATCCCACAGTAGAGTCGGGCTCATGTCTACCATAGTGACGAAAGAGCGCTCTGGTAGTGGGCGATATGACCTCGTAGTTAAAAGCCTGGGCATGAGTCATAATAACTAACTCGATTTAACGGAAATATTATCATTATATAGTTTTGAAATTTACGGCTTCAATAGTAACTTCCTACATATGTCATTTGATGTTCACCAATTGAACATACTTTGACAGTCAAGAGCAATGAGCTCTATTTTCAAAATAACTTTTATACAGAACATTTTATCAATTAATAAATAAAAACTAATAGTTCTATTGTTTTTACAAAATATTTATTGGCAGTAACGAGTTAATTATTACCATAAGTGTTGAATTTTCAAAATAATTCATGGCGGGAGGTCTGGCGGCGGCAGCCGGTGCTGAAGGATCTGTTGTGGCAGGCTGTCTTTTGAAGAAGGAGGCTACCATATACATGAAGAAGGCTCGGATCATGAAACCTTTCATTATCTCAAAGTAACTTCGGCGAGGGGCCTGTGCCTCTTCAGCACCCCCTGTCGTTGCAGCCTGCAACAATAACAAATAATAATAATAATATTATTAATAAATCGTATAACATTTATAACAAGGAGTTGGCCAGCCAAAATATAAGAATAGGTACATAAATTATATACAATATATGCAGTTAAAAAAAAAAAAGAAAAACTTTTTTTTTTTAAAAATATTGTTCATTTCACAAAGTATTTAGAAGAAATGGGAAAACTTTTGGTATTGCTAACATCTATACATAGTATTTTTTAAGTCGTGGCTGAAGATGGTACAGACACGAAATTTTATATGTAAATTTAAAGACCTATAAGGACGACACTTATTAATTTTCTGCGGAATCAGCCGAAAGGGAGAGAAGGTCAGAGAGGCATTATATTCTAAAATACCATTAACTCCCGATGTAATGAATATATCGACGCTATATTTTATATGGGAATTTAAAGACCTATAAGGATGACACCTATTAATTTTCTGTCGAATCAGCCGAAAGGGAGAGAAGGCCAGAGAGGCATTATACTCTAAAATACCTTTAACTGCCGATGTAATGAATATAACGACGCGATATTTTATATGTGAATTTAAAGACCTATAAGTATGACACCTATTAATTTTCTGCAGAATCAGCCGAAGGGAGGGGAGGGTCAAAGGGGCATCATACTCTAAAATACCATTAACTGCCGATGTAATGAATATATCGACGCGATATTTTATATGTTAATTTAAAGACCTATAAGTAAGACACCTATTAATTTTCTGCGGAATCAGCCGAAGGGGAGGGAGGGTTAGAGGGGCGTTACATTCTAAAATATCATTAACTGCCGATATGAATATATCGACATGAAATTTTATATATAAATTTAAAACCCCATAAGGTTGACACCTATGATTGATCAGTGAAGGAGAACTCGAGTCCAAGACCCCATAATAACTGCCGATGTAATGAATCGATAAAAAATTTAAAATATTAAGTTCGTTTTAGTCAGCGAACATTTAGTTGATTTTACATTTCCGTTGAAAAAACAAATCTGTATGTTAACTATTCGATACGAGTAGCGATACTGTTACGAATATTAAGCAAATTATGAAAATGAAGCGATACTGTTACGAATATTAAGCAAATTATGAAAATGAAGCGATACTGTTACGAATATTAAGCAAATTATGAAAATGAAACGATACTGTTATGAATATTAAGCAAATTACGAAAATGAAGCGATACTGTTACGAATATTAAGCAAATTACGAAAATGAAGCGATACTGTTACGAATATTAAGCAAATTACGAAAATGAAGAGATACTGTTACGAATATTAAGCAAATTACGAAAATGAAGCGATACTGTTACGAATATTAAGCAAATTACGAAAATGAAGCGATACTGTTACGAATATTAAGCAAATTACGAAAATGAAGATATAGGTCATCGAAAGTCTAACTGATTAAAATTCAGTTTTTTTGCATTGAAGATATATATTTTTTTGTGCATTATCCTTGAGATTAACGAGTTATTGAGATATTTTCCTGTCCAGTGATTGCGTACAAATTGAAGTCATGTATTCATTTGATATGGTTGGACAAAAACATTCTAATACACTTATTTTTATTAATTTCATCTCTTTTATTTTATGGTTTCTTTTTATTAATTTACCACCATTTTTTAGGGCTCCCATAGTAGAGTCGGGCTCATGGCCACCAATGACAAAAGAGCGCTCTGGTAGTAGGCGTTAGTAGTTAAAGCCCGGGCATGAGTCATAATAATTAACCATTTATTTATTTGTATATGTGTTTATTTTTATTATTTTGTACATATTTCTTTTTTTCTAACTTATTATTTATGTTAAATATATTTTTCATTAATTATTATTATATATTTCATTATATATTATATTCTTACGGTTAACACTTCTGCTTATTGTTTTTGTACAGATTATAGAATAAATATTTTAAAACACAAAGATACACATATCGTCTACTACCAGAGCGCTCTTTCGTCACTCAGACATGAGCCCGACTCTAGTAGGGGAGTCCTAAATAAGTACCCGACATCGTACAGGCTCGGGACCATCGCTTAGCGTCCCATCCAAAGGACAGCGTGCTCACGTTTATTTTACCTCCCAGATAAAAGTAAAGGCCTCGCCCGGCTGTCGAACCCGCGATCTCGAGCTCAGTAAGCAATCACGCATACCACTGAGTTACCGGCGCACAGTGGGGGCAACTCACTAACTTAGCACGAAAAAATTCAAATTATGAAACTCTCACTAGAAAGATGGGAACAATTGATATTGGAAGAGACTAGTTGTACGACACTGAACACAAGAGGTGAGCCTCGGTTGTTTACAATAAGTGCGCAAAGACGGCATGTGAACACAGGAACGAGACGTCATTACCTTTTCACATCAGTTACATTCTGACAGGGGTACAGTGCAGTTCATTTATTTTTCAAACCTTAGCTAATATGTCTGATTCAGGAGAAGCTAAGTGAATAAACTATATTGTTTATTTTGCCAAAATTGTGCATAAATTAATTAAATACAATGCATAAAGTTGTTTATTGAAAATTGTACATTCTGTAAGCCGCCCAATTGCAGGCGATTGCATTCCTTCTATTTAGCATTTTTCACTTGGTAATTTAGTATTCTAATTGTAAAAGAAGCAGAACCTTAGCTCTCCTTGATAAGCCACAGTATTTTTTTCCCCTTTTTCAGGAAGTTCTAATGTAGTGAAGAACTCTTGGAATGGCGGTTGCACTTCAAAAACTAATTATTTTTTTGTATTTTCATTATTAAACTGCTATTTATAATACAAGAAAGTGCTTTCTTTTTCATTCCAATGACACATCTCTTTAATTATAATCTTTTCCTATCATATAGATGCTTGTAAAATATGAGAGCTGTACTTTTTAATTTTTTCGCTCTAATTATGCGTTTTGCCCCACTGTGCGATGTAGAGTTCTCAACGTAATTTCATGTTTTTCAAACATTAGATTCCAAATTTGGAATAAATAAAATGTCTGTGTGTCTGGGAATTCGATAACTCCCGATAGAATGAATATGTCGACACAAAACTTTATATGTAAATCCAGAGCCATCTAAAGACAACATCTAGAGTTTTTTGAGGGCGCCGGTAGCCCAGTGGTATGCGTGCTTGACTTCTGAGTTCAAGGTCGTGGGTTCATAACCCGACCGAGGCCCTTAGTTTATTTTATCTGGGACGTAAAATAAACTTAAGCAGGCCGTCCTTCGGATGGGACGTTAAGCGATGGTCCCGAGCCTGTACGATGTCAGGTACTCGTTAAAGACCCCTACCCTAGATGAATAAAAAATGTAGGGTAGGCAAAATTTAGGACTCCCACAGTAGAGTCGGGCTCATGTCCACCAGAGTGACGAAAGAGCGCTCTGGTAGTAGGCGATATGACCTCGTATTTAAAGCCCGGGCATGAGTCATAAAACCTAACCTAACCTCTAGAGTTTTTCAGCCAAATCGATCAAAGGATAGTGGGCTTAACATAACAACTCTAATAACTGCCGATAGAAAGAATGTATGGACGCAAAATTTTACTTTTTAATTTTTTGGCGTTAAAAATGCGTTTTCCCCCTCTGTGCGGCGCCCTTCCCAAACGCACAACTGGCTTATACGTACTTGAAGTTGTTATGTTTTGGTAAAGACTTACATTTTAGTAACTTCTACTAAACTATTTTAAAAAAATGCATGCAATTATTTTTTATGGACCGTAAAATGATTGTTGTGTTACCTGTAATCTAATAACGATAGGACAGGTGCGAATACAAGCGGGGGAGGGGGCTAATGGAGTAATTCCCCCCCCCCCCCCCTCCCCCCTGAATCTCGGAGAAAAAGGATGTCGGTGAATCAAGGCGTATGTACTTCCCCAACGCACATTAATCAACTTGTTTTCGTCATCCCTCGAAATTAACCAATGTAGTTAATAATCCTCATATTAAATTTCGTAAACTATGGGCGTGTTCAGAAATCAGTTCTGAGAGATGGTGGACAATTCATTTTTATTTTCCCAGCACAAAAAAAAAAAAATTGTATGTCCCAAAGTATGTTTACATTTGACTCCAGAAAAACTGAATGGATACGCAATGTTATACATAAATTCTGATCGAGACACCTAATAATCTTCAGTCAAATCGACCGAAGGAGAATTTAGAGGAAAGGCTTAACTGACAACTCGCAATACAATGAACAAATCTACCCTGAATTTTATATAGGTATATATTCAAAACTACATTTAACTAACACTTATTAATTTTTAACTCAACTTAATAATCACCGACCATTATAAATATTTAAATTATTAATAAAATAATAATATAAATATTAGAGAAAAAAAAATTGTAATATACATTTGAATAACTAACAAAATAGTTCCTCTCTCACTCTTGGAAGTTGAGGGCGCCAGTAGCTCCGTGGTATGCGTGCTTGCCTTCTGAGCTCAAGACCGTGGGTTCGAAACCCGAGACCCTTAGTTTAGTTTATCTCGGAGGTAAAATAAACTTAAGCACGCTGTCCTTCGGATGGGACGTTAAACGATGGTCCCAAGCCTGTACGTTGTCAGGTACATGTTAAAAGGTACCCTACCCCCGCGCTCTGGTAGTAAGCGATATGACCTCGTAGTTAAAAACCCGGGCATGAGTCATAAAAACATAACTCTTGGAAGTTGACGTCACAGACAGGGAAAGAATTATCGTTTCGGCTAGATATTTGTGACGTAATTAGAATATTCCCCCCTCCTTTCCGAAAAACTCTTTCATGGAAAAACCCCGGTATTCCATTAATTTCAAGTAATTTGGTTAAATTTTTTTTTCTTTATATATATATAATATTATTTTAATTTTATATAGGTTAGGTTTTATGACTCATGCCCGGGCTTTAACTACGAGGTCATGTCGCCTACTAGAGCGCTCTTTCGTCACTCTGATGGACATGAGCCCGATTCTACTATGGGAGTCCTAAATTTTGCCTCCCCTAAATTTTTGTTTACCTAGGGCAGGGGTTTTTAACGAGTACCTGACATCGTACCATCGCTTAACATCCCATCCGAGGGACGGCGTGCTCAAGTTTATTTTACATACCACTGAGCTACCGTTGCCCTCTTATTTTATATATATTTTTAAAATGTAAAAACCTATGTACCACCTTAACTATGAACAAAAGTTAATAAGAAAAAATATAAATATATACCTACATAAAAACTAGCAGGTTAGTAATCATATCGATTAATAACAGGAACAGGGCTCATATTTAGGTATGATACATTTGAACTGATGAAAATCTGATGAAGCGTCAAACAAAGATCAATAATATAATTTTGAAATAGCACATAGCCTGCCCATGTCTGTATCGGGCTTATAAGGGTGCACATATGAAATTTCAATTAACAGTTAAAGAGCTGACAGTTATTTTATGTCTAAGGGCCCTTTTTCTGAATTGAGATGTCTAATAGCCTATATTCCAAATTGAACGATTCTAAAAATGCTCTGCAAAATTGTTTTGTATACATACAGGGAGAAATTGAACTGATCATCTCCAAGAATTGTATATAAAATGAAATCAAAATGAAAAATCATCCCTAGTATGACAAAACCAAAACTTTAATTTTATATATAGATAAATAAATAAATAAATATATAGATAATATAACAATTATTAATACATCTTATGTTTTGAATCAGAAAACTAAATATATAAATAATTGATGGAAGTTACAATTATCCCATTTACACGTAGGATGAAAAACATTTTTTGCCAGAATACTCCAGCCAACGCCCTTGACAAAAAAGAAAAAGTGAGTACTCAATACTCTGTTATTCGAAGACCTAAACGGATAAACGGTATTGTCATGTATAAAAAAATGAATAATTTTTCGATGAATAAACGTAATTGTTTATCATTATTCCGCAAAATAATTTATATTAAATTGAGCTTAGGATATCGTATATATTGTAACAAAAGAACTCCGTAAGTCTAGGAATGTACGTTTCTCCAACTGCATCTAGTAGGTGACTGTGTCAATAAGAAATCGACTAAGTTTCCGTGATAATCTAAGTTTTTCTGAATGTCACTAATTTTAAGAAAGGTATAATTTGAAAAATGTAATCATAGATGATAAGTTTCGACATATTAACACAGAAAAAAATACGTAGATTTGACATGGAGATATCCACAATTAAGTTAAATAAAACGTAATAAACAATTTGTGAATGCAAACAAGACAGATATCTCCTCCTCAAATAATTGATAACGGTTACCGATTAGGTACAGGGTTACGTTTCGGAATAAATTCATTATTGCAATGATGTTCAGTGTTATGATACACGGAAAGTTACATAAAACTTGACGAAATTTACTCAAGGACTTACGACAGATTATTTTTTTTTCTAGGAGGGAGAAATGGTGACATTAACTGAAAAAAAATGATATGGAACTAGCGATTTGCCTAAAAAATTAATTCTTTAATAATTGAAAACAATTAGTAAAAAATATACATGAATCAGCGAATGAAGTAGGCACAAAAAAAAATAAATAAAAAAAAATAATCAAGAAACAAGAAGTAGGAATAACACAGAGAACTTCTATAACAAATCTAGGGAATAAGAGATCATAAGAAGGCATTAAAAATAATGGAAAAAAATATAAATACTAAATAAAATAAAATTACATCTCCGGATCCTTGCTCATTTCGGGTTGACACCTGCCCATTTTGTGCGTTTCCATCACGTGAACCATCATCTGGTGAATTTCCAACAACCGTGTCAGACATGGTTCTTTCCGAAAAACAATACACTAAATTTTATGAATCCAAATATGAATAATAATAAGTTAAAAATTTAACGAACTAGAGACTATCACATTCTTCTGTTGGGTCATATGAGTTTAAAGGTAATCTGAACTAGTGCCTCCAGTATTTTTTACACTTATTGATAATGCTAATGATATGAGAATAAAAAAGTTACAATAACATTTTTGAACATATTATAACGTTTGATTCATGTATATATTTAGTAATTTTATATAATTTATGATGAAATATAGAAATATTTAAAATGTTGGCCCATTTTAAAATGCAATACATGTGGTGGCACTCCTGCTACTTTTACAAAACCAACATCAACAAAGTTTTGGGAGTTACGTTATGTGGTGTATGGCTGTTATTTGTTATTAAAGTTTTATTTTATTTAATTTTTTTTAAGCATTACATTTTAAAAGTTAAAATGCTTACTGTTTCTAAAACTGTTAATTTGTTATTTTAGTTATTTTCTGTTTAATGATAGTTGGCATCATTCTAAAAGCCGGTAGAATGTAATTTAACTTGGTGGTTACAAATAAAAAAAACCCAAATATCAAACGGTATGGCGGGCATTCTTCCTATTGAAGGAAGCAACTTTCCACTAGAAGATATACCATCAGTTGTGAAGGTATTCAAGAACGAATTAGAAAAACATGATCCTGATTTAGCCTTATTGTCCATCATTGCAGGAGCTGTCGAAAATTCTATGACCTGTGCCAAGAATATCGGTTTGTCTTCTGATAACGAACTTTATGATGAACCAAAATTGCCAAAATTACAATACCATATTGTCAATGCATTGTACACAAAATTTCACAGTATTATTAAAGGTTCTATTGATGTGACAATTTTTAAGAGTAAATACGCAACGCGAGAACTTGTCAGAAGAGTGTCTGATGTTATTTGGAACTCCCTAACTCGAAGTTATTACAAAGACAGGGCACACCTTCAGAGTTTATACAGTTATATGACTGGTAATTTCTTGATGGTGTATAAATCTTACAGATTAAAAAGTATTCTGCATGATTTAATTTTATGAATTTTCTTTATAGGCAACAAATTGGATTGTTTTGGAGTTGCCTTTGCTGTTGTCGCTGGTTGTCAAGTTTTAGGGTTTAATGATGTTCATTTAGCACTATCTGAAGATCATGCTTGGGTAGTTTTTGGTGAGAATTCACGAGAAACAGCTGAAGTAACTTGGCATGGTAAGTTACCAGATTGGGTCCATTATTTGTTCACTATATTTATTGTCTATTTTATTTTTAATTTAATTCATAGGTAAAGGAAGCGAGGACAAAAGGGGTCAAAGTGTTGAAATGGGTGTGAATTCAAGATCTTGGCTTTACGTTAACGGTTATCCTGTTCAGTGCAATCGACATATGGAGGTTGCAGCTTTAGTTTCTTCTATAAACCCTTCTTTGACTGTCACTTCGGATTGTATTGAGGTTGCCATGTTTCAACAAGAACTACTGTGGCTTCTCTATGATTTAGGACATCTGGATAAATACCCAATGGCTTTAGGTATGATATAATGATGTTATTTTGTAAAATTGAACAAGATTCAAAGGCCCTGTAGTTATTTCACAACTACTGCCCTAAAATATTATTTAAATTGTGTTGATGCTCCTCGTTTTATTTTATGGTGAAAATAATGTTTCATAATTATTATTTGGGGCTGCTTGGAAACACTGTCCTAGCCCTCTCTACAATAAAAATCCATTCTGGTCTGTGGAAATTGTAATCGTAACGTTTAAAATGTCATATAATTTTGTCGAATCGACAATCTTATAGACATTTGTTAGAGCCTTGCCATATAATACTGTGTTTCCATATTCTTTTCAATAACTAAAACAATTATGAATGTTTATGTCTTTAAGTAATATTACTTTTGGACTATTAAAATTAGTTATACAATTTTAAAATATTACCTAAATCTTAATTATTTTTGTCTAAATATTTTGGTTTTATTCTCGGACTAATGAGTTGGATTTTAACTTTTATACAATTTAATTATTATTTCTACATTATTCTTGCGAGTTATTCAGGGGTTTAGGGAAATATCCTAATTTCGCGCCATACGCTCGAATTCGTTCGTTATCTGGTGGAAACAAGATGTACTTCTATTTGTGCCCGCAATTTCAAATCTGTATTTAGTCCTCTCTAATTCCATTTTTAAGAACCTGATCAAGGTTTGATATGTAGCTTATTGTTGTTTAATCGGATTACCTGGCTTATGTATTTATCCGAATTTGATGTAACAAAATATTTCAGAAGGATCTGTACTGTTTTACTAAAAGGATTTCGGATATATGATATGATTTCTTATTCTCTTATGAATTATTACCCAAAAAATAAAATGTTGATCCTCCCGTCGGTAAAAAAAAAAGAGTGGCGAGTTCATTCTGGAACCTGTACTGCTTCACCAAATGGACCGATGGGAGTGTCAAAATTGTCTTCTTCCTGTATTTCCGAAAGAAATATTTCAAAATAATGCTCAAAGTTTATTCCAATCACTCTCACTATCCCATCTTCTCTCACAATCCTTTCATAATGGCGTTATTGGATATAAGAAAATCACTGTCAGAATTACTCTGTTCAATGTAAGAATGAAATCAGCTATATTTGGTATAAAAAAAAAAGTCCTGTTATAACCATACATTTTGAATTGTTTATTTTTCTCATTTAATACTATGTTCAATTCGTATTTTTACTTATAATGTCCTATTTGTAGGTAATTTAGCTGAACTGGAAGAATTGAAGCCTACAGTTGGGAGAGTTCCTTGTTTTTCACTTCTCCAACAGGGAATCGTATCAGCAAGAAAATTTTATAACAATATGCACGTATATCCGTACACTTATCAGGCTGGTTACTTCTACAGGCATAATTTGTATAAACAGGCGTTCAACTCATGGGCTAATGCAAGTGACGTTATAAAACAGTAAGTATATATACTCATATGTTTGTATATATTAGGGTGGCCCTTATTTTGAAAAAAAGTTTAAATTTCTCAGACTTCCACCCGGAATTTTGTTTAGAATGTCGAAAACATGACCCCTGAATTTTTTCAGATTTTTTTGACCATATTAACCCGTGCCTGTAAGGTGTTAAAGTTTAACGATTCAAATTTGACCATTGGAAAACTAATTAATAGATTCAGAATAATGCTTTTAATTTTGAATTATTGACAGTTTTTTGACAACCGGAAATGTCGAAATTTTTTGATATTAAAATTGAATTCAGCTGCCCCTAAATCATATATAATCACATCATTGAAAAATGTATTCATTAAATTGTATATAAATTTGAATTATTGACAGTTTTTTTACATCAAATTTGAAATCAGCTACCTCTAAAACTTATAAAATCACATCACGGATGGATTTTTTGAGAAAATTATTTATTAGTTAAAATTATTGACAGTTTTTTGACAAGTGTAACTGTCAAAACTTAATTTTTGACATCAAATTTGAATTCAGCGACCCCCAAAACGTAAGAATACGAAATTTCAGAACAATCCATTCGAGGCATCAAAAGTCTCTCGAATTGCAAAATCCCCATTTAAATTCAATGTTAAACTTTAACACCTTAAACGTTTTCAAAATAAGGGCCACCATAGTATATATTACAAATTAGCAGATTGGTAAGGAGTGACTTCCCCAAGGATCCTCCCTCTAAGATTAATTTTTGGCTGCTTTAAGTCTTTTTTTTGAAGTTCTCTATCCTTGAAATACAATATAAGTTATACAAATATCGGTGGATCATCGACAATGTACTTCCCCAGAATGAATTAATCTATTAACATTTCGCTCCCCCTCCAAACCCAGTCGAACGTTTGCGCTAATATTCAACAGTTGACTTACACATAGGCTCATAAATCCCCTTACTAAATTCTGTTTCGATTAATTCATTACATCGGCAGTTATTGGGGTTTTTGAATCGAGAGGGTTTATCCCGTTCGTGTTTATACATTCATTCTATCGGGAGTTTCCGTGTTCACAAATTGACAGATTATTTTTGTATATTTGAAATCTAAAATGAAAACTGACATTATTGTAGAGATATTGTGAAATAATTCAAATGAACTTGAAAGAAATAAAACTTGTTTATTTATGGTATTGTCTAATTTCACCAACTATATTTACATGGGAGTACTTTCGGTATTTCTACCATCCTCAGCCAAAAGCATAGTATTATCTCTTATGCTTTTGGCTGAGGATGGTAGAAATACCGAAAGTACTGCCATGTAAATATAGTTGGTGAAATTAGACAATACCATAAATAAACAAGTTTTATTTCTTTCAAGTTCATTGAAATCTAAAGGTCGAAAACATGAAACTGCATATAATTTTTGGCCGATTACATAACTTCCCCTATACTCGGGGCTCCCTATTCTTGCCTGACCTCGTCGAAAATGAGCAGGTTTTTGTCTTTCAAAACCAGCTTTTCCGCCGTTATGAACTGGGAAGCGGGTAAACTTCAAGTGGGGTGGAAAATAGACTAATTGGTCACATTGACTGATGAACTTTATCTACGAGTAAATGTATTAGGTAATTTTATTAAATTTCTGAATAAATTTTTCTGATACACAGTTGAAAAACGAATAGAAGCAGAGTTATTAGATTACATGTTATTAAATTTAAATATTTTCGCAGTTAGAATTCCCGATGAGGACAGTAGGACTTCACTCCTTCGTGGGGCTTCCCCTGCGAAGAAGAGAATTGTATAAATATGCCAATCCAGCAAAGTTAATGTTAGTTATTGTGACTCATGACCGGGCTTTAACTATGAGGTCATATCGCCTACTACCAGAGCGCTCTTTCGTCACTCTGGTGGACATGAGCCCGACTCTATTGTGGGAGTCCTAAATTTTGCATACCCAGGTTTATTCACCTAGGATAGGCTCTTTAACATGTACCTGACATCGTACACCCCCCATCACTTGACGTCCCATCCGAAGGACGGCTTTTAAAAATTTGAGCTCAGATGATAAGCACGCTACCTCTGAGCGTATTATTATATTAACTATATATTTTTTTGTAACATATTCTGTCCAGGTACAACTACTCTCGGGATGATGAAGAGATCTACAAAGAGGTAATGGAAATTGCCAATGAGCTGATCCCACACATTATGAAGGTGGTCAGTTCCGGACATTCCGCTCACTCCCTTCTCAAGGATCCACAGTGCTTCGCTGACCTTCTCAGGTGAACCAACATTTCATTGAAAACTGACATTATTGCAGAGATATTGTAAAATAATTCAAATGGACTTGAAAAATAAAATAAAACTTGTTTATTTAATATATTGTCTAATTTCACTAACTATATATACTTTCGGTATTTCTACCATCCTCAGCCAAAAGCATAAGAGATAAGACTAAGTGAAATATGAGGGCCGCCTTGTCATAAAATATCTCACAGCTTGACAATTTAGCTTAGTTAGGAATGTCTGACGTCATGGGGAACACCAGTAGGGAGGGTAATGGGTTCCTCGAGAGGCTGACATTCTGAAAATTAACTTAGTCTTATCTCTTATGCTTTTGGCTGAGGATGGTAGAAATACCGAAAGTACTCCCATGTATATATAGTTAGTGAAATTAGACAATATATTAAATAAACAAGTTTTATTTTATTTTTCAAGTCCAACATTTCATATCTATTATGATCAAAAACAATAACAAAAAAAAAAAAGTCTGAACTAGCGATTCTCATAGTAGTTGGCAGTTTTTGGAGGCAGGTATTGTGAGTTGAGCCCCCTCCTCTGCCCCCCTTCCTTTTGCGAAAAATAAATAGGTACCGTCCTTATGGGGTTTTGAATTTACTTATGAAATGTTGTGCCCATACATTAATTACAACAGCATTTAACCTTCCCTTACCTTCAGCGGATTCAACTGAAAATTGATAGAGGGGTTTGAATTTACATATGAAATTTTGTATTATTGTACGCATCTCCCAAAGCATCCAAAGGTATCGAGAATTATATACTGTGTTTTTTTTTTTTTCACTTTAATTAGCATTTGTATCTACGATATTATGTTGGAAAAACAAAATATATATATATATATATATAAAATATTGTTTAACAATATGTTTCAGATTTTACGATGGGATCTGCATGTGGGAAGAAGGCAGCCAAACTCCAGTGCTCCACATCGGTTGGGCCAAACCTCTAGTGAACACCATCTCCAAGTTCGATGCCTCGGTCCGATGTCAGGTGATGATATTCAATAACGAGGGGGACTCAGCTGGGGGCGGACCTCTGGACAACAACAACGTCCCTTCCGCCTCACTACTCACCCTAGAGCCGGGCGACTCAGTTGATCCCAAGATCAAGGCATTGACCGCAGCCTGCGGAGAGAAACTTCTCAACCGTAACTACCTACTGCAAGGGGGTGGGGAGCCCTTCGTAGGGGGCGGTGGAGATGTAGGTTCGGGGGCGGGTAGCTCGAGCGGCGGAGTGTCAGAGCCGGGAGCGGCTGGCTGCAAGCCTCAACTCAGACTGTACAGTGAGAAGATGAAGGGGCTGAAGGACCTTCTCTTGGGAGAGAAACTCAACACTCATGCTATATCTCTTCAGCTGACTGCACAGTCCCAAGTGCAGGTTGGCAAGAAGGGAGGGGGTGGGAGGGGCGAGGATAACACAAGACACAAGCGAACACGCCGCGAGTAAGTACCTCTCTTTTCAATATTAGGTCCTATTATTCACAATGTTATTCTTTCTCTTAATCAATGTTAAAATTGTAGTTTCGTAGTGTGTTGACCTACTTCCAAGATCCTTATTGACTACCACTACACCATGTTTAGGCCGACAGTTATTCTGGAGATACAAGAATGACTTCTATATTTATCACTTCTTTGAAGTCTTTGGTATCTCCATAATTGCAGTTGTCCTCAAGATAGTATAAACGGATATGACCATGAAACTCTTGTATAGGACTTTTTCCTTTACTTACATTCCTGTAATCTCACTTGCTACTCCTCAAGTCCTCATTTGGTCAGATCCAGTCATTGTATATCCTTAGTACACATCAATCCTCGATCTTGTATGTGGAGCTAACGTTCAAAACGTATAATTTCTATTTGCTTTTTGTTAGAGGTATAATATTTTAAAATAAATTTAAAATAATAGGTCAACGTCTATATACTTGAATTGTACAAAAAAATATATACATAAAGTGTATAGGTAGGGCCAATTATAAGGCTGGGCCAATTGGTGTATACCATTGCCATCACAAAGTTCAAAAGTGACATTCTAGTTTTCTAGGTTGTCATTTTTATACATACAATAAAAATGTTTACATACATTCTTCTTCTTCCATGAGATTACTCAAGACTATAACACCCTGTCCCCTTGATAAGTTAATATAATATAGTCAAAATCGTTTATAACGAACTTCAATAGACTGGCGGTTTTTGTACGTTGTAGCCGGTGTCTCTTCAAATGGTATTATTGGTTATAACGAACAGTTTGCTATAAATGGTGTTACACTGGTTACAACAAACAGTCCGTTATACGTTTATAACTTATGAGATAAATTAATTCATACCTATGTATTATTTACATACATCTGTGTGTACATACCTAAACCTATGTACATAATATTGAAAAGAATAGGTAGTCAATAAATAAACAATATTCATTTTCCACATGTTTTCAACCTAGTCTACTCGTAATTGATCTGAGACAAAACACTTTTGATTGGTATTCAGCAGATTATATTTATGTATTTTACCAATAAGATACAGTGTTACTGATAACTTTAAATTTTTTGTGACAAAATTAGTTTTGAATTTTAGCTCCTCATACATACATATATGTATGTTAGTCTACGATAATTATATAGAAAATAATATTTTTTCATATGCGATATAAAGCGGGATTACTTCAGATGCTCTGTATAAAAACAGTAATTTACATTTTTCTCACAATTTTATTCATTCTAATATTTAAATGGAAATTTAAAAAATAATAAACACAGTATTTATTATCTGGTGAAAACATCCATCACCATTTTCTAGAATTTTGGTGCAATCATTGTAAGCTAAATTGTGTTGCCTCATTTGAACTGATATTAATGTAATTATTTTAATTTCCATATTAGAATATTTCCTATAGTAAATTTTTAGTTTGTCTTATTATGAAAGATCAGTTTTCATGAGTTAGTAAGAGCTGGACTGTATTTTCGTATTTATTCCAGTTGTGGCTGTATATGCAATGAACGCTATATTAAATTATTTCTATTATAATTATTATACGTATTTTGTTGAAATTATTGTTCTACAGTATTTTTTCTCTTGACCAAATTATTATTAGCTTTTTATTTTTGTAGTTAGGCTTATTGTGCATTGATTGTGGTGGCATTGGTGCTAAGCCTTGAAGATAGATCTTTAATTTGTTCTATAATAGATGTCTAGTTTTGTGAAAAACAATAATTTTACATTCTGTTACTCCAAAAGGAAAGATGTTCAAAGGTAATAATTAATAATTCATCATAATAAGAAAAAAAAAAGAAATATAATAATCATATATGAGCGATTTGGGCTCTATTATAGTTGTACTTATCGAATATTAGCCTGTGTATTATACACTAATATTTAGGTATAGTCTCTAAGATGAAACATCCTTCTTCTAAAGAAAAGTATTTTGACAACTGTTTCAAAAAACATTTACCTGATTATTAACATATACCCTAAAAATGTTTGAGTGATCAGTGTTTTTTTGTTAGTAGATCCTTCACAAAACTCAACCATTTAGGTTTTGCCTTATAATAGACTACATGAAAATAGTAATTTTTCCCCCCATTCACTTTCATTTATTAACATGTTTGCTTAGTTAGTTATGATAGTAAAGTAATTAATATTTATTCAAGAATTTAAAAAATCTTGCGTCACATGTTATTGAGACTATCAAATATTTTAATATTTAAAAAAAATAATGCGTAGAAAATTAGATGTTAAATTAGTTTTAACTTCACTTATTGTTAGTAGAAGAAAAAAACAAAAAAAAAAAAAAAAGTTGTAAATACACAATGTTTTTCCTTTTAGATCAACATTTTTCAATTAAAATATTAAATATTATTTGAAGTTTAATGATAATTTCTGCAGTTTAATATAAAGTTTATCTATATTTTTTTACTTGACTATTCTATTATTATTTTCTGTTTATTTATTTTTTTAAGTCGCTAAATTCTGTGATATTGTTGTGCTTAAAGAAGAAACAAAAAAGTTTGTTGTGAAATGTTTCTTATTATAAGATGTGAAAGAAATAATGATACAATTTCCATCAGATCTTTATTTTATTATTATTGTTGTGTATTATTGAATTGGAGAATTTTAAGTCGTCTACTTAAGATTATATATATAACATTTACAAAGTTGTTTTTATTTTTTATTTCTTATTTATTGTAATATATTCAGGATGTCTCTTGAGACTCCGGGACAGTTTAATACAGTGGACCAGGTCTAATGGAGTAGAAAAAGGATATATATATATATAAATTTCCAAAAGGAAACGCTTCTGCAAAAAATAAAAAAAAGTGGGTGAATCATTGCATTTGACCACTTGCATCCACTGCATTAATCTACCCGCGAATTTCACGAATATTATATAAGATTATTGTTATATAAATATCTTCTCCATGACCCTAGATATTAGGTGAAATTTATAGTATGTAAACTAGGTGTTGTGTGATTTAGATGTATACTTACTAGTATAGAGTACCTGTATAATATTACTCGTATATATATTTATATGTTAGACGTATGTATACTGTTAGTATTATTATAAATATATATAATATATACACATATGTTTATTTATAGATGATGTTAAAACGCCTAGTATGTCACAAAACATTTAATCTTTCTTTTCTTACGAAGTCCTTTGAAGGAATTTTTAATGCATATAATATAGAAATCTCGAAAAGGAAACAAACTGGAAAAATAAATATATTTAGATTAAAATTTTTTCGTCCGTCATTAGTTATTGTAACTCATATCCGGGCTTTAATTTAACTACGAGCTCTTTCGTCGCTCTGGTGGACTCTAGCTGTCCTAAATTTTGCTTACAGAGGTTTATTCACCTAGGATCATTAACCTGACATCACACAGGCGTGCTCAAGGTTTTTTCACCACCCATATAAAAAACCTAATTCTCGACTGGGGTTCGAACCCGCGATCTTGAGCTCAGAAGGCTAGCACGCTACCTCGGAGCTACCTGGCGCCCTCAACAATTAACTATATATATATTTAAAAGTCAAAAATCTTTTTATGGTTTTAAAAATGTGCCCGAATTGGCGAAACGTGAGCAAACTTGTAAAAACCATGTATAGATAGGTCATTATAGTGTGTTATTGTAACCACAGTTTTCAATTGAAAATACTTTTTTTTTTTTTAATCTTTGTCTCCTGAAAAATTAAATGTTTCGGCATACAATGTTGCGCTTTCAACTCCGTTAGTATATAAGTAAATATTATATACGTATGAAGAGTACAGAGAAATAATCAAGTATCATATTTCTCATAAATCAATAAACATAGCCCCGTAGAAACATTCAGTTCTTGTATGACCAACCATTTTTGACGTTCACGTTTCGAAGGGTTTTAAAGACTATTCATAGTATAATATTTTTCAGGATCAAAGAAATACATTTATGTTAAAACATTGTCTTTTTTTGTACTATACAAAAGTATATTGACTTCTGTCTTGTTAATTTAACGTAATCTACATTATTTGAAATATATATTGTTTTAATTTTAACGAATCTTTGCCGATTGTATAAATATAATCATTGTATTTGTTAATAATGTGTTAAAACTCAGCTTAATGGTCCGCCAAGTATTCTCATTTTGTCCGGATGTTGAATTAATAAAAATATAATACATTTGGCTGCTGATTCTTGTCAATGTAGATTTTTGGCAAAAAATTATATTTAGGGCCTAATTATGCATTCCCAAAGTTTTATGTTTATATTTTTTATGAATAATGTCCAAGAACAAATACGAGTACAAAAATCTTGCATTAAAAAGGTAAAAAAATAAGTGGTAGATAAACTCCGGATAAGTACCGTTAATTATGTATTACGTTATCTTAATTCATTAAACTCCTATTAATTAAATTGATGTATTCTATTATTGGTTTACCTTTTTAGACTGATTTATTGTTTTTTATTTTTTGTAATGTGTACAGATCAGTTTATTAGTCTTCCAAATTATTTCAAATTTATTACTTTATATTTCATGAAAATATAATTTGACAATAATTTGTAATTTAAACTAAAAAATTTGTTTTTAAAAATAAAGAAAAACGTAAGTTTTTAAAAATATTGTCTATTTCACAAAATATATGGGAGTACTTTCGGTATTGCTACAATCTTCGACCATTTTAATAAATACTACGTTTACAATCCAAACTGCCCCTTTTTCAGCCCCCACGGGGTTTTTCCCTGTCCCTCCTGTACCATAAAGTCCTAAAAACATAGAAAACATTGAAAATAAAATGTTGTCTCAATTTGAAATCATAATAAAAGAAAAAAAAAATTGAAATGGTATCAGTGTTTATTAAAATACAAATATATGTATGCATACAGTAAAAGCTCTTTATTCGCGGGGTATATGTTCCGTAAATATGCCGCGAATACGGAAACCGTGGATATGGAATGGTTATTAGTATGGAATCATAGGGGATATGTTCCAAGGTTCCAAAATAAAACCAATATGTATCAAAGTAAAATCAATTTATTGAGAAATTCGCAATTAAAATCAATCGTTATTGTCAGCTTTAGGCAAGGGTTTAAAGAATTTAGTAATTTTTTCTTGTTTTGCCGCTTTTAAAAAGTCTTTAAATTCAGATTGATATTGAGCTGTAGCATTAATAATTTGCCTTTTAATAATAAGGCTCCTTTGCATAGATAGATCAATTTTCATGAAGAAATCACAAAGTTCATTTACCATACGTAAACCTTCACTCAGATTTTTCAAGTTAAAGGTCACCTTTTCAGTGCTCATTGAAGGCTCTTCTTCAGTGGAATGTGGAGAGTTAACATTTCCTCCAAGTCGGTTTCGGTCAACTCATCCTGCGAATCAAGCAACTCCTGAATGTCACTTGATTCTATCTGTTCGAAGCCATCTCGTCTTATTCCATTTGATACTTGAACAAAATTGTTAGTTAAAGTTTGATTTTACGCGGTTTCTTCTTCATCATTTCCGACAGTCAAAACAGGCCACAGTTTTTTCCAGCATGATTTCAATGTGTCTGGCTTCAGTTCATCCAACGATTCTTTTATGTTTACAATGCATTTTGCTATGTCAAAATTTTTCCAGCACTGCATAATTACCGATTGCATCCGCGAATACAGGAACTGGGTTGCAATTTCTTCACCCGCGAATAAGGAAACCGTGAATAAGGAACTTTTACTGTATATGATAAATAATAAATGTATGAAATAAAAGTACAAAGTTTCTTGAGAAAGTAAGTAAGACTGGAGGTTTACATTATTCGCGATGAAGGTATTTTTAATAATTTTCTTTAATTATGATTTTACATTGAGGCGAAATTTTATTTTTAATGTTTTCCATGTTTTTTAAGACTTCACTTTGTACAAGAGGAATAGGGTTAACCTCCGTGGGGGCTGAAAAGGGGACAGTTATTTTGTGAAATATACAATATTAAAAAAAAAAACATACTCTTTTCTTTATTTTTATTAAAGTTTCACAATATCTCTGCAGACTATGTTGAGTATCTTTGTTTTTGTTTTAAATGTCTATTTTATTTAGCTATTTTTGGGAGTATTTAAATAGACTTAAATCTATTAGTACGTATGTTGTGTTAATTCACTGAAATATGGTATTATTGTTTTTCTTATTGTTAGATATTAAGCAGCAATCAAACATCTTAAATATTTATAGTTAATTATAATAATAAAGTTCTTTAAGAACTTTTAAAAACGTATTAATATGTATACTTTAAATTATATTGTTAATATTTTCTTATGTTTGGCTGGTTCTGAACATTTTATTTTTTTAATTATTTATTTTTTTAATTATTTATTAAGAAAAGTTATTGTTGCATTAATTTTTTGTTTGTTTGAGGTCATCAAAACTACTTATGTTATTGTGTTGCTTTGTTTTTTGATTATCAATAAAAGTTGTTTGTCTTTCAAAAACAATCAATTTTTTTTTTTTTTCACTGTTCTAATGTTCAGAACTTCTTGAAAATAATGTGTTGTTTTTGTTTGTATATTACGATAATTATTTCGTTTAAAACTTCATGAATGACAAATTTCCTTGGTATATATATATAAATATATACACTATTTCTCTGACGCATTAAGTTTGTTTGTTGTTGATTTAGTGTCTTTGTGTACTTTCAACTCGGGTTGAAAGGCTAAGCTCTCTAAAGCAGTTTAAAAAAAAAAAGTAAAAAAGTGAAAATACGAAAAATGTATAACATTATAATATAATGTATATTATACTTTTTTAAATCTGTGTATTTTTTTGTTGGGGGGGGGGGGGGTGCCTGGGGGAGGGGGATTGTACAAGTATATCTCTTGTATCAGGTGAGCTTTATAAATATTCATATTTTTATTATATTTGTTCAAAATTTTATCATGGATTAAAAATAACAGTTAAAATCCATTAAATGTCAATTCCCTCCCTCCCTATTAGTTATAGATCCTTATTAATTTTTCGATCATGTTGGCACATTAGGTTAGATAGGCCTTAATTATCCAATCAAATTCATATTTACAACGTCTCGAGGTTAAGAGATTGCATAAGGTCGAATCCTATTGGATAATAGAAGTATGATGCGGCTTATCCTAACCTAGTTCCAACTTCGAGAATATAGTCTTAAAATCTGAGTTTAGTTTCGAAAATTCATTAAAATAAGTTATATCGACAAACAAAACAGCTTCGATTTAAAATTTTACATTTATTTTTAAATTTCTTTGTCAAAAGTATGTATATGGTTAAGAAATTGTATAAATTTGTATCTAAAACGATGTATGTATGTAGATGGTTCATTTTAAGTTGGCAGGTAAGGTCACTTCAGTCGGAATGTCAGATCTTTTTTTCACCAATTTCAGTCATTATTTTTACTAATACAAGATTTTTTTTATGAATATCAAAATGAAAAAATAAACTAAATGTTGTTTTAATGGGCTTAAAATTAGTGAATATCAGTCAGTTTTAAAAATAGTTTTCTAAATTCCAAAATACTTTCAATAACTTTCTAAACGCTTGATTTTTTTTTTGAATAATTGAAATTTAGAGAACGGGTGCAAAAATGTATTGTGAAATAGTCTAAATTTCAAATACTCAGAACGCGAAACTACGTAAATGTTTTGTACAATAAATATTTTGACTTATATGAATAAAAAAGAGGGCGCCGGTAGCTCAGAGGGAGCGCGCTAGCCTACCCTGTGCGATGTCAGGTAAAAGAAAGTGTAGAGTCGGGCTCATGTCCACCAGAGCGCTCTGGTAGTAGTCGATATGACGTCGTAGTTTAAAGCCCGGGCATGAGTCATAATAACTAACTAAACTATATATATATATATATATATAAAATTTATAAGATATATATATCGCACCCACAGTTCAAGACTATCGTAACTCAAAAAAGCTAGTTTGTGGGAAAACAAGATTTCAGATTTTTATTTCTTCTTCCTTTTTCTATATCTCTCTTTTCTCTTCAAGTGACATCACCTTCTCGGTGATGTCACCGATAGTCTTGCTCTTCACTCATGTGATACATAAATTCAAGACTAGCGTAAGTCAAAATCCGATACTATTGCACTAAACAATTTAAGAGAAATTTATTAAAGTAATACTATTTTTTGTAAATAATAATAGTGAAACATTACATTTTGAGTTGCAATACTATAGCACGGTATAGGGTTTACAATGAAGAATCTTAACATGTATACAACTCAAAAATGAATTTTTTTGAGTTACGATGGTCTTGAACTGGGGGTGCGATATGTACATTTTCTGGCATATCCATCTACCATGTTATGGTTTAACAGAGATAAATATTATTATTATTAATAAGAGTGAAGCTAAAAACTCCGCATCGAATGTCCGACCGATTCCATAACTTCCTCTATACCTCATATAGCTTGGGAAGTAAAAACTGTAATTAACCATATTAAATGTAAATGATACAGTAATAATGTGACGTTCTCAAACTAAATTAAGTAATTAATAAAAACTAATTATTTACATGGAAAAAAATATTTATTTTATTACTTATATTTTGAAAAAGCAATATTTTTATGCAGAATTGAATTGAAGCCACGCCCTACACACTCAAACAATACTTAACTTTTTTTCAGCCCATTTGGCTTTCCTAAAGATGGACAAGGGGGCCGGGGGGGGCCCTTAGTTTATTTTATCTAAGAGGTAAAATAAACTTGAACACGCCATCCTTCGGATGTCTGGTACTCGTTAAAAGACCCTCTACACTAGGTGAATAAAAATTTAGGGCTCCCATAGTAGAGTCGCGCTGTGTGTGACGAGAGAGTGCTTTGGTAGTAGGCAATATGACCTTGAATTCATAATAACTAACTCAGAATGAACCAGCTATTAGTATTAAAGAATGGTGAGACTGGCAAAGTGTGAATTATAACGTTAGATAGAATTAAATGAAATGTGGATATAAAACTATTTTTGTATTTGTGATTTATTGTTATTTTTTTTTTGCTTATTGTTATATTTTAATGTCTATAATTATGTAAATTATATTGTTAGTGGCATAAAAAAATTTCATCTCTTATATATTCCAGCTCTTCTGAGCTGTAATTTCCTGTTTCCTTATGCTTCATTAATTTGAAATATTTCCTTCGCTTTTGCTTATTTTCAGTATTTTAAATTCTTGCTGTTTTCTTTCATATTGTGATTTATTTTTCAATAATTTAAAAAAAAAATATAAATTAGCGATTACAATTCGATTGAGAATGGTGATTGGCGTTGAAAATCAGTTTAAATATAGAAATTATACAACAATGATTTGGAATACTCTTCAATATCCCAGTAATATGATTTTTTTTTATTATTAACAAAGATCTGTATTTCTTATGATTTTTTTACAAACAAAAACTAAATAATACTAATAAAAATAATAAGTTTTATATCATTTTTATCGATGAGTTATTTCAATAAATAATTTTTTTTTAAAAATATTTTTCATTCTCTGCGTCATCTCCTTTTTTAAATTTTAAACAATGATATTTACTCATTTTCCTTGGCTGTGATTTAAATATTCTAATTCTGTTTAGAAAATAATACCGGATTCGTTGAGAGGTTGTCCTAAATGTCTGCAGGGGGTGGAACTAAATCACGTTCATCATATTTGCGAATACATTTTTTCGAAGGCTGATTAATTTACACGAAAACAGTTGGTCCATACAAAAAAAATTGTATGTCCTCAGTTTCAAGATAAGACCAATGGGAACATTATTATGGCGTCCCATAGAATGTCGAATAGGATATTAACGAATACTTTCTTGTCAAATATATGGAAAAATTAATGTATAATCGGTTGCGGTTAAGTAGGGCTTCTTTATACCAACCACATTTTTACAGATCACTCTCCCTCTTTTTCCCTTTCATTTCTACCCCTCATTTAAAAAGTGGTATAAGTAGGGGACCATGATCGCCGCTCGGGCTAGAGCGTAGGGCTTTGGTCGCATGGTCTCACCATGGTTTGCGGGTTTGAATCCCGTCCGGGAGTGAGTTTTTTCTTTCGTACATAGAACTCCCTCCCGGGGCTGTTGTAAATAACCTAAGTAACACCATTATAAGAATCATGGCTAATATGCATCGAACATAAGGCCAAAAAAAAAAAAAAAAATGTATAAGGTGCAATTGCTCTCGGAGTAACATTGGACAATAAAACATGACAGAGGGCTCAGGTAGCATGCTTGTATACTGAGCTCAAGATCGCGGGTTCGGTTTTAAATATTCTTGAGGGCTACGTCCTTCGGATGAGACGTTAAGCTAAGGTACTCGTTAAAGACCTATCCTAGGTAACTAAACCTGGGTACTCACACAGATATGATCTCTTGGTTTAAGCCCGGGCATGACAAACTACCTAACAGTTAAGTCAAGTATGCGTTGAGGTCTTACTTCTCAGGACAACCTCTCCGCGAATCGTCGAGGATTTTAACAAAACTAACTTTGTTTTACAAATTCAAAATATTACGTAAATATATTTTTTTCCGAATTGTTATCATTGTTTATTTTTTTACTTTAATTACAATGTTCAATATTTTACAAAAGTGTTTTATTACTTATTATTGGTAAAAATACATTTTATTATAAATGCCATTTAAATGTACAAATTGTTTTGCTTTAATTTATTTTTTGTCGACAATTTATCATTTTGTACCATATTTGTGTATATTATTTAATTTTTTCTTTACTATTTCCATTCCTTTGTTTTAGTATATTTTTCATAATTGCTGTCGCTGTTTTGTTGTACAATTTGAGATCGTATGTTGCTTTTTGATAATTCATTTTTAGTTTTATTTATTTTTTTTAAACTTGTATATAACGTAGATGAGCTTTATTTTGACATAAAATGTACATGACATAAATTTTATGTATTGATGTTATTAAAACAAATTTGCCCTATTATTGTCTGTTCGATTTTTTATCCCTCATAATTTTGAACGTATCGAGATTTGCGCGTGACACGTACACTTGGCTTCTACCATTTTCCAGTTATGCTATCACTCGCTGCGTTATCTTTAAGTTAACATGGACTTGAAAAAATAAAATAAAACTTGTTTATTTAAGATATTGTCTAATTTCACTAACTGTATATACATGGGAGTACTTTCGGTATTTCTACCATCCTCAGCCAAAAGCATAAGAGATAAGACTGTCTTATGCTTTTGCTCAGAGTCTTATCTCTTATGCTTTTGGCTGAGGATGGTAGAAATACCGAAAGTACTCCCATGTATATATAGTTAGTGAAATTAGACAATATCTTAAATAAACAAGTTTTATTTTATTTTTTCAAGTCCATTTGAATTATTTCACAATATCTCTGCAATAATGTCAGTTTTTATATTTAAGTTAACAGTTTGAATGTGGTTATTTTTGATGTAAGTGTTATGTATTGTTGACAATACATGTTATGTAGTTAGTGTTTGACTTCCAACTATGTTGTGTTGGTTATTCCTTAGTTAAGGATAACATTTTTGTAACAATGGCGACGCACAGGATGAAACTGGTAATGGGTATGAGTTTCTACCGAAGTTTGATCCGGCGCATAGTGCATGGAATATATCTGTGGTCACGGAATAAATTGGTAAGTCTAAATTCGTAACTTTTCAGGGCAGCACTTTGTTATTTTTGCATTAGTCGTGTAAATCCAGTTTTTGGAATAAATAAATTATGTTTGCATCATTATTAATCATATACCTTCTAAATCTATAGGAGTGAATGAAAATGAATATTGTTAATCCTTTCTTGGATTTTTCCTTAGTTACCTAATCATTCCCCATAACTTACCTACTTATTAACCATACTTTTTGAAATACTCGAGAATGATGCCTCTCTAAAGTTGAGCAAGTTGATTTAACCAAAAACACCCTCTTCACTTGGAATAGTCTGCCGTAGTGATAAATGGTTAAATGCAGTTATCTCGTGAATGATTCCTCAAAGAAGTTGATTTAACCGAGAACTTACACAATTTTACGAGATACCAAGAAACCCACATTTTTATAATCCCGAAAGTATTAGAGTTCTGAGCTCCCAACTTCTTCACAGTGCGCAGATGGCTTGGGAGATCATCACAGTACACTTAACTCATTTTCACCATTTGCGACTTGACATCTTATTCCCTGTGACCATAGATATACTGCCGGAGGTTGGGAAATAGTCTATCCCTGCATGAAGTGCGAGCAGAGAAGAGAGTTGATGGACTCCATCGGTGAGGACACATACGAAAAGGTATATCATTTATGTCTTCCAGAGGAACCGGAAAATAAAAGTTTCGACGAATTATTAAGTATATTGGGGAACTTTTATCAACCGGAACCAAATTAATACGCGGAGCGCATAAGATTTAACTGTTCCCAACAGGCGACGGGGGGTTAGTTACTTGAGTCTACTTTTATTTTTTATATCCACCCCCGAAATAAAAAAAAAAAATTGTCGTTTTTGTAAATAATAAAACTTGACTTGAGATTTCTTGCCCCTAGACAGCTTCTTCAGTCATTCAAGCACTGCTGCCTAAGAACTGTTGCTCTATGAAAGAAGAAGAAATGCAAACAGCCTCTTCAGCATTGTCAGACTTTTGGTCTGACGATGTCCATAACCCAGGAAAGGAATGAAGGAGAACTATCCTTGTGGAAGAGAAAGTGGCTAGAATGTTCATCTGAAGCTGTGAAACCAAAATATTTGATTTCAAGCCTAAAACAATGGACGAGAACATTTTCCCAACAATTAATAGGTTTTTGAAAATTGGAGCTACACTTCAAGTTTATGTAGCAACAAGTGAACGGTCTTTCTCAACCCTTAGACGTATGAAAAGCTATATCAGAAATAGTACCAGCCAAGACATATTGAATGGATTAGCTCTGATGTCAATACACAGAGACGTTCATCTAGACGCTGAAACAGTTTTATACAAGCTTGCACAATCAAAAGCTAGAAGACTTGAATTGCTTTTGTAATGAACCTAAAACAATTAAATATGTATACACACATGTATTCCCCCGAAATAAAATCCTGGGCCACTCCCCTGTCCCCGGGGGAATTTAATGAGGAAATTAATTATTAAATATTTTATTTTATGACCAATATGCACGTTACATAGGGTCGAACGAGAAGAAAACGAACTATCCCTTCTTTTGTCTCACTTCCCCCCCTTCCGAAAAATTGTCACCATTTAAAAATAATTTTTTCTCAATTTACATCAATTATATATTTTAAATTTAAATTTTCCTGAACTATCACAAAATAACTGTGTAACTTGAAGTAAGGAAAAAATATACGTAGATGAATTTAGAATTTTGACATTCGATTATATCAATTTTTATGAGTTAGTAAAACAATCGATATTTCACAACTCTACTATTGGGAAACATAATAACCAGTGTTTTTGTGAATGACAATTATATGACTGATCTCGACAGAAGACTCCTAAATTTGTAGGACAGGCGCACAGTTTGACGCCTTCGACTATACCTGCTCTATACTTTCCTTTCTTTTGATGACGTTTGTTCTCAATGGAGGTTATACATTTTCTTCCTATTCTAGTTTTTAGTAATTTTTGTATACTCCTACACAATTTTTTTATGTAATTTCTAGAAAATGTTTTTATACCTTTATGTTAAATTACTACTTTACGGATTAAGAACTAAGCTTAACCCTTTTTTGTAAAAGAACATATGGAATTTGGGATATAGTCTATTAATACATTTGTAGGAAGTAATTTTGTTTAATTTTTTTTCTTTGAACATTTTTTATACGTAAATATTCACAATTTTCTACTTATACATAAGTAAACTGTTTTTTTTTTTTTTTTTTATTGTATAGGTTATAAACAAAGTGTTCAAATTAGACAACTGTGATTTTTTTTACACAATTCTTTTAATTTCATTCTAGTCAGGAAACTGTAATGTTTATTTTATTTTATTTTTTTAATTCTCATTAATTACAATTTGTAAGTTACTTTTTTTTACAATTTCTCTTTTGCCTGAATATGCAATGTGTAAATAATGATAACTATGGAGACACTGCAGCTCCATTAGACTTTAATTCTTCTTCATCATCTGAAGGTAATCCAGGGAAATTATGTGTTGCTGCTGCCTCTTGTCCCCTCTGCTTGAAAGCACGTAGCAATTTTTATTGTAAAAATTGTATAAATTCTGGAGATTTTTATCATTCTTCTGGACAGAGTGTTGAGAAATTTGGTGATAGAAAATTTACATATACTACAATTAAGACAGAAAAAGGAAACGTTGAAGATATGTGTAATGAAATACTCAAACCAAAGTGTGAATCTTATGAAGTTAAAAGTGAAATTGCTCTTTGTAAAGAAAGGATATTACTTAGAAAATTTTTAATACAAGAAAAAAATAAGTCAATTATTGATAAAAGACAAAATATTATTGACTTGAAGAGTGCAATTAGTACAAAAAAAGAGAAATGTGAAAGTTACAATAATCGAGTAAGGAAAATTAAAGAATTTGTTTTGGCGAAAGAACGGGATTTAAAGAAGATTAAAGATGAATTGTTTGAAGTTCAGGAAGAGTTGAAGGTGCAACGACGTAAAGAGATTGGACATCTTGTAAAGTATATTTTCCCTATAGAACCTGTCGAATTTAGCACCAGTATGAAGAAGGATTCGAAAGATGACATGTCTCTACTGGAGGATGTGTTCCCGACCAAGTTTGTACACAGCAGGTGAGTTATATTATATTTAATTTTTTTTTATTTTTCCAAATTATACAGTATTATGTGTACAGTGAGATAACATTAAATAAACAATGTAATTAATACAATTGATGATAAAATATACTACGTAAAGTTTACTAACAAAATAAAATTTGAGGAAAAATCCCACAAGGTCTAGTCCTGAGTGCGGGCAAACAATTTCAAAGAGATACATATCGTGGGCTTACTGCAAGAACCCATTAAGTCATTTTTTTGCATATTTGAGTTACTGGTTGTTTCTTATAGAAAAACAATGCGCTCGTTCCAATGAAAGAACCTATTGTCGCTGCTTGTATAGCTGTTGTAGTTAACAGGAAAAACAAAACCTAATTAGACAATATCTTGCAAATATAGGCTGCAAAATACAAATAAGTAAAAATGACTTGATGGGTTCTTGCAGTAAGCCCACGATATATAAAAGATGGCTAACTACTATTTTTTTTTCTTTTTCTAAATTATATAGTATTATACGTACAGTGAGACAACATTAAATAGATAATGTAATTAATACAATTATTGATAAAATGTACTACATAAAGTTTACAAACTAAATAAAATTCGAGGAAAAATTCCATAAGGCCTAGGCCTGAGTGCGGACATACAATTTAAAAGAGATATACACAAGATGAAAGATGTTTTATTTCTCCAAATTATACAGTATTATGTGTACAGTGAGACAACATTAAATAGACCTAAAATATACCTACCTACTATATAAAGTTTACTAACAAAATAACAAAGCATATTACAATGACATTAGTTTTAAAAATCCTTCATCATTGATTTTATTCATCCAGCATTTTAAGTTCAGTTTTAAGTTTTGAGTACTACAATTTTTGATGCCAAGAGGTATTATTAGATTATAAGCTCGAAGACCTAGGTAGTAAACATTAAGTTGCGTAATTTTCTTTTTTTGTCTTTCTTTAGCAGGGAGGAGGGAGTGTTGGTGATGTCAAGCAGTTGTGGGAGTAGCCAGGAGCGATATCATCGCATTGTGGGTCCCATCCTGCCTGCCTCCGGAGACTACTCGTCCTACGTCGACTGGGTTAGTGCGAATCGAGACATGCCGAGCACGAGCAACCATCCTGTGGACTTCAATCCAGCCTATAGTATTGGAGCTGGTCTTGTGTATACAACACAGCTGGCTAATATGCTCGCTTACTGTCTCGGCCTCACTCTACCAGTAAGCATAACTTTTTCACTATATATAAGTTGGAGAACTAGCACATATGATCGGCTCCATGATAATCTAAACTAATGATATACACTATAATACACTACTTTTCAGGAGACCAAAATAAGAAAAAAATGGTGTACGTCTCGGGACGCGCGGCAGGAGCGGAGCTCCTCCGTCATGCTTTTGGTTGAAAATAATTTTTGGCTGAAAGTAATTTTAAATTGAAATCATTTCAATTGAAATTATAAAACTGTCCGTGTAAATTTATTAGGGAAAAGTAATAGAATTGACGAATGCAAGCTCTTAAGGAGTATTAAAAGGAGTGTTGAAAGTGGTCCATCTTAGGAGAGTATTCAGGAATGCAATATTGTAGAGTAGTTTTAACAAAATTTTATTTACATATTATCATATATATAAAGCTGAAAATGTCTGTGCGTTGTACCGCTATAACTCACGAACGGCTTGATGGGTTTGATTAATTTTTTTAAAAATTTGTTCGTCATCGTCTGTGGAAGGTTATAGGCGTATTAGTACCTCAATATCTGGTCCGTCCCAGCATCCACCCACGCAATCTTTGTAACTCAAAAACCACTGCAATGATTAATGAGGAATCTTTTTGAATAGATAAGTTTTATCTACCGGAAGGTTAAGGTCTATTTTTTAATCAACCCCTGGTCCATCCCAGCATCCACTCACGCAATCTTTGTAACTCGAAAACTATTGCAACGATTAATGAGAAATCTTTTTGAATAAATTAGTTTTAGCTACAAAGCTAGCGTTACTGCAGTTGAAGGGACTATAAGCCTTATTCCGTATGAATAATTGAAAATTATAACATCATGAATGTAATGTCGAGGAACTGAATAGCCTTATAGGAGATATTGGGAGAAAAGTCAAAGTTCCCCGGGCAACGCCGGGTATTACTGCTAGTTATATTATAATAGTATAATATACAATTCTATCGTATAATGTACAATTTGTCATGGAATCATTTACATAGAATCATTTCATCACAAGCATTTTGCTTGAGAAAGTTTATCGATAGTGTATATTGTCATGTAGTTTATAATAATAATTATGTTTATAACAATATTTATTATTCATCAACTTAATCTATCGACATCTTAGCTATCAACCATATCATTAGATTTTGCCTAATTATTTTCATCATTGTTATGTATAGTTATTGGCCTAGACTCGTCACATTCAGTATCATGAACATTATTTTTTTCAAAATATATAAATGAAATGATTGGTTTATGGTCACTAAGGTAAGAAATATAAATTTTAAACTCAATCTTTTGTCTATAGTCGTGCCACGTTTATGTTGATAATCTCTTGTTGTATTTAACTTTGGATCATTAACTATTTTCAGTTTAAATGTGTCAAAAAGAAATTTAATCAATGGCTTAGCCCTCTCTTCTACAAAATTACAATTGAAATCTCCAGCCAAAGTCAAAGGAACTTCATGATAATTTGCCTTTAGAAAGTTTTTTGATACTTCTTCAGAGTAGACCGCAAGTAAAAAAACGAATACATTTTATTATTGCCTCCATGGTCTTTGAAGACTATAACAATTTAAATTAGGAATATCAATAGTTTAATTTTCCATACTAGTTTTATATATACCGAATTAAGTAACTAAGTTTTGACTCTCTCTCTAAGACCCATCGTTCGTTTTGGCTAAACATTAATAAAATAAACAGAAACAATAAACTTGTTTAATTTTTATATTGTCTAATTCCTCAAAAATATAGTAGAGGGCGCCGGTTGCTCAGCACCTTATGCGATGATCCCAATTAAAGAGCCCTTCTCAAATGTGAATACAAATTTAGGACTTCCATAGTTGAGTCGGACTCGTGTCCACCTGATCGATGAAAGAGGGCTCTGTTAATAGATATGACCTCGAAGTTAAAGCCCGGGCATGCAATCCTCAGGTCACGAAGAGTAAACTATTCCATGCGCACTTAGATCTCGGAAGTCCTTAGCTCCCATGAGGCTCCTAGCTTGAATATGGGACACTATTTGAAAATTTTATAAAAGGAAATTTTTATATGATTTTTTTTATAAGACTTTATAAGAAGAAAACTATCAAACATTTTAATATCCTCATTTTCTTACTAACGTTTGCTACGTTTTTGCGTCTACTCATATACACAAATTGCCCTATCTCAAAAGTTTTATGAAAAATATTTCGTAGTGTATTAATTTTATAATTAAAAAAAATACGTTTTGTTTAATATCCTTTTGATTTTATCTGTTGGAAAAAGTTGTATAACATTTAAACTGATCATTTTTGGTTAGTTTTTTTTTTTTTTTAAGAATACGTTGTCATATTTACTCAAAAGTGTATGTGAATTTTAGTATATAATTGAAATATTTGATTTGTTATTAGGTAAGGCTGTGTCACTCTGAGTTCTCTTCGTTGTGTCTCAGCGAAGCAAAGTTCTACAAGAGAGTTGCTCGTCTTAACTGGAACATTCTCACTCTCTGTCTGAGTCAGAATGTATCTCCTCGACTTCTCAACCCCCGGACCACCCTGGACAACATTCTGCTCCTCTTAGACCCGGAAGTGGCAGACCTGGGGCGATCAGCACTGCCGGATGTTGACCCATTGGCTGCGAGAGATCTGGAGGAAGCTCTCCGGCCTGACTTCAATCTCCGTGATGACAGTAGTGAGGACAGTGAAGATGAACTGTCCGTCGACTGGGAGGCGGTGCCTAGCGCTCTGCCTGAGAGTGAGCCTAGGCCCTCTCCACCTGCCTCCCAGCCTCAGCCCTCGTCCTCAAGTTTGGCTGGCGGTCTCATCACTAGCACTGCCGCTTCTATTGCCTCTTTCTGGCGCGGTCTCAACAATCCCTACCGGTAACAATTCTTTTTGTTTGTAATTTTCTCTCTTTAAATTTTCATCAAATAGAATCGGTGAATTATGGTTGAAGTAGTAGGAGTGCAGCATTGCCAAGACGTGCATTCCCTCCCGGAACGCAGCGGGTCCTCCACTACAGGGGCAGGTGACCGGCTCTACACAAACATGTAGAAAACATGACTGTACTCATTGAATTTTTCAGGGACTGTTCTCTTGGGGTTTTATAATCCTTCTCTGAATGTATTTTTTTTATTTAACAAAAAAATGAAATCAACAGCCTATTGGTAGCATGACTTATTACATAGTCGTGTACCATAAAATCACTAAATAAAAATTGTATTTTTCAAAAAGAAAAAAAATGTTAGAAAGTGGAAAAAATTTTTGATTAAGAACAGTTCAGCAATGCTCAAAAGTGTAATCGTTAAAAAAATAAATACAATTATTATTTATTTATTTTTTCTAGTGATAACATTTTTAATAAAGTTTGGCTAGAACAGTTTCTTTGTTTCTGAAAAATCAAATTTTTCGACTAATCCTCTGCTTTTTGAACAAAATATATAAAGAATTTTGATATTCTTCTAATAAAAAAAATATAATTTGGAGAGACGCCTTCTCTGAATTTACTTTTTACATTTATGTATATTATTAAAGCAGACTAAAAGTTAAATAGAGAGAATTATAATTTAGAAGTAGAATTTAGCTTTAAAAAAGGGTTTTAATATATGTAGATACTGTTTCTTATATTGATATTTAATTTATTGTTATTTTTATTTGAATTAATAGAATCTACTTAGTACATGCTTTAAATTTTATTATAGAAAGGGACTCAATTTAAAATAAAAATAAAAATGAATATGTAACCGTGGACATGATTGAGTGTTTTTCATAGTAATTTTTGCATGTTTTTTCGGCGCTACTACTAAGGACCAAGGTAGGATGTTGGGTTTGTCGATATTTCCTCGTTCAAATTCAAACCTCTTCCTTACCTACCTGATTAACATATAAGAATGTTTTGCACTCACTCGGTGTAATGCCAAAATTGATAGTATATATATATGTTTTTTGGTGAGATAAATGATATTTAAAAAAAATAAGTTCGTTTTATTTATCTAGTAAATATAGACATTTCGAGAACAACTATCATCAGTATCTAAACACTCTTTTATTATTAAATTAATAAATAACATTGTATAACGTTCATAAATTCAATATATTAATAATATCTTAATTATTTTTAAGAAATTCAATTTTTATATACAAGAATGTTAATAACTAACCTCAAATTTATTTGCTGTATCTTTAGTTAGTTATTTATTATGATTCATGCCCGGGCTTTAACTACGAGGTCATATCGCCTACTACCAGTTTTTTCGTCGCTCTGGTATGGACATGGGCCCGATTCCACTGTGGGAGTCCTAAATTTTTATTCATTTAGATTAGAGGTCTTTAACAAGTACCTGACATCGTACAGGCTCGAGACCATCGCTCGATGTCCCATCCAAAGGAACATATAAGGAATTCGAGTTTCTCTCATGTAAATAAAAAAAAGTTCATTATTTGACCAACGTTTCGGAAACTATTTATTTTCTTCTTCAGGGCCTTATAACGACTTATTGGATGTGTGTTGTGAAGGAGTTGTGTTTGTGTTTGGTCACCACACATTCACTCAAATAATTATAAGTTGAAGGAAATAAATAGTTTCCGAAACTTTGGCCAAATATTGAATTATAAAGATTTATATTACTTTTTGATTGTATAAAAAAAATAAGTTTAGGTACCAAAAATGTCTATATTTGCTAAGTTGTAAAAAAAAATAATAATAATAATGGATGAAAACATAGCTACTAAAAATTATATTATTGTAAATTCAGAATCTTTTTACATAATCTAAAACTAATATATATATATTCTATTTTAAAAATATGTAATTTTTTATATGATCAGTCTTCTTTGAGTTGTAGGGAACTCCTTATATTATTTTAATATCATTGCATCCATGGACGTTGATGTCTTTAGTTCTTTGATTAACTTAGCTGGCTATTATTTCGTTTTTGTGTCAATTTTAAATACTGATGATGGACAGAATACTCCGATACGTTTACTTCGTACTACACACTAGCACGCTTTCTGAGCAAGCGGGAAACTTGCCAGTATGTTAATAAAGAAATTATAAGATGAATTATAGCTGTTATTGTATCATGTCCTGGCTTTAACTAGAAGGTCATATCGCCAACTACCAGAGCGCTCTTTGGTCGCCCTGGTGGACATGAAGCTCGACTCTACTGTGGAAGTCCTAAATTTTGCCAAGCCAGATTTATTCACGTTGTGTAGGGAAGGGAAGGGGGTCTTTAAAGAGTACCTAACATCGTACAGGCTCGGCACCATCCGAACGTCCCATCCGAAGGATGGCGTACTTAAGGTTTTTTTAAGGACCTCAACCGTTCTGAACCCGTGATCTTGAGTTCAGTAGGCAAGGATCGCTATCTCTGAGCTCCCAGGCGTCAAACAAAAAAGAATTGGAACATTTTTACGAATCTTTAAATTCATGGCTCGTCTCTGAAAAACACTCAACTATACACAGCTTTAGATTCTTTATCTTTTCATATTAATTTAAGAATGTTCAGGTTTAAATTTAAAATCAAATGATGTTAAATGAATGCGATGACTAATCAAGAATTCTTGTTATATACTCCAGTTTATTTTTGTAGTAAATTTCACATAAACAATTCACATATTGTGTAAATATTTTTAAAACATGTCATTTATGTACAATGTGATGTAGAAGGAAGAGGATAATTTTCGTTCCTAAAAATCAAACCAAAAAGATTTTTTTGAATATCGTAAGAAATATTAATTATTATATTTTATATGTAGCTTTATATTATAGTTATTAGCACATTATATTTGTTGAATTAATTTTTATGTTTTGAAATTTTCTGAAGAGAAAAAATAATTTGTTGCTTTTTTTTTTATCATTTGATGACCTGTGTACCATAATTGTTTTGTTGAATTAAATATTTTTATACATGTAAAATATATAACATTTTGAATTGAATGTTTTTTTGTTTTTTTTTACTTTCCCAACCATACAAAGTAGACTGTTTCGTAATTTGCCTCTTAATATGAAGCAATATCACCCTCGCCCACACACGGAGAGGATTTTTCTCAAGGAAAAGGCCTTTGCGTCCACTTCTTTCAATTTTCGCGAACGCGGCCTCCTTTCTATTTCTATCATGGCAGTGTTTTGAACACACTTGCCACAACCAAGGTTCTTTCTCGTACATATGTATAAATTATGTTCTGAGACAGGTAAAATCCGGCCTCAAGGCGGAAAAAGAATTGATTCTTGTTCGGGATTTTTGGCCTTTCCCATCCATCACTTCTCTTTATACTCATATACTTTTGTATTTATTATATTAAGTTTTTATTAATTTCATTTTACTTTTCTTAATAGTTTTTTTATTACTACTATTCATACGTGTGTTAGAAGTAGTTATAAATCTAATCTATAAGCTATCTTAATGTATAAATTCTTTTGACGTAACCTATTACCATGTATTGGTTTAACGGAAATACATTTATTATTATTATCGCCTACTATCAGAGCGCTCTTTCGTCACTCTAGTGGGTATGAGCCCGACTCAACCGAGTCTTTAATGAATGATACCGACCATTGCTTATTCCTCGGCCTGGATTCAAACTCGCGATCCTGAGCTCAGTAGACAAGCATGCTATCTTTTAGCTATCGGCTACTTCTTATAAATTAAATATAGGATGGTATGATTAAAACAAAACAGTTTTCCTTAAATTTTATTCAATAAAATTTACAAAAGCACCACATTAATAAATGTTAAACATTTACAGGACAGATTTTACAATGAATAGATACATAGAACTAAAGGAATGTGTCAAGAATAGACAATTTATATTTAAAAATAAATAGCACATCATAAGAAATTTATAAAAAATATAAATTTCATAAGGAATTTCAATGAACTAGGTTTGATGAAATTCTATTATTTATGAAGCTTATCCAACTATATTGACCAGGGTTTTTAAACTTTTTTGACCTGACATCTTAAAATATAGAAAAGTTCTGAAAGACCAGAAGAATGTTTGAAATAATGAAAAATTAAACATTTTTATTCTATTTGTTTTTTCACCAATTCAAATTTTTAGGCCAATTTAAAAAAATGTTGATTTGAACTCAGGAAGTTTTTGTGGGTCTTGTTTCGTTTTTAAAATAATTTTATTTTTTTGTTTTGCCGATTGCAATTCTTCCTCTTAAATAATTTCGTTGATATGCATGCAGAAAGTAAGATATTAAAAAATTGGAAGGAAAACAAATATTTAATTTAAAATGATTATTTTTGGAGGAAATATCACAGCCACAACAAAAAAAAATCTGACCAATTCCTCACAATTTCTTAAGTTTTTTTATTTTTTCTTTTTATATAAACAACAATAAATACATTTTTTTTTTGGAAAGGAAATAGTTTTAAACAAATATAATAAAATAAAATTCAATCTGGAACAAAATTGACCAAAAACAAAATAGATGGGTGTTACAAGTTAAATTCTCAAAAAAATTAACGACCGAACATTCATAAAACACAGCCTTACGTTTTTTTAATTTTGTTTTTTAGCAGCAATTCTCAAATAAGCAATGTTTAATAAAAATAAAATACACTTCCTACTCATTTCGCAAAACTTTGGAAGCAATTTTCTTTATTATTTTACTAATCGCTTGATCTGAAAAAAGCTCTCTCTTACTCACTCACTCTCTCTCTCTCTCTACATAATAGACACTTTAGGTTGATTATATTTTGTGTAATTACTTTTTTTTTTCTTCATTATCAAAAATATTGATATTCGCAAACCCTGACTTGAAGCTTTTTTTTTTGTGGTCCTAAGTATTCACTAATTCAAAGTATATATATATTTTTATAACAACATGTCACTAACGATCCCGTGGTATCGGATATTCTTTATAAATTAGTAATTTCTTCATATATATATAGATTCTAGTTATTAAATTATTTTTTTAAACAAATAACTCAGTTTTTATTTAAGATAATAAATTGAATGTATTATAATATAAGATGGATGTTATATGCAGGATTTTTTAGTGAAGTGTCCATAACTCGAGGACTGGTTTGTTGGATCGAAAATAGGAAAAACCAGGTTACCTTTAGAAACATGCGTCTAGAAATGTTTATTTAAAAAATAAAGAAAACAAAAAAAAAGGACATTTTGGTGGTCATCTTACAAATTACTCAAAATGCACTTTGGATTACGCATTTTGGGGAAGGGCTGAGTTGCTCTTATTGGAGCACAATGCATTTTCGAGTCAGTGCGACGTTGCCTATAAGTACTGTTTTGTGCACCTTAAGTGCTAAGGTGCACAAAACAGTACTTAGGCAACGTTCAGTCCGAGTTTTAATTATGATATCCTATGGCCTACTACCAGAGCGCTCTTTCGTCGCTCTGGTGATCAAGAGTCCGACTCTTGTGGGAGTTCTAAATGTTTCCCACCTAGGTTTATTCACCTAGGGTAGGGGGTAAACCAATACCTGACAACTCTGCATACTGCATCTGTTCCTTGTTTTTGAAAGTGACCATTCGACACATACCATTCATTATTTTTTGAGCTTGGAACTATTTTCCAAATTATATATATAAATATAATATATAAATATTTCTTGGAATTCCAATGAACGTTAATAAAAATTACATATCTTAATAAAACAACAGAATTCAAAAGAACTATTTTTTTTTTGGATCTGAAACTTCATTTTAGAATAACCAGATGGTTTACTATTTCCAGAAAAACAGAATATTACAGTATAGTTAGTTATAGTGACTCATGGCCGGGCTTTAACTACGAGGTCATATCGCCTACTAACAGAGCGGTGAGCCCGACTCTACTAACGTAAGTCCTAATCACCTGACCTGGCTGGGGGCCATCGCTTAACGTCCCATCCGAAGGACAGTGTGCTCAAGAATTTTTCACCTCCTAGATATGAAACCTAAGAGCCTCAGTTGGGTTACGAACCCCCGATACACTAAATGTAATGAAACTAGATGGAATGAATTACACAGACCCTAAAAATATGTGTGTATATATATTTTTTGATACATTTTATAAAATAATTAGAATTGATGTATTAGATAATTTGGATTAGTTAAATATATATCAGGATTTCTACCCATATTCTCAAAATATTATATTTATTTAACTAAATTCCGTTTCCTTTATTATTTATGTCTGAGTATACATATTGTTAGTACAAATTTCAGTTATATAGATTCCAAGATCGGGGATACTGACAGATCAAACACTCGTTAATAGGGTTTTGTCTATGCTCTTCGACATACAAAACTCTAAAAACAAAAATGAATGCTGAAATTTTTCAGATTATAAGCAAAATTATGAAATAAATACACTCATGATAATTCGTTTCCTCAATAATATTAAGACACAGTAACACCTCTCCATATAACTACATATTATATAGCACCTATTATATTAATACATAAATATATATATATATTTATATACATATATTTATTTATCTAGGAGTAGTTTCAAGTAATTAAATAATTTAGATCGCTGTAGGGAGAGAAAACAATTTTTTACCTAGATATTTTTCCTCTATTTCTGCTAACATGGCTTCCGCTAATCTATGAAGTTACCACTCTCACTCTAAACCCTTTCGCTTCGGCATAGCTTATCTACAACTCAACCTTCATATGAAATCTCAAATCAGTATATTGAAAATATCAGGAGCTATTAAAGATTTACTGCATCCACTTGACGTTTTCTAATATTCCTTTCTCTATCCTTTGTCGAAAAATCAATAGGTTTCTTCCCTAAAAAATGTTTGGGGAAAGAGAAATAATTAAATTATGAAAATCATAAAGTAAAGAAATCTACAAACAAGGTACACTGTAAACGCTAATGGCTATAGTAGCCGATGCGTTAGAAAAAAAAAAAAAAAAAAAGGTACACTGTAATTAGTTATTGTTACTCATGCCTGAGCTTTAACTATAAGGTCATATCGCCTACTACCAGAGCACTCTATCGTCACTCTGGTGGATAAGAGCCTACTATGGGAGTTCTAAATGTTGCCTACCCTAAATTTGTATCTATCTGGAGTAGGGGGGTCTTTAACGAGTACCTGAGTTCGTACAAGTTCGTTAACATAGCTTAATGTCTCCGTTTTTTTCACCTCCCAGATAAATTAAACATTTTTTAGACATAGAAAAGTCGTAAGTGACTAATTCCTCAGTTCGAATTATTTGAAAATAAACTAAGTTTTTCCAATTTGACAGGTGTTCTACTCAGAGGCTGGATACAAATTTTCCTGTCAATATATTAAATCTATCGAGAGTTATAGTGTACACATACATAAAACTTTTTTTAAAAATATGTATTCAAGGAGTTCAAAAAATATATAATTTCGGTGTAATCCCAACATTGAATTTTTGATAAACAACCTAAAAGTGTAACCAAAAATATTTGTAAAACTAAATTAAACTTTTTAGCTCCCCCCCCCCCCCCCCCCCCCCCTCAATATCCTGACGATTCTGGCTACGCCCATATAGTAACACATATACTTAGGAATAGGAATATATATTTATAGAATTCAATGTCGCTAAATTCGTTCTACCGGAAGTCCTCCTGTCGAAAGAAGCACAAAAATATAGTAATTTGAGGAGCAAACATTCAAAAAAGGATTTGTCCAAAAAAATAAGAAATGAGATAAACAGCTTTTCTAACTGGAATTTTTCCGCGCTTTTATAATATCAACTCCGTTCTTTCAAAAAAAAATTAGTCCCGTGCATATCCAAGGTTGTTTTATAGGGTTTCAATCAAAACCAAACTTGTCCAAAGAGCGTTTTCGTAGTAATCATGAAGAAGACGTTTTATGCCACTGTTTGGACACAAAAGATATTTTTATTATTTAAGTTGAATACAATTTTATTATAATTTGAATTATTAAAACAGGATTAGCAACAATTTTAGCTCAAATCTGTTTTATTTTTATTGATAATATTTTTATTATTTAATTTTAATTACCTACATTATTTGTTTTAAAAATAAGTCGGTATTACATTTTTTTGATAATAAAGTTTTCACTCAAATCCTCTTTATTTTTATTGATTAGCCAATTTTTTTTTTTTTTTTTTTTTTTTTTCGAAAGGGAATTAGTCCTAGAAGGATTCAATCTAAACAACATTTGTTCATGTGTTTCAAACAAACACGGACTTGTCCAAGCTATTCACAATTTTAATTACCATTGTCAAAATTATGTTAGCTAAAATTTAATTACCTATGACATTAATTATGTTTGATTAATTTAAAAAAAATTAAAAACCTATATGAAATAGCGTATAAGCACGCAAAATCATTTCTTGCTGTTTTCTCGAATCTCTACCAATGTGACAAATCTCTTTTTGAATGTTTGCTCCTCATTTATAAGTTTTCTCTTCATACAGCGGTTTGACATTATAAAATATAATTCAGTCCTTTTGAAAGAATTTTCTATTTTAGAATTTAAACAATAGAGTACACCTAAGTGATTTTTTTATTTTAACAATTTCTTTACAATATATATATATATATATAAATTAGACATTTTAAGTGGAATTATCTATATTAATGGAGGAATATATACAACATAAATAATACTGATTCTTAAAAATAAAAGCTAGAATAGATGATTTTCAATTTTCAATTCCCAGACTGGGATCTTGCAAAATATTCGTTTTGTGTTTGTAGTATGCCTCGAATCTGACGGCACCATAACCCTGAAACATATTAAATGTACATAAAAATTAGGATACTAATATATTTTCTGAAGAGATATTGTGTATTATATGTGTATGAAATAATAAATCAGCATAAATCCCTAAAAATAAAAGTTTGCTTCAATGATATTTTAGAAAGTTTCTTTTTACTGCAGCAGCTGTGACTCAGATGGTGGACAGCAATAACTCGTCTCTCCCCATCCATGATATTTTAAATTGTTAACGTTTTAGATTGTTTTATTTATTTATTTTTATTATAAAATTATTTAGTTTCATTCAAAAAATTTTTTTAAAATTTTTTATCAGGATGGTTTCTTTTGTAGACTGCCTGATGATGAGGGAAACCTCGAAAGCCGGCTAGCTACCACTACTAATAAAAATCTGTGAGAGGTATTACGATTTGCTACCGTATATTACAATATTAAATAAGGTCGGACAGATCGTAAAATAAAATAAAGAAGTCAGACAAGTTACATAAAAAAATTATATATTTGATACAATAGTGTCTAGGGCAACAGCTCACACAAGAGAAAGAACAAGAAATTGAATATAAAACACTAATAACAGACTATGCTTACAAGGAATTTAAAAAAAGTGAGTGTACTAGTGAGACTATCTGGCTATCTCTATCTATCTGTCTGGCTCTGTGATAGCTTGGCACTTATATAGAGCCATATAATGTTCTGGACCCTTGGAATGTTCTGGAGCCATGTTCCAGAAGGTCTATACATAACTTGACTTTTTCTATCTCTACAGGTATTACTATTTACATATTTATTTTTCTATATTCTACTATATATATATATATGTATTTATCATAATTACACCATGGCGACTCTTATATAGAAAATATATTTAAAATAGAAGTCATAGACGCCATTGCTTCTAGGATGTTCCATTTAATCTATTTGTTCTATTCGTTCTACAAGCTTCTTATTTGAGTCCATGAGGTTCTACACAATTTTAACATTATATATATCTACGTCATTATTGTACAACATTATATGCATACATCATTATATCTTATGTTATACATAAATATCCCCCTAACTATAGGTTTGTGAGTGTGTCAAGAATTAGAGGCAGGATATAGGGTTATCATAGAATATAAATATATATGGTGACAGAGGTCAAACTATATTTTATTTGACACAACCTGTGAAATAATCACTTCTCACTACATCAGCCATCTTCATATTATATATATATATATATATATATATATATATATATATATATATATATATATATATATATATATATATATATATATATATATATATATATATATATATATTTTAAAATTATATTAGAAATAATAAAAAGAAAAGTACCCAATAGTCGAAGTTAATCTCAGAGGTGGTAGAGTTGATGACACTCCAAAGCCCCCAGAAGAAGTGAGAAGCGAGTGTGAATGTCTGTATCTCCCTATCGAGTGTTTTCAAGTTGTCCTGAGGTCGAGCTTTATACTCTGGGTATTTGGTGAGCGCCTTCAAATAACTAGTTATCAGATGTTCCTAAAAACATACAACACAGTTTTAAACAAAATATATAATAATAAAAATAAAATGCACTTTCTTCAAAAAGCATTGGAAAGCGAGACATATCGTCGGTGATAGTACAAGCCCGCGTAAGAACAGTTTGTAAATACCCCGTAACAGCTTTTTCACGATTTTACAGGACGAAGAAAAAAGGTAATATGTTGACCATTTGAATGTAGTTTTCCGACTGAACTTGTTTGATACTTCTTTAGGGCTACTTTGTTAAGGATGTGACATAAATTTACCAATAGCTTGTTTAGATTCTGTGTAAAGTCATTTAATCATTTATTATTCATTGCAATACCGCGTAAGTGACTATAATACCAAAACTCCGTAATATCAAGACCGCGGAACTACATCTTAAACTGAAATTATCAAATGATTTAACCTCCTAAGGCCCAGAGGCGAATCAGCGTTAGAAATCTGTTGGCGCGATATTTCAATTTTGCGACTTTTGCTGTTACGCGGTTTATAACCTGCTCTTACGCGGTCTTGAACTATCACCGACGATATAACATAAAAAAAGTTGTCAGTGAATCACCAGCTATGTACTTCCCCAGTACGAATTAATCAACTACGTTTTCGCTCTCTCTCCAGAGACAATCGATCATGTGGGCTAAAACTCAATATTTGATTTACATAATGGCTTCTCAATCCTCATATTACATTTACATTGACATTCATTACAGGGTATTTGAGTCGAGCCCCTCATCTCTTGTCCCTCCTTCCCATTTGAATTGCCGCTGAAAATTTATAGTTGGGGGGCCTTCAAGTATTACGTAACGCAATTTGGGGGGAGGGGGGGGGGGTCTTGTAAAACGTTACGATGCGTTACAGGGGCAGGAGGGGGGAAACTAGGGAATTGAAATCTCCCAAGTTGGCTACCCTCTTCGTTTATGTTTTACGGGGAATCCCTCGACTGTATTGTACGTCATTTTTATTTTGTTTTCGTTGTCAGTATTCGTTAGTATTTGAGGGGGGGGGGGGGTACAGAAAAACGTTATGGCGCGTTACATGGGGAGGAGGGAGGGTCAACAATCTTCAAAAATTGCGTTACATAATAATATTACGCCCCCTTGTCGTCTTGATAAGGCCTTAAAGTAAGAGATGAAATTACGTGTGAATACATTTATTACAACGGCAGTTATTACAGTTCTTGTGTTAAGCCTCCCTCTAATTTCCTCCTTCCCTTCCGCCGATATGGCTGAATATCAATAGACATCGTCCTTAAAGGGTTCTAGAAACACATATAAAATTTCTTGTCGATACATTCTTTTTATCAAGAGTTATCGACACACATACAGACAGCATTTTTTTTCTAATTTTTGAAATCAGGAGGTCGGAAACCATGAAATTCCGTTGAAAACTGCGTATCGAATTTTTTGACCGATTAGATAACTTCTCCCCTCCGTGCTGGGGACGTACATTGCACATTATTCACTTAAGACTGTTTTTTTTATTAGGTTCCTTGAGTTCGACTTAAACTCCCTGGGTCACCTCCACAAACAAAATTATAATTACACTTATTATGTACCTTTTGTTCGTCGGACGCTTTGTTACTTTCAAGATTGAAAAAATACGGAGGCTCCGTATTTGAATAATCATAGACCCATTCGCAAAAATGGTTAGCGAAGTCGAAACCTCGATAGTTGTAAGCACAATATTCAAAATCGATAACGACGAGACGGTCGCTGTCTAGGTCTGTGTCGGGTTTTTCGATCAGGACATCGTTGGGACTGCTCGTCTTCGTCTTATTGTTTAAAATGTCCTTTTTTTTAACTTTTCTTTTTAGAAGAATGTTTCCTTCTTGTAGATCGTTATGGCAGAAAACAACTGGAGATTTGACATTGGTTAAGAAATCCCTGAAACACAATGAAAATAACAGTTATTCAAGAAATTACTGGAGCCGCCAACCCCGTTGGGGGACTTACTGAACTGGAAAATATACAGGTGTTGTTTGTCGAGCTTCTTGCTCTAGTCATATTTTCAGACTTTGTATATATTAAAATATTAAAAAGTTATTGGATATCTCATTAACAAATAACTATTAACGTCAAAATATTATTTTAGGTATCATTTTTTATTATTATGTTCTTCTGTCAATGAGGGGTTTCCCCGAGTATTAATCAAAACAAAATTATAATTACAGTTGTATTGTACCTTTTGTTCGTTGAATGGTTTGTTACTTTCAAGTATGAAAAGATAAGGAGGCTCCGTATTGGAATAATCACAGAACCATTCGCAAAAATGGTTAGCGGTTCTAATCCATGTGTGTCAGACTCTAAGAGTAATATCTGTTTATGTATCTAATTTATAAGCTATCCTAATGCAGTAAACTCCCCATTATCCGCGGGATTGACTGGCGTGGATACCGCGGATAATCGAATTTCGCGGATAAGCCGCAAAATTGCCGATAATGGTTAAACAAAGGGAGAAGGCACTAAAAAAACAACACACAAGTAGTGCTTTAAATAAGTTTATTATACAATAAAAGGACGTACCTGATAACAAAACTCAATCAATGTCATGTAGGTTATTAAAAAGTCATGTTTACTGTTTAACAAAAAAGTCAGTCATTTGCTTTTGCTTTTTCGTAGTGAAACACTTTATCTTTATTTGTGATTTGAGTTTTCTCAACACCATCTTGTCACAAAGTGATGCGTCGTCTTGCTCTTCAAGGTATTGAATAATGCTGTCAATGTGTCCTAATGCTGCATCACGTGCAGATGACTCACTGATCAGGTGATTCACTCGCACGCTAAGTAAGCAAACATCTGCAGTGCCGCTAGTCGCGTCCAAAAGTGCTCAAGCACATACTACGTATATACCGATATACGTACTGCACAGTAATACCGAACTACATAAACGTTTTGTACTGTACATACATTATTAAGTGTACTGTACTGTATGTATATTTGTGATTTACGATTTTTATTACGTTTAAGTATGTATTTATTAACTTTATCTCAATTTTTGTGAAATAATTTTCGGTTTCAAAACCTTCCTTTTTTATAAAAATGCCTCCTACAGGCACCGCGGATAATCGAGAGTTTACTGTATATACATTCTTATTATGTACCCCTATTACCATGTTATGGTTTAAAGGAAATATATATATATATTATTATTAACATGTGATACAGGATGTGTACTCACTTCAACCATTCATACTCCGCTCCCAGATTGAATTCTTCTAATGTGTGCATCATTGGTTGAAACTCAGTTTTTATTTTGTCCGATTCAATAATGTCATCAATTTGTTTTATCCACCTGAAATTAAAACAAAATATTTGATTTTAAAAAATGTTTTACATTACATTTACTACTATGTAATTTTTATTAGTGTTCATTGGAATTCCAAGAAATATGCATATATTTTATTTATATATGTATATATATTGTGACGTGTAGAATGGAGGGGGGGGGTCACTAGAATAATTAAAGAAATTGTTATTCTTTATATAATAAAAAAAATAAATGTTAAAGAATGTATAGTATATAAAAAAAAATAGTTAATACAAATAAAAATGAACTTATATGGCAAAAGATATTTAAAAATATATATATATGATTAACTATAAAAGAAGAGCAACCTGATGATATTGGGTGAGGGAAAAAATGGCGAGGCGAGCAGAAGGAGCCAACTCGGGGAGAATCTTGGAAGATCCTGGAGAAGGAAGTAGTATGTTTGTTTGAGGTTATTAGTGGAGGTGTAGTTTGGTTATGGAGGGTCTGAGTGGAGTGGTAGTGTGATCTGGAAGATCTTGGAGGAGGTATGGAGTGAAAAAGAAGACCAAAGAAGAAGCTCTTGCGGAAAGTACCCCGAGCAGGACAGCCTGGTTATATAAAGGAGTATGTTTTTTTTTGGAAGAAGAAGGAAGGATAATACTATGATGCCGTGAGTTGCCAGAGTTGTTACCATCCCTATAAATCTCATATAGTTTTAATATGTCTTTTGCCATAATTACATCTTTTCAAATTGACCTATAATAGATTTAATTTAAATATTGTAAAAAATATATATATATCACTATGCTCACTAACCCATTAACCGATTTTTAAATCATTTACAGAAATTTAAAAATAAATTTATAACTTATGAAACTTTGTGATTCAAATCCTTTTTTTGTTATTACTTCCTTTCTCACCAAGTAACTCTACAAAAAAAAAAGCCACCCCTGTGTTTTGTATAAGATTAATGTTATTTAAGAGATAGCAAAAGATGTTACAATATATATACGATAAGTAAAACATTTCTGTAGTATTGTAACGATGTCAGGTACTCCTTAAAGACCCCTAACCCTGAGTGAATAAAAATTTAGAACTCCCTTAGTAAAGTCGGGCTCATGTCCACCAGAGCGACAAAAGAGCACTCTGGTAGTAGGTGATATATAGGGCATGAGTCACAATAAATAACAAAAAAACTATATTATAATAACTACTAACCTCTGCATGGTCTGCCAGATCCAGTTAGGCTCTTTGTTGATAGGTACATCCATCAGATGTATCTGCGCCATTTTGTCAGCTATCAGTGTACTTAACAGTGGCTCTCCAAGTTCTCGGGTCTTTAATGGCCGAGCCTGTAACACAAAATAAATAATATTTTTACTGAGTATATGAAAGTAATGAGTTGGCATCAGCGTTTTTTTCAGCGTAATTCGGAGAGGGGCCTTTCTTATGCTTAGTAAGCATAGTAAGTTAAGCCAGTATGAAATCATTTTGAGAAGAGAGAGGGGGAGAGAGAGTTATCTGAAGGCTTGATTGATATAAGAAAGTCCTGTATTGGAAAACAATGTTTTATAGTTCGGAGCTGGGGAAGTAACATGTCATAAGTAATGTCGGTTTTTATATTCTCGGATAAAAAGTAATAAAAAACTTACTGTTCATTTTTATTCATTGATTTATTTTCCACCATTTTCAACAACATTTTTCCATCTTATATCTAAATTTTTAATTCCCTATTTTACAAAAACTCTACATTTTGATCCAAAAAATAAAACAACTGCTCTTTTTACCTCTCCCAATGAATTCATCCACTGGCCAATTGGGTAGTCCCGGAGATTCTGGAACAGGTGGGATATCTGAAGGGGAGAATATCTATGTCGGGAGAATGGCGTCGTGGCTGACTTATAATGTGCCAGCAATGGTGTAGTTTTTGTAGGGTCTCAGCAGTGTGAGGTCTGGCAATGTCGCATATTGACCAGAGAAGGTCATTTTTTCTTGCAATGCTAACATCAAACGGTCAAGTTGTTGGCAGTAGACCTCTTTCTTGATTGGTTACATTAAAAACCATTATAATGGATTATTCCTTCCATATCCACCAAACATCATCCGTGGATGAAGGCCTCTCTTAGTCCTTTTGACAGAAGGAATAGTTAGCATAAAGAACACATGTACTATAGATACTGATGATGAGAGTGCTTACAGAAACATTCGTAATTGATATATTTTGAGAAGGAAAAAAAATAAATGGGAGAATGTAGCTGTAATAATATATTATTCAATTTCTTTTTTTTTAACCGACATTACTTATGGGATGACCTGTTACATTGCTGATGATATACAAACATTATTTTTTATATTCATTTTTTTGGCTGTCAAATTGTTCACAGAAGAATGAATTGAGTAAAGGACTAATGGATTATGGAGGGATGAGATATTCAAATTAATACAGCTGATTGGGAGGAGACAAGAGTTCTGTCTGAAAACACATAATCGTCTTGATGGAATAATTTGTGAATAATGAATAAAACATGAAATTGTTATTCGTCTCTCAGGCATAAGGACGACATTCATAGGTGAGATAAGTCATCAGCGATGTTCTCTGTACTAATTATTAAATTAAGTATTCGCTTTATCTTCAAAACCAATCAACCGTTTGGGCTAAACATGTTGACTTACAGGGCTTCAGAATCCATATATCTGTGGTCACAGGGAATAAATTGGTAAGTCTAAATTCGTAACTTTTCAGGGCAGCACTTTTTTACTTTTGCATTAATCGTGTAAATCCAGTTTTTGGAATAAATAAATTATGTTTGCATCATTATTAATCATATACCTTCTAAATCTATAGGAGTGAATGAAAATGAATATTGTTAATCCTTTCTTGGATTTTCCCTTAGTTACCTAATCAATCCCCATCACTTATCTAATTATTCACCACACTTACCTAATTTTTATACACACCTAAGGTTGATTTAACCGAAAATGCCCTCTTCACTTGGAACAGTCTGCCGCAGTGAATAAATGGTTACCGAGAACATACACAATTTTACGAGTTACCAAGAAAGCCACATCTTTATAACTCCGAAAGTATTAGAGACCTGAGCTCCCAACTTCTTCACAGTGCGCAGATGGCTTGGGAGATCACCACAGTACACTTAACTCATTTTGACCATTTTGCCACTCAACAACTTATTCCCTGTGACCATATAGATATTAAATTTTGTGTCGATAGATTCATGACATCAGCAGTTATTATGGTTTTTGAGTTGAGCCCGTCATTTAATCCTGCTTTTCCTTCGGCAGATTTCGTGGAAAATTAATCGGTGCTGTTCTTATGTAGATTTAACTTTAAATATAACATTTTATGTCGATATATCGGTATTTGTTGGTGTTTTTGAATTGAGCCCCCATTAATCTTTCTTCTTTTCAGCCAATTTCGCGGAAAATTCTAGGTGTCGTAAGCCCCTCCTCTGGTCAAACATAAAATTTCGTGTCGATACATCCATTCTATCGGGAGTTATCGTATTCAAAAACATACACACAGACAGACGGAACATTTTATCATTTTTGGAATCCGAAAAACATGAAATTCCGACGAAAACAACTAATTTCTGACAAAAATAAAGAAAACGTATGTTTTAAAAAAAATATTGTCTATTTCACGAATAATATATAATATGGGAGTACTTTCGGTATTGCTACCATCTTCAGCCACGACTTAACAAATACATAAGAAATAATCAGTATTTGTTAAGTCGTGGCTGAAGATGGTAGCAATACCGAAAGTACTCCCATATTATATATTATTTGTGAAATAGACAATACTTTTTTTAAAACATACGTTTTCTTTATTTTTATCAAGTGTTTCACAATATCTCTGCAAAAATGTTAAGTATCATTAATTTCTGACAGATTACATAACTTCCTCTATATCTTATATCTTATAGCTGAGGAAGTAAAAAAAAAAATCATAACTTACTGACTCATGCCCGGGCTTCAACTACTAGGTCTTATCGCCTACTACCAGAGCGCTCATTCGTCACTTTGGTGGACATGAGCCCGACTCTACTCTGCGAGAGTCCAAAATTTGGCTACCTAGGTTCATTCACCCAGGGCAGGGGGGGCTTATCGTCCCATTCGAAGGTCGGCGTGCTCAAGGTGAAAAACGTGTTGATAATAGTGAATCATATGTACGTAATCATACACATGTTTAAGGCCAATGAGACGAGGTTACAAGACTACCTTACGTCTGTCCTGTTTAACTTACTAATAAAAATAATTAATTGGAAAAAATAAAAAAAATATAGTAAATTTGCTTGTCTTGTTTAATTACTCTTTGCGTTAAAGGCACCTTCTGTTTATTTATTATGTCATTAAACAATTGAAACAAAAGCTTTTTATCTTTATAGGCTCCTTAATGAGAATATAGGAAGAACATATATGAATGATAGCGCAGGCACTTGAGAGAATGTTCCAATCTAGATATCTCAGGGCATGTACAGGAAATATGGACAGGAATGACAAGGCGGCTCTCATACCAGAGCAACCGGCAACTAGCAGAAAATATTTTAAAATTCGTTGCTATGCGTTTCAATTCAAAAATCTGAGAGAATTTCATTAGTTGTTAATTTAATGGGGAACATTTTTGTTAAGAGTCAATTTTTCGAGACACTAACACAGACTAACATCATCGAGAAAACGATTAAAACGTATTCAGGGGGCCGTGAAAAGTGAAATTCTGTTGAAACCTCGATTTCGGATTTTCCCACGATTACAATCGGTACTTCCTTGTACCAAAGGATTATTTATAAATATTTTTTATTCATTATCAATCTATATACAATATATACATAATAAGCAAATATATAGTCAAAAAAGAAAAAAATGTAACGTCACTTGATGGGAGGAGCCAGCCAGCGCTGACACTCCCTCCAAAGTTAATTGTCATTATTCACTATCCTCCGAGAGAAGATCGCGAGGCCACCTCCTGTTCAAGCGGCGGGGAGGATTGTCAGGATGGAAATGCGAGGATTTGAATGGGAAAAAAGGTTTGAGTGAAATGATTGGAATCAGGATTTGATTAATTCATTGACAGTGGGAATACTGAGATCTCTGTGTAGGACTTTATTGGTGACAAAGAAAGGAGCGTTGACAATTCGTTGAAGGAGTTTGGACTGGAATGCTTGGAATGCCACGATTGATGTGGGATTGTTCACCTGTCCCCCAAGGTTCGAGTCCATATTGGACGTATAATGGTCTTGTAAATCGTAAGTTTGTTCTTAGTAGTCAGTTTGGATTTTGGTCCAAATAGTCGACGTAACAGTCCGTATATTCGATTCAGTTCTTGTCGTTTAAGTCGTGTATGTGGGTTCCATGTAAGTCTATTGTCTAGGTAAAACCCGAAATAGCTAACTTGGTTTGCTGAGGGGGAATCAGGGATGTTATGATGACGGGAGGACAGGGTTGAGGAACACATTTTTGTTCATTTAATTTAACTCTCCAGAGGTTGCACCACATCTCTGTTTCAGTGAGGTGCTCCTGAAGGATGAGTAAGGGTCAACATTAAGCTTAAATATAAGAATTTAGAAGAAGAAGAGCTATTTAGTAATCTCTCCTGCATGCAGATGGCTCTGCAGTCAGTATATAAAAAATAGGTTCTGTCTGAACTTACATACATCGATATACTGCTCCAGACGGCCACCCGGGAAGACACCATAGAGCCGAGGACCCCGTTGACTCTCCGAAAGGAGTGTGAAGATGACACTCTCAGTGACCAACGTTTCCATGGCTCGTTCCTGATTCATATTGCCGTAGAGCCGGAGGAGAAGACTTCGTGGTTCCTTGCATTTAGTCTCCACACCATCCGGTAGAGCGCAGTAGTATAACAGGTTACTCAGACCGCCACTGTCAACAGCAATAAAACAAGTTTACAGTTTTTAAAATTAGCATAATCATGTGACATTGACTGAGGAAATATTTCAAAATGCGCAATTGAAATAAAGAAAAAAGGATCGTCGGCGGATCACCGGCAATGTACTTCCCCAACGCTAATAAATGAACTACCGTTTGAGCTAAAACTCAATATTTTACTAGAATAGACGCTTCTGAGTCCTCATACCAAATTTTGTGTCGATATATTCATTACATCCGCAGTTTACGTAATTACCTCTTCGGCGGATCCGCGGAAAATTAATAAGTGTCATCTTTACGGGGCATTAAATTTACATATAATTCCATGTCAATATATTAATTCTCTCGGGAGTTCTCTTGTTCACAGACGCACATACATTTATTTTTTACTTTTGAATTGGGGTACTCGAGGTCAGAAAACATGAAATTCTGTTGAAACTCCGCATCGAATTTTGTATGTAAATTCAAAACCTCATTACGATGGGAAGGAGCGGATCAGGAGGAGAGTTTAACACAAATTCTGTAATAAGTCCAGATCATACAAAATTTAGTATAAAGGATTCAGAAGGCCCTATGTAAATCAACTACTTATTTTTAGTGCAAATATAATATATATATGTTTTGGTGGGAGAGCGAAAACGCAATTAATTCTAGCTGCCGGTAGCTCAGTGGTATACGTGCTTGCCTTCTGAGCTCAAGATCGTCGGTTCGTAACCCGGCCGAGGCCCTTAGTTTATTTTATCTGGGAGATAAAATAAACCGTCCTTCGGATGGGACGTTAAGCGATGGTTCCGAGCCTGTACGATGTCAGGTACTCGATAAAGACCCCTACCCTAGGTGAATAAAAATTTAGGGTAGGCAAAATTTAGGACTCCCATAGTAGAGTCGGGCGATATGACCTCGTAGTTAAAGCCCGGGCATGAGTCATAAAACCTAACCTAACATTTCCAACATTTTGTGGTATGAGCGTTTGAAAATTGCAACCTACTTTAAAAATAGTAAAATGGACAGATGGAAACTTTTTTATTAATATGATTGTTTTGTCTTCGTCTATTGTATTATTAAGTAACATATTACCATATTAACTTATATTATTATTATTTACTTCAAAAAATTTGTTGGCACACTTAATGAAAAATACTTTTAATTTTTTTAGCTGATTTGGAAGTTTTTATGCATGAAATGAGTACTTGTAATGATAAAGATTAGGTTAGGTTAGCTTTTATGACTATGCCCGAGCTTTAACTTCGAGTTAATATCGCCTACTACCAAAGCGCTCTTTCGTCACTCTGGTGGACATGAGCCCGACTCTACTATGGGAGTCCTAAATGTTGCCTACCCTAAATTTTTATTCACCTAGGGTAGGGGTCTTTAACGAGTACCTGACATCGTACAGGCTCGGGATCATCGCTTAACGTCCCATCCGAAGGACGGCGTGCTTAAGTATATTTTAACTCCCAGATAAAATAAACTAAGGGCCTCGGTCGGGTTTCGAACCCACGTTCTTGAGCTCAGAAGTCTAGCACGCATACCACTGAGCTACCGGCGCCCTCTTGTAGCTTGTTGTGATAAATTTGGCCATAATAATCTCTTGAGCACATTTAGTTCAAAATCTCAAAAATTGTCAGTCAATGACTTTTTGCAGTTATATTATATTATATGTATATGAAAATAACTATAGTTAATCTAGCCTAAAATATATAAAACTGAAACTGAAACCCAAAAAGGTTGAAATTCCTTCTTCCATATTGCCTGAGGTCAGTCTTGGCAAGAAGCCTAAGGCCGTCAGACGTACGATAGACAGATATAGAGAGACGATATAAAAACTGTATAGTTGGCATGGTGACCAGTGTGTCTGGGCCAAACCTTGTCTCTATCCTCACAAACCTCCTACCAGTTCATTGTCAGATACCGGAGTCTAGGGCCCCTAGAACATCGAATGAATAACAGGAAGGGGTGTCCACAGAAGTAACCGGCATAAATAAGAACATGGAAATCCGCTGTTGTAACAATAGACATTTTACTTATGCTAAAATTACCAAATTGTGTAAACTCATCACTCCATTTTACAAGATACATTTATGACGTAATCAAACATTTCTTCAAATAAAAGTTGTAGACAAAACTGAAAGGCACATTTTACCGAAAACCGTCCTGAAATGTCGTTTTGAAACTTAATTGAAAATTAGTTATTATGACTCATGCCCGGGCTACCACTACAGAGTACAGGAGACAGTAACTACAAAGCCATGGTTCCACCCACACAGTAAGACACTGACGACTAAACAGGTCATATATATGACACGACTGAGGACCGGACATGCCAGAACAAACAAATACTTACATCTCATCAAAATAAAACCATCCCCCAACTGTGAACACTGCGATGAGACTGAGGACGTAATCCACATTTTCACTAAGTGCAAAAAGTACGACAACCAGAGACAACATGAGACGCTACTATCCAACGAAAACACATTTCTTCAAACAATAGCTAACATTAATAACATAGAAAACGTTAACAAACTCTTTAAATTTATTACCGAATCAAAAATAGAATTGTAATAAGAAGATAAATAGATTACTACATACTCGCTCCGGCTTTATAGGACTGGCTTAGTGGGGGCTCGAGAGAGGATCTGTGTGGTAGCAGCAGAGCACTCTGGTATTTGACGGGGTTAGAGTCAAAATGTTCCAGGGGGGGGGGGGCATAAGCTTTTCATTCTTTGTTCGGATATCGCACGTAATCAGCTTGAGGTAAAGTGATATAAGACAGAGTTACTCCCGGGCAAAACCGGATAATCTTCCAGTCAATCATATTTATTTAAGTGTTTATTTCTGGAGCTACAACCTTACACTTAGATTAACTTAACCTATACTACTAACTTCTTTCTTGAGCTCACTCACTTCTATCTTCTATTCCTTATTATATTCAATATGTTCATGGCTACTTCATCAAAAAATAAAATCCCAGTCATCATTTTATTTACACTATAATACACTCATGTGTCAATCATCAGTGTGATGTCACTTGGTTCATGTCTCTCTCCACAGTGATGTGATGTCTAGATGTTTATATGGCACGGCCCACTTTTGTTACCTCGACGTTTTTTGTCCTTTTTCACAAATAAATAAAAGCGAATCTAATTATTCTTTTTATTTTTATAGTCATAATTAAAAAATTAATTACTAATATTTTAAACAGCTGTTTTTATAAAAAAAAAATTCAACATTACTAAACTACGAGATCATATCGCCTACTACCAGAGCGCTATTTCGTCACTCTGGTGGACATGAGCCCGACTCTACTATGGGAGTCCTAAATTTTGCCTACCCTAAATTTTTTATTCACCCAGGGCAGGGGTCTTTAACGATTACTTGACATCGTACAGGCTCGGGACCATCGCTTAACGTCCCCTCCGAAAGACGGCGTGCTTAAGTTTATTTTACCTCCCAGATAAAGGGCCTCGGTTCGGGTTTTGAGCCTACGCTTTTGAGCTCAGAAGGCAAGCATGCTACCTCTAAGCTAGCGGCTCTCTCAGGCAACTATGTATCGAGAACACGAACAAATTGTATAAATGTAATTTAAGGGATGAGATAGAGGGTGGGAGGGGGTGATATATATTGCCATCCTCCAGCTGGTACCGAAATGGATTGCACTCTGTGACAAGGTCAGCAACAAATGGCAAAGTTTAAATTGGAGAGAATCTATATCAATACCAAGGTAGAGAGATCATTAAATAAAGCAGTCTTCGTTTGCGTACGCACAGAAGCGAGGCATCTGGCAAACAGGACAACCATAATGAAATATTAAAAGAATTATTTTCCACTTCCCCAGCTAAACGAAGTGTCGGAGAAGTTACCTATGTAATCGGTCAGAAATTCGGTGCGGATTTTCAAATTTTCAAAATTTCCAGATTCCAAAAATGAAAAAAAAAAAAATGTCTTGTGTGTCTGTGAACACGTTAACTCCCAGCAGAGTGAATATATATGTGGGTCCAGAAACCCATTAGCTAATCTTAGCGGATTTTTCTCACAGTTCTAAATTTTGCATTTCGTTGTTTTTTTACATTTCTTTCGCATTTTCTTTGACAAAACAAAAAAGAAACCCCATGATATTTGTACTTATTAGAAAGCTGTTGAAATTTAGATATTTTTTCCCTCATCGGACCATTCGCTACTCTTAAAGAAATTGTAAGAAAACACCATTCAAAAGTTGTTTTTAACAGTCGAAGTATAGAGTTGAGCCCAAAGTCACCGTAAAACCCTATAATACATTAAATTTAAATAAAACTTCTGTCTCTTATAGGAAATTTAATGCTGTTTTCAATAGAGTAATTGAATCTGATTTATGGCAAATACTTTTTGAGATATGATCAATTTTATGCAAAAAAAGTAGAAAAATTGAAAATTTTACGAAATCAAGAATAACTTTTGAAGGTGAACGAATCGGACCAATCAGAATCAGTTTATCAGAACTTTTTTGTACCAAATCAAGTGAAGTATATATAATTTTTTTTATTTATCGGTATTTTTTCTTTCCGACTGGAGAATGAAAAATTTCGTTTATTCGGATATAGTCGGGGGTTTTAGCTTAGCTTTACTTTCGCCACACCTCGCCACAATCTAAACTATAATTTTGTTTTTAGAAACTATACATTTTGCCTTTATAATAACACTTGTATATTCCTTAAAATAGTAGATAGCAGGGTCAGTGAGTTCTTAGTTAATAATGAGAAAGCGACTGATGTTTTTGGAACAGTCTATAAAATGCCACCCTTTCCACACCATGACGGCAACTATAGCCTGCCTCTTACTTTTCCATTATAGACTATCCTAAAATTTTTTGAAAAATATAATATTTTTTCACTTATCTCTGAATGCCCAATTTCGTGATCAATTGACATTAAGTGTTATCAACACGAACATAATTTTTCATTGAGGTCATGTCAATATCACAATTTGACCTATATCTCGCTCAAGTACACTCATTTGCTAGAGATATTTAAAAAAAAGTCAACAAACTTGTACAAAGCTTCCTCGCACGTAAACCTACCTTTAACTACAGTTCACCTGATTTTTGACATTATCTATATTTTGTTGAGCGGGAAACATTTTTGTCAATAGAAAATATGTCATCAAATGTACACTTTCGTAAAAAAAAAAAATATGTTTTTCAAAAATTGTAGCAGGTTAACTACTCTTAATTATTATATACTGAAATTTTTTAAATGGAACTATCTATATATCTATTCTGTGGTTCTTGAGTTAGGGATGTGCTAAGGTCGGATTTTAGGACAGAGAGACAGACGCTGAAGAATAGATCTTTGTGTTTACCTGATTTAATTAATCATCATTCATTAATCAGTTTGAAATTCAAAAAGCAAAAAGTCAGCAGTGAATTACAGCACTTTTCAATGAATTAGTCAACTTGAAATTTTATATGAGGCTTGAGAAGTCTCTATTGATTTTCGATATATCGTTCGATGGGTTTTAGAGGGAGAGCTAAAAGTTAGGCGATTCTTTAGCACTGGGGAAGTACATTGATAGCGATTCACAGAAGTTAGTTATTATGACTCATGCCCGGGCTTTAACTACGAGGTTATACAACTAGAATGGGGTACCTGACATCGTACAGGACATCCGAAAAGGACGGCATGCTGAATGCTTTTTCAACTCCCTGATAAATAAACCTAAACCTTTCGAACCCGCGATCTTGAGTTCAGTAAGCAACCACGCATACCACTAAGCTACCGGCGCCCTCTTATTTATTATTGGTTATTTTTCAGTTTATTAGTTTTTGGGGCTTAACGTTTTGAAGAAGGCAAATAATTTTTATGTGTTTAAGAAGACTACTGAGACAAGTGTATTTTTTAATGTCCATTGGTTGAAGTTTATCTTTTGTAAACAGACGAAGGATGGAAAACTACCAGAGTGGATTGTAAATTCCAAATTTGAAATACTAACATTTATTTATATATATATATATATATATAACAATTTAGAGTGCGCCGGTAGCTCAGCTTCTGAGCTCAAGATCGTGGGTTCGAAACCCGACCGAGGCCCTTAGTTTATTTTATCTGAGAGGTCAAATAAACTTAAGCACGCCGTCCTTCGGATGGGACGTTAAGCGATGATCCCGAGCCTGTACCATGTCAGGTACTCGTTAAAGACCCCTACCCGTAGATACTCCCTTTCTACTGGACTACATAATAAATTTCAGTAAAAACCTTTTTACTTAAGTGTGACACAAATCAGAACGTTTTGGAAAAGAAAATAGGGAAAACTCAGGGAGGGAAACACAAAAATATCCGTTCACGATTTTAAATTATAATCTCTGTTTTTGAATGTTTATTAATTTATTTTCTATTCATTTTCGTTACTTTGTAAGTGGTTTTTTCTTTAAGAGTTTTTTTAAATTTACTCTTAAGCAGTAGCATTGTTTTTAATTTAACTGATTATTTTTGATTTGTATTATCAATATACTAAATTTCGTGTTGACACATTCGTTAAATCGACAATTATTAGAGTTTTTGTGTTGAGTTGTTGAGTCCCCCCCCTCCCATTCTGGGGCTGAAACTTTCAAGTTGACATATTCATAACGGTAGTTACCCTGTTTTTGAAATCAAATTTTCAAATTTTTGAAATCAGGGGGTAAGTAAGTAAACTCAGTAAGCGTCATATATTTGACTTACATATTGGCTTGTGGAGGGCGCCGGTAGCTCAGTGGTATGCGTGCTTGCCTTCTGAGCTCAAGAACGTAGGTTCGTAACCCGACCGAGGCCCTTAGTTTATTTTATCTGGGAGGTAAAACAAACTTAAGCACGCCGTCCTTCGGATGGGAAGTTAAGCGATGGTCCCGAGCCTGTACAATGTCAGGTACTCGTTAAAGACCCCTACCCTAGGTGAATAAAAAATTTAGGGTAGGCAAAATTTAGGACTCCCACAGTAGAGTCGGGCTCATGTTCACCAGAGTGACGAAAGAGCGCTTTGGTAGTAGGCGATATGACCTCGTTGTTAAAGCCCGGGCATGAGTCCCAAAACCAAACCTAACCTATTGGCTTGTGAATCCTCTAAATGAATTTTGTGTTAATACATTCGTTCGATACATCGATAGTTATTCCTCTGATTCCCACCGAATGTCGATACATTTAATACTTCGGCAGTTATTGGAGGTTTTGTTTGTGATTTTCCTTAGGATGATATGGCTGAACATCCTTACATACACACACACAAGCAGACAGGAATTATGTTTTTTTCATTTTAGGAATCAGAGATTTGGAAAAAATGAAATTTCGGTGAAAACTCAGCATCGAATTTCTGAAATTACATTACATCCTCTATACTTCGTATAGCTGGGGAAGTAAAAAAAATATATGACAAGCCCGGGCTTTAACTACGAGGTCATATCGCCTATTATCAGAGAGCTCTTTCGTCGCTCTGGTGGACATGAGCCCGACTCTATTGTGGGAGTCCTAAATTTTACTTAGCCTAAATTTTTATTCACCTAGGGTAGGGGGGTCTTTAATGAGTACCTGAAATTGAACAGCCTCGGGACCATCGCTTAACATCACATCTGAAGGACGGCATGCTTAGTTTATTTTACCGGACATGAAAAATAAATCAATGATAAAAAACGGCTTTGGCCGGGTTTCGAACCAGCGATCTTCAGCCCATTAAGTAATCACGCTATATCTGAGCTACCGGCGCCCTCCGGTATTACTAACATTCCGAGATATAGTTATCATATTTTAAGTGTTTGAATATTTACACTGTTTAGCAACCTGACAAGGAAGGTAATTACTTCATATAAAGAAACTGAGAAAAATATTACTAAAATCCCTATTTGAGTTACCTTGGAATACTGATTGTCACTGAAGAAAGCAGAGATAGCTGAAACCGTATAGGCAGGAGGGGCGAGGATAGTAAAATTGGCAACACCGCACATTCAAGTCAACGACTATCAATTGTTCTGTCTAGACTTTAAACAAGTAAGGTTTATCTTGAAAATGATGAACTGACACGAGTTGACAGTACAATTCGTATAATAGTTGTTACATAATTCTTAAGTATTAAAAAAAAAAAAATTGTAAATGAAGAGACTGTTGAAAGTGAAGAGAGATCTAGGAACAGTGTTGAAATACCAGAAAGCAATCAGTCAATATACGAACGGAATCATTTTCTAAGCTACGTCAGAACTTTTGAAGAGCACTCATCTGTGTTCATTTTATCATCACATTTCACTATAGCATATTGAACAGGTATTTCAATCAATGTACTTCCCCGCGCGAAATAATCAATTAAGTTTCTGCTCTCCCTCTGTAGTATATGAAAGTATTATTACGATACCTGTTATTGTATTATTACGATACCAGGAAGAAAGAAGACTTTTCAATAACCTTGCTCTTCTCTTTTTGAAAAAAAAGTATAACTCATAAAGGAATTAATTTTTTTAATGCCCTTCCCCACTTCTTGAAGTCAATAGATACAATAAAAAAATTTAAACTTCAACTAAAAATGTTTATGTTAGAGGAAATCCTTTACATGGAAACGGATTTTTATTCTCACTGTTCAAAAAGAATAATATAATCAGAATAAAGAATCGTGTTTCATATCCAAAAACATTATTTGATACAAAGCTTTCATTTTTATTTTTTGGGCAGAGTTCCTCCACACCTTAAGGGTCAGTAGAAGGTACGTTATTGTTTTATTTATTCATTTATAATTGATTAATACGGATATTTATTTTATTTTATATATATTGTTATAGTTACATTGTTTTCTTTTTCTTTTCTATATTTCGCACATTGAGAACCAGATGAAAGGACGTAAAAACGTCCCAAAACATCGTTGGGATAAAGACACTTCCGAAGAGTTTTTTTGAAAAATAGTTATCTTAATTTTTATTAAATTGAAAAAATGTGTCTACTTATTATAAATTATCTATGTATTTTTTTTTTTTTATACTCATATATTTTAAAGTATTTATTTATTCAGTTTTTATTAATTTCATTTTGCTTTTTTTAATAGTTTTGTTATTACTACTAATCATAGGTGTGTTAGACTCAAGTAGTTATATATCTAATATATAAGCTATCTTAATGTATAAATTCTTTTCACTTATCCTATTACCATGTATTGGTTTAACGGAAATAAATTTTTTATTTTTATTATTATTACTATTATTTATCCCCAGCTGTACAAAGTATAGGAGAAGTTATGTCATCGGTCAGAATCAGTCTGTGAAGACAAGAAATTTTATATGTTTATCCAGAATCCTCTATTGATGACACCTGTTAATTTTCAGCGGAATCAACCGAAGGGCAGAGGAGATCAGAGGGTGCTCAACTTAAAAAATCGGAGTAAGTGCTAATGTAATGAATGTATCGACATGAAATTTTATATTTAAATTCAAAATCCCATGAAGTTGCCACCTGTTTATTTTCTGCGGAATCAGTTGAAAGAAAGTGGGACTCGACTAAAATAACCTAATAAATGCCGATCTAAGGAATGTATCGACATAAAATTTAGTATGAGGATTCACAAGACGCTAAGTAAATCAAATATTGAGTTTTATCTCAAACGGTCGATTGGCTTTGGAGGCAGAGCGAAAACATAGTTGATTAATTTGTGCTGAGGAATGCTGGGGAAGTAGGTACATAGCCGGTGATTCACCGACGATTTTTTGTTATAATTTTTTTTTTTTTTTAATTGCTACTATTATTTTTTTTCAAGCTCCATTTCTATATTTCGCACATCGTGACCCTGACGACAGAATGTGAAAACGTCCCTAAATATCGTCGTGAAAAATTCTGGAAGTATTATAAAAAATATTGATTATAATTTTTTTTTTTTTTTTCTTTTTTTTTTCTTTTTTTTTTCTTTATAGTGTTGGTCGCAACTGTTACCATGACGCAACAACCAGCTACCAAGAGGACTTCATTGAATGTGGATGACTTGATTGGCGTGAGAGAGGAAGGCCACCCAGCGGTAGCTCCTCAGGGCGAAATTTAAAACAATGAATATTATGGTTATTATCAATGAATAGGGATATTATGATTTTGTTTCGAAAAGTGGGGGGTTGTAATTTGGGATTATATTAAGTCACGGTTCCACCTCCTCTTCAATCTCCTGGGAGGATTGTGTGGCAAGGATTATAATTTAAATTAAATTAAAAACTTTATCTAATGTATTTATTAACATTATTATTTATTTTTGTACTTTCTAGTATTTATTAATTAATTTCATTTTATTCTTTATTATCTAGTGTTATTACTAATGAGTTTTCGATCCTAAGAGTTAATAGCTGTTTATGTACCTAATATATAAGCTATCTTAATGTTTACATTTTTATGACGCATCCTATTACCAAAGTTAGGTCAGAACACCTAAGAACTGGGTCACAAAAAGATTTTTATTACTGCTGGATCAGATTTTTTCAGTGTCATAACTACATGACCAACATTTTTAAATTATTTTGTAATATGAGTCATAGCAAATACATTTTATAGTGAGTGATAAAAAATGATGAATGAATGAAAAATGATCGGTGAATCACCAAATATACTTCCACAAACGAATTTATAACATAAGTTTTCGCTCTCCCTTTAAATCCAATCGACAGTTTTGGCTGAATCCTTATACTAAATTTTGAGTCGATATATTCATTACATCGGCAGTTTTCAGGGATTTAGAGTCGAAGCCCCATCCTTTTGGCCTTAACTGAAAAATGAATGAATGAATGAAAAATAATCTTTATTCTGGGACATACGTCCCCTAAGAATAATAACATTCAAATAAACAAGAGTATACAAGTATCAACCAATCGAGAAGAATAAAAATAAAAGAAAACAGGTCTCTAGGAATAAATATTAAATGTTAAAAACAGGCAATGAGTAAAACAATATAATAAACTAGTGAAAAAATAATGAGAAAAAAAAATTGAAAAACAAGTATGAATAATAATGTAAAACATGAGAACAATAATGTCTTATACAGGGAAAACTGGTTAAATGGGCTCTGGATATGTGAGAAACCTCTGTTATTGAGAATTACAATGAGGTCCCGACACTTTTGCATTGAAATACCTCTGTTACTGGCAATTTTCAAACCTTTTTAATTGAGATTTGATTTCTTACATTTTTTCGATGTTTACCTCTATATTTGAGACTTTGTAGTTCAATAACCTGTATATTATACAGTGTATAAGTAAGACACTTCATCGTTCAATAACCTGTATATTATACAGTGTATAAGTAAGACACTTCATCAGGTTACGACATGTTTGTTTACAAACATTCTAATTTCTTCCGACGACGACATCGTTTCTGCGTGCTCTTCTTCCTCTTTGGAGATAGAAGAAGAAGAGGAGGGTTGTGAAGAAATTTCAGAAAGAGTATCAAAGCGTGACGCAGAAAAAGCATTAGAAACCTTACATAAATATTTTGAGATGTCAAATATTGATAATCCTGGCATATTTGATCAAATTTATACAATCGAGAAACACCTTAAAGCTACTAGCATTTTTAACATTTTCACCTCTATAAATGAGAATTGATACATTTCGACCTCTCTTAGCGGGATCCTCTATAAATAAAACAACTGTCATTTCAAACCTGCCTATTTGGAAAACTGGGAAAATGAAAAGCCTCTATAAGTGATAAAAAATCCTAGGTCCCTTGAGATCCCAGTTAAACAGGTTTCACTGTATATGAATTGTAAAAAACTGGACTGATGAAACAGAAGAGTAACAATCTGTCCAGTTGGAGTGAGAGACTTATAGGAAGACGAGAACTATCTTATAGGAGCTAGCCTTAGGAATCAGAGGTTTGTTGAGTTAGGAGATAATGGAAAAGTAGGGGCTTAAATGAAAGAAAAGTAGGAGCATGGCGAATCTGGAGAGGGAGAGAGTTCCAGAGGGAGAGCCTGGATAAGGAAGGAGTTGTGGTAGGTTGTTGTCCTGTGGGAAGGGAGGTAAAGATCAGAGGGACGGGATCTGGTGACTTTCTGGTGGATATGGGATTTAAATTGGAGCATTTGGAAGATGAAGGAGGGCTTTAAATCTTAGAAAGGAATCCATGACTCTCTTTAGTTTCATGTCGAGCTCACCAGACAGTCCTCCATATACGAGGCAAGCATAATCAAAATAGGGGAAAACAAGGAAGGATACCAACAGCTGACGGTGGGGGGGAGGTGACGAAGGCATTTGAGGAAATAGAGGGTTCTGAAGAAGCGGTTCAAAAACTGCAATAACTGCGGTTGTACAGAATGTATCGGCACAAAATTTCATATGTTTGTTTAAAACCCGATAAGGATGACAACTATGAATTTTCAGTGGAATCAAGGGAAGAGGATCTGAGGGGGTTCAATTAAAAAATCCTAATAACTGCCGAAGTAAAGAACAATTAACATGAAATTAGTGGCCGACCGAAACAGGATTTTCAGCCGAAACCGAAACCAAAACTTATTTAGACATGTTAAAATTTTCATTGTATACTGAAATTTAGTGTATTTTAAACACATAAACCTACCTACAGACAGTTAACTCGTGTAAAATGAAATAAAAAAACAATAATTGAAGTATATAACAAAAATAGTTATTTATTTATGTTACATAGTTTCATTTCTATGTTTCGCACATTGTGACCTGACAAAGGGATGTAAGAACGTCCCTAAATATCGTGAAAAAAATACTTCTGGAAGAATTTAAAAAAATATTTAATTTATATTTTCATATAATTTAAATTAAATTATAAAATGTATCTACTGTATTTATTATTTATTTTTGTACTGATTTATTTATAGTATTTATTTATTTATTTTATTTTTTATTACCTTGCAGGGTTTCATAGACGCGGGTACTTAGGAATAAGAAATGGAATTTTAAGTAAACGCTCTCAACGTGAAATTTTAGAAGGAGCGTGTTGTGACTACTGTCAGAACTGGGAGCAATGAAACTTCTGCAAAAATAAGAACAAGAATTGTAAAAAAAAAACCGGTTTTATTTAGCATTCCACACGAAGTACCAGGAGAGGGAAACTTCAGGCTCAAACGGAACTAGTGGGAGTGTCTAAAAGACATGGTTCAATCAACGAATATGCGACGCGAAGAGAAATGAAGAGAGGTTCTTTAACGACTACCTGACATCGCACAGGCTCCATACCTTCACTTAACGTCCCGTCCGAAGGACGACCTTCTCAAGATCTTGGACAGCAGGCAAACACATTTACACGGAGCTATTGGCGCTCTCCCAATGACAAAGATGTGATATTTTCCCTCTCTCCCTCTCTCTCTCTCTCTCTCTAAAACTAATCGTTTTGGCTAAAAATCAATAGTTGACACTCAATCCAATTTTTTCGAAAATGAAATTTACCAAACATAAATCACGCTCGAACTTAACGGACGAAAATCTGCAACATCAATTACGATGTGCAAATACACGCATTGAGATGGACTTGCAAAAGGTAATAGTTGAGAAACAAATATCTCACTAATTAAATAAATTAAATATTATTAGATCATTTCATTATTATATTATCCCGGTAGCTCAGTGGTATGCGTGCTTGACTGCTGAGCTCAAGATCGTGGGTTCGTAACCCGACCGAGGCCCATAGTTTATTTTATCTGGGAGGTAAAATAAACTTAAGCACGCCGTCCTTCGGATGGGACGTTAAGCGATGGTCCCGAGCCTGTACAATGTCAGGTACTCGTTAAAGACCCCTACCCTAGGTGAATAAAAATTTAGGGTAGGCAAAATTTAGGACTCCCAGAGTAGATTCGGGCTCATGTCCACCAGAGTGACGAATGAGCGCTCTGGTAGTAGGCGATATGACCTCGTAGTTAAAGCCCGGGCATGAGTCATAAAACCTAACCTTATTATATTATCTATGTTTATATGTATGAATAATACTACAACTCGTATCGAAGGCTCTTAAAAACTACAATTTACCCATTGATATATGTGCCACAAAGTATACAAATGAGGCCGGTATACAAATATACATATACTCATACAAAGTAAACAAATAAACATATAATACATCTGGGGCCCTGTTGAGGATGTTATATGGAAAGAGTCCCTCACTGACTGCAGAGAACAGTGCTCTAAATGCACTTTGCCGATTTCAACCACCTAACATCCTCCGGTTCTGCAACTCACCTGACTTGTGTGAAGATCATGTCCTGTGGAGTGATGATGAGCCAGGCTCCTCTCAGGTAGTCTCGACACAGTTTGGCAGCTCTCTCCCTCAGTGCTGGATCACCACCTGGGGCTCCTTGTCGTTCCTGGGGCGGTTCTGGGGGGAGTCCGCCCAGATCCTCACCCCGCCCTAGGGACACCTCCAGCATCCTCAACAGAAAAACAAAACAATTCTATTATTTATATTCAAAGGCAGAATCATAACGTTTTCTATATAATATGCTGAAAACAATATAAAAATTTAAATAAGTGTTTAAGTTAAAATTTTGTTTTTCAGCTGTGCGCTAATAGTGAAGAAAATAAAAAAAATAATATAAAAAACATGTTTTTTTTGAAAATATATCTTATATTTCATTTATAGTAGACTGAAAACAAAAAAAAATATATATTTTTTTTCCGCAGGCGATCGATGTTAGTTGGGAATATGAATAATAATGTCCGAATACAAAAAATATATAGGTACATAAAGTGCTTCCGCCAGCACAAAGATGAAAAGTGACATTTAAGTTTGATAGGTTGTCATATTTATACAATAATCAGGTTACCTAAGGTCACCTAAGACTGCGATAGCCTTTGCCGTGAGGAAAGTCCTACCTAGACAGATCTTTCACAAAGATTTGAGTTGTCAATAATGTATTGTCTGTATATCTCTATTATAATAAAAAAAATATAATAGAAATATAAAAAAATCATATTGGAATACAGTAGAGTCCCGCTAATCCGGAAACCGATTATCCTGACATCCGGTTAATCCGGACGGGATTAAAGAAAAACTAATTAAAATTTAGTAAACTAAAAATTTAATTTAGCACGAAAATAATCCCATCTAGTCCGGATTAGCGGGACTCAACTGTATATAGTTTATATGCGAAATAAGGGCTATATGACATAATATCAGAGTTCAAGAAGAAAAAAAAATAAAGAAATGGGTAATTTCTTTATAATAAAAAAAAAAAGTCAGCCGATTTGACAGAAAATCGATAGATCCTTAAGGGGTTCTGGTCACATATATAAAATTTCAAGTCGATATATTCATTCTATTAGGAGTTATCATGTTCACATATAGACATATTTTTTTTTTAAATATTTGGAATCTAGAGGTCAGAAAACATGAAATTCCGTTGAAAATCCGCATCGAATTTTTGACCGATTACATAACTTCCCCTATACATAGTATAGCTGGGGGAAAATTTACAATATATTATACTACCATAGAGGCGATAAAGGGATGAGAATTGGAGTTCCCATTTTTTATTATACCTACTCCATCAATTTCCAGCTGTTTCAGAGAGTCAAGCTGTCTATTTTTTCACAGAGATGGAGGCACTTTATTCCTATTGCTTCGTTGAATATGTGACACAAAGATAAACCTCGAAATAAAATCATTAGAAGGACATGCGCCAATTTATAAGGTCAGTGAGTGGTCAATGTTTTATGAATGGGTAGTAGACGATTTACTGACCTTCCCCAAGGACGAGGTTCCACACTATTCCTACCCATAATTTGAGTGTGAAAAGAATACAAAAAGGAATATACCAAGAACAGTTTAGAGGCACCGTTAGTGACAAGAATGTCACATCCTTTGAGGGAAAGACATGTTTCGCATGTGAGGGCGCCGGTAGCTCAGTGGTATGCGTGCTGGCTTACTGAGCTCAAGGATTTGAAATATGGCCGAGGCTTTGTTTCTTTTGTCTAGGAGGTGAAAAAACCTTGAGCACGCCGTCCTTCGGACATATAAGTTATGTAATCAGTCGAGTATCTATTCATTTTCATCCAAAACGACCAAAGAGAAAGGCAAATTAGGAGGGGGAGAGTTACATAAAAACTCTATTAACTGCCGATGTAATAAATGTATATAATATGAACATACAATACCAAAGATTGACTGACAATTTTTTTTTTTACTTCCTCAGCTATACGAAGTATAGGGGAAGTTATGTAATCGGTAAGAAATTCGATCTTTAATTTTCACCGGAATTTCATACTGTGGGAGTCCTAAATTTTTATTCATGTAGGGTAGGGGTCTTTAACGAGTACCTGACATTGTACAGGCTCGGGATCATCGTTTAACGTCCCATCCGAAGGACGGCGTGCTTAAGTTTATTTTACCTCCCAGATAAAATAAACTAAGGGCCTCAGTTGGGTTTCGAACCCATGTTCTTGAGCTCAGAAGGCAAGCACGCATACCACTGAGCTACCGGCGCCCTAGACACAAAATGTAGTATGATGATTCAGAAGCCCTATAAGTAAGTCAAATATCGAGTTATACCGTAAACAGTTGGTTTTGGAGGGAGAGCGAAAACTTAATAATTTAATTAATTAATTATGCTGGGGAAGTATATAGCAGGTGATTCACCGACATTTTTCTTGTCTGATTTGAGACTGACAGACTTTCACTTGATACTGGGCTCTTCGTCATCTTGGCAATATCTCCTGACCAATGTTTTCCGTCTACGATTTGTTTTTATCGGTTCTGATGACGGTGTGATTCCTGGTATGTATTGGAAGACATTGTGTCAGCAGTCTGATGTAGAATTACCTGCACAATATTCATTCCAACATTATCTTCAACATTTTTTCGCTTTGCCTCTTTAAAACATGACTCATGCCCGGACTTCAACTGGTCTGCCTACTACCAGAGTGCTATTTTGTCACTCTGGTGGACTTGAGTCCGAGTCTGACATCGTACAGGCTCGGAACCGTAACTTAACGTCCCATTAGAAGGACTGCGTGCTGAATATTTTTTCACCTCTCAGATAAAAAAATTTAGGACTTCGCCCGGGTTTCGAACCCGCGATCTTGAGCTCAGTAGACAAGCACGCTATCGGCACCCCCTCAATAAGAAAGTAAAAAAAAAATCGTCAGTAAATCACCGACAATGTACTTCCCCAGAACGAATTAATCAATTGACTTCGATCCCTCTCTAAAACCAGTCGACCGTTTGCGCTAATATTCAACAGTTGACTTACATAGGAGCTTCTAAATCCTCATACAAAATTTCGTGTCGATACATTCATTCTATCGGGAGTTATCGTGTTCACAGACATATAGGCATAATAATTAGGAAGGTAAAGAAAAACTCTGGACTAAGAAAATCAAGTCAAGTACAAACCAAAAAAAACAGTGAAAATAAAAAGTTTTTGATAGGATGTGGCAAAAAAACACTAAATTCAAGGCCATTGACACTATTTACTGAAACACAAATTTAACCTTGGATTTGTTTAAAAATTATAAATTTTTTTTGCTTAGTGTGATCGAACGCCTGTCTTTTTTGGAGACTCAAATACTCTAACGAAGTCGCTAGACCTCGGTTTTTGCAAAAAAAAACACTAAATTCAAGGGAAGGACCATTGGCACTATTTACTGAAACACAAATTTAAACTTAGATTTTTTTTTTAATTATAAAAATTTTTTGTTAGTGTGACGAGCGCTTGTCTTTTATGCCACCTCTAATACCACAACAAAGTCGCCAGACCTCGGTTTTTGCAAATTTTCTTTATACGTTTTGTTCATATTCAAGGTTTATGTTTAGGTTTTATGACTCATGCCAGGACTTTAACTACAAGGTCATATCGCCTACTACCAGAGCGCTCTTTCGTCACTCTGTTGGACATGTTATGACTTTACTATGGGAGTCCTAAATTTTGCCTACCCGAAATTTTTATTCACATAGGACAGGGGTCTTTAACGAGTACCTGACATCGTACAGGCTCGGGACCATCGCTTAACGTCCCTTCCGGAGGACGGCGTACTTAAGTTTAATGAAAACTGACATTATTGCAGAGATATTGTGAAATAATTCAAATGGACTTGAAAAATAAAATAAAACTTGATTCGAAAAGAAGGAGTATACAGCTGCAGCATCGCTAGACGTGGCAGCCGCGTTCGACTCCATCTGGCATGAGGGGTTGCTGTACAAACTTCACTTGACAGGACCACCGCAGTACCTTCAGAATATGATCTCATCTTTCTTGAGGGATCGCTTTTTCCAGGTCAGGATCAACGCCGCAGTCAGCAGACGGAGGACGATAGGTGCAGGTGTCCCTCAGGGAGCTATTCTCAGCCCAGTTCTTTTTAACTTATACTGCCATGACATGCCAGTCCCGCAGACCACGGTGCTTGCTACCTATGCGGACGACACTTTAATACTAGCACAACACTCCGATATTCACATTGCCACACACACTCTCCAATCAGCTGTCTCCATCATCTCAACTTGGTTTTCTAACTGGAAGTTAAAATTAAATCCTTTGAAATCATCAGCCAAAATTTTTTCTCTCCGCCGAATACGCCAAACCAACAACATCCAAATTGACAATACTGATATTCCCTGGAATACTTCACAACAAACATTAAAATATCTCGGTTTACACATGGACACAAGACTTACATGGCACACCCACATCTCAACAAAACTAACACAAGCATATCAAAGACTCTCACAACTTTATCCACTCATTAACCGCAACACTCCACTCCGCCCAAATTGCATCAAAATCTTGTACACATCACTATTACGTCCACTACTAACATATGCTTGCCCAATATGGTACAGTGCAAGCAAAACAGTAAAACGAAAATTACAATCATTCCAAAACAAAACCCTCCGCATAGGTCTCAACGTACCGTGGTTCGTGAGAGGCAGTATAATTCATAAAGAACTGGACATAGCTCCCATGGACACCGTCCTGCGATCTCTGACTGAGACGTTCCTCCAGAACCTGCCCCTCAGCCCTGGAGCTGTCCACTTCAATATTGGACAGCCCACCGCACATCGCCGACTGCGACCCAGACTCCCACAGCACATTTTAACTTAGATTTTAGTTTTATTTATCACTATTAATGTTTTTTTTTTTGTTTTTGTTTTTTTTTTCTGTATTTTGTCATTTTTGTGAAAGGCACTTGAATGCCGGCCCAAATAAATTACTTTCTCTCTATTTAATATATTGTCTAATTTCACTAACTATATATACATGGGAGTACTTTCGGTATTTCTACCATCCTCAGCCAAAAGCATAAGAGATAAGACTGAAAGAAAGTAGAAATACCGAAAGTACTCCCATGTATGTATAGTTAGTGAAATTAGACAATATATTAAATAAACAAGTTTTATTTTATTTTTCAAGTACTTAAGTTTATTTTACCTCCCAGACAAAATAAACTAAGGGCCTCGAACCCACGTTCTTACACTCAGGCAAGCACGCATACCACTGAGCTACCGGCGCCCTCTTTACGTTTTATATATAGAATTTGGTGTTTTATTACCAGACACCAGATGCTGTTATACTCGTAGAGTGTTTCACGGTTTACTGTTTTTTAGATTATATTTAATTTTTTTCCGTAGTCAGGTTTTAATTCACCAGCTATTCACGAAGTATAAAGGAAGTATGTAGTCGATCAACAATTCGAAGTCGAAGTTTCAACGGAGTTTCGTATCTTCCGACCTTCAGATTCCAACTATGAAAAAAACAAACATTTCTGTATGTCTGTGAACATGATAACTCCTGATAGATTGAATGTACCATCACAAACTTTTATATGAGAACTCACAACTCACCAACGACGGAACATATTGATTTTCAGCCAAATCGACTTTATATGTTTGACCTGAACTCCAAAAGGAGAACACCTATCAATTTTCAGCCATATGTAAAGGCGGATTATGGGAGAGGCTCAATTCGAAAACCTAATAACTGCCAAAGTAATGCATTTATCGACACAAAATTTAATATGGGGGGATTTAGGAGTCCTGGTTGGGGAGGGGGGGGGGGGGGTAGCGAAAAATTAATTGATTAATTCGTTCTGGGGGAGTACATTGCTGGTGATCCACCTGTTGACTTGATTCAGCCGTTTAGACTCTCCGGGAGAAATATAATGGAAGACAAGAAGGCGCCGGTGGCTCAGTGGTATGTGTGCTTGCCTTCTGAGCTCAAGAACGTGAGTTCGATATCCGACCGAGGCCCTTAGCTTATTTTATCTGGGAGTTAAAATAAACATAGGTACGCCGTCCTTCGAATGGGACGTTAATATGGTCCCGAGCCAGTACGATGTCAGGTACTCGTTAAAGACTCTGTTAAATATAATAGAATATTCAAACATACAAACATTTTTGTTTTTAAATTTTCTCATGATATACCTTTGATAGTAGGCGATATGACCTTGTAGATGAAAACTGAACTGTTTTGACTAGGTGTTTAAATTTAAAAATCGTTCCCTAAATTTTTATTCACCAAGGGCTCTTTAACGAGTATCTGCCATCCTACTGGCTTGTGACTATAGCTTAACTTCCCATCCGAAGGATGGCATGCTCAAGGTTTTATTACCTCCCAGATAAAAAATCTACTCTTAAGCTCAGTAAGCAAACATGTATACCAATGAGCTAGCGACGCCTTATGGGAATTTAGAACTCCCACAGTAGAGTCGGGCTCATGTCCACCAGACTAACGAAAGAGCGCTCTGGTAGAAGGCGATATGACCTCTTAGTTAAAGCCCGGGCTTGAGTCATAATAACTAACTAATGGAAGACATAATTGTAAAGATCGATGTTCTTGTCGTTCTATTTATCAGAAGAAATTTCGTGGCATGTAATTGCTAAACTGAACTTCGCCAACTTTCAATCCTACTTTCTAACTGGTTTGTGAAGTCTCATCATTTAGGTCTTTCAATCCACTTTCCCGGCTATCTGCAGTATAAGGGATGTAGTGTAATCGGTCAAAAATACGATGTTAAGTTATCTTTGTAACATCGGCAATGCACTTCCATAGAACAAATTAATCAATTACGATTTTGTTCTCCCTCGAATGCCTGTCAATCGTTGAGGCTAAAAATTAATAGTTTACATACATTGATGCTTCTAAGCCATCATACTAAATTTTGTGTTCTTACATTGGCAGTTATTGGAGTCTTTGAATTGAGCCTTTTCTCTGATCCTCCTTTCACTTCGGTCGATTCTTCTGAAAATGCACGGTAACTGCCGATGTAATGAATGTATCGACACAAAGTTTAGTACGAGCATTCAGTCCCCATGTCAGTCAACTAATGATTTTAGTCCAAATGATCGATTAGTTTTGGAGGGAGAGCGAAAACATAATTGATTAATTAATGCTGGAGAAGTATATGTGATTCACCGACTTTTCTATTATACATTAAGTATATTCGCTTCATGTTCTTAACAAATTTTAATATTTCCTTAAATAATTGAATTGGTGCCTCTAAAAACGTTCCTTGAGCCATATTGCAAATTTTACCGGAGCCCGTGTTGGAGGTTCTTTTCCAGCTTTTAGCGAGCCGTCTCTTCTTTTATACTCCATCCCTGCATCCTTTAGACGTTTATTTTTTACTTGAAACCATTCATCATAATTAATCTTTCTCCTTTTCCCCTTATTCACCTTTTCTATGCTAAAAAAGCACATTCGAAAATTATGGCTCAAGGAACGTTTTTAGAGGCACCCCTTCAATTAATGATAATTACTTAAGCCTAATCTATAGAAATCTTAATATTCTTTAAATAATTATTGATAATTACTTAAGCCTAATCTACAGAAATCTTAATATTCTTTAAATAATTATTGATAATTACTTAAGCCTAATCTACAGAAATCTTAATATTCTTTAAATAATTATTGATAATTACTTAAGCCTAATCTACAGAAATCTTAATATTCTTTAAATAATTATTGATAATTAATTACTTAAACCTAAAAAAAAAAAAGAAATTCAACAATAGTTAAGCTAGTGACCATCCGTTACAGCATTTTGATACAGTTATATTTTTAAGTATACTTCACAATTATAATTAATGTAGGCACAATTAGAAAAAAAAAGTCAGTGAATCACCGGCAATGTACTTCCCCAGTACGAACTAATCAATTATGTTTTCGCTCTCCCCTCCGAAACCAATCAATCATTTGGACTAAAACTTAATATCTGACTTACATAGTAGCTTTTGAATACTCAAACTAAATTTTGTGTCGATTTATTTATTACTTCGGCAGTTATTAGAGTTTGTGTGTTACACCTACCTCCTAATCCCCTCCCTTTCTATTGACCGATTTGGCTGAAAATCAATAGGTGTCATCCTTAAAGGGAATCTGAATATACATATAAAATTTCATGTCGATACATTCATTCTATCGGGAATTATCTTCACACATTTTTTAAAATTTTTGAATTAGGACAGAAAACATTAAATTTCGCTGAAAACTCAACATTGAATTTCAGACCGATTACAATATACAGACATACCTATATTTTTTAATAATTATAATTTTTTGATAACTATACAACAGATCCAACAGAAAATTTAGAAACGTTAATAGGTATTTATGACTGTTATTTAAAAGTATAATATGACAATGTCGTTAAAATGTTACATCATTTCGTACAAGGCTGTCAGTACATATTCAAACCTTCAGGCTTAATAATTACCAACAAATTATTATAAATATTAATAATAAATGAAAAATATATTAAGATTAATTACCCGTGAGGCTTAACAGGAAACAAGATGTTATCAATATGCTGATAAGGAAGAGTTTCCGGTTGTAAAAGATACAATCTTGATTATAAGCAGCTTTTGAGAAATTTAGAGAAAAAAATTTAATAAAATAAATATTTTATTATAACTGTTAAGAGTATACGAAATTGAAAACGAAACTTGTAACAATTACAGGAGCGATCCGAAGACGAAGCGTTGAGAAAACCAACTGACTACAGGTAGAGGCTCAATACCCTCGCGCATGCGCGGGACTCACTCTCACTTGGCCTCAAAATAGAGGACACTTAAAAAAAAAAAAAGTGTCTAATTATTCACGTTTTTTGTTAAATGTACGTCAATTTTGAGTTTTTTAAAGGGATATGTTATTTTTTAAATAATAATAATGTAAATATGTATCGAAATAAAAATGAGACCGTGACACATATAAGGGGGCAATCCAGACATTTTAATATTTAAATTAAAAAAATCTAAGAGCCTTGGAGGCAGTAATTGAATTGCTCTTTCTCAAAAATAAAAAAAAAAATAAAGAATAAGTCGTCGATGTATCTAACGTTTGAGCTTAAAATCAATAGTTGACTTCTGAATCATCATAATAAATTTTGTATCGATACATTTATTACTTCGGCAGACATTGCGGTTTTTGTTGAAAATTAATAGGTGTTGTCGTCAACAGTTATTAGAGTTTTTGGGTTGAACCAACCGAGATTCATAATAAACATTGAAAATTTGGTATCGATACATTCATTCTATCGTGAGTTCAGTACCGGATTAAGACTATTCGATGCCTTAAGCATTCAGAGCTTATGGTGCCCCCGCTTCACTATTGATATGATTAACGTCTTATGTTGACAAGTTCAATACTAAAGCTCGATTGAACAAAACGAAGACAAAATTAATTAAACGAGAATATAGGAAAAATGAATTTTTTCAAAATTAATTTATTAAAACACTAAATTTCTCATTCGTTCAAATATGCCAATCGTTCATCATATTCGTACACTTCTTCTTCCACAGTATCATCAGATTTACTCAATATCGAATTGTTGACCCATTAAATGACTTCCTCTATCTAACTTTATAGGAAATTTAAATTTGAGATATTTAACTAATATTTTCTTTTGTACCTCGGAATTTCTTATAGTGTGTTGTTTATCATATTTTTCAGATCTTTACAGAGGTATATATAACTTAGTCGAATCTCATTCCAGGAAGATTTTAGGAGAAAAATTTCAAAATGACATAATAAAGTAATACTAATATATCTGTCTGAATGTATTTCTCTGGTAAAGAAAATAAATTTGTAAGTCTAAATTCGTAACTTTTCAGGGTAGCATTTTTTTACTTTTGCATTAATTGTGTAAATCCAGTTTTTCGAATAAATAAATTATGTTTGCATCATTATTAATCCCATAACATCTAAATCTATAGGAGTGAATGAAAATGAATATTGTTAATCCTTTCTTGGATTTTCCTTTAGTTACCTAATCATTTCCAATCAATTACCTAAATATTGACCACACTTATTATTTATCATACTTTTAGAAATGAATGATGCCCAGTGCCGGCCCGAGGCAAGTTTTAAGATGGAGCGAGATCCAATTAGGGCTTCCTCTTTGCTTGCCCGTAATACTTACGTGGCGTTCAAAAGTATTTGCACAAGCAATATTTTACTCATAATCATAGTAAGGGACAACTAAAAAAATCATATAACTAGGTACACAAAAACGTTATTTATTTAAGCATATATTTACGTAAAACCCGTTAATGCGAAATAAGAATACATATTTTTACAACAAATTTTCTTGAAAAAGCTCCGTTCAAAAGTATTTGCACATAATATAAAACTTGAAATAAAAATTATTATAAAATCAATAAAACAACCTATAATATTTTAAATACTTGGTATAAAGTCCATTGGCGTCTATCACAGCCTGAAGCCTCCTTGGCATGGAATTAACTAAATTTTTTATGAAGTTAATGTCAACTTTATTCCACTCGTCTAATAAAATGTCTTTTAAATTATTTTTTTCCTTAATTTTATATTTTCGAATGTTAAGGTCTAAATAGTTCCAAACATGTTCTATAATATTTAAATCTGGAGATTGTGGAGGGGTTTGTAGCATCCTGGGCGCATTATAAAGAAGCCATTCTCTGGTTTTATTGGCCTTGTGTTTTGGATCATTGTCCTGTTGGAATATAAAAATATTTTCCATATTCAATTTGATGGCACTAGCTCGGAGATTATGGCGCAAAATGTTGACATAGGTATCAGCAGTCATGACAGATTCAATTGGGACAAGATTGCCTACCCCATTATAAGCCACACACCCCCAGACCATCACATGACCTCCACCATGTTGTGACATTAAGGCGTTTAAGCTCTTTATTTGGTTTTCGCCAGATATATTTTTTCCCGTCACTTCCAAAAACGTTAAATTTGCTCTCATCACTAAAGAGGACGCTTTGCCAAAATTCCATTGGCTTGCTGAGATGGGTTTTTGCATATTCCAACCTTTTTTTCCTGTTGACCTCAGATATGAAGGGTTTTTTCCTTGGAACTCTTCCATGAAAATCAGCTTTATAGAGCGCTCTTTTTACTGTTGATTCACTCACACGTTTTTCACAAGTCAATTCGACCTTATCGACTAATTGCCAACCACTTGTGGATGGGTGTGCCTTTACTTCCCCTACGATATCCCTGCACTCCCGTTGTGTCAGAGCCCTTGGTCGTCCTGTTCGTTGCTTATTTAACGTATTTCCTGTCTCCTCGAACCTTTTTATGACATAACGGACTGTAGAAAAATTTAAATTTTAAATATTCCCAATTTCACGGTAGGTTTTGCCTTGGTTTCTCAATAAAATAATATTTCCCCTTACTGCCTGGGATAACTCACGTTTCTTCGGTCCCATGTTGACTGAGACTGGATTAAAATAGTAGAATATTCTGAAGAATGTTAATCCCTAATTGAGTGAGAAAGGAAATGTAAACAAAAAGAGTAAACACACTCAGGTATAGAATTACTGTACTAATTAAAATAACCAGTATAATTTGTGCAAATACTTTTGAACGGAGCTTTTTCAAGAAAAATTGTTGTAAAAATATGTATTCTTATTTCGCATTAACGGTTTTTACGTAAATATATGCTTAAATAAATAACGTTTTTGTGTACCTAGTTATATGATTTTTTTAGTTGTCCCTTACTATGATTATGAGTAAAATATTGCTTGTGCAAATACTTTTGAACGCCACAGTATATACCAGTTGTCCGTGCAAGCATGGAACCTGGAAGATCTCGACATCTTAATAAAAAATAGAGAAAACTATGTAAAAAAAAAATATATATTGCCTATTTTACAAAATATATATATAATATGGGAGTACTTTCGGTGTTGCTACCATCTTCAGAGGCGATATACTTAAAAAAGAGGACTGTTGGGTAGGTTACAGAACAAATAATACATTATACAAACATCTCAACAGCACCAAAGTAAAAAGAAAAACAGAAGAAAAAAGTGGGGTTTACTATCTAAAATGTAGTTTTTGTAATTTTGTTTATGTAAGTAAAACTGGGAGACAATTTTGAAAATAGGGTAAAAGAACAGGTATCAGAAATAGGCTTAAACATTGACACAACACACGCGTCAGTAAAATTGAATCGTAAAAAAATTTAATTCTTACAAATGTTTAGTCAGGATATTCGGATTCTTCACAAAAAAACTAGGATTTCCGGTATTTTTAGTTTTCTTGTACGAGCAATAGTTTTCGAGATATTGGTCTTTGAAAGTTGCGTTTTATGTAAAATCAATTGAGAGTGGATTCATAGAGATCTCAGCCCACAAACGGGGCGAAGAGTGGGGGCGACCCTCCCCCCTGCTCAAAATCCTGGCTACGCGCCTGTCAATTTCACATGTATCTTTTCATATTGAACCAATTATGTACTTTTATACTTCCCCAGTTATACTCAATACTTTAACTTTCTAAGGGAACTTCACATTTTTAGCCGAGATATCTTGAAACACTTAAGTCTGTCTAATTTGTCGATTGAAAACAGCCATGCTCGTTGGCACTGTACTCTTCACAGTACCTATAGGAACAGTTGATGTAGAATGACAAACAAAATATGTAGCGATTAAAGTACATTTATTTATCATAAAAATTATTTTTATAAAGAGTTCATTCTTTTGTATTATTTTACTAACTAATAAAAAAACAAAATATTTTTTTCCTTTATTTTTCTTCATTACTGAGGCGCCACCTAGGACATGGCGCCTGGAGCGGTCACTCCGTTCGCCCTATGCAAGGGCCGGCCCCTATGATGCCTCTCTAGATTTAACCGAAAACGCTCTCTTCACTTAGAATAATCTGCCGTAGTGAATAAATGTTTAAATGCAGTTATCTCATGTATGATTCCTCAAAGAATTAGATTAAGTTGATTTAACCGAAAACATACACAATTTTGGAAGATACCAAGAGACTCACATCTTTATAATTCCGAAAGTATTAGAGTTCTGAGCTCCCCACTTCTTCACAGTGCGCAGATGGCTTGGCAGATGATCACAGTACACTTAACTCATTTTGGCTATTTTAGGACTCAACAACTAATTCCCTGTGACCATAGATTTAATACAAAAGGAATGATATTGTAAATAAAGTAAGGGATAAATTTATTAATGAATATAAATTAAAATCAATAAATAGTACCAAGCATACTTTATATAAACAGTTAGTTACAGATAATAAAGTTATTTTCTCGGAGATGGATGCGAATTTGTTAAGCTGGTTGCTGAAGGTAAGAGGTGAATTTCTTTATTTAAATAAGTATTCTTACACTAAGGAAATCAAACTTTGCTCCATGTGTAATAACAAGCAAGATGAAGATGTGTTTCACTTTATTACATCTTAGAAGAATTTCGTCTTATCTATTTTAGTAAAGCAGAGTTAAACTATGCTCAGTTTATTGAATATGTAAATGGACGAAATTACAAAAGTTTAATTAACTATCGCAAAGCCGCCTGGAATTATAGATTTGAGCTGGTTTCAGAGTTTAATTATTAGTGATATATAAACAGGAAGATGTTTTTTATTTTAATTTTTTGTTAGTTTTTTTTAAAGGATCATTTAAGTTAATTTTGTAAATTACTGCATTTGTATTTGTATTTGAATTTTTTTTGTTTTGTCACTTTTATATATGTGTGAGTAGAAATAGAAGAGATAACCCCTCCGACGGTCAATTTGACCATGAGTATTGTCGGTCAATATTATTAATGTACATTTGTAAAAAAGAAAAAGAAATAAAGACTATTATTATTAATATTCTGGGGGTATTGAGGGTCAGTCAATGAAGAAAACACTATTCAAATGCCAACGTTTCGATATATTTCATATCATCATCAGGGCCTAACAAACATGGGGGAATCAAGATTAGAAAAATATAATGGGTGATCGATTAAAATTATATATAGGTACATAAATATACATTCACTCATACAACTCCACATAAATACATATATACATCCTAATACATTCACATACATATACACATTGATGAACAACAAGGAAACTTATTATGAATATAGATGGTTGAGGAGAAGGCATGAAGACTGTGAGGTCTTACGTTCAACTAAGGGTACAGAAGGGTCGAGGGTAACAGATAATAAATCACCAAAATTCTCGACAGAGAAATCAATTACTATAAAAGGCTGACACTGGAAATGGTGTATATTGCCAAAACCTCAAATACTGTCAATTTTCGCACTGATACCAATAACCTGAGCAACATTTATGCCAATTTGCTTCAAAACTGCTGAATCCATAGTTCTGTCTCCAATTATATTTAATATTTAAAATTTAGATTAATTTCATTGTGTGTCTATTTATTCTTTATTATGTATTATTTCATGTTTGGTTAGTGTCACTTCTGTCGAAAATTCTTCATTTAATTAATAAGTTAAATTATGTTACTATTTATATAATTATAGAGTTTTTATTTTATTTTATTTTTTCTCAACATAGTAAAATATCTGTTAGCCAGTAAGTAGTTCTCTTCAAATTTAAGTGCCGTTAACTGGGGTTTTCCCCGGATTTATTATCTGTTACCCTCGACCCTTCTGTACCCTTAGCTGAACGTAAGACCTCACAATCTTCATGCCTTCTCCTCAACCATCTATATTCATAGTAAGTTTCCTTGTTGTTCATCAATGTGTATATGTATGTGAATATATTAGGATGTATATATGTATTTATGTGGAGTTGTATGAGTGAATGTATATTTATGTAGCTATATATAATTTTAATCGAAGTTATGTCAAGGAAATGACAGTTAGACTTTTTAAAAAAAGAAAAGTAAAAAGTTTATTGTAAAAATGATTACAAAAATAATGGAACTACTCTAAGATGCTACAAGAACAACAATGACCGCTCTCGGATGGAGAGGCGGGGGTATATATATACTATTCTGCTGACTCCCCAGGTGATAAGGGAAATTCTTTGTCATAACTCCTCCTTTCCTAAGTTTGAAGTCTCCGACGAAAATTGGCAGGAGAGTGAAGGGTAGACTACGGTGGTTGTAGATGTAGGAGTGACTACAGCTGGTTGAGTGGCTGACTTGTTGGTCCTGTCTTTTTTGATCTTATAATAAATAGAAATACATGTACATAAAATTATTACTACTGCTATGAAGTAATAGATAAATATATAATCAGAAAGAGTGGGTATATTTTCTAAGGTTTCCAAGGGTTGCATCTGTAGATTTAATTTATGCAGATGCAAGAAGGGAATGTTCACATTTTTATGTTGAATGGCTTTGTTTAAGTTTAACATTACCTGGGAGTTTTTATATACACGAATAGTTCTATAATCATACAAAGTATCATTAACAGAAAGATTAATTAAACTAGTATCGGGTAGAAACACAGTTTCATTTTTCCCGTTGGTGTTAATTGATATTTTCTTAATTCTAAATGTTAAAAATATATCTAAATTATCGATGTATTTAATAAATGGTTCACTATTAGTGTCTAAAGAGATACAATCAATTATATTATCATTAAATATTAACTGGAAGGCACATTTGTTATATACTTGAGATATATTTGTACAATAATGATTATTTTTAATATATTTACAATTTCCAGTAAATAACCCATCATTGTTTTTTAGTATAAAAGAAGGATAGGTATGAATAGTAATAGGTTTTTGGTTTTTAAAGGTAGGGTACGAAAGGAGAAAGAACAATTCAAATTGCTTGGAAAGAATAGGGATTTCTATAAAATAATAAATGGAACTTGCCAGAAATGAGCAATGTACCTTGCTGAGGTACCATAAAGTGTCTAAATTGTCTGCAATAAAAGTGACATTGTAGTCTTTGCATAAGGACTCTAGTTCTTTATAATTTAAAATACTGGAATGGATAACATTTAATTTACAAAATTCAATGGAGGTTTCAATGTCATTGACTTTGTTACCTAAGTATATTAGGTTGGAGAAGAGAAGGGTGTAGTACTTAGTAAGTTCGATGGAATTTACGACTGGGCTAGATAGTAAAGTTTGGATCTTTCTATTATTATTTTCTATAATTTCCATGTCGTTATTAAATTCGTCAATCAATTTTTTATTTACTGCTAGCTATGATTTTATATTATTTTCCAAGTGGTTAGTATTTCTTTCAATTGTTGCTATTACATTGTCGTATTTTTCCTTGTCGTTAGCGTCCATGTTGCCTGTTAACCATGAAATGGCAGTTCCTAGTCCGTTTATCAGTCCTCGTTTTTGTTTGTGTTTATTTATAAGTAGGTGGTCTAATTTTTCTCGTATATAGTCATGATGTTTTTTGAGTAATTGTGTTTGATGGGGGTCTCTATCTTTGGGATTTATAAAAGCTAAGGTAGCTAAGACTTGATTAAGTTGATGGCTAAGATTTTCCAAGTTTATGCAATGTACAAAAGTGTAAGTATTATTAATGTTAAAGGCCTTGTCTAATTTGATTGGTGCTATTCCGGGTCCTCGCGTTAGGTCAGTTATTTGAAGTGCTGGCGACAGGTTGATCTGCTGGGTCAGTAGGGTGATTATAGTCATTAGCATTATCATAGTTGTATTACTGTTACTACCCACGGTGAGATGTGAGTTGGTGTCTTCTGAATCCTGACTGTTAGCCGTCGTGAGGTCTTCGGAACGCGAAGTCTCCTTGGTAGCCACTGTGAAGTCTTTGTGTGGGACAACTGGTCACACACTAGTCTTCTAACTAAAAATTCCGGGGGCCCGCAAGTGAAGTGTTGACACACACCTAAGTCCTGATGGGTCAAATGGACACACTCGTAGCACAAGTTCTTCTGGGTCAAATGGACACACACTTAATGCACAAAGAACTTAGTCTCGCGGGTCCCTTTTCGGGCGCCAGTTATGTCAAGGAAATGACAGTTAGACTTTTTAAAAAAAGAAAAGTAAAAAGTTTATTGTAAAAATGATTACAAAAATAATGGAACTACTCTAAGATGCTACAAGAACAACAATGACCGCTCTCGGATGGAGAGGCGGGGGTATATATACTATTCTGCTGACTCCCCAGGTGATAAGGGAAATTCTTTGTCATAACTTCGATCACCCATTATATTTTTCTGATCTTGATACCCCCATGTTTGTTAGGCCCTGATGATGATATGAAATATATCGAAACGTTGGCATTTGAATAGTGTTTTCTTCATTGACTGACCCTCAATACCCGCAGAATTTTGAATTCTACAGTCGCTAGCAAACATCTATTATTATTATTATTATTATTACTTATAGTGTACCGTTTTCGACTTAGGCCATCGTAAAATTTCCAAAGTAACATTTAAGTTTGCTAGGTTGGCATACTTATACAATACCTACTGAGATTTTGTTTAAAATTATTATTATTTTTTGAAATTCCTATTTAAACCTGTTTGGTAAGTAGTTTCCTCCTGTGTGGGATTCCCCAAATGGTTCAAGAACCTGAGGCTGTGACATTCTCTCATCCAAGGGAAACCCCACGAAGGAGGAAAGAACCGTCGTAAATCTTAATAATAGAACGTAAAAAAAGGTCATTAGTGAATCTCCGGCGATGTACTTCCCCAGAACGAATTAATCAATTGAATGTTCGCTACTCCTCCAAAACCAGTCGACTCTGCGCTAATATTCAATAGTTGAATTACATAGAGATTCATAAATCCTCATACTAAATTTTGTACTCATACTAAATTTTGTACTCATACTAAATTTTGTACTCATACTAAATTTTGTACTCATACTAAATTTTGTACTCATACTAAATTTTGTACTCATACTAAATTAAAACATTTTAAATTATGCTGTTTTCAAAACTATTTTACCAGGTATGTTTATTTTTAAAACTTTTAATTATTGATACAAAGCAATTTAATTTTTGTTACTTGCGACTTCTTTTGTTACATTCATATAATTTATTTATATTTATTTAATACGAGATAATTGAAAAATCGCTTTCCCCTCCGGAGTATTCTGGAGCTCGACAGCACACAGTGGAGTGGGGCCTTTGTCCTTGTTCAGTAGCCTCGTTACACTGAGGACTGGGTATGTCGGGGTTAGTTCGTCTTGGATTTCGGTTTCAGTCAGGGAGTATGGAACCCCTCGGATAACAACGGAAAGTTTCCTATCCTCGGGGTTCAGGAAAGTATAGTATTTTACGTCATTTGTTTGGTAAAATTTGGTCAGTTTCCTAAAGTCTTCAGATGTCATAAGGGATATTTTAATTTTTTTGTGGCATTGTTTTGTTTCGAAGGGAGATGTTGTGATACTTTTAATGTCTGTCAGTACTTTTTGAAAATCGTCGGCTTCACAAAGGAAAATTGGGGGGATTTTAAGTTGTTTTTCGGTCTGTGGGGTGGTATCGTTAGTGTGTTGGTCGGTGATGAGTGCTGCGAGTGGCGCGAATGTGTTGTGCGTGGGTATAGTGTAATGAATTGCGTACCTGTTCCGCTTGGGCTGGGTGTGGCTGGCCCCCGGTGAGGGCTCTCCGTCTAGCTGCATGGCTGACTCCGGGAGTGCTGGGAACTCCATGTCTTCTTCTGGGGGACAGGGTCTCTTCGGATGGCTCACTAGTCGGGGTGAGTTCGACTGATCTGGGTTACCTGTATTGTTCAGTCGTGCTTTGAGGTTATCCGTGAGTCCATTTTTCGTGTTGACCGGTTTTTCGGTCGAGTTGATGTTGGGTTTCATTCTCACCCGTAACTTGGGTGAAAAGTAAGTAATTTTGCTCACTTTTATGGGTATAAATAACTTTTCAAATAATAAAAAGGTAAATTTTCTTGAGACAATTTGTTTACGTGTTTAAACAAACAAAAGTTCACAAAAACGTTAAATGAAACATTGAATTACCAAATTTCCTGGCATCCTTAAACGTTCTGCTCAACATAGGGTCGTGACATCACCCAACACTCCTGCCAACTTCCTACTACCATCTCCAAAGCCCACTCTTATATTCCACATTTCTTCCTTGATAATTTTAGTTGGAACCAAACGGTAACTTATTTTATCATACATACGGAGTCTATCAAGCTCAGGATCGCCATTTCGAAATCTAGCCAAGTCAATTAGGTCAGATGTTTTAATCGGGAAGATAAAAATAAATTTGAGCACGTCGTCCTTCGGATTAGACTTTAGGCTATAATCGAGGGCCTTTTTGTATGTCAGATGCTCGATAATGAGTCCTATGTTATGTAACTAAACCTAGCTAGCTAAAATTTCACTTAGGTTCAAAAAACCTTGAGCACGTCGTCCTTCGGATAGGACTTTCCCGATATATCTAAATCTGTCTATCAGTTTTAACAAATATTAAATCTATAAACCGTTAAAAAGCAGGAAGTTTGAAGAATAGTATTTAGCCCGACTTTTTTCGAAAAACATTTTTATTTCAATTTTTGTGTAGGATTCAGATATCCCGGTTGTTCATCAGTTTTAACAAATATTAAATCTAAAAACCGTTTAAAAGCGAGAAATTTGAAGAATGGAGTTTACCGAGCTCAGGATCGCCATTTAGAAATCTAGCCAAGTCAATTAGGTCAGATGTTTTAATCGGGAAGATAAAAATAACTTTGAGCACGTCGTCCTTCGGATGGGACTTTCCCGATACATCTGAATCTTTCTTTGGTTGACCATCTTCGTTTCTGGATGCTGCCTATCTAGCAACATAGCTGTATTAATTTGTTTTTCAGAAAATATGTCAAAATGGTACCTCAAAGCCCACTTATATTCCACACTAGCAGTAATACTTCTCCCAATATCTCCTATAAGTCTATTCAATCCTTCGACACCACATTCATGATGTTATCATTTTCGATTATTCATACGGAATAAGGCTTATAGTCCTTCAACTATAGTAACGCTAGCTTTGGAGCTAAAACTAATTTATTCAAAAATATTTCCCACAGCTAGTATGCGCCTTTCAACGGCGGAAACCCCAGCTAGTGAATAATTGGCATCGCTGGGCACCACAGCTAGTAAGAAGTTAGGAACGCTGGGCATTACAGCTAGTATGTGCCTTGCAACAGCGGACCCCACAGCGAATACATAGTTACTACTACATGTGAAATTCATGACAATCCGATTACCCTTTAATCAGTCAGGTTTTTGTTATGCTTTGCCCCCCCCCCCCCCTGTTAAATTTTTGAAGATGTCACATAGTGTATTTTTCTATTTGGCCATCAAGAATACTACATAAGAAATTCCATGACAATCCGATCATCCATAAATGATCTATCACTATCTTCAAATTTACGCCTACCCCACAACCCCCCTCCCGTTCAAAACTTTGGGACGCCACACACCTTTTTTTCCTTTTTGGCTTTTAAAAATACTACATGTGAAATTTCATGATAATTCGACCATTAGTTAATGAGTTAGCACTATTTATATACTTAGGCCCCCCTTACAACCCCCCCTCCCGATCAGAATTTTGGGACGCCACATAGCCTATTATTCAATCGGGCTCAAAAGAATGCTACATGGGAAGTTTCATAAAAATCTGTCCAGCCGTTTCGGCGTGATGCTGGAACAAACAAACAAACACACCCCGTTTCAGCTTTATTAATATAGACTAGCAGTAATACCCGGCGTTGCCCGGGGAACTTTGACTTTTCTCCTAATATCTCTCGTTCGAATCCATTTCAATTCTTCAATAGTACATTCATGATGTTATAATTTTCAATTATTCATACGGAATAACGCTTAAAGTCCTTCAACGGCAGACATCCCAGCTAGTAAGTTTTTAGGACCCCTGGGCACCATGGCTAGTACGCGCCATTCAACGGCGGAAACCACAGGTAGTGAATACTTAGCATCAGTGGACGTCCTAGCCAGTGCGTACTTGAGAACGCTTGTGACCACCTGGTTGATTAAAACATAGACTTCAACCATTTTATGCTTAGCCCCCCCTTACAACCCCCCCTCCCGTTCGAAATTTTGGGGCGCCACATAGCCTATTATTCAATCGGTCTTGAAAGGATGCTACATGTGAAGTTTTATGAATATCCGTCCAGCCGTTTGGGCGTGATGCTGGTATAAACATACAAACAAACCCCGTTCCAGTATAGGTGTGTAGAAGCCGGTGGAAGAGAATGGGTAGATAAGCGAAACTGAATTTAAAAATCCCAATAACTGCCGATGTAATGAATGTATCGACATCAAATTTCGTATTTAAAACTAAAATCCACTTAGGACATAACCAGTCAAATTTCAGCGATATCAGCCGAGGGGAGGGGGGAGTTCCGGGATGGGGGCTCCATTCAAAAATCCACAACCTCCCTCCCGTTCGCAATTTTGTGACGTCGCACACTTTTTTTTTCTATTTGGCCTTCAAGAATACTACATATGAAATTTCATGACAATCCAACCATTAATCAATGAGTTAGCACTATTTTTATGCTTAGCCCCCCCTTACAACCCCCCCTCCCGTTCGAAATTTTGGGGCGCCACATAGCCTATTATTCAATCGGTCTTGAAAGGATGCTACATGTGAAGTTTTATGAATATCCGTCCAGCCGTTTGGGCGTGATGCTGGTATTAACATACAAACAAACCCCGTTCCAGTATAGAAGTATAGAAGCCGGTGGAAGAGATTGGGTAGATAAGCGAATCTGAATTTAAAAATCCCAATAACTGCCGATATAATGAATGTATCAACTTCAAATTTCGTATTTAAAATTATCATACGCGGAGGACTTAACCAGTCAAATTTCAGCGATATCGGCCGAGGGGCGGGGGGAGTTCCGGGGTGGGGGCTCAATTCAAAAATCCCAATAACTGCCGATGTAATGAATGTATCGACATCAAATTTCGTATTTAAAACTAAAATCCACTTAGGACATAACCAGTCAAATTTCAGCGATATCAGCCGAGGGGAGGGGGGAATTCCGGGATGGGGGCTCCATTCAAAAATCCACAACCTCCCTCCCGTTCGCAATTTTGTGACGTCGCACACTTTTTTTTTCTATTTGGCCTTCAAGAATACTACATATGAAATTTCATGACAATCCAACTATTAATCAATGAGTTAGCACTATTTTTATGCTTAGCCCCCCCCTACAACCCCCCCTCCCGTCGAAATTTTGGGGCGCCACATAGCCTATTATTCAATCGGTCTTGAAAGGATGCTACATGTGAAGTTTCATGAATATCCGTCCAGCCGTTTGGGCGTGATGCTGGAACAAAAACACAAACAAACCCCGTTTCATTATAGAAGTATAGAAGCCGGTGGAAGAGAATGGGTAGATAAGCGAAACTGAATTTAAAAATCCCAATAACTGCCGATGTAATGAATGTATCAACTTCAAATTTCGTATTTAAAACTAAAATCCACTTAGGACATAACCAGTCAAATTTCAGCGATATCAGCCGAGGGGAGGGGGGAGTTCCGGGATGGGGGCTCCATTCAAAAATCCCAATAACTGCCGATGTAATGAATGTATCGACATCAAATTTCGTATTTAAAACTAAAATCCACTTAGTACATAACCAGTCAAATTTCAGCGATCTCGGCTGAGGGGAGGGGGGAGTTCCGGGATGGGGGCTCAAATCATAAATCCCAATAACTGCCGATGTAATGAATGTATTGACATCAAATTTCGTATTTAAAACTAAAATCCACTTAGGACATAACCAGTCAAATTTCAGCGATATCAGCCGAGGGGAGGGGGGAGTTCCGGGATGGGGGCTCAAATCATAAATCCCAATAACTGCCGATGTAATGAATGTATTGACATCAAATTTCGTATTTAAAACTAAAATCCACTTAGGACATAACCAGTCAAATTTCAGCGATCTCGGCTGAGGGGAGGGGGGAGTTCTGGGGTGGGGGCTCAAATCATAAATCCCAATAACTGCCGATGTAATGAATGTATTGACATCAAATTTCGTATTTAAAACTAAAATCCACTTAGGACCTAACCAGTAAAATTTCAGCGATCTCGGCTGAGGGGAGGGGGGAGTTCCGTGGAGTGGGGTCAGTTCAAAAATCCACAACCCCCCTTCAGTTCACATTTGTGTGACGTCACATACTTTTTTTTCTATTTGGCCTTCAGGAATACTACCAGTGAAATCTCGTGACAATACGACCAACCGTTAATGAGCTAGCTTTATATTTATACGTAGGCCAACCTCACTACCCTCCTCCCGTTCAAAACTTTGGGACGCCACATACCTTTTATTTTTATTTGGCTTTGAAAAATACTACATGTGAAATTTCATGATAATCCGACCAACCGTTAATGAGTTGGCACTATTTATATACTTAGGTCCCCCTATAACCCCCCTCCCGTTCCATAGTTACACCACACGCTTTATTTTTCTATTTGGCCTTCAGGAATACTACATGTGAAATTTCGTGACAATATGACCAACCGTTAATGAGCTAGGACTATATTTATACTTAGGCCCCCCCTACAACCCCTCCTCCCGTTCAAATTTTGGGACGCCACATAGCCTATTATTCAATCGGGCTCAAAAGGATGCTACATCGGAAGTTTCATAAAAATCCGTCCAGCCGTTTGGGCGTGATGCTGGAACAAAAATACAAACAAACAAACCCCGTTTCAGCTTTATTAATATAGATTTTATTACCACAATATTACGTCTCATTATCGAGTACCTCACATTCGAAAAAGCCCTGGGTCATCGCTTAAAGTCCCATCCGAAGGACGACGTGCTCAAGGCTATTTTCAAACTGTGAAATTTCACCAACCCAGGTTTATTTACATAACATACGTCTCATTATCAAGTACCTCACGTTCGAAAAAGCCCTGGATCATCGCTTAAAGTCCCATTCGAAGGACGACGTGCTCAAGGTTATTTTTAACTTCCCGATTAAAACATCTGACTTAAGTGCCTCAGCTAGATTTCTAAGTGGCGGTCCTGAGCTCGGTAGAATTTCTCGCTTTTTCACGGTTTATAGATTTAATATTTGTTAAGTCAATAGATGGTAGTAGGAAGTTGGCAGGAGTGTTGGGTGATGTCACGTACCCTATGTTGAGCAGAACGTTTAAGGATGCTAGGAAAGGTTCTAGCCGGATAAGAGTGCGAAAACTGCCCCCAACGATTTTCGAATGAGCGATTGGCCAACAGTTTGCACATGTAAAAAAAAATTATCCTGAAAATATCAGCTCCCTACTTCCATTATTCGATGAGAAAAAAAATAAAAAGGCACTTTTAATTTGCCCCCTTGCTATTTAACGGTTTATAGGCTTAATAATTGTTAAAACTGATACGACAGATTCAGATATATCCGGAAAGTCCCATCCGAAGGACGACGTGCTCAAGGCTATTTTCAACCTGTGAAATTTCACCTACCCAGGTTTATTTACATAACATACGTCTCATTATCAAGTACCTCACGTTCGAAAAAGCCCTGGATCATCGCTTAAAGTCCCATTCGAAGGACGAGGTGCTCAATATTATTTTTAACTTCCCGAATAAAATATCTGAATTAAGTGCCTCAGCTAGATTTCTAAGTGGCGATCCTGAGCTTGGTAGACTCCATTCTTCAAATTTCTCGCTTTTTAACGGTTTATAGATTTAATATTTGTTAAAACTGATAGAGAACGACCGGGATATCTGAATCCTACACTAAAATTGAAATAAAAAAGTTTTTCAAAAAATTCGCGCTATTTAACGGTTTATAGGCTTAATAATTGTTAAAACTGATACGACAGATTCAGATATATCCGGAAAGTCCCATCCGAAAGACGACGTGCTCAAGGCTATTTTCAACCTGTGAAATTTCACCTACCCAGGTTTATTTACATAACATACGTCTCATTATCAAGTACCTCACGTTCGAAAAAGCCTTGGATCATCGCTTAAAGTCCCATTCGAAGGACGACGTGCTCAAAGTTTTTTTTAACTTCCCGATTAAAATATCTGAATTAAGTGCCTCAGCTAGATTTCTAAGTGGCGATCCTGAGCTTGGTAGACTCCATTCTTCAAATTTCTCGCTTTTTAACGGTTTATAGATTTAATATTTGTTAAAACTGATAGAGAACGACCGGGATATCTGAATCCTACACTAAAATTGAAATAAAAATGTTTTTCAAAAAATTCGCGCTATTTAACGGTTTATAGGCTTAATAATTGTTGAAACTGATACGACAGATTCAGATATATCCGGAAAGTCCCATCCGAAGGACGACGTGCTCAAGGCTATTTTCAACCTGTGAAATTTCACCTACCCAGGTTTATTTACATAACATACGTCTCATTATCGAGTACCTCACATTCGAAAAAGACCTGGATCATCGCTTAAAGTCCCATCCGAAGGACGACGTGCTCAAGGTTATTTTCAACCTAAGTGAAATTTCACCTACCCAGGTTTATTTACATAACATACGTCTCATTATCGAGTACCTCACGTTCGAAAAAGCCCTGGATCACCGCTTAAAGTCCCATCCGAAGGACGACGTGCTCAAGGTTATTTTAAACTTCCCGATTAAAACATCTGACTTAAGTGCCTCAGCTAGATTTCTAAGTGGCGGTCCTGAGCTCGGTAGAATTTCTCGCTTTTTCACGGTTTACAGATTTAATATTTGTTAAGTCGATAGATGGTAGTAGGAAGTTGGCAGGAGTGTTGGGTGATGTCACGTACCCTATGTTGAGCAGAACGTTTAAGGATGCTAGGAAAGGTTCTAGCCGGATAAGAGTGCGAAAACTGCCCCCAACGATTTTCGAATGAGCGATTGGCCAACAGTTTGCACATGTAAAAAAAAAATTTCCTGAAAATATAAGCTCCCTACTCCCATTATTCGATGAGAAAAAAAATAAAAAGGCAATTATAATTTGCCCCCTTGCTATTTAACGGTTTATAGGCTTAATAATTGTTGAAACTGATACGACAGATTCAGATATATCCGGAAAGTCCCATCCGAAGGACGATGTGCTCAAGACTATTTTCAACCTGTGAAATTTCACCTACCCAGGTTTATTTACATAACATACGTCTCATTATCAAGTACCTCACGTTCGAAAAAGGCCTGGATCATCGCTTAAAGTCCCATTCGAAGGACGACGTGCTCAAAGTTATTTTTAACTTCCCGATTAAAATTTCTGAATTAAGTGCCTCAGCTAGATTTCTAAGTGGCGATCCTGAGCTTGGTAGACTCCATTCTTCAAATTTCTCGCTTTTTAACAGTTTATAGATTTAATATTTGTTAAAACTGATAGAGAACGACCGGGATATCTGAATCCTACACTAAAATTGAAATAAAAATGTTTTTCAAAAAATTCGCGCTATTTAACGGTTTATAGGCTTAATAATTGTTGAAACTGATACGACAGATTCAGATATATCCGGAAAGTCCCATCCGAAGGACGACGTGCTCAAGGCTATTTTCAACCTGTGAAATTTCACCTACCCAGGTTTATTTACATAACATACGTCTCATTATCGAGTACCTCACATTCGAAAAAGACCTGGATCATCGCTTAAAGTCCCATCCGAAGGACGACGTGCTCAAGGTTATTTTCAACCTAAGTGAAATTTCACCTACCCAGGTTTATTTACATAACATACGTCTCATTATCGAGTACCTCACATTCGAAAAAGCCCTGGAGCATCGCTTAAAGTCCCATTCGAAGGACGATGTGCTCAAGGTTATTTTTAACTTCCCGATTAAAACATCTGACTTAAGTGCCTCAGCTAGATTTCTAAGTGGCGGTCCTGAGCTCGGTAGAATTTCTCGCTTTTTCACGGTTTATAGATTTAATATTTGTTAAGTCGATAGATGGTGGTAGGAAGTTGGCAGGAGTGTTGGGTGATGTCACGTACCCTATGTTGAGCAGAACGTTTAAGGATGCTAGGGAAGGTTCTAGCCGGATAAGAGTGCGATAACTGCCCCCAACGATTTTCGAATGAGCGATTGGCCAACAGTTTGCACATGTAAAAAAAAGTTTCCTGAAAATATCAGCTCCCTACTCCCATTATTCGATGAGAAAAAAAATAAAAAGGCAATTTTAATTTGCCCCCTTGCTATTTAACGGTTTATAGGCTTAATAATTGTTAAAACTGATACGACAGATTCAGATATATCCGGAAAGTCCCATCCGAAGGACGACGTGCTCAAGGCTATTTTCAACCTGTGAAATTTCACCTACCCAGGTTTATTTACATAACATACGTCTCATTATCGAGTACCTCACATTCGAAAAAGCCCTGGATCATCGCTCAAAGTCCCATCCGAAGGACGACGTGCTCAAAGTTATTTTTAACTTCCCGATTAAAATTTCTGAATTAAGTGCCTCAGCTAGATTTCTAAGTGGCGATCCTGAGCTTGGTAGACTCCATTCTTCAAATTTCTCGCTTTTTAACAGTTTATAGATTTAATATTTGTTAAAACTGATAGAGAACGACCGGGATATCTGAATCCTACACTAAAATTGAAATAAAAATGTTTTTCAAAAAATTCGCGCTATTTAACGGTTTATAGGCTTAATAATTGTTGAAACTGATACGACAGATTCAGATATATCCGGAAAGTCCCATCCGAAGGACGACGTGCTCAAGGCTATTTTCAACCTGTGAAATTTCACCTACCCAGGTTTATTTACATAACATACGTCTCATTATCGAGTACCTCACATTCGAAAAAGACCTGGATCATCGCTTAAAGTCCCATCCGAAGGACGACGTGCTCAAGGTTATTTTCAACCTAAGTGAAATTTCACCTACCCAGGTTTATTTACATAACATACGTCTCATTATCGAGTACCTCACATTCGAAAAAGCCCTGGAGCATCGCTTAAAGTCCCATTCGAAGGACGATGTGCTCAAGGTTATTTTTAACTTCCCGATTAAAACATCTGACTTAAGTGCCTCAGCTAGATTTCTAAGTGGCGGTCCTGAGCTCGGTAGAATTTCTCGCTTTTTCACGGTTTATAGATTTAATATTTGTTAAGTCGATAGATGGTGGTAGGAAGTTGGCAGGAGTGTTGGGTGATGTCACGTACCCTATGTTGAGCAGAACGTTTAAGGATGCTAGGGAAGGTTCTAGCCGGATAAGAGTGCGATAACTGCCCCCAACGATTTTCGAATGAGCGATTGGCCAACAGTTTGCACATGTAAAAAAAAGTTTCCTGAAAATATCAGCTCCCTACTCCCATTATTCGATGAGAAAAAAAATAAAAAGGCAATTTTAATTTGCCCCCTTGCTATTTAACGGTTTATAGGCTTAATAATTGTTAAAACTGATACGACAGATTCAGATATATCCGGAAAGTCCCATCCGAAGGACGACGTGCTCAAGGCTATTTTCAACCTGTGAAATTTCACCTACCCAGGTTTATTTACATAACATACGTCTCATTATCGAGTACCTCACATTCGAAAAAGCCCTGGATCATCGCTCAAAGTCCCATCCGAAGGACGACGTGCTCAAGGTTATTTTCAACCTGTGAAATTTCACCTACCCAGGTTTATTTACATAACATACGTCTCATTATCAAGTACCTCACGTTCGAAAAAGCCCTGGATCATCGCTTAAAGTCCCATTCGAAGGACGACGTGCTCAAAGTTTTTTTTAACTTCCCGATTAAAATATCTGAATTAAGTGCCTCAGCTAGATTTCTAAGTGGCGATCCTGAGCTTGGTAGACTCCATTCTTCAAATTTCTCGCTTTTTAACGGTTTATAGATTTAATCTTTGGTTTGGGTTTTATGACTCATGCCCGGGCTTTAACAACGAGGTCATATCGCCTACTACCAGAGCGCTCTTTCGTCACTCTGGTGGACATGAGCCCGACTCTACTGGGAGTCCTAAATTTTGCCTACCCTAAATTTTTATTCATCTAGGGTAGGGGTCTTTAACGAGTACCTGACATCGTACAGGCTCGGGACCATCGCTTAACGTCCCATCCGAAGGACGGCGTGCTTAAGTTTATTTTACCTCCCAGATAAAATAAACTAAGGGCCTCGGTCGGGTTACGAACCCACGTTCTTGAGCTCAGAAGTCAAGCACGCATACCACTGAGCTACCGGCGCCCTCTAGATTTAATCTTTGTTAAGACTGATAGAGAACGACCGGGATATCTGAATCCTACACTAAAATTGAAATAAAAATGTTTTTCAAAAAATTCGCGCTATTTAACGGTTTATAGGCTTACTAATTGTTAAAACTGATACTACAGATTCAGATATATCCGGAAAGTCCCATCCGAAGGACGACGTGCCCAAGGTTATTTTCAACCTAAGTGAAATTTCACCTACCCAGGTTTATTTACATAACATACGTCTCATTATCAAGTACCTCACGTTCGAAAGAGCCCTGGATCATCGCTTAAAGTCCCATTCGAAGGACGACGTGCTCAAAGTTATTTTCAACTTCCCGATTAAAATTTCTGAATTAAGTGCCTCAGCTAGATTTCTAAGTGGCGATCCTGAGCTTGGTAGACTCCATTCTTCAAATTTCTCGCTTTTTAACAGTTTATAGATTTAATATTTGTTAAAACTGATAGAGAACGACCGGGATATCTGAATCCTACACTAAAATTGAAATAAAAATGTTTTTCAAAAAATTCGCGCTATTTAACGGTTTATAGGCTTAATAATTGTTAAAACTGATACGACAGATTCAGATATATCCGGAAAGTCCCATCCGAAGGACGACGTGCTCAAGGCTATTTTCAACCTGTGAAATTTCACCTACCCAGGTTTATTTACATAACATACGTCTCATTATCGAGTACCTCACATTCGAAAAAGACCTGGATTATCGCTGAAAGTCCCATCCGAAGGACGACGTGCTCAAGGTTATTTTCAACCTAAGTGAAATTTCACCTACCCAGGTTTATTTACATAACATACGTCTCATTATCGAGTACCTCACGTTCGAAAAAGCCCTGGATCACCGCTTAAAGTCCCATCCGAAGGACGACGTGCTCAAGGTTATATTTAACTTCCCGATTAAAACATCTGACTTAAGTGCCTCAGCTAGATTTCTAAGTGGCGGTCCTGAGCTCGGTAGAATTTCTCGCTTTTTCACGGTTTATAGATTTAATATTTGTTAAGTCGATAGATGGTAGTAGGAAGTTGGCAGGAGTGTTGGGTGATGTCACGTACCCTATGTTGAGCAGAACGTTTAAGGATGCTAGGAAAGGTTCTAGCCGGATAAGAAGTGCGAAAACTGCCCCCAAGGATTTTCGAATGAGCGATTGGCCAACAGTTTGCACATGTAAAAAAAAAAATTCCTGAATATATCAGCTCCCTACCCCATTATTCGATGAGAAAAAAAATAAAAAGGCAATTTTAATTTGCCCCCTTGCTATTTAACGGTTTATAGGCTTAATAATTGTTAAAAACTGATACGACAGATTCAGATATATCCGGAAAGTCCCATCCGAAGGACGACGTGCTTAAGGCTATTTTCAACCAGTGAAATTTCACCTACCCAGGTTTATTTACATAACATACGTCTCATTATCGAGTACCTCACATTCGAAAAAGACCTGGATCATCGCTGAAAGTCCCATCCGAAGGACGACGTGCTCAAGGTTATTTTCAACCTAAGTGAAATTTCACCTACCCAGGTTTATTTACATAACATACGTCTCATTATCGAGTACCTCACGTTCGAAAAAGCCCTGGATCACCGCTTAAAGTCCCATCCGAAGGACGACGTGCTCAAGGTTATATTTAACTTCCCGATTAAAACATCTGACTTAAGTGCCTCAGCTAGATTTCTAAGTGGCGGTCCTGAGCTCGGTAGAATTTCTCGCTTTTTCACGGTTTATAGATTTAATATTTGTTAAGTCGATAGATGGTAGTAGGAAGTTGGCAGGAGTGTTGGGTGATGTCACGTACCCTATGTTGAGCAGAACGTTTAAGGATGCTAGGAAAGGTTCTAGCCGGATAAGAAGTGCGAAAACTGCCCCCAAGGATTTTCGAATGAGCGATTGGCCAACAGTTTGCACATGTAAAAAAAAAAATTCCTGAATATATCAGCTCCCTACTCCCATTATTCGATGAGAAAAAAAATAAAAAGGCAATTTTAATTTGCCCCCTTGCTATTTAACGGTTTATAGGCTTAATAATTGTTAAAAACTGATACGACAGATTCAGATATATCCGGAAAGTCCCATCCGAAGGACGACGTGCTTAAGGCTATTTTCAACCAGTGAAATTTCACCTACCCAGGTTTATTTACATAACATACGTCTCATTATCGAGTACCTCACATTCGAAAAAGACCTGGATCATCGCTGAAAGTCCCATCCGAAGGACGACGTGCTCAAGGTTATTTTCAACCTAAGTGAAATTTCACCTACCCAGGTTTATTTACATAACATACGTCTCATTATCGAGTACCTCACGTTCGAAAAAGCCCTGGATCACCGCTTAAAGTCCCATCCGAAGGACGACGTGCTCAAGGTTATATTTAACTTCCCGATTAAAACATCTGACTTAAGTGCCTCAGCTAGATTTCTAAGTGGCGGTCCTGAGCTCGGTAGAATTTCTCGCTTTTTCACGGTTTATAGATTTAATATTTGTTAAGTCGATAGATGGTAGTAGGAAGTTGGCAGGAGTGTTGGGTGATGTCACGTACCCTATGTTGAGCAGAACGTTTAAGGATGCTAGGAAAGGTTCTAGCCGGATAAGAAGTGCGAAAACTGCCCCCAACGATTTTCGAATGAGCGATTGGCCAACAGTTTGCACATGTAAAAAAAAAATTTCCTGAAAATATCAGCTCCCTACTCCCATTATTCGATGAGAAAAAAAATAAAAAGGCAATTTTAATTTGCCCCCTTGCTATTTAACGGTTTATAGGCTTAATAATTGTTAAAAACTGATACGACAGATTCAGATATATCCGGAAAGTCCCATCCGAAGGACGACGTGCTTAAGGCTATTTTCAACCAGTGAAATTTCACCTACCCAGGTTTATTTACATAACATACGTCTCATTATCAAGTACCTCACGTTCGAAAAAGCCCTGGATCATCGCTTAAAGTCCCATTCGAAGGACGACGTGCTCAAAGTTTTTTTTAACTTCCCGATTAAAATATCTGAATTAAGTGCCTCAGCTAGATTTCTAAGTGGCGATCCTGAGCTTGGTAGACTCCATTCTTCAAATTTCTCGCTTTTTAACGGTTTATAGATTTAATCTTTGGTTTGGGTTTTATGACTCATGCCCGGGCTTTAACAACGAGGTCATATCGCCTACTACCAGAGCGCTCTTTCGTCACTCTGGTGGACATGAGCCCGACTCTACTGGGAGTCCTAAATTTTGCCTACCCTAAATTTTTATTCAACTAGGGTAGGGGTCTTTAACGAGTACCTGACATCGTACAGGCTCGGGACCATCGCTTAACGTCCCATCCGAAGGACGGCGTGCTTAAGTTTATTTTACCTCCCAGATAAAATAAACTAAGGGCCTCGGTCGGGTTACGAACCCACGTTCTTGAGCTCAGAAGTCAAGCACGCATACCACTGAGCTACCGGCGCCCTCTAGATTTAATCTTTGTTAAGACTGATAGAGAACGACCGGGATATCTGCATCCTACACTAAAATTGAAATAAAAATGTTTTTCAAAAAATTCGCGCTATTTAACGGTTTATAGGCTTACTAATTGTTAAAACTGATACTACAGATTCAGATATATCCGGAAAGTCCCATCCGAAGGACGACGTGCCCAAGGTTATTTTCAACCTAAGTGAAATTTCACCTACCCAGGTTTATTTACATAACATACGTCTCATTATCAAGTGCCTCACGTTCGAATGAGCCCTGGATCATCGCTTAAAGTCCCATTCGAAGGACGACGTGCTCAAAGTTATTTTTAACTTCCCGATTAAAATATCTGAATTAAGTGCCTCAGCTAGATTTCTAAGTGGCGATCCTGAGCTCGGTAGACTCCATTCTTCAAATTTCTCGCTTTTTAACGGTTTATAGATTTAATATTTGTTAAAACTGATAGAGAACGACCGGGATATCTGAATCCTACACTAAAATTGAAATAAAAATGTTTTTCAAAAAATTCGCGCTATTTAACGGTTTATAGGCTTAATAATTGTTAAAACTGATACGACAGATTCAGATATATCCGGAAAGTCCCATCCGAAGGACGACGTGCTCAAGGCTATTTTCAACCTGTGAAATTTCACCTACCCAGGTTTATTTACATAACATACGTCTCATTATCGAGTACTTTACATTCGAAAAGGCCCTGGAGCATACCTTAAAGTCCCATCCGAAGGACGACGTGCTCAAGGTTATTTTCAACCTAAGTGAAATTTCACCTACCCAGGTTTATTTACATAACATACGTCTCATAATCAAGTACCTCACGTTCGAAAAAGCCCTGGATCATCGCTTAAAGTCCCATTCGAAGGACGACGTGCTCAAAGTTATTTTTAACTTCCCGATTAAAATATCTGAATTAAGTGCCTCAGCTAGATTTCTAAGTGGCGATCCTGAGCTTGGTAGACTCCATTCTTCAAATTTCTCGCTTTTTAACGGTTTATAGATTTAATATTTGTTAAAACTGATAGAGAACGACCGGGATATCTGAATCCTACACTAAAATTGAAATAAAAATGTTTTTCAAAAAATTCGCGCTATTTAACGGTTTATATGCTTAATAATTGTTGAAACTGATACGACAGATTCAGATATATCCGGAAAGTCCCATCCGAAGGACGACGTGCTCAAGGCTATTTTCAACCTGTGAAATTTCACCTACCCAGGTTTATTTACATAAATACGTCTCATTATGGAGTACCTCACATTCGAAAAAGCCCTGGATCATCGCTTAAAGTCCCATCCGAAGGACGACGTGCTCAAGGTTATTTTCAACCTAAGTGAAATTTCACCTACACAGGTTTAATTACATAACATACGTCTCATTATCGAGTACCTCACATTCGAAAAAGCCCTGGAGCATCGCTTAAAGTCCCATTCGAAGGACGACGTGCTCAAGGTTATTTTTAACTTCCCGATTAAAACATCTGACTTAAGTGCCTCAGCTAGATTTCTAAGTGGCGGTCCTGAGCTCGGTAGAATTTCTCGCTTTTTCACGGTTTATAGATTTAATATTTGTTAAGTCGATAGATGGTAGTAGGAAGTTGGCAGGAGTGTTGGGTGATGTCACGTACCCTATGTTGAGCAGAACGTTTAAGGATGCTAGGAAAGGTTCTAGCCGGATAAGAGTGCGAAAACTGCCCCCAACGATTTTCGAATGAGCGATTGGCCAACAGTTTGCACATGTAAAAAAAACATTTTCCTGAAAATATCAGCTCCCTACTCCCATTATTCGATGAGAAAAAAAATAAAAAGGCAATTTTAATTTGCCCCCTTGCTATTTAACGGTTTATAGGCTTAATAATTGTTAAAACTGATACGACAGATTCAGATATATCCGGAAAGTCCCATCCGAAGGACGACGTGCTCAAAGCTATTTTCAACCTGTGAAATTTCACCTACCCAGGTTTATTTACATAACATACGTCTCATTATCGATTACTTTACATTCGAAAAGGCCCTGGATCATCGCTTAAAGTCCCATTCGAAGGACGACGTGCTCAAGGCTATTTTCAACCTGTGAAATTTCACCTACCCAGGTTTATTTACATAACATACGTCTCATTATCGAGTACCTCACATTCGAAAAAGCCCTGGATCATCGCTTAAAGTTCCATCCGAAGGACGACGTGCTCAAGGTTATTTTCAACCTGTGAAATTTCGCCTACCCAGGTTTATTTACATAACATACGTCTCATTATCAAGTACCTCACGTTCGAAAAAGCCCTGGATCATCGCTTAAAGTCCCATTCGAAGGACGACGTGCTCAAAGTTTTTTTTAACTTCCCGATTAAAATATCTGAATTAAGTGCCTCAGCTAGATTTCTAAGTGGCGATCCTGAGCTTGGTAGACTCCATTCTTCAAATTTCTCGCTTTTTAACGGTTTATAGATTTAATCTTTGGTTTGGGTTTTATGACTCATGCCCGGGCTTTAACAACGAGGTCATATCGCCTACTACCAGAGCGCTCTTTCGTCACTCTGGTGGACATGAGCCCGACTCTACTGGGAGTCCTAAATTTTGCCTACCCTAAATTTTTATTCATCTAGGGTAGGGGTCTTTAACGAGTACCTGACATCGTACAGGCTCGGGACCATCGCTTAACGTCCCATCCGAAGGACGGCGTGCTTAAGTTTATTTTACCTCCCAGATAAAATAAACTAAGGGCCTCGGTCGGGTTACGAACCCACGTTCTTGAGCTCAGAAGTCAAGCACGCATACCACTGAGCTACCGGCGCCCTCTAGATTTAATCTTTGTTAAGACTGATAGAGAACGACCGGGATATCTGAATCCTACACTAAAATTGAAATAAAAATGTTTTTCAAAAAATTCGCGCTATTTAACGGTTTATAGGCTTACTAATTGTTAAAACTGATACTACAGATTCAGATATATCCGGAAAGTCCCATCCGAAGGACGACGTGCCCAAGGTTATTTTCAACCTAAGTGAAATTTCACCTACCCAGGTTTATTTACATAACATACGTCTCATTATCAAGTACCTCACGTTCGAAAGAGCCCTGGATCATCGCTTAAAGTCCCATTCGAAGGACGACGTGCTCAAAGTTATTTTTAACTTCCCGATTAAAATTTCTGAATTAAGTGCCTCAGCTAGATTTCTAAGTGGCGATCCTGAGCTTGGTAGACTCCATTCTTCAAATTTCTCGCTTTTTAACGGTTTATAGATTTAATATTTGTTATAACTGATAGAGAACGACCGGGATATCTGAATCCTACACTAAAATTGAAATAAAAATGTTTTTCAAAAAATTCGCGCTATTTAACGGTTTATAGGCTTAATAATTGTTAAAACTGATACGACAGATTCAGATATATCCGGAAAGTCCCATCCGAAGGACGACGTGCTCAAGGCTATTTTCAACCTGTGAAATTTCACCTACCCAGGTTTATTTACATAACATACGTCTCATTATCGAGTACCTCACGTTCGAAAAAGCCCTGGATCACCGCTTAAAGTCCCATCCGAAGGACGACGTGCTCAAGGTTATATTTAACTTCCCGATTAAAACATCTGACTTAAGTGCCTCAGCTAGATTTCTAAGTGGCGGTCCTGAGCTCGGTAGAATTTCTCGCTTTTTCACGGTTTATAGATTTAATATTTGTTAAGTCGATAGATGGTAGTAGGAAGTTGGCAGGAGTGTTGGGTGATGTCACGTACCCTATGTTGAGCAGAACGTTTAAGGATGCTAGGAAAGGTTCTAGCCGGATAAGAAGTGCGAAAACTGCCCCCAACGATTTTCGAATGAGCGATTGGCCAACAGTTTGCACATGTAAAAAAAAAATTTCCTGAAAATATCAGCTCCCTACTCCCATTATTCGATGAGAAAAAAAATAAAAAGGCAATTTTAATTTGCCCCCTTGCTATTTAACGGTTTATAGGCTTAATAATTGTTAAAAACTGATACGACAGATTCAGATATATCCGGAAAGTCCCATCCGAAGGACGACGTGCTTAAGGCTATTTTCAACCAGTGAAATTTCACCTACCCAGGTTTATTTACATAACATACGTCTCATTATCAAGTACCTCACGTTCGAAAAAGCCCTGGATCATCGCTTAAAGTCCCATTCGAAGGACGACGTGCTCAAAGTTTTTTTTAACTTCCCGATTAAAATATCTGAAGTAAGTGCCTCAGCTAGATTTCTAAGTGGCGATCCTGAGCTTGGTAGACTCCATTCTTCAAATTTCTCGCTTTTTAACGGTTTATAGATTTAATCTTTGGTTTGGGTTTTATGACTCATGCCCGGGCTTTAACAACGAGGTCATATCGCCTACTACCAAAGCGCTCTTTCGTCACTCTGGTGGACATGAGCCCGACTCTACTGGGAGTCCTAAATTTTGCCTACCCTAAATTTTTATTCAACTAGGGTAGGGGTCTTTAACGAGTACCTGACATCGTACAGGCTCGGGACCATCGCTTAACGTCCCATCCGAAGGACGGCGTGCTTAAGTTTATTTTACCTCCCAGATAAAATAAACTAAGGGCCTCGGTCGGGTTACGAACCCACGTTCTTGAGCTCAGAAGTCAAGCACGCATACCACTGAGCTACCGGCGCCCTCTAGATTTAATCTTTGTTAAGACTGATAGAGAACGACCGGGATATCTGCATCCTACACTAAAATTGAAATAAAAATGTTTTTCAAAAAATTCGCGCTATTTAACGGTTTATAGGCTTACTAATTGTTAAAACTGATACTACAGATTCAGATATATCCGGAAAGTCCCATCCGAAGGACGACGTGCTCAAGGCTATTTTCAACCTGTGAAATTTCACCTACCCAGGTTTATTTACATAACATACGTCTCATTATCGAGTACTTTACATTCGAAAAGGCCCTGGAGCATACCTTAAAGTCCCATCCGAAGGACGACGTGCTCAAAGTTATTTTTAACTTCCCGATTAAAATTTCTGAATTAAGTGCCTCAGCTAGATTTCTAAGTGGCGATCCTGAGCTCGGTAGACTCCATTCCTCAAATTTCTCGCTTTTTAACGGTTTATAGATTTAATATTTGTTAAAACTGATAGAGAACGACCGGGATATCTGAATCCTACACTAAAATTGAAATAAAAATGTTTTTCAAAAAATTCGCGCTATTTAACGGTTTATAGGCTTAATAATTGTTGAAACTGATACGACAGATTCAGATATATCCGGAAAGTCCCATCCGAAGGACGACGTGCTCAAGGCTATTTTCAACCTGTCAAATTTCACCTACCCAGGTTTATTTGCATAACATACGTCTCATTATCGAGTACCTCACATTCGAAAAAGCCCTGGATCATCGCTTAAAGTCCCATCCGAAGGACGACGTGCTCAAGGTTATTTTCAACCTAAGTGAAATTTCACCTACCCAGGTTTATTTACATAACATACGTCTCATTATCGAGTACCTCACATTCGAAAAAGCCCTGGAGCATCGCTTAAAGTCCCATTCGAAAGACGACGTGCTCAAGGTTATTTTTAACTTCCCGATTAAAACATCTGACTTAAGTGCCTCAGCTAGATTTCTAAGTGGCGGTCCTGAGCTCGGTAGAATTTCTCGCTTTTTCACGGTTTATAGATTTAATATTTGTTAAGTCGATAGATGGTAGTAGGAAGTTGGCAGGAGTGTTGGGTGATGTCACGTACCCTATGTTGAGCAGAACGTTTAAGGATGCTAGGAAAGGTTCTAGCCGGATAAGAGTGCGAAAACTGCCCCCAACGATTTTCGAATGAGCGATTGGCCAACAGTTTGCACATGTAAAAAAAAAAATTTCCTGAAAATATCAGCTCCCTACTCCCATTATTCGATGAGAAAAAAAATAAAAAGGCAATTTTAATTTGCCCCCTTGCTATTTAACGGTTTATAGGCTTAATAATTGTTAAAACTGATACGACAGATTCAGATATATCCGGAAAGTCCCATCCGAAGGACGACGTGCTCAAAGCTATTTTCAACCTGTGAAATTTCACCTACCCAGGTTTATTTACATAACATACGTCTCATTATCGATTACTTTACATTCGAAAAGGCCCTGGATCATCGCTTAAAGTCCCATTCGAAGGACGACGTGCTCAAGGCTATTTTCAACCTGTGAAATTTCACCTACCCAGGTTTATTTACATAACATACGTCTCATTATCGAGTACCTCACATTCGAAAAAGCCCTGGATCATCGCTTAAAGTCCCATCCGAAGGACGACGTGCTCAAGGTTATTTTCAACCTGTGAAATTTCACCTACCCAGGTTTATTTACATAACATACGTCTCATTATCAAGTACCTCACGTTCGAAAAAGCCCTGGATCATCGCTTAAAGTCCCATTCGAAGGACGACGTGCTCAAAGTTTTTTTTAACTTCCCGATTAAAATATCTGAATTAAGTGCCTCAGCTAGATTTCTAAGTGGCGATCCTGAGCTTGGTAGACTCCATTCTTCAAATTTCTCGCTTTTTAACGGTTTATAGATTTAATCTTTGGTTTGGGTTTTATGACTCATGCCCGGGCTTTAACAACGAGGTCATATCGCCTACTACCAGAGCGCTCTTTCGTCACTCTGGTGGACATGAGCCCGACTCTACTGGGAGTCCTAAATTTTGCCTACCCTAAATTTTTATTCATCTAGGGTAGGGGTCTTTAACGAGTACCTGACATCGTACAGGCTCGGGACCATCGCTTAACGTCCCATCCGAAGGACGGCGTGCTTAAGTTTATTTTACCTCCCAGATAAAATAAACTAAGGGCCTCGGTCGGGTTACGAACCCACGTTCTTGAGCTCAGAAGTCAAGCACGCATACCACTGAGCTACCGGCGCCCTCTAGATTTAATCTTTGTTAAGACTGATAGAGAACGACCGGGATATCTGAATCCTACACTAAAATTGAAATAAAAATGTTTTTCAAAAAATTCGCGCTATTTAACGGTTTATAGGCTTACTAATTGTTAAAACTGATACTACAGATTCAGATATATCCGGAAAGTCCCATCCGAAGGACGACGTGCCCAAGGTTATTTTCAACCTAAGTGAAATTTCACCTACCCAGGTTTATTTACATAACATACGTCTCATTATCAAGTACCTCACGTTCGAAAGAGCCCTGGATCATCGCTTAAAGTCCCATTCGAAGGACGACGTGCTCAAAGTTATTTTTAACTTCCCGATTAAAATTTCTGAATTAAGTGCCTCAGCTAGATTTCTAAGTGGCGATCCTGAGCTTGGTAGACTCCATTCTTCAAATTACTCGCTTTTTAACGGTTTATAGATTTAATATTTGTTAAAACTGATAGAGAACGACCGGGATATCTGAATCCTACACTAAAATTGAAATAAAAATGTTTTTCAAAAAATTCGCGCTATTTAACGGTTTATAGGCTTAATAATTGTTAAAACTGATACGACAGATTCAGATATATCCGGAAAGTCCCATCCGAAGGACGACGTGCTCAAGGCTATTTTCAACCTGTGAAATTTCACCTACCCAGGTTTATTTACATAACATACGTCTCATTATCGAGTACCTCACGTTCGAAAAAGCCCTGGATCACCGCTTAAAGTCCCATCCGAAGGACGACGTGCTCAAGGTTATATTTAATTTCCCGATTAAAACATCTGACTTAAGTGCCTCAGCTAGATTTCTAAGTGGCGGTCCTGAGCTCGGTAGAATTTCTCGCTTTTTCACGGTTTATAGATTTAATATTTGTTAAGTCGATAGATGGTAGTAGGAAGTTGGCAGGAGTGTTGGGTGATGTCACGTACCCTATGTTGAGCAGAACGTTTAAGGATGCTAGGAAAGGTTCTAGCCGGATAAGAAGTGCGAAAACTGCCCCCAACGATTTTCGAATGAGCGATTGGCCAACAGTTTGCACATGTAAAAAAAAAATTTCCTGAAAATATCAGCTCCCTACTCCCATTATTCGATGAGAAAAAAAATAAAAAGGCAATTTTAATTTGCCCCCTTGCTATTTAACGGTTTATAGGCTTAATAATTGTTAAAAACTGATACGACAGATTCAGATATATCCGGAAAGTCCCATCCGAAGGACGACGTGCTTAAGGCTATTTTCAACCAGTGAAATTTCACCTACCCAGGTTTATTTACATAACATACGTCTCATTATCAAGTACCTCACGTTCGAAAAAGCCCTGGATCATCGCTTAAAGTCCCATTCGAAGGACGACGTGCTCAAAGTTTTTTTTAACTTCCCGATTAAAATATCTGAAGTAAGTGCCTCAGCTAGATTTCTAAGTGGCGATCCTGAGCTTGGTAGACTCCATTCTTCAAATTTCTCGCTTTTTAACGGTTTATAGATTTAATCTTTGGTTTGGGTTTTATGACTCATGCCCGGGCTTTAACAACGAGGTCATATCGCCTACTACCAAAGCGCTCTTTCGTCACTCTGGTGGACATGAGCCCGACTCTACTGGGAGTCCTAAATTTTGCCTACCCTAAATTTTTATTCAACTAGGGTAGGGGTCTTTAACGAGTACCTGACATCGTACAGGCTCGGGACCATCGCTTAACGTCCCATCCGAAGGACGGCGTGCTTAAGTTTATTTTACCTCCCAGATAAAATAAACTAAGGGCCTCGGTCGGGTTACGAACCCACGTTCTTGAGCTCAGAAGTCAAGCACGCATACCACTGAGCTACCGGCGCCCTCTAGATTTAATCTTTGTTAAGACTGATAGAGAACGACCGGGATATCTGCATCCTACACTAAAATTGAAATAAAAATGTTTTTCAAAAAATTCGCGCTATTTAACGGTTTATAGGCTTACTAATTGTTAAAACTGATACTACAGATTCAGATATATCCGGAAAGTCCCATCCGAAGGACGACGTGCTCAAGGCTATTTTCAACCTGTGAAATTTCACCTACCCAGGTTTATTTACATAACATACGTCTCATTATCGAGTACTTTACATTCGAAAAGGCCCTGGAGCATACCTTAAAGTCCCATCCGAAGGACGACGTGCTCAAAGTTATTTTTAACTTCCCGATTAAAATATCTGAATTAAGTGCCTCAGCTAGATTTCTAAGCGGCGATCCTGAGCTTGGTAGACTCCATTCTTCAAATTTCTCGCTTTTTAACGGTTTATAGATTTAATATTTGTTAAAACTGATAGAGAACGACCGGGATATCTGAATCCTACACTAAAATTGAAATAAAAATGTTTTTCAAAAAATTCGCGCTATTTAACGGTTTATAGGCTTAATAATTGTTGAAACTGATACGACAGATTCAGATATATCCGGAAAGTCCCATCCGAAGGACGACGTGCTCAAGGCTATTTTCAACCTGTCAAATTTCACCTACCCAGGTTTATTTGCATAAAATACGTCTCATTATCGAGTACCTCACATTCGAAAAAGCCCTGGATCATCGCTTAAAGTCCCATCCGAAGGACGACGTGCTCAAGGTTATTTTCAACCTAAGTGAAATTTCACCTACCCAGGTTTATTTACATAACATACGTCTCATTATCGAGTACCTCACATTCGAAAAAGCCCTGGAGCATCGCTTAAAGTCCCATTCGAAAGACGACGTGCTCAAGGTTATTTTTAACTTCCCGATTAAAACATCTGACTTAAGTGCCTCAGCTAGATTTCTAAGTGGCGGTCCTGAGCTCGGTAGAATTTCTCGCTTTTTCACGGTTTATAGATTTAATATTTGTTAAGTCGATAGATGGTAGTAGGAAGTTGGCAGGAGTGTTGGGTGATGTCACGTACCCTATGTTGAGCAGAACGTTTAAGGATGCTAGGAAAGGTTCTAGCCGGATAAGAGTGCGAAAACTGCCCCCAACGATTTTCGAATGAGCGATTGGCCAACAGTTTGCACATGTAAAAAAAAAAATTTCCTGAAAATATCAGCTCCCTACTCCCATTATTCGATGAGAAAAAAAATAAAAAGGCAATTTTAATTTGCCCCCTTGCTATTTAACGGTTTATAGGCTTAATAATTGTTAAAACTGATACGACAGATTCAGATATATCCGGAAGGTCCCATCCGAAGGACGACGTGCTCAAGGCTATTTTCAACATGTGAAATTTCACCTACCCAGGTTTATTTACATAACATACGTCTCATTATCGAGTACCTCACATTCGAAAAAGCCCTGGATCATCGCTTAAAGTCCCATCCGAAGGACGACGTGCTCAAGGTTATTTTCAACCTGTGAAATTTCACCTACCCAGGTTTATTTACATAACATACGTCTCATTATCAAGTACCTCACGTTCGAAAAAGCCCTGGATCATCGCTTAAAGTCCCATTCGAAGGACGACGTGCTCAAAGTTATTTTTAACTTCCCGATTAAAATATCTGTATTAAGTGCCTCAGCTAGATTTCTAAGTGGCGATCCTGAGCTTGGTAGACTCCATTCTTCAAATTTCTCGCTTTTTAACGGTTTATAGATTTAATCTTTGGTTTGGGTTTTATGACTCATGCCCGGGCTTTAACAACGAGGTCATATCGCCTACTACCAGAGCGCTCTTTCGTCACTCTGGTGGACATGAGCCCGACTCTACTGGGAGTCCTAAATTTTGCCTACCCTAAATTATAGGGGTCTTTAACGAGTACCTGACATCGTACTGGCTCGGGACCATCGCTTAACGTCCCATCCGAAGGACGGCGTTCTTAAGTTTATTTTACCTCCCAGATAAAATAAACTAAGGGCCTCGGTCGGGTTACGAACCCACGTTCTTGAGCTCAGAAGTCAAGCACGCATACCACTGAGCTACCGGCGCCCTCTAGATTTAATCTTTGTTAAGACTGATAGAGAACGACCGGGATATCTGAATCCTACACTAAAATTGAAATAAATATGTTTTTCAAAAAATTCGCGCTATTAAGTCGATAGATGGTAGTAGGAAGTTGGCAGGAGTGTTGGGTGATGTCACGTACCCTATGTTGAGCAGAACGTTTAAGGATGCTAGGAAAGGTTCTAGCCGGATAAGAGTGCGAAAACTGCCCCCAACGATTTTCGAATGAGCGATTGGCCAACAGTTTGCTCATGTAAAAAAAAATTTCCTGAAAATATCAGCTCCCTACTCCCATTATTCGATGAGAAAAAAAATAAAAAGGCAATTTTAATTTGCCCCCTTGCTATTTAACGTTTTATAGGCCTAATAATTGTTAAAACTGATACGACAGATTCAGATATATCCGGAAAGTCCCATCCGAAGGACGACGTGCTCAAAGCTATTTTCAACCTGTGAAATTTCACCTACCCAGGTTTATTTACATAACATACGTCTCATTATCAAGTACCTCACGTTCGAAAAAGCCCTGGATCATCGCTTAAAGTCCCATTCGAAGGACGACGTGCTCAAGGTTATTTTCAACCTAAGTGAAATTTCACCTACCCAGGTTTATTTACATAACTAATAATTAAATGGATTTTAACGAACAGAACTTTATGTTTCTTTGTTGTTAATGATGGTATTTTGTAGACGGCCTGATGATGAGAGCAATCTCGAAAGCCGGTAGTATTTTCCACGGGCGTGTCAACAGAAACCTACACGTCATCAAGGTGACTAATAGTTCTCAGTGCGACCGGTGCGGCAGCACAGAGGATATGGACCCCGTGATACTGAAGTGTCTGAAGTACGAGGAGACGAGACGAAAGTATCCAGATCTCAACCGGACGGACACTAGACTTTCTTAAAGACATTGAAATAGTAATTTAATTTATTTAGAAACTGTAGAATCCGCCGGTAGCTCAGTGGTATGCGTGCTTGACTTCTGAGCTCAAGGTTGTGGGTTCGTAGCCCCACCGAGGCCCTTAGTTTATTTTATCTGGGAGGTAAAATAAACTTAAGCCCGCCGTCCTTCGGATGGGACGTTAAGCGATGGTCCCGAGCCTGTACGATGTCAGGTACTCGTTAAAGACCCCTACCCCAGGTGAATAAAAATTTAGGGTAGGCAAAATTTAGTAGAGTCGGGTCATGTCCACCAGAGTGAGGATAGAGCGCTCTGGTAGTAGGCGATATGACCTCGTAGCATGAGTCATAAAACCTAACCTAACCTATAGAATCTGTAAACCTTTTTTCTTTTTTTCTTTTCTTTCTTTATAATTCATTACTTTACTTATACTTTTATTGCTGATATCTTGTTGTTTTCACATGACAGTATAGTTCGTGTTTGAGCTTTTGTCAATAGATTGTGTCGATAAATTCAGTACATCGGCAGTTATTAGGATTTTTTGATTAGGATTTCTCCCTCCCCTTCTCTTCAGTCGATTTTGCTGAAAATTAAAATGTATTGTTCTAATGGAGTTTTGACTTTATATATGAGGAGTTTGGAGCCAGAGCGGACCAACTGGTTGAAACTGAACAGGAAGAAAATGACAATTGAAAATTGAGTACATTTGTTTATCTCCATAAATGGGCCCCAAATATTTATTTATATTTGAAATTTTAGAATAGTATTGGATGAGTGATCCCTTTTTGTGTTCTATAAAGTTTTTGAAGGCCATATGATCCATTGTTACTCTGAAAATATATGCACAAAATACTTGTGGACTAAACTTAAAGTGCTGCTTTCTATCACTGAAGTTAAGAAACTAAGTGATCCACACTGGTTTTGAAAAAGGGAACCTATGCCAACATCAGGATGGTAATAACTCATTTTCCGAAAAATTGTGGGTTGGTCCGCTCTGGCTCCAAACTCCTCATATGATGTTTCATGTGGATATATTCATTACAACGGCAGTTATTAAAGTTTTTAGGTGAAGTGTCTCCCCTAATCTCCCCTCCCTTTTGATCGCTTTGGCGGAAAATTAATAGGTGTCCACCTTAAAGGCTTCTGGATATACATATAAAATGTAGTGTCGATACATTCATTCTTCTGACTCCCAGACGATTGACGAATACATTACAAAACTACATGTTAGGTATATTATCTAAATTTTTTGTTTTATCTAACATAAATTTTTAGTTAGTTATTATGACTCATGCCCGGGCTTAAACTACAAGGTCATATAGCCTACTACCAGAGCGCTCTTTCGTCACTCTGGTGGACATGAGCCCGACTCTACTGTTGGGAGTCCTAAATTTTGACTACCCTAAATTTGTATTCACCTAGGGCAGTACCTGACATCGTACAGGCTTGGGACCATCGCTTAACTTCCCATCCGAAGGACGGCGTGCTTAGGTTTATTTTACCTCCCAGATAAACTAACTGTTGCTATTGGTTATTTTTCTTTGTAATGCATTACATTTACCGTTGCATGGCATGCAACCAATGCACTACGCTCCCACTAATCTAGAAATATATTATAATTCAAAATATTATTACTCTTACTACGATCATCGACTTTGGGAAATAACTTTTTACTTTCTTATACCTACGTCATAAGAAAGTATCGTATTCTTGCGAAAACCCGAGATCGAGTATTCAACGGATTTTCACGTTTTAGGGTTCCCTCAATGTGTTTTGACCTTCAAAAGCATCAACAAAAGATAAGAGGGTCCACCAAATAAAGAGATCATTGTTGTATTGTGTATTTCAGAAAATATTGTATAAAGAATCAGTGCCACAAAGACCATCTATATTCTATATTTCCTCTTCGGCAGTTTTGGTTAGGTTTAACCAGAATATATATTTCATCTTTACTTATGGTTACCTAACTCCTTCCTATCTGGTTGAAGCCTATTTCTGACATTGCTGTAGTGTTTTTTCAAAAATATGAAGAATCGATACAAGGTCGACCTGAATTTGTATTTCTTCCTCGGCTATTTTCGTAAGAACCAGAACAATTTTTAATATTTTCTTATGATTGTGTCATAAATTCATAAAAAAGTATTTATGCCCTATACTTTAAATTTCAACATCATTTCTACAATTATTAGTTAGAGCGCTCATAAAGTTGCAATCAAACATACACGTTGACATACAGACACAACCTCGCGAAAATGGTCAAAATGTATTGAGGGCTCCTTCTTGAATCGTGTACTTCCATTAAACATTTGATCATGGATTTTCGAAGGATTACAATAACTTAAAACTCTTAAACTAAAGTTATAACAAAAATAATTTAAATTACAGTTTTGGCAATAGCGGAAATTATTAAAAAACGAGGAACCATATATATAAGCAAACAAAGAATTATTTCACAATTACAGGTCTCAGGAAAATATACAACTCACTTGAATTATACAAATTATCCAGCTAAATTTCAGCTTGAGTCCGTTTGTCCATATAATGATAACATACGCCATCTTCTCATAACTTGTCCAATGTTAAACCAATACAGAAACAAATTTATCAATAAATATATTTCACACTATAATGCAATCTCCGATAAAATAATTAATTTGTTAAGTATTGATGACGATGAAAAAATCAATAATATATTTATTTTCGTAACTAATAGCTTAAAATTCAGAAAAACAGTTTTATTATGATTTGCCCTCTCGTTTACCTTATACATTTCAATATAACACATTTCGCAACAGTTGGTATTTTTTTTCTCTTTACTTCGGCTCATATTTATAATGTATCTTCCAAAACTAATTTTTTTGTTTAATTAAGTTTGTAATATTTTTAATTATAAGTTTGTATTGATGTATAAACTTTTATATATTATGCTATATATATATTATATAAATTGTATTACATTTATGTGTGAACTAGTAAGGTCAACCCTTGCTATGAGATTTGTATCTTTATAAGCAATAAAGTTTCATTTAATTTCATTTCAAGTAATAATAATTTTAAGTCTTTAAATAATGACCCGAGATCCGTCACATGTTTTCCATGTACATTTTCCAATGACTGAGTGTTTTATAAAAGGAAAACTGCAATTAGAGATGGGAGCTCGTGTTTCGTGGTGACCAAGGTTGTATGCACATTTTAAAGATAAAAAGAATTGCATAATACAGTCACAAAAAGGTCATTTGTGAATCATCGCCAATGCACTTCTCCCAGATTGAATTATTTGTAAACAATTAAGTTTATGTTCTTTCTCTAATCCATTCTCTTCCACGGTCAATTTAGCTGAAAATGAAAAACATAACTCACTCACTGGTTGATCATTCCACAAAAAAAAATGTTGCGTTGATTCATTCATTATATCTTTACGGAGTTCCGAACCCAACATTTTTTGTCGATATATTAATTTTTCGGGAGATATCGTGTTCATAGACAGAAATATACAATTTGTTTTGGAAGTTATCGTTCAGAAATTCGATGTTCCAAAGAGATTTTATATGTGAATCCAGAACATCATATGTGGCAACACTGGAGCCCTCACGGCTCGCCCCTCCCGCCTATAGGTTATTAGCTGTTACCTTGTTAGACTAAGCTTGTGTATGTTGATAATTAAAATGAATTATTTTCTTATTTGTTATTTGCAAATCCAATTGTTTTATTTATGTATAAAATATAAATCAACCACGGACGCAGTTCGGTTATGGTGATCGATTATTTGAAGACTGAATTTTGTATTTGACATTATGCCTGTTTTGTTTTGGCTATAATAATGGAGTACAATAAGCCCACCATACTGAATGTGACAAGCGGCAAGTTGGCGGAGAACTTCAGATATTTTAGAAATGATTTTAAAAATTTACTTGTTGGCCACTGAAACAATAAAAAAGTCGAGAGAACTTCAAGTGGCCATAACAGACATAGAAGAGGCTAAGGAGACGGTAGAAGGAATTTTGAAGGGAGCAGCATTGTCTACCCAAGAAGAATTGTGTTATTTTCAAGCTTCTTAGTCGGAAACATGTTGGTGAGCCTACTGCGGGATAATTTATCGTTAGACAAGACAGTGGCGTTGTGTAAGGGCTGTAGAAATGGCGGATAGGAACTTCAAGTTAGTTTCCAATGAATCTTCGCTGGTTGATGACATACAACGAGATGATAGGAAAACTTCGCAGGCCGACGACGTACGGCGTAATGCGCCCCAGGCCAGAGGTGTGCCTATGAGTAGTAATGGACCAGCCAAGAACCCCAAGAAGTGTTTCAGGTGTAATTATAATCATGATTTCGGTAGGTGCTCTGCTTTTAATAAAATATGAGCTTAATATATATTTTTTTCTATTTTCGGATACAGAAGATAGGAGTTTTCATAAAATTGAGCTGACATGAAATTTTTTATTTGGATCCAGGATACGATAAGGACGACACCTCATAATTTTCAATGGAATCAACCAAATTGAAGGATGGGGGAGGGGTGTTGGGTTCAACTCAAACATTTTAATAATTTCTAATATAATGAATATTGAAATATGAGGACTGAGCAGTTCCTGAGTGTGATATCTATCAACTTTCAGCCAAATTGACCGAAAAGAAAAGGAGTTTAGAAGGAGGGAGTGATCACTTGTAAACGCCCAAGATGAAATACAAGAAAATAGAGGGTTGCCAGCTGTATCAAGATGATAACAACAATATATTGAACAAAATAACGAACTAAAATAACTTAACGAACATATATCTACCTTATCAGTTATATTTTCATCTCATATGACAAGAACAGATAACAGACTTACTCAAGGTATATGACCTACGGCTGTTTCAAGCACATTATCAACGTGACATTTTTGCGAAGAGATTTTGTAAAAGGTGCTTGAGAAAAACAAAGTAAAAAAAACAGGCCGGTGAATCAAACAAGTGGTACGCTTCCTTGCTTACTGAGCTCAAGATCGCTGGTTAGAAACCCGGCCGAAGCCCTTAGTTTATTTTAACTAAAATGTGAAAAAGACTTTAGCACGTCCTCCTTCGGATGGGATATTAAGCGATATTCTCGAGTCTACGATATCAGGTGCACGTTACAGATCCTAGATGAAAAAAAATGTAGGGTAGGAAAAAATTAGAACTCCCATAGTAGAGTCGGGCTCATCTCCACCAGAGTGACAAAAGAGCTGTCTGGTAGTAGGCGATATGACCTCGTAGTTAAAGCCAATAATGAGTCATAAAGGTCAACTAACTGACAACCGATTGACGTCATACGGGTTTCCAGTTGGATATTGTGAACCTTAAGAAGAAGCTTTATTGTACATTTATATGGCTGAGATAAGTTTGTTAATAATATAATAATTAACAATTGCGCTAATAATGTGTTATCATTTTTATCTTTTTATTCTCCTTAAATTAAATAACATTAGTTAATCAGATGGAGATCATGTGTTCAGTTACTTGGGAGGTGGAAGACCATGAGTATCTTATGATTTTCAGTGAGAACTGATGAGAAAAACGTCGTCGGTGATTCAACCGCATTGTACTTCCCCAGAAAGATTTAATCAATTATGCACTCCCTCCAAATCCATTTTACCGTTTGTGTTACAAATCAATAGTTGGCTTACATGCAGGATTCTTTATCTGCACACTAAATTTGTGTCGGTACATTTATTACATCAGCAGTTACTCGGGTTTTTGAGTTGAGTCTCCTCCTTAAATCTTCATTTTCTCTTCATCCGATTAAGCTGATTATTAATAGGTTAGGTTTTATGACTCATGCCCGGCCTTTAACTACGAGGTAATATCGCCTACTACCAGAGTGCACTTTCGTCACTCTGGTGGACATGAGTCTGACTCGGCTGTGGGAGTCCTAAATTTTGGCTAACCTAAATTTTTATTAACCTAGGGCAGGGGTCTTAAACGAGTACCTGATATCGTACAGGCTCGGGACTATAGCTTAACATGCCATCCGAAGGACGGCGTGCTTAAGTTTATTTTACCTCTCAGATAAAAAAAACTAAGGGCCTCGGTCGGGTTTCGAACCCACGTTCTTGAGCACAGAAGGCAAGCACGCATATCACTGAGCTACCGGCGCCCTCTGAATATTAATAGGTTTCATCCTATAAAGGCTTCTGGATACACATATATAATTTCGTGTTGATACATTCATTCTATCAGGAGTTATCATATTCATATACACATAAACAGGCATTTTTTTTTTAAATTTTTGGAATCAGGGGGTCGGAAAACATGAAATTCCTGTGAAAACTCGACATCGAATTTTTCGACCGATTACTTCCCCTATACTTTGTATAGCTGAGAAAATAATAAGCATAAATTAGTTGTCTCTGCTTTTTTAAATTCCGTGAACATGTTTGTTTTTGCTTGAGAGCTCCTCAGAATATTGAAGTTCTTGAAGGAGTTTCAAAATCAAATACTTGACAGCTGGCGCATGCGTAAAGTGTTTGCTTATGTTATCAACGACACCTCTCGGAGACTGATAATGTTTTTTTTTTTTTTTTTTTTTTTACATTTTTCTTGTATTAATAATTATTTCTCTTCAAATGGAATGGTGAAGAGAGATGCCACTGAAATTAACAAACTTATTGTGGATAAGTGAAATTTATTTAAATATATCAAGATATATTTACCGGGACCGAGAAGACAAAAAACATACCTAACATACTAATCGTTGAGAGCGCCGCACAGTGGGCCAGATCCCGAATCTAGCGGGTCAAAAGTTCGGTGAATAAGTTACTGATAAATTATCATTTTTCAATCATGATATTTAACATTTTTGTAGAGATATTGTGAAACACTTGATAAGTACGTTTTTAAAAAAATATTGTCTATTTCACAGATAATATATAATATAGGACTACTTCACGACACCTCTCATTTTTTTTTTTCTTTTTTAGTATTTGTTAAGTCGTGGTTGAAGATGGTAGCAATACCGAAAGTACTCCCATATTATATATTATTTGTGAAATAGACAATATTTAAAAAAAAAACATACGTTTTCTTTATTTTTCAATCATTCAGAAGGGCAGAAAAATAACGAATAACTTGCTTTTTTAATTATTATATTTAGAGCGACAAGTCAAGGTTTCTGTGACTAGTATGTCTTTTGGATGCGGAAAACACTCTTTCTTTGCGCTACGAACTCTGTTATATGCTGGATAAATGTTAGCACCTCTCTCCAAACCTCCCTTGCGCAGCTAACAGGACTGATGTTTAGTTAATTGCAAAGAAATCATTAGACTTAGAGCCTCGTCTGGAGTGTATGAAACAATCGCTTTCTTGTTCAGTAAAGCAGCATTTTTCAAAGCGGTAGCTCTTCTTGGAGAGGCCGAAATCCTTTTTATTATGGTGGCTGCATCTCTCTTCCAAACGCTTCTTAGTTTTTGTTGTGCTGCGAAACGAAGTTCGTCAACAGATCTGCTTTCCAACAGCACACTTAACTTTTCTCTTTTTTGATCTCGAGCCGCTTGCAGATAAACTTTTTTCAGGACGCCCAAACACGGAGGTTGATGCTCCTGAAGAAGACTGTTCACTTAAGGACACTTCTGCCGTGCTATCTAACCACGTTTTATGTTCAACCTCGAAGCGAGAAAAGGTGTTGTTGCTTTGTAGCCATTTCCTTTTGCCGACAATCAAAAAATACTTCACTAATTTCGTTATTTCTTCATTGAGGTACGTCGAATAGCTGCCGAGTCCACATTTTTTCTTCATATAGTCAAAAAGGAATGTTATTTGTTCGATGGTATTTCCAATAGGACGATTGCTGGCTTTCAACACATCGTACAACTCCCTTCTACATATTGGCATTTTCACACCTACAGATACAATTAACATTAGTGAAAGAAAAAAAAAACGGGGCAAATCGGGTAGTTAAATTTAGTGCCATCCTATTATCTACAAGTCAACGAACAAGAATAATGAACGTTTACGAGGTACTGAGAGGTACGAAAGAAGTTACGGCTTTCTGAACTAGAATGAACTTTTTTTTTCAAACGTGCACTATTCTTGTGACCCTTCCAACACTTTGTGATTGACTTAAGACAAAACAAAAATTGCTAAGACTTACCTTTTTGAATGCCTTCCATGGAAGAATAATGAAGAAAAAATCAGTAATGTTCTGAAGTGATACTGACAGGTAAGTGATGGAGTAAAACTACCTCGCCTCCAAGATAATACGGCTGTTTGCATGGTTTGTTTATTTCATGGCTGCGCTGTATTGACTTTGTTCTCTCTAATTCCCTTTGTTTATTTCTCTCTCATTCATTTCATTTTCGGCCTTTTGGTCAGCTAGATTTGGGATCTGGCCCATTGTGCGCCTATAGCTAAGAGGTAAGATGTTTGCCTTCTGACGTTAAGCAATAGTCCCAAGGCTGTACGATATCAGGTAATCGTTAAAGACCCCTATCCTAAGTAAATACAAATTTAGGATAGGCACAATTTAGGACTCCCATAGTAGAGTCGGGCTCATGTCAACCAGAGCTACAAAAGAGTTCTCTGGTAGTAGGCGATATGACCTCGTAGTTAAAGCGCCGGCATGAGTCACAATAACTAACTTCAATTATATGTGATAGTAAGATGTTGTGGGACTAGATTTCTAATAGAAATAAAAGACGTTGTCTTCCCACTGTTTTATTTTATACCAGAACCGGTTTTCGACGCAACAGCGTCATCTTCAGTGGTGGGATGAACCACTGATGATGACACTGTTGCGTCGAAAACCGGTTCTGGTATAAATAAAACAGTGGGAAGACAACGTCTTTTATTTCTATTAACTTCAATTACGAATATCTATTTGTTATTTTAAAAAAACAAGATACCTAGGTCATCACAAAGTTGTACAACAGCAACAGTTTCTCAGAGCCACCGCTAGATAGCATAGCCAGCAGGCCAGAACAAAGCCATTGTCTATAAGAGATTATCCATTTTATTTGCAGGCAAAATAAATTTATTAAAATTTATTTTCATTTCTTAAATAACAAACCTTTCGTAATGATACTAATAAATGATAAGTTTAATATATTACGTATTAAATGCATAATGATTGATAGAATCGACAGTATCTTTCCAATATAGAAAGAATTTGAGGTTCTCAAATTATAATAAAATAATAAATAAATATTAAATTATTAAAATTATATTATATATTAAATAATAATAATAAAACAATATTATATAATAATATATATATTATACCAGATATAAGTATAGATGGATAATAATTGATAGAGTCGACAGTATCTTTCCAATATAGAAGGAACTCAGCATTTGGCCAACGTTTCGGAAACTATTTATTTCCTGCTTCAGGGCCTTGTAATGACTTGAATGGATATGTGGTGACCAGACACAAACACTGATGACACAAAAATCATTATAAGGTACTGAAGAAGGAAATAAATAGTTTCTGAAACGTTGGCTGAACACTGAGTTTTTATTTACACGACAAATTCCTTCTATATTGTTTTAGATGTATTGTTTGTTTTTTTCTCAGAGAAACTTCCTTATTCGAAAAGCCAAGTAGATCCTTTTTTTTCTGTTATACTCTCATAATTTTAAAATAGGTTGTATTTGTTCATCCGTAATAATTGGCCATTTTGTTATTAATTTGTTTAATGGGTTAAGCAAATAACGATGTTTTACTATTGGTGAAATAAAAAAATTAAAATATTGGTCCATAAAACAATACATATTATATATTTTTATATAAACTATTCATTCATTTTATTAACATAAAGATAAAAATAAGAACACACTTCATTATTTTTTTTAAAAGTTGAAATAGTACACTAGACAAAAAATCAAATTGGTCTTCAAAAACATTTATAAATGATATGTATTATACAAAATAACAAAATCTATACAATAAATATAATATGACAGAAAGATAGTCTAATATGGCAGTTCAGAGAAAATAATAATAAGAAAAATATTCAAATTGATAGAGACTATATTGGAGTTAAATTCAAAAGGCATTGAACACCCGAGACCAAATCAATCCAAAATAGTTTCATACATGGGCGTAGCCAGGGGGGGGCGCCTGCCCCCCCCCCCCCCTGGCCAGAGCAAAAACAAGATAAAAATTAAGTAAATTAGAAAAATGGTTTTTATTAAAAATGGATTGCTTGCAAGTTACCAATAGGATCTTCAAATTTCCCGTGCGTATGATTCCTAAATCAGCACTCAGCTGTTACATAAATGTACATGTACAAAACAAGTCATATTACATTTATTTAAATATATACGAATTCTTCATTTCATATCCTCGCTCAAAATCTTTATTTATGTTATACTTTATACTCTTAAAGCTGATTTTACATGCGCACTAAAGATGCAAAGCGCAGCAACAGCAAATGCACGCTATTGGATGTGAGTCATTTAATTCTAAAAGCACAGAAACCGCAGCGTGCATTTGCTGCTGATGCGCTTTGCATTTGTGCTGCTCATGTAAAGTCAGCTTAATACAGTATTACAGTCAGTGGTTACCTCAGGGGGAGCTTCTAGAGGTCCGAGTCTCCCAAATTAATAACAAAAAGTCTGCAACGCTAACCAGGGAAACTGCGGTCTGTACCCCCGGGAATCTATACCCCACCCCTGTAGCCTAACTTTGCCCCCCCCCCCCCCCTGTTCAAAATCCTGGCTACGCCCCTGGTTTCATTTATTATGAAAAGTACAACAGTCAAGTATCATATTGGAAGATACATTGAAGAGTTCCGTAGGTTTTAATTAATAATGTATCTGTTTAAATTATATGATTTAAAAAATATATTGTATTTATTAATTTAGGGGAAAACATTGTCGGTTAATCATCGACTATGTACTTCCACAGCACAAATTAATCAATTACGTTTTCGCTCTCCCTCTGAAGACAATCGACCATTTGGGCTAAAACTCAATATTTGACTTTTGTATCGATACATTCATAACATCGGCCGTTATTGAAATTTTTGATTTGAGCCACCCTCTGACCTCCCCTTCGATTGATTCAGCTGAAAAGTAATAGGTGTCGTTCTTATAGGGCTTTGAATTTACATATGAAATTTCGTGTCAATGCATTCATTACAACGGCAGTTATTAGAATTGCTGTAATAAACCTCTCCTCACTTTTCTCTTTGACCTATTTGTCTGAAAATCAATAGGTGTCATCTTCAGAGAATTCTGGGTGCAAATATAAAATTTCGTGTGGATACATTCATTCTATCGAGAGTTATCGTGTTCAGAGACAAACTTTTTTCCTTCTTTTTTGGGTTCAGGAAGTCGGAAAACATTAAATTCCGTTGAAAATTCAGTGACGAATGTCTGATCGATTACATAACTTCCCCTATACTTCGTTTAGCTGGAGGATGAAAAATAATATTACTTTAAACTTGAATTGACTGTCGGTATAAAATAATAAAAAAATATTTATCATAATTTTAAATATAATCTAAAAAAGGTCATATCGCCTACTACCAGAGCGCTCTTTCGTCAGTCTGGTGTACATGAGCCTGACTCTACTATAGAGCGTATAGGCTCGAAGACCATTACTTTACGTCCCAACCGAAAGACGGCGCGTTTAAGTTTTTTTTTGTTTACTTCCCAGATAAAGTAAACTAAGGACCCGCAATCTTGAGCTCATTAAGCAAGCACGCATACCACTGAGCTACCGGCGCCCTCCTAACATTTAATAACTGTTTATGTATCTAATTAATAAGCAATTTTAACGTATACAATTTTATGAGAGTACCCTATTAACTTGTTATGGTTTAACAAAAATAATTATAACTATTATTTCCACAGGAGAGCATTGAAACCTGGGATGGTCTCTTTAACGACCAAGATTCGAATTACAGATGGGCAGTTTATGAACTGTCCAATTAGGCTATCTGCCTGCGACATATAAAAAAAATAACAGGAATAAATAAAAAATTAATTATAATACATTATATTATAATAGTGTCATCTTGACTTTTATTTACACATTATTTCACAGCTAATAATTTGACAAATATGTGAATAAAAAATAAATAAAAATGTATGTTTTTAACGGTATTACTACCGAAAAGTACTTCAATGTTATATAAACATATTGTGAAATAGACAATATTGTAAAAAAACATAAGTTTTTCTTTATTTTCTATTAATGTTTTTACAATATCTCTGCAGAAAATGTTAAGTATAATTAAAAATATGTAAATATTGAAAGTTTCTTATGTATATTAATTTTTTTTAAATAATTACGATCAGTTTAGTCGATGTAAATTCAAAAGATTTCATATAATATTTTTTTATACATAGAAAAAACAAAATATATACATATTTATGTACAATCAACAAATTTTATTAGACCAGTCAGTCAAAGTAAACTAGTACTTTACTAGAATTTAGCCACCAATTATCTTCTTTACTTTTTAACATGATTTTCCACAGAAGAATACAATGTTAATCTTCCCGTTCATATTTATTTGTCGTATATATGTAAAAATGTATTGAAAGTATCAGTGAAGATACATTTTGAAAAATGAGAATCATACTATGAATATATTGTAATTTCAGGACGATATTTATTAAGTTGGAAATTATTGAGATAAGCCTCCCCTCTGATCATTCCCTCTCCTTTTCAAATTCAGCTTAAAATTAATTGATGAAGTTGTTATGGGGCTTTGAATATACTTATCAAATTTTGTGTCAATACATTCATTATGACGACAGTTGTATGAGTTTTTATATGAAGCCTTCCTCCTGATCTCCCTCTTTCCTTTGGTCGATTTAGCTGAAAATCAATAGGTGCTGTCCATGGGTTCTGGAAACACCTTCTTGACTTCAGTGTTGAGCCATTAGCCACTTCAAAAAACAAATTTATATATGAATGTTCTCTAAAAAGTGAAACTTAAAAAATTCACGCCTACCTCCTGGAAAAATGAATATAAATTTTCGGAATGGAGATTAGAGTCTGAGCAGGTGTAACTTGGGGTATCCTTTGTGATCTTCCGTACATCATCCATAAATTTGGTCCTTGCATACGAATATTTACTGCAACACAAGATAACATGCTCTGGATCCTTGGTCATTGCACAGTCCTCACAGGAAGGAGTCTCACTTTTGCCGATCCTGTACAAATATTTACGGCAAAGTGCATGATTTGATCTGACTCTGCAGAGATTTTTGACAAATCATCGAGATCTGGAAGATTTTTTCGAACCAGGATGGTATTCCTACATGTGGATTGACTGCCTCATAAACTAATCCCTTACCGCTCGCATCATATACTCTTTGCCAAGCGGCTCTGAGATCTTGATTAAAGTTTATAGGTTAGGTTAGGTTTTATGACTCATGCCCGGGCTTTAACTACGAGGTCATATCGCCTACTACCAGAGCGCTCTATCGTCACTCTGGTGGACATGAGCCCGACTCTACTGTGGGAGTCCTAAATTTTGCCTACCCTAAATTTTTATTCACCTAGGGCAGGGGTCTTTAACGAGTACCTGACATCGTACAGGCTCGGGACCATCGCTTAACGTCCCATCCGAAGGACGGCGTGCTTAAGTTTATTTTACCTCCCAGATAAAATAAACTAAGGGCCTCGGTCGGGCTACGAACCCACAACCTTGAGCTCAGAAGTCAAGCAAGCATACCACTGAGCTACCGGCGCCCTCATTAAAGTTTATATATAGGTCAGTCACTGGGACTTTATACCGAGAAAAAATGTGTGCGTCAATACATTGGTTCTATCTGGAGTTATTATATTCATAGACACACAAACTTTTTTTTTTTTTAATTTTTGAAATCAGGAAGTTGGAAAACACGAAATTCCGTAGAAAACTCACCATCGAATTTCTGACCGATAACACCATTTTCAATATACATCGTATAGTTGGGGACAGTAAAAATGGGAATCTGCTCCATTAAAAAGAGGGTTAAAATTGAATTCCTTTGTATCTCCTAGATATAAATCCTAGATTCACAGTTATCTGAATCTGAATGGATCAACATTTTTTTGGATAAAAAAAGTCATGATCTATTAAAAATTTATTGATCTTCAAGAATTCGTCTTTTCCCAAGTTTAATTTTGCTTGTTGTGTTGCTGTGAATGAAAGAACATAATGTGATTACAAAAAAAATATTGAAAGGTACGTGAAAACCATCAATAGAATATCTCTTTAAAATAAAATAAAAGATGCACTCCCACTGTTTTATTATCGACCAGACTTTCAACGCAACTGCGTCATCATCAGTGGCACATCCCACCGTGACCTCCCAGACTGAGAAGTGCAGTGTCTAGGTCAAAAACAAAGAACAAAAAAGCAAACAAAAGTGTAGAAAGTGTAAGAACCATTAACGGTAGTGGATTGGCAGTTCCTATAGTGGTTGGATTGTAGACTGTTCAAGATCAAAGTCGTTCCAGTAAGGCGTTACAAGCCTCCAAAGAATAACATATTGTAATATGTCTCTTTAAATGGAAATTGTTTATGAAAATTTCGTTTATTCGGATGCGGATGCCTTTGAAGTTATATCTGAAGATAAATATCGATACTATTATCGGAAATAGTATTGGAAAGCAAGTATCAATAACGATATGGAATGATATATCTACATTTCTTACTTTAATTTAAACCTCTAGATACTTCAAAACATTGTTATTAACATCATTAAAAATACAAAAAAAAATTGTGAAGGAAATCCCGCATTGCTTATGCTCAAGATCGCGGATTCAAAACCAAGCCAAGGCCCTTAGTTTCTTTTATCTGGGAGGTAAAATAAATTTAAGCACGCCGTCCTTCGGATGTGACGTTAATCAATGGTCCCGAGCCTGTCCGATGTCAAGTACTCGTTAAAGACCCCTATCCTAAGTAAATACAAATTTAGGGTAGACACAATTTAGGACTCCCATAGTAGAGTCGGGCTCATGTCAACCAGAGCTACAAAAGAGCGCTCTGGTAGTAGGCGATATGACCTTGTAGTTAAAGCGCCGGCATGAGTCACAATAACTAATTTCAATTATGATTATCTTTTGTTATTAAAAAAAAAATATATACCTAGGTCATCACAAAGGTGTACAGCAGCAACAGTTTCTCAGCGCCACCGCTAGATAGCATACCCAGCAGGCCAGAACAAAGCCATTGTATATAAGAGATTCTGCATTTTATTTGCCGGTAAAATAAATTTAATAAATATCAAAATTTTTTTTTTCATATCTTAAATAACATATCTTTCATAATAATACTAATAAATAATAAGACTAATATATCAAGTATTAAATGCAGGATTGATAGAATCGACAGTATCTTTTCAATATATAAGGAATTTGAGGTTCTGTAGTGTAAATAAAATAATAAATAAATATTAAATTATAACCAGTGACGAAAAAGAAGGCGATATTACTTTGTAGTGAAAGCCCGGGCATGAGTCATAATAACTAACTCAAAATAGCAAAAATGCCCCAATAAAATTGACATAACAAATTCATCAGGTTAAATTGAATAAAGAAAAAAAAACTTCTGTAAAAATAGATTCCACATTGAAACTATTTTTTTGTTAAAAATAAAAACAGTGGGCGTAGCGACTATTGTTTTCTTGTTTCACTTAAAAAGACGAAGATTACTCTCTGTAGATCACATAAAGATCTTTATTTTCCTTCAAAGTTGCGAACACTTTCTATACACATTCTCAAGAAGTGTTTTTACATTTCTAACCAGAAAATAATATTATAAGATACATTTAAAAACAATTTTTAGCATCCATAGTGCAGCTATTGAGACAAATTGCTGCTCTCTAGGCTTGCATCAGAATCATGCACTGTTGCATCCAACAAATATTTACAAATGAATAACTCGATTGAAACATGTTTCTCCGAGGAGAAAAAAAAAAAACACAACTATTGTAGTGTTTTATTTTTTATTACAAAAAAAAAAAAAGATTGTTTCTTTATTTTTAAAGTCTTAAGAAAGTCAATGCTTAAGACTTTAAAAATAAACTTAAAAAGAAACTACTGAAGTAGTCAATTTTATTTTGGTAAAGTCGATTTTTAAACGTCTTTATTCTTTTTTAGAATCATTTAAAATTTCGAAGTCGTTCCTTAAGTGTGGACTTCAGTTGATATTCAAAATATCACTTTTTTTTTTTTTTTTATTTTTCGGGAGTAGAAACCCTCGTTTTTAACAATAGAGATAAGAGAAATATATTTCTCAATAAAATTGACATAACAAATTCATCAGGTTCAATTGAATACATATATGTATTATTATAACAATTTTTTTTCCTTCATCAGATTAATTATAACAATTTGGGAAAGACATAGCAATGTCTCACCAAAAAGTTAATACTTTTTTTTTGTCTATTTAATGTGATTTTTTTTATTGATCCAGCTTTTTTTTTTAACCAATTAATATGTTTTTATTTGTTGTGTATAATATTTTTCAAAAATATTAGATATGGGGTAGTTCGTTTTTGGCTGTAACTACTGTCGTATTGCCTACTACCAGAGCGCTCTTTTGTCACATGAGCCTGTCTCTAGATGGCAGTGCCCGGACATGATTCACATAAACAAACAGACAAGGAATCACAAGCAATAGGCCTTAATTTCACAAGTATATAACGAGAAAAAATAAAATGAACGGGGCCATGTATCCATTCGTGTTACATCTAAATCCGCGATATATTTTATGGAAGTACAACTAATTTATAAATAGTACTGATTATGCCGCAATTTGCGAGTTCTTGAAAAAACGCGCACGTCCAAAGACCACATGTCGATTGCAAACTATCGGATGCGAAAACTACTTTTCGGGAAACTTAAAAAAAAGGTTGCCTGTGAATCACCAGATATGTACTTACCCAGAACAAATTAATCAATTAACTTTTGGCTCCTAAATTCTCATGCTAAATTTTGTGTCGATAAATTCACTATATCGGCCGTTATTAGGGTTTTTGAATTGAGTCCCCTTCCTCATTGGGTTTTGACTTTAAATATGAAATTTCATATCGATACATTCATTACATCGGCAGTTATTGGATTTTTTGAATTGAACCCCCCTGATGGTCCCTGGCCTGAAGGATGTCAGGTACTCGCTCATGTCCACCACAGTGACGATAGAGCGCTCTGGTAGTAAGTGGTATGACCTCAGTCCAAGTTAAAGCCCGGGTATGAACCACTAATTATTTATATATCTGTAAAATATTCGAAACTTGTATTGAAAAATATGCTGGAATGTATGTAAGCTAGTTTTAGCCTGATTGGGATTTCTTTTTCACAATCGATAGTTTGATTTTGTATCGACGACTGTGCACCTGCCCTTAGCGTCCACTGTACTTGTTCAGAAAGATCTTGCACTTACGATAGTTGCACTGTTCCAACAATTCTACACTTACATTCCGCACTATTTACACTTTACACTTTAAAAGTTGACAGTTGCCGGAACGTGACGAACCTTCATATGTACAGAGATAGATATAGGTACTGAGAGAAGAGTGTCCTCAAGTTCTGTAAATATCGTTATAAAGTGAGTAAAGGTCACTATTCTCTTTCCTTTGGCCCCGGAGTTCCTCGCAGGTTTCCTTCATTCGGTTTAGTTCTTCCTGTAGTGTCCGGTACTCCTCCAGGAACCTCTCCAGTTGTGCTGCATGGTAGTCGTACACAGCACTTCCTAGCAGGTTAAGAATGGGCGTTTCACTCATCTGCAACATGAAACAGTTTTTTGAAACTTTAGAATTAGTAAAAGCTTTTTTTGATGTGTAAACATCTTAGCTCTCGGTAAGAGCTATGTCAAACAGTCAGAGCGTAAGTCTCGTTGATGTGCATGCATGTGTGTAGCGCACACACACAACTATACACTTCTTTATGTGTGATGCTGTTTTTTGAGCATTTCTACGTTCATTCAAAAAGGTAAATATATAATAAAACCAATAACAATAAAACAACTTTAAAAAATCATGATTAGATATAACGTTGTATTTTAACAACATTATTGATCCTATTTACCGTTGTATGAATTTAACTAAAATATCAACATTACGAACTATAAAATGATCTTTCGGTAAGAAACTTTTACGTTAAGACGCTTAAATTTGTCACAATAAATAAAATTTGTGGTAAAAGAAAATAATATAGCGTGTAAATCTAAAGAAATATAATATATAATATTTCAATATATTATTAGATAATATTGTTATTATTACATAGTAATTACATAGTAATAATAACTGCTGAAAATATCGATCAATAAATAATTGAGCTGAGTTTACGAAGCTCTTTCTTAGGCGACTCATATATTTCGTTGTACTCGTACTCCTCCTAAACCCCTTTACCGATCACATTGAAATTTGCCACGATGGTAATGGACACGGTGACGATGGTTTACTAATTTAAAAAAATCTTAAATCGAACATACCACGGAGGAATAATCACAGAAAAACGAAATCCCCATTGAATTCAATTGAAATCTATTTAAAGTATTATTATATTCATAAAGAACATACAAGGTAAGCAGTTACTGCTAATTATTAAAACATTAACTGAGTTTTTTTATACAGATATGCCTGACTCAGCTCAGTTTTTGCAAACAGCAGAATGTATTGCACACCTAGTATATTTGTTGTCATATTGTCACAACAAATAATATAATGTTTTTACCCATTTCAGGAGATACCGAACAGCTTATTTCATTTTTAAATGACAAACTTAATATACAAATGAATACGAATCGAAGCAAACAATAAATTCGAAAACTACCATCGACGATGTATTCTCGAGTTATTTAGAGACACTACAATCACAGTGTTATATACCTATCTTATTTTACCTATCATAAACCTATAATTTCATGTATAAAAGAAATTGAAGAACAATAAATTTGAAAGTTTAATTCCTCATACTACTTTTCTTATTGTAACATTATAAAATAAATTTTTATATATAATAAATTATTCAGTCCACGACAGGAAAATTTTGAAACTAAAGCAGATGTTTACATATAAATTCTTGTGAGTTCCGCGTCACTCACACATTACTTTTTTTTATTCATGACAGATCAAAGGGAGCTGAATAAAAAAACAATTTGGTTACTTTGAAATGTGTATAAATAACTTTCCGTAAATAATCTTCAATGTGACTTGATCAGCTGAATTTTCGCAATGCCTCTGAAATTAACCAGTTTGACTCAAATCAATCCATGTGTTACAAAGACTCTTTTTAATTCTCATATAAAATTTAATTTCGATACATCCAGTAGATTGGGAGATACTAAGGTTTTTAAGATTGGTATCAGGTAAATAACTGATTGGGTCAACAAATAGAGAATAAAAATTAATAGAGACAAATCCCTGCAAACAACATTCACTTCCAAAGCTCCCATGGAAACCTCACGTAAAATATACATGAAAAACTCGTCGGTGAATCACCGGTGTACTTCCCCACCACGAATCTCTCAATTAAGTTTTCTCTGTCCCTCCAAATCCAATCGAACGTTTGAGCTGAAACTCAAAATTTGATATACATAGTGACTTCTGAATCCTCATACTAACTTTAAATCCTTCGTACAATAGCCAATGCTCCTTATTATGTCTCCAACAAAACTTTTCACACTGACCTTAGCGTACCTTTTGTCACCGAAGTCGCTAAATCCAAGTATAAAAAATTATTTTCTCATCTTAGTTCCCACAATAATCCTCTAGTCCGTGCCCTCCATTCTGTCACACTTCCCCAACGACGTCTTAAGCGTCAATGGCCTAGGAGACCTCTTTAGCAGCAGCAGTGACAGTGATTAGTTACAAATGAGAGGAAATCAGTGTCACCACTGGGTGATTTCTCCCCTCTTGACATTTTGACATTGCCATTATCTCTGTATTAGCATATTTGCTTGTTGTAAATATTTTTATACAGTTGTAATAGTAAATAAAAAATAATTTTTGGAATCGGGAGGTCGGAAAACATAAAACTCCGTTGAAAAGTAGACATCGAATTTCCGACTGATTACATAACTTCCCCTATACTTCGTATAGTTGAGGAAGTAAAGCGACTAAGCTTAGGACTTTTTAAACCTATTTTATGAGATATAAATGTGACGTTATCTTATTAAATTTTTACTTCTTACAACTCGAGTGTGGTTTAATGTTCTGTGGAACAGCTTATCGTTCTGTACTCAAACCAGTTATTTTATGTTATTTTATATTATCGTAGACTTTTCTGTTTTTTAAATTTATTTTTAAGAAGAATAACGATTTATTTATTTATTTATTCTATCTTACGGAAGATGGTTGAGCGGCTGCCTCATGTCTGTGAGGTGACGCAGGAAGACTTGGGTTGTGCCAGGTCACTGTGTCCGGATCACAGAGTTCCAGAGAGCTGGCGGATCTCCTACCGCACGATCTAAAAAAGAAAAAATAATTTTCCATCACTACAGAAAATAGTGTAATTTCTTGTTAGGTTTGTTGTGTAGAGCTGGCGTTATTTGGTCCATAATAGACAATGCAAATAGTCAAAGAGGTCTTTATTAATTAGGTACTTCTAAGTTGAGGAACGCGGATATATTGTGGAATTTGTAATAAATAAATAAAACAAACTTATTTTTTGAAATGTTGTCTATTCCACTAAATATAATTATAAAACTACCGGTTTCGGCCTCACACCATCATCACGTCTAGTTATGAACTAAGTCAGTTTGCAGAGTGCGACCCTTCTAATACCTCTCTGGTGAAAGGTGCCACTTCAACTAGGGAATCCCCCGGCTTTACCGTTTCTACATCATGAAATATTTGACAATACACTAATTTTTCTTAATTTACATAAAATAACATCCTTTGACTTATAAGTTTTTAGTTTTATTCTTTACTTATGAGTCAAAGGATGCTATTTTATGTAAATTAAGAAAAATTAGTGTTGTGTCAAATATTTCATGATGTAGCTAACGGTAAAGCCGGGGGATTCCCTAGTTGAAGTGGCACCTTTCACCAGAGATGTATTGGAGGGGTCGCACTCTGCCAACTGACTTATTCATAATTAGACCTGACGATGGTGTGAGGCCCAAACCGGTAGTTTTATAATTATCTTTAGTGGAATAGACAATATTTCAAAAAAAGTTTGTTTATTTATTAATTAATTTAAAGTTTTCCCATATGGCCGCCTTGTGGCACATCCTTCAAAAGCTCTTGAGATGTGCACCTATACATCTTGTAAGGTCTCTAACCTCACAGATAGAGATACACCACCTAACAGATTGGGCCAATAAATGGAGAATAAAAATTAATAGACAAAAAATTAAACATACAATGTCTTCAGTCAATACAATCCATACTACGCTACATTACCGATGCGCCATTTTAAGTTTCCAACCTCACGCTATATAATGACCTCAACATCCCATTTGTACCCTCTGTTATCAGGACATGGTATCAAAATTCCGACAAACTCCATCATCACGCCAATCCACTTATTCTGCAATGATCCATAAACACTCTCTCCACAAATTCACCAGGATGCCTCAAGCGGCTACCTGCTCCAGGACTCCTCTTCGGTTACGTAGTACACTAACTATACACTTGCCACTGCTCAACATCACAATTACTAATGACAAACGTTATGTCGTTGTAAATATTTACATAGATAAATTTAAAAAAATGCAATCTTGTGGCTCATCGTTCAAAAGCTCTTAAGATGTGGATCTAAACATCTTGTAAGGTCTCACAGAGGTACTTGGAAGAGATAATTGAGGAACATGTAGTGCCATTTGTGTCCATCATCAATGAGAGATTCTTGCTAATCCCAGGCTCCATAGAGCACGTATTGTGGATGACTACCTGATGGCTGCGTTGCGCCGAGGATGGTCGCAGGTGTAAGAGCACCCAGCGGTCATCCCCGGAGCCACGTCATACTGCCTTCTTTACCCTCCGACAGGAGGCGAAGAATCGACTGTACTCATCAGTTTCCGAGTCCCAGGTATGATCTTGTACGGCGTATCAACGCCACCCTAGGCCTGTCGTACAGCGGACATTCGAGAACAACTCTGCAGTCTCAACGCCGCCGCACGAGCAGTATCCCCATTAGCTAGGGAAACAAAAATATATCGAATATTCAGTTACCTGTAGTAAGGAGGTGCTCTAGATTCTATAGAATATCTCCTGCTATTTGACACACTGCTCTCTCCGGTACTGCTGCCACGTCTGCTTCCAGCTAACAGAGGCGACTGACTGCTTGACACCCGAGGATACCATGTCTTGCTCCTGTAAATCAAGTACACATTTATAACAATTATTTAGTAGAAAGTATACATACATTATATTTATATATATTTATTTTCCAAGCATTTTCTTTTGCCGAAAACATTTTTGAAGTTAGTATGAACTTATCTGATATCTACTAAACATTTTCTGCAGAGGTATTGTGAAACACTTAATACAAATAAAGAAAAACGTATGTTTTTTAAATATTGTCTATTTCACAAAATATATATGGGAGTACATTCGGTATTACTACCATCACAATTTGAACAAGTAACTTTAATCTTGATTCTTTACGTTTTTATCCTAGAGTTTTATTAAATTCAAAATAATTTATACACACTTATATATGTACATATTTCTATTAATCAGATATAACTAAACGTTTCATTCATTTTCAATCGTTGTTTCTTTCCTATTTCTTGGAGTTAGTATGGACTTATTTGATAGCTACTTAATATTTTCTGCAGAAGGTATTGTGAAACACTTAATAAAAATAAGGTTTTTAAAATATTGTCTATTTCACAAAATATATGGAAGTACTTTCGGTATTAATCAATGATTAATAAAATATATACAAATGAAAGTATATTTCTTATTTCTAAACATTCAAATATATTTTTCACCCAGATCCCTACACATTTCTTAACCATCTGTTTAAATTAAAGTCTACAGAACAACTTGATATGCATACCAAAATGATACACAGCATATATAAAATAAATAATCATTTTTAAAACAATAAAAATTGTTTTCTTCTAACAACAAATGATTTTAAATTTAATGAAACTCTAGGATAAAAGTATAAAGATTTAAATAATATAAATAGAGTATATATTGTACAGATTGTAGATTGATTGGTAGATAGATCAAAATAAAAAAATATATGATTGTTTATTATTAACCTCATCATTTTGTTACCTACGAGATGGTTAGGAGAAACTAACTACGTAAAGACTACATCAAATGAAATGGTACAAGTTTGGATCACTAGTTAGTATTCTATCAAGTAAATATTTGTAAACAGCATATGATTAAATAAAAAAAAAATAAGCCCACAATTTGAACAAGTAACTGTAAATATCTTGATTCTTTATATTTTTATCCTAGTTTTATTAAATTTAAAATAATTTATATACACATTTTTATTTATCAGAGATGATTAAACGTTTCATTTATTTCCAATTTTTTTTATGTTAACCATTTTTTTTTAAACGTAAAATGCTTTTAAGTACTTACCGAACGTAATGGGTATCACAATTGACCATTCTTCCGAATGTGGGAGGTTATGAAGCCAGGTTAGGTTTGATACGTGTTTTTTTTTAGTGGCCTTATTTGCGATGCATATTAGCCATTTCTATAACAGTGATATTTATTTAGTTATTTTAAAACATCGATGGACCCCTTATCCACTCCCGGACGGGATTCGAACTCGCAATCATGGTGAGACCATGCGACCAAAGCCCTACGCTCTAGCACGCACGGCCACCATGGCCTCTTTAAAACAGTTAATTTGATTGGATGATCCTGTTTACTAATAAGCTGATTTCTTCAACTGTCACGATAAAGTGTGTATTATCTCTAGACGTAGCTCAGTGGTATGCGTGCTAGCTTACTGAGTAAGCTCAAGATCGTGGGTTCGAAATCCGGCCAAAGCCGTTAGGTCTTTTTATCTGGGAGAAGAAAAAAAACTTGAGCAGGATGGCATGTTAAGCGATTGTCCCAAGCCTGTACGATGTTAAGTACTCGTTAAAGTCCCCTACTCTAGGTTAGGGTTAGGTTAGGTTTTATGACTCATGCCCGGGCTTTAACTACGAGGTCATATCGCCTACTACCAGAGCGCTCTTTCGTTCCTCTGGTGGACATGAGCCCGACTCTACTATGGGAGTCCTAAATTTTGCCTACCCTAAATTTTTATTCACCTAGGGTCTTTAACGAGTACCTGACATCGTACAGGCTTGGGACCATCGCTTAACGACCCATCCGAAGGACGGTGTGCTTAAGTTTATTTTACCTCCCAGATAAAATAAACTAAGGGCCTCGGTCGGGTTTCGAACCCACGATCTTGAGCTCAGAAGAGGAGCACGCATACCACTGAGCTACCGGCGCCCTCATCCTTCTCTAGGTGTGTATTTAGGGTAGGCAAAGAGCACTCTGGTAGTAGAGCGTAGTTAAAAAAACCCGGGTATGAATTAATACGTAATAACTAACTATATTCATAGATGTGCCACTGATGATGACGCAGTTGGTTCTGATAATAAAGCAGTAGGAAGACAACGTCTATTACTAGAGATACTGGATGTTAACTTGTAGTGGTTCTGTAGCAGAACTTTGACAAGAAGTATATCAAACTTTGGTGTTCATAAGTGTAAACATTTACGAACGGGTTGTTCATAGGTTACAAACTTTACCCCATGTGTCTGGGAAGTGTGGCTGAGGAGGTGGGGGGTGGTGTGGTGACCACATCGGGAAAGTTTCGCTCATCAGGAGTGACCGTTGTGTACAGACTGGTTGTGGGAAGCACCTCTTTACGTAGCACGTGCTGTTGGAGACCGCTCAACTCAGCTCCAGTCAGCTCACTTCGACAGCACATGTAAATAAATATTTATATATAATAAATATACAACATATACAATTTATATTCATAGGTTTATTGCATTTATATTACACATTAATTATATTATAATGACAATCATTTTTATATCATTATATCTCCCAAGGTACAATTAAAAAAAAACATTTTTGATAAAAATCAAGCTTGGTTAATTCAAGGCTCTCCATTCCTTTTAAATAGGGAAATCCTCAAAAAAAATTTAATTTCGCCGGAGCTTCCTAATAATTATTATTGGACAAGCACATGATAGGGAAACGGAGAACAAAAATAAAGGGAACAAAATAATAATAATACTGAGAACAATGTAAAAAAATAATATATTATAAGAAAAAAAATATATATGTATATTCAATGACGCAAAAACGAATAAATCGTGTTAATCAAAATAAAATTAAAAATTAACTTGAGTTTAAAAAGAAATTCTTATCAAAATATGTCAAAAAGATTGGGTAAATAATTATTATATATTATATAAATAAAACAAACTTATTTTTTGAAATATTGTCTTTTCCACTAAAGACATCTTTATTATTATATATATTTGTTTTATTTATTTATTACAAATTCCACAATATGTCCGCGTTCCTCAACTTAGAAGTTATTATATATTATCTGACATACCGGATCTATAATAAAAACAAACAGAATATGAATTCTTAAAACAAAAAAAAAAGAGGTATATATGTATAAATATATATTGTTAAAAATAATCACTGAAAGTAATATAATAAAAAATATAATCGTACAACGAAAGTACTTCCGTAAGAAACAATGTTTGAATACCCCATATGTAGTTAAAACTGAAAATATTAACGTGAGCTCACCATGAAAATAAAAATAGAATGTTAAATATATTTATGTTGACAACAACAGTGTGGTGAAAATAGTGAAATTAAAATAAAAACAAAAATGATGGTCTTCGAAGGATGATGGAACCCGAAGAACGGTGAGATCAGATGAACGAAGACAAAGCTGAAAGGGGACACTGGCAGATAGCAAGTCCAAAAAAGAAGTTTGAGAAAACCAAAAAAGATGGAGGGTCGTAATAAAATACGGCAATAAATAAAAACTTAAAATAGGTCCTCTCACTGGCAACTATAGCATGGGACTGACCGGGACTGAGTATCAGACTCAGAGAGGGATTAGCAGTGTGTTTACATTACGAACGTTGTAGACTAGACAAAGCTAAAAATAAATAACTTAGCTCGGTTGTTATAATTTCTCTTTCTCTCTCTATTCTCCTTTTGTCTCTTTTCTTTTCATTAATGTCTTTCTTATTACCTGAGCTGTACCAAGTATAGGGATAGTTTTGTAATCGGGTTTTCAGTTAGGTTAGGTTGGTATCAACCAGATAGCACAACGGTCAAACAAAAGTGAAGTCAAGCTCACGTTTTCATAGTCTGTGTAAGGATCTCAATTTTGATTTGGGGGAGAATCACTACATTAAAGATGGAAACAAATTATGTTTGATGCGTACTATAATGAAGTTTAGGGGACAGTTGCTATACCTGAATTTCAACGTGAGCAGGAGAGAAGAGCAATTCCTCTGTTGGCTCTGTAACCTGTGGGAGGTGGAGGACCTGTTCCATGTTCCATTTTGTTGGGGTTTTTATTAGGGAGAGGGGAACTCATCGATTTAATGAATGGGCCCAACTGGAATCTGATCTATAACTATGCAAGGGCGGCATCCAAATATAGAAACATGCTGATTCAGCAATTTAATTTCTAGGACCCAAACAAACCTCCTTCCTTCATGTAACTTTTTGATTATTACCATCTATCCATGTTGTTTAGTTAGTTTTATTTGGTTTCTAGCCACCAATCCCTTTATTTTTTGATTATATTATTATTTGTAGTTTTATATTATATTCCCATCCACGCATGTTTATCTATCTTATTTCGTTTTCAGCCTTAATACATGTCTTTATTTTATTTTCTCATTATTCGCATTATTATTTTTTATGTTTTAAGTTTACATATTTTTTTTTTTAAAGAATTTAACGATGATTATTTATTCTGTTCATTTATTTATATAAGCTAAGATTTTTTGTTCTTCATTATCAAGTATCTGTAATGCCAACTCCGACTGACGGCCAAAATGGCTATAGTCTAAGTGTTTTTTCATTGTATATTTCTTGGAATGATGTTATTTTTCTTCTTTTAATAAAATCCATTCTATTCTATTCTATTCTATACTGCATGCTTGCTTACTGAGCTCAAGATCGTGGGTTCGAACCCGACCGAAGAGGCGCGCTCCTTCGGATGGGACGTTAAGTGATGGTCCCGAGCATGTACAATGTCATGTACTCGTTAAAGACCCCTACACTAGGTGAATTTTAGCAAAATTTAGTGCTCCCCTAGTACAGAGTCGAAAGAGTGAAGAAAAAGCGTTCTGGTAGTAGGCGATATGACCTCGTAGTTAAAAGCCCAGGTATGAGTCATAATAACTAACTATACCTTGTGGCATCCATTCTCGCATATCCCTAAGAAAAAAAAAGAAAATTATAAAATTATAAGAGAAAAAATATTCATAGATCGACATGGATTAGGCATGGTTTTAGTCTACTTCGAGTAGAGATGAAATATTATCTATTATGTCCTAGCTAAATTACAAGAGGAAGAAACATATGTTTAGGTTGAATTATAGTTAGTTATTATGACTCATGCTTTAACTACGAGGTCATAACGCCTACTACCAGAGCGCCTTTTCATCACTCTGGTGGACATGAGCCCGACTCTACTGTGGGAGTCTTAAATTTTGCCTACCCTAAATTTATATTCACCTAGGGTAGGGGTCTTTATCGAGTACCTGACATCGTACAGGCTCGGAACCATCGCTTTTACGTCCCATCCGAAGGACGGCGTGCTTAAGTTTATTTTACCTCCCAGACAAAATAAACTAAGCGCCTCGGCCGGGTTACGAACCCACGATCTTCTGCTCAGAAGACAAGCGCGCGTACCACTATGCTACTGGCCCCTTTATTATATTCTTCCTGTTAGTCTAAATTAACTTACAATCAAAATTTTTGTTTTTATTATTTACAGTATTAATTTTCCAATTATTAATTGTATAAATATTTTAGAATTTAATGTTTATTTATTTTCTTTAGTTATTATGACTCATACCCGGGCTTTTAACTATAAGGTCATATCGCCTACTACCAGAGCGCTCTTTTGTCACTCTTTCAACTCTCTATTTTGTGAGTCCTAAATCTTGCCAACCCTAAGTTATTATTTATTTTTTCCTCTATCCTTTTATTTAACTCTATTCTATTATTTTTTAAATTATAATTATTCTTGTTATTAGTATTATTGTAGTTTCTCTTTATTTATTATTACAACTCGTTTATTATTAGATATTTTAAGTGATTTATGTATATAATTTTTCTTTTTTTCTCCTAAAATGTTTTTTATTAATATCTTTCTTATTGTATTCTTATTGTATCGAAATTATAAATGTATATTGTTTAGAAAAAGCTTCTATTTTCTCTTCAGTTTTATTATATTATTTTTATTTCTTGTTGAATATTTAAGATTAATTATTGTTATTCTTCCACAGAGGTAATGTAAATATATAGGTATTCATATATTATTATTTTTTTTTAATTTGTAAAATTATTCAAATAAGTATAGTTTCTTTATATCTAACCTTAAGGATCTAACTACAATAAGATGGCCTACCTGGGTAGCCTGTTGTTGGCGCTGACCAGAGGAGGCGGACATAACTCCTCCTCGGCCTCTTCTCCGCTGGGCACTCCACGATACTCACACATAGTCGGATGCACTTTGTGTGCAGTCTGCATCTCAGTGAAACAGTTATCCCCCTTTCTGTCCATCTCAATTTTCTCATAGTTGTCACTCTGATGACTCGGGCGAGGCTCCTTTCTTGGTTGTCCCAAAAAACAGAACAGTACACAAGATATAAAAAGAAAAACAAATGCCACACCAGCTCCAATCCCTAGAAGTTTCCCAGTCAGTTTTGCTTCTGGTTTTTTCCTAGCAACGGACAATGTTACATTATTTTGCACTTTACCCGCTTTGTTTGAAGCTACACAAAAATAAACGCCAGCATCGGATGCTTCCACAGAATGTATTGTCAATGAACTTTTTGTGCCGGTAAAATGAATGATGTACATCTTTCTATGATTAGGTAGGCCAGAAACGTTAGCGATTGGTTGATTTTTCCGTATCCAACGCACTGTCGGTGTGGGATTGCCTGCAAATGTGCAGGACATTGTTACATTGTTGCCTTCAATTGTTTGTTCTGCCATTTTTAAAGGAGTTATACTTGGCGAACAGGCAAATTCATCTTCGTGAAGTTTTTCCCAAGTTTTACCGGAAAGTCGTGAAGGTACTCTACAAATGGCTGGAACGCTACTTGGGATGTTGTGGCTGGTCATCCACTGTTTCAATGGTCGAAGTCTGCAAGAGCAATTCCATGGATTTCCCGATAGTTCAAGACCGTGTAAGCTGAGTAAGGATGTCAAGGTGTTCGGTCGCACGTCTGCTAGGCGATTTTTGTCTAATTTCAGCCATTCAAGGCTTTGTTCCAATCCGGAGAATGCTCTGGATTCTAAAACAGATACTCTACAATCTGTCAGCTCCAATTTGACAAGTTGTGGTACATTGACAAAAGCTTCGTTTGATATCCTTTGAATAGGATTTCCGTTGAGTTTGAGTTCGCGTAGTTCGGATATAGAATCGAAAACGTGCGAGGGCACTGAGGTTATATGATTGTAACTCAAATCGAGTTCGACCAGATTGATGAGATAGCGGAATGCATATCGATCCATGGCTCGGATCCGACACTTGGCCAAGAAGACCTTCTGCAGATTGAGGAGTCCTGCGGTGTGGAAGGCGTCTTCGCCAATGGTCGCGATGGGGTTTGCTGTCAGGTCGAGAAGTTGTGTGCCGCCCTCTAGGCCGGCTGGGATCGCTGTTAGATTGCCTCGGATGCAGATTGCAGACTCTTTGCCGCTCTTCCACTTGCAGTCGCAGGCCGGGGGACAAGCTGTCGACGCCGTCAGCGAGCCTAGCAGCAGCATCAGCACTGCTCCGCGCATCACTAGGCATCCTCTCTGATCAACTTTCGCATTCCCTGAAACAATAAACAACTATTTTAATTTTTCATAATTAATAATGTATTATTTAAGAAACAAGAAATCACATAGAGATCCATAGTCTATTTTCCATCTGAAGGAAAACGTTCGTCGGTGAATCCTCTTTCCCTTTGGTCGATTTGACTGAAAATCAATAGGTGTCGTCGTTAGAAGGTTCTATATTCCATATCCGGTATACAAAAGCCTTTGAAGACGACACTTATTGATTTTCAGAGGAATCAGCAGAAGGGAAGGGGGTATGGAGAATGTATGGACATGAAATTTTCAAAGTTCAAAACCCCATAAAGAGGGCACCTATTAATTTTCCGTCAAATCTGCCAAAGAGATAAGGGGGATCAGAGGAGAGGCCTCGTCTCAAAAACTCTAAAGCTGTGTCCACACTATGCCGAACGGTGTCGATGTCGGGCCGAACCGAACGCAACCCGAATCAAGTCGGTACAGATCAAAGGAAGTCGAGTCGACATCAGTAGTGTAGACGTGTCGAAGCATGTTGCTCAACTTTTCAGCTGTATTGATATCAGATAACTTTATCACCAGTTAACTGATAAAGTCCAAAAAGTCATTTTGTTCAGATTTCTTTTTTGCTCAGTGCATTTTTTTTTTTTTTTTTTAATGCTATTTTAGTTTTAATTTATTAATTTTGGTCAAGATGAATTGGAGTGACGAAAAAACAATTTATTTTATTGAAATGTACCGTGATCGTCATGGATTGTGAGACTCAACTGATTCAAAACACAAAAACAGAAACAAAATACACGATGCGACGACGAAGATGTTGCCTTGCAGCAGCCACTGCAGTATCTCCTGCATCACCCATCTTGGGACACGGATATTTAAAATTTAAATTAAGTTAAAACTATTTAAATCTGCACTTTTCACTATCTGTCTCGACTGTCGATGTGTTCGGTCGACACGTCCACACATACTGAAGATATGTGGACTAGTCAAAAGTCGAACGTGTCGAATGGAGTTTGTCGATCGGCCTTTTCGGTCTGCATAGTGTGGACACAGAATAATAACGGCCTATGAAGTGAATGTAACAACACATAATTTAGAAAGAAAATTCAGAAGTCCTTATTTAAGTGAAATATCAGTCAAAAATTCGATGCAGAATTTTCAACTGAATTTCATGTTTTTCGACCTTTAGATTTTAAATATAAAAAAAAAATGTGTGTTTGTCTGTGAACATGATAGCTCCCGATGTTAATCCAGGATCTTCTAACGTCAAACCTGTTGTTTATATAACAAATCTACCAAAAGAAACGGTGGATTAAGGGGGAGGATAACTTCCGATGTAATGAATATATCGACACAAAATTTAGTATTATCGATTTAGGAGCCCCCCCCGCAATTCAACTGTGGAATATTAGGTTTTGAGGGGGGAGCGAAATATTTATTGATTAATTCGTTCTGGCGAAGTACGTTGTCGGTGATTCACACAGTTGATTAATTCAATTAATTTTTTGAGTTGAACGATTGGTCTAGTCAGTAAAATTTTTGATTTTATGAGGACATCGTACTTAAATAGCCTCTCCTTGGGTCAGTAACAAAACATGGAGATAAATTCACATTTTATTAGGGTGCACCCCCCCCCCCCCCCCCCCCTCCCCTCCCTCTACGAGACATTACTCTTTTTAATTTCCCTCTTGAATGTCTACATTTGTATTCCTGTTGCGATCTCTCTCGCTATTTTTTTGTACTTTTTCTCTTGCTTTTTCCACTGTAGTTAGGACAGTCCTAACTACACTGAAACACCCAAAACGACCCTTGTCTAACACTCATCTGTTGCGGTTTTGCCTCATATCCCATTCATAACCAATCCAAAACGAAATGAGGCAATCCTAACGGGGAAATAGTCGACTCAAATAATTTTTAAACTAGGGTTTGCCGTTCCGGAACATTTTTTCAATACCGACTTTTAAAATTTCAGGATTTTGGAATTTCTGATACCTTCAATTCATGGATTTCAGAGTATTGGTTTTTGAAGTGAAACTTCTTTATGCGCACTGGGCAACTTGGGGATTAAGCTGGTAAATGAGTTACGAAATTATGTGATTCGCTGAACACCTCCCAGACCTGTTCCGCACCAGTGTTTTAGTTTGTCCCCCAAAAAAGTGGTTTACAGAGTCCAAGTTGAAAAAAAAAAAGTGTATAATCTGTGAGGGCACCGATTAAAGAACCTACATTCCAAATTTGAACGAAATCCACCGTTTGCGCACAGGGGTCAGTGTAAGCATTTAATTTTTTTGAATTCTGAGAGTGACAGTTAGGGAGCGCTCACCACCCCGCCTCCCGGAGCTCAAATTAAGAAATTACAAATGTTGCATCACGTTCGGAGGAACAAATTCTTCATATTATTACCCAATCTACTGATAATGAATCACAAAGGTGAGGGTACGCCTGCTTAGCGTTGTTTGCGTCATAAACAGCGTCTTTTTTTCTTTCTCAATTCTCATTCTCTATTCTCTCGCGTTCAAAAACCTACATTTCTTATATCTCTCTTAGACTTATTGTCTCTACTTTGGAATCAAATGTAGTGATTTCTGATGTTCCTAACAACGAAAATAACGTTGATTCAACAAATGAGTAGAAATAACATACTTGAGCCAATAAATAAAACTGTTTGCACCTAAAATGTTGAGTTAATTGAGAAATCCCAAACAACATAAAAATAATATTTATGGATGAAAATACAAAACATTAAAAAATCGCGAAAGAAGTTTCACTTCTGGCGTGTGTTCAAAGCATACACCATTTTTTTTCAGTCTCGGGATTTCGGAAGCTTGACATTTTCAATCTTGAGGTTTTGGAATCCCGGCATTTGCAATCTTAGAATTTTGGGATCCTGATATCATGATACATAGCGTATAATTACTGGAGCGCGTTAGCGCCTCTCATGAGGGAGCATAGATACAACGAAAACATGACATACTTTGAAAGGTTATATCTTCGAAACTAATAATCGTAAATTAATAAATAATACGTCATTAGATAGATTGTAGGATATGCATCCTATGTGAGGCCAATCATGAATCACCGGCTAGGTACTTCCCCAGTCCGAAATAATAAATTACGTGTTTTCCTTTCAATGCCAATTGATCGTTTGGGCTGGGCCTCTTCCCTTTGGCCGATTTAGCTGAAAATCAATAAGGGAAGTTATGTAATCGGTAAAAAATTTGATGAGGAGTTTACAACGGAATTTTATGTTTACCAATCTTTAGATTCAAAATATGAAAAAAACAAAACAAATGTCTGTATGTCTGTGAACACGATAACTCCTAATAGAATGAACGTATCAACACGAAATTTTATATGTGAGACCAAAACTCCATAAGGACAACATTCATACATTTTCATCCAAATCGGGCAAAAGAGAGGGGGGAATTTGGGGAGAGTCTTAACTCAAAAACTTTAATAACTGCCGTTGTAATGAATGTATCGACATAAAATTTCATATTTAAAGTCAAAACCCAATGAGAATATATTTCTTAGTGGTAGGCAGATGTAGTGGACTAGAGAAGAGGTCAAGGGACAGGTACGAGTGAGTATCAGAGACCAGCTGAACACTGGTGCCTCAAACCGGTGTCCAGCTGGTCTCTGATACTCGTACGTGTCCCTTGACCTCTCCTCTAGCAAGTTTCATCACCTGAAGGTGGCAAATTGCCGAAACTAGTTGTGGGTAAATAAATCTATGTTGAACTGATACATCTATTACTTATTCAATGAGAATATATCCTGTCAAATGTCAGCGATATCGACTGAAGGGGAGGGTGGTTCAAGGGAGTGGGCTCAATTCAAAAACCCTAATATCTGCCGATGTAATGAATTTATTGACAAACAATTTAGTATTAGGATTTAGGAGCCCCTAAGTCAATTATTGAATATTAGCGCAAACGGTCGACTGGTTTTGTAGGGGAAACGAAAAATTAATTGATTAATTTGTTCTGAGGAAGTAGATTGCCGGTGCTTCACATTCATAGTGAACCTACTGACATCCCAATGGGAAACTGTATTTTAAAAATACAAAATTGCAAATGTAATAATAAGAAACAGCCGTGGGTTACATTCAATTTGGGTTTCAACATGAATATCTTTTCATGTCGAGGCGGATGGGAAAATGTAGGATGAAATGTGGGGAAAAAGCTATTTGGCTAAAATACAATTCTGCCGTCCCTTGAGGCAAATGTTTACCTAGAGGCCTCTCTGGCAACATTTCTGCCCGTCCTATCTTCTTATATTATGTTATACATGTTTATTTTAAATATAATATATAGTGCTATATTCAGAAATTTTATTTTGTTTTGAGTGTATTTCAGCCAGTCGCGGATCTACAGTGTAGCAGGCCCTGACGGTTTGTCTTCGCTGAGGTTAATAATAATAATGGAAATGGTTATTTCCATAAAACCATAACATGGTAATAGGATACCTCATAAGAATATCCCCATACAAGACTGAAACGACAAGAACTTAACAGAAGATTTGGATTGGTTTACTAATAAACTGATAATATTAAAATTCAATAGAAACGTTGGGAATTGTTTGAATAATAATTTGCGTTTAGATTACACTGGTCGGCATGAAAATCGGCTCACACCATTCCTGCTGATTCTTATGTAAAATGATCTCCTGAATCCGAATATGACCCCCGTTTTCCCCCATCACCCACCGTTTTCAGGAGAGGCCCCCCCACCTATTTTTATCACTTTTCGATAATTTGGAGGGATGAAAAGGATTATTTTAACCTTTACATCTCTTCTGAAAGGCTAGAGAAGTGAACAGTTCTAAAACATGAACTTTGTAGAAAGGAGGTTGATTTGGGGCGGGGGGATTTGCCCATTAAATTGAAAAAAATCATTGAAATTAATTGATTTTTCCGTTTTTTCCGCAATTTTTTCACTTATTGTCTACATATTCCAGCCTCCAGCCCCCCTCATCCGCCCCCAAACACCCCCAAATAATAAAAATATAATATATTTTTATTATTTGGGGATGTTTATATGTATAATATATTATAGCAACAGTTCGGAGGATTCACTGTATTACGCTGGCGCTCTCAGTACTTCGCGCGAACAGGTTTGCACAAGAGTCAACTTGTCTGTGTTCTAGCCTTTCTACAAAGTTCATGTTTTAGAACTGTTCACTTCTCTAGCCCCTCAGAAGAAATGTAAAGGCTAAAATAATCCTTTTCATCCCTCCAAGTTATCGTAAAGTGATAAAAATAGGTGGGGGGGCCTCCCCCGAAAACGGTGGGTGATGGGGGAAAACGGGGGTCATATTCGGATTCAGGAGGTCATTTTACATAAGAATCAACTGGAATGGTGTCAGGGCTCGAAAAACATTTTTTTTTTGCCAACCAGTGTTATTTCTATCTATATATTTAATAAAGCAAATTTTTTTTTTTTTCTTTTGTCCTGTTAGCTGTGGTACGTCAAATAAAAAAATAAATAAGAAAAGTAAGCTTTTATCGTAATGAAATCAGGTGTGGAAGGGTCTCATTTATTATTAAATTTAGCCGATTAGATCATCATCATCCTCGGCGCTACAGCTCCATTCGAGCCTTGGCCTCCTCCAGAGACTTCCCCCAAAGATTCCTGTCCAGCGCAAGCCTTCTCCAGTTTCGCAGCCGAAGGTTCCTTGTGTCCTCATCGACTGCGTTCTGCGTCCATCCATCTCTTCCTGGGTCTTCCTCGTTCTCTGTTTTCACTAGCAACAGTCTTCGTGCGGTTTCAGCCTCCTGCATCCTTTGCACATGGCCTGCCCATCGAAGCCTCGCCAGTCTTATCATATCTGTGACCTTGGGGTCTCCAAACTCCGCAGCGACCTCGGCATTATTTTTAATTCTGAACACGATTAGATCATCAGTTTTTTTAATTTTTTGAGTTAAGCCCCTATCTCGGATCCCCCTCTCCCCTTCAGCCGATTCAAAATTAATGGACATCGTCCTTATGGAGTTTTGAATTTAAATATAAAATTTCATATTGATATATTTATTACATCGGCAGTTATTGGGTTTTTTGAGTCGAACCCATCTTCTTATCACCGTTTCCCTTCGGTCAATTCCGCTGAAAATTAATACGTGTCGTCCTTGTAGGGTTCTGGATATACATATATAAAATTTTACATATTATAAGAAAATTATAATTAAGTTTATTTCTGTCTTCTTAGTATGCAGGGATCATTGTTATTTTTCTTTATTTTTTTGCGTAATTTTAACTGAAACCATTAAAAAATGTAGGAGAATTTTATATTAGAATTCTTCTCACGCCTTGAAGATAATTTTAGTTTAATAAAAAATTAGTCTTAAAGATAGCAACATTTAAAAATTTTTATTTATAAAAATTTTCAAATTTTTTTCTTATAGGCAGGAAAAAAAAAAGATAAACAAAAGCGGTAATTATTTTTTATTTACCCAACTTCACAAAATTTGGGAAATGAGCACTAAAATAATTTAACATTTACAAAATTATCTCAGATTTTCAAATTGTGATTATATCGTATCGTAATTACAAGCTATTGTATGTATTGTCAAAAGTTAATTGTAACAAAAACACTATAATTTATTAAATCCTCAATTTGGTGATATATTGATATTAAAATTACACAACTTGCCAAGTATACGGGAATATAAAAAAATCGACGTTTAGTGTTCATCGGAATTTCATGTTATCCGACTCTGATTTCAGAAAGGAAAAAAAATGTCTGTCTGTATGTACAATGTGTGTGTATTCTTGAATACTATAACTCCCGATAGAATGAATGTATCAACATATAATTTTTTATGTGTTTCCAGTATTTTCTGAGGACGACACGTAGTGATTTTCAGCCATATCGTCTAGAGGAAAGGGGAAATTAAGAGGGAGGCTTAATACAAAAACTTTAATGATTACCGATAAAATGTATCGACACCCAGATTTTCAAATTGTGGATTATATTGTAATTACAAGACTATCGTCTTGTGTCGAGAAGTATACCAGTTGTGTAATCAATAAAAAAATCGACGTTTATTTTTCATCAGAATTCCATGTTTTCGGACTGATTTCAAAAAGGAAAACAAATGTCGGTCTGTCTGTATGTGTGTGTGTATCTTTGAACACTATCCTCCCGATAGAATGAATGTGTCATCATGGAATTTTTTTTGTGATTTCAGGATCTTCTAGTGATTTTCAGCCATATCGTCTGATGAAATGAATGTATCGAAACAAAATTTATTATTACTGAAGAGAGAGCGAAAACGTAATTGAATAATTCGTACTGGGAAAATACATTTTTCATTCACTGACCGCCTTTTCTTTTACTAATATTTTGATGTTTGTTCCTAGATAGGATATCAATTGAAGGGTAGAAAAATTATTGAGGACAGAGGAGACAAGAAGACAAGAAGGATGTGAAAGAAGAGAGTAGATCGGCCAAGGAAGAGGTGATCGATCTCTCCAGTGAACCGGGAAGCAGGACTTAAACATGAGAAACCCTCTTTCAGTATTTAGACTCCGCCAGTCAGCTTGACTGGACCGTCCGTTAAGTGTCTACTTTATGCATATACTCTACGCATAACTGTAGTTCTGACCTAGCCGGCTTTCGATATTGCCCTCATCATCAGACAGCCTCCAAAAAAAAAAAAAACATAATTCAATATGTCGTCGGTAAATGAGCGGTATGTAATTTTTCAGAACAACAAGCAGTTAACAAAGTAAGTTGAAAGCCCAGTGCTTCCAGGGAAGGGATAAGAGCATTGGATGCTTAGGTCCCTAGGTGTAAAGCATCAACTCTCCAGAAATATTTTCTCCAGCAGAAATTAGTCAATTAAGTTTTTGTTTTCCCTTCAAGATCATTCGCGTTCAATTGCGTAACTTTCCCTAGACTTCGTATAGCTGGGGGTCGATTATGAACAGAAAAATAGGTAAGTTTGAAGACAGTAGAGTCTCGCTAATCCGGACATCCGGTTAATCCGGAACTAAAAATTTAGTTTAGCGAGCGGTATGTACGAAAATAATTCAAAGAGAGGGTTTGACTACTGACCTTGAGGCGCCTACAAGATCGTACGGCAAAACGACGTCGGTCTTCTTTAAAGCAAAAAAAACATTACCGAATTTTTTTAGTGAGTCTAAAAATATTATTCTTGTTTTCATTATGTACTGTACATTGTTTTATTTTATAGTCCTGTTCAAAATTTAACGTTTACATATTTCGTTTTTAAAATTCTTAATTTTTACATTATAACATTAATGTACCGTGGTTTGTTTTGTACAGTAGTACTGTACTGCACAATAAATACATTTTGAGTTATAATCACAAAGATGTTTTGTTTTTTTAACCCTCAGTTCGTAGGTAGAAAACTTAGATCTATGTATACATTACGTAGTATTGAAAATAAAATTAACCTGAAAGAAAAGGTGTATTTATGAGAAGAAAAAAAAGTCGCTAAAATATTTATCATGTGCATTTTACTGCAAATTCCATTTAATCCGGACGGGGTCCGGTCCAATCTAGTCCGGATTAGCGGGACTCTACTGTATTAATATTACAAAAGTGGAATTTCGTCCGAAGCCATTCTAGATCAGCATTTGTTTTGGGCCACTTGAAGAGTTCTCAAGTTGGTATTGCTTGCAAGACCGGCCCACACTGGGCATGCATACGTTATCACTGGCCGCAACAGTAGCTTGTATATGAGGAGTCTATTGGTTAGATTAAGGGCTGCCTGTCTATGGATTAACGGGAATAAGAACAAGTCCGCTCACAGTATTTGCTTTCTGCCTGATATGTTGCCTGAAACTCAGTCGTCTGTCTAGAAGAACACTAAGGTAAACTTTTATGTACATAAATGATGTGAACAATGGATTACCATTTTTTTGGCTTCGTAATATAGTGTGTTTATACGTTCCCACTTCGTAATACCGCGTGTTTTAAACCAAAATACCTTAAAAATCGATTCGTTATTCTGAGTGTTCAGAAATGCATTGATTTTTTTTCGCTATTTCTAGTTTTTCCTTATATTGAGTCAATAGTATTAACCAATTTGTAAAATCATAATATCTTTGAATGAGAAAATGTTACACAAAGAGTCTGATGAAGAGATTTGTGGGCCACAATGAGAAAGTGAAATAGAGATTCAATAGAGATGATATTGGGTAAAAAGGTGTACGAAGGGGAAGGGAGAGAAAGGGACTTGATAGTAATTAAGTTGATGATAAATGTTGTAAAGTACCATTTGGCTAAGTCCGAGGTGGGCTTTAATATCTCCAAGGTTCCAACTTTGTCAGTCCGTTGCCAGGCTCCCATCCAAGATTAATTTTCTCCTGACTTCTCGTTTATTGTTCCCCATCTTCCATTCCTTGGTCATAGCATCATTTAGAGGATGTAATTACTACTATGAAGGATGATGTATTACTGATGTAACCAAAAAAACTGGACAAAAAAACTCTTATGATCGATCATATTATCACTTTTTCCATATTAAAAAAATGTTTATTCCACAAGTTAAATAAATAATATGGAAGAGAGCGCATGTAGCTCAGTGGTATGCGTTCTTGCCTTCTGAGCTCAATATCGTGGGTTCGAAATCCGCCCAAGGCCCTTAGTTTATTTTATCTGGGAGGTGGGACGTTAAGCGATGGTCCCGGGCCTGTACGATGTCAGGTACTCTTTAAAGACCCCTGCCCTAGGTGAATAAAAATTTAGGGTAGGCAAAATTTAGGACTCCCACAGTAGAGTTGGGCTCATGTTCACCAGAGTGACGAAAGAGCGCTCTAGTAGTAGGCGATATGACCTCGTAGTTAAAGTCCGGGCATGAGTCATAAAACCTAACCTGTATCAATAAATAAAAGGTTTTTGGTGAATGACCGCCTATGTAGTAATATGGGTAAATATATACTACCCCTCCCTCTACTAAGTTCTCCAGCACGAATTAATCAAATATGTTTTCGCTCTCCCGTCAAAGCCAAACAACTGTTTGGACTAAATCTCAATATTTCACTGAAGTGGCTTCTGAATCCTCACACACAATTTTGTGTCGTTATATTCATTACATCGGCAGTTATAGGATATTTAAGTCGAGCCTCCTTCTCTGGCCCCTCGATTGATTTCGCAGAATATTAATATATGACGTCCTTATCGGGGCTTTAAATGTACAATTGAAATTTTGTGTGAATACATTCATTGCAACGGCTGACAAAATAACACATACAGACAGAAAGGAATTTCGTTTTTCATTTTTGGAATCAAAAGGTAGGAAAAATTGAAACTTTGTATAGCTGAACATTTGTACTTGAACATTTTTATTACAGTTCAAGTTCATGCGCAGAAACTGCATCAGAATGCATCTGAAATCATTTTGAAAATTGACCGTTTTCTGTTTTATATCCTTCTCTTTTAGTTACCCAGCTATTCCAAGTATAGGGGAAGTTATGTAATCAATCAAAATTTCGATGCCAAGTTTTCAACAGAATTTTATGTTTTGCAGCCTCCAACGCCATGTAACTTTTTCTGTACCCCCTCTCCCCCATACAGTCGAGGGATTCCCCGTTAAACATAAAGGAAGAGGGTTGCCAACTTGGGAGAACAAAATAAAAATGGCGTACAATACAATCGAGGAATTCCCCGTAGTAGGGGAGGAAAGTTACTTCTGGCGCAATGGCTAAAGAGCATGATGGCGGCCGTCCCCCACTCCTCTCCCACCACCACCACCCTCCCCAACTCTGAATCACTCACCATTGTACATCCCCAGCTCAACCCTCCTACACCCCCAAATTTTTTCATCTCAATTTTTGTCCTTTGAGATTCACTACCAATCTACTTCCCCATCTCGATAAGTTTCCGCTCTTCCTCTAAACCTCAATAAGTTTCCGCTCTCCCTCTAAACCCTGCTTTACATTTTTATCTCACCCCTCGCCTGTGCCCCTATTTTTTTAAATTAGTCCACTAGTAACAATTTTTATATTTTTTAAGACTGATTTCGTGACCTTGAACAGGCACTTGCGTGATCTAGCATGTCGAACCCTGCATTCGTGTAGCCTACCTTATCATGTCCTATCATCATCATCATTGTATTCAGTATTATTTTAAACTGGAGTATTATGATGGAAAAATCGCCTACCTACACTTTTGAGCATGCCGTCCTTCGGTGCCTTGAATGGTATTGCATTTAAAAATATAATTCAAAGCTCTTCATATTGAGTATGTTGTCCGATTGGAGTAATATATGCGAAAAAATATTTATCTCCAATTCCGAGCACGCTGTCCTTTGGTGTTATATGTGAATTCTTGTTTTTTATTATTTTATTTTTTTATATCCACTATGGTTTGGAAATGACCTTCGTATCTATAGGAATTAAGTCGTTGTTTACATGTTCAAACATGTCGAGACCTGTTGTTGCAGGCATACTTCACCAATTTTTATTTCATGATTTAATCTTACATCCCCACGTCAATTAACACATCCAATGTGCTTCCCCATCTCAATACCCCCGCTCTCCCTCCGAATCACTACTCTCTATCTTCAGTATAGCGGCGTAGCCAATCCATCTCAATTTTCTCCCTTATACTTCCCAATTATCCCACCTCATTCTCCATTTAAACCTTTTACTTAGTCATACATCCAACCAATTTTCTTTAGATTTCATCACAGTCCACTACTCTTAGCCATCATGCTTCGCCCCTGTTCAACACCTAGAACTTCCCTAGATCGTCTGACATTTTCATCATAACCCGCCCGGTCTACCCATACATAAACTTACGTAGTTATAACGATATCGCTATATTTATAACGATATTACAATAGTTATAACGATATCGCTATATTTATAACGATATTACCGTAGTTATAACAATATCGTCATATTTATAACGATATTACTATAGTTATAACGATATCGCTATCAATATATTGTAGTATAATAGGGATTTGAATTGTTTTGACTGAGATGAATTTGGTTCAAGGAAACAGGATTTTGGGGGTGCGCGAAGACACTGCACAAAAACGAAACTTAGCCAGCAGATATAGAACCGCTCTCACAAACGAGATGATATAAGCATATAGTCAAATGAAAACTGAAATATATATATACTTTTGGATACAAAGCATGAATAAAGAGGGGGCATGTCCCTTTCCTGCAAATCAAAAATACAGGCATATTTCTATGCTTAAAACGATTGTACTCTCCTATTTTTCCCTCAAATCAGTGTTTTCAACATTTAGAACTGCGGGAGATCACACTGGTCTGCGGGCGTCTATAACCTCTCCAAACCTCCACTCATACGACCTGCGTGCGTTTATAGCCTCTCCAAGCCTTCAACCTCACACATCCTGCTATACATTTTGTCATTCGATTTGATTATTTCTAATAATTTTTTCGTTTGTGATATGATGTATACCTATTCCCAATGATGTTAATGCCCATTATTGATATATCCTTCAAAATATAGTCCGAGTCAGAAGCACTGGAATTGAACAAAAAACGCTTTTATACTGCTGCAACTGTCGCTGTCCCATTCTCCTTGAAAAAAATCTACCTTTTTAATAGATCAACCTATATGATGACAACGTGTGAGTGTTTTCATGTCGAACAGATTTTCTTATTCCATCTATACCCCCGATGGTTTCGGTAATGAGTATGATACCCGAACCCCTCTTTGAACTATCCAAATCTAACATCTATACGTTGATGACAGAACTTTATACCCGACCAAACGTAAAAACGTCATATTTTCCTTAGACAGAGGTATTAAGCCTTTTACGTGTTTAGGAAGGTTGAACTTTTTTGTTGGTTTTTTATCACCATATACTACTCTTCGGTGTTCTGTTGAATGAATTCGTTCACTTCCGTCTTCACCCGAATCATGCTGTGAAGAGTCCGTTTGCTGTTGTGATGAACTGGAATGTTCACCCACATCATTCCAGACTTCTTCTTAGGATGGCTATATAAGAGTTCCTATGTCTATGGACACACCTTATATGATTCTTGTACGTTGGGGCTGTGTTATAAAATAGTTCTTTAACTGACCTCGTTTGTGATGAAAGGGTCTAGAGTCTTGCCTTCATCAGTATGAAATCTTAGGAAAAATACTTGAATATGAAATTACCCCCGGCTTTTGCAGTTATGAAGATGGGTTGACAGGTACCAATGTGAGTGGGTCTACACAGCAGGGGTCCTAGGTTAGAGATCTATTGGTGCTCAGATGTGTGGGAATGGGTTCTGAATATGTCCGGAGTAGTGTTGTGCAGGGGGGTGTCTGTATGATTTAAGTTAATTTAAAATACGGTGTAAATGAAGGTCTGGCGTACACCGGGGTCCTAGGATCAGAGGATCGTTGGTTTTTTATCACCATATACTACTCTTCGGTGTTCTGTTGAATGAATTCGTTCACTTCCGTCTTCACCCGAATCATGCTGTGAAGAGTCCGTTTGCTGTTGTGATGAACTGGAATGTTCACCCACATCGTCCTCTGAAGAGTCTGTGTGTAGTTGTGTGTAATTCTCTCCGTTGGAGACAAGTGGGGATGTATCCTCAGTTTCATCTTGTTCCAATGGGTAATCACCATTAGTTCTAATTCGTTTAATATGTCTTTTACCACATGTATCCAATTGAAAAATGGTTGCTCGTCTATTAAAAATTGAAGAAATCGTGGATTGAGGAATCTTGAAATGTTTCGATATTTCTCCAACCTTTTCTCCTTCATCAAAAAGTTTAATTATTTTTATTTTATTTTCTATAGTGAGAGCGTTTCGTTTGACCCCCATGGTATCTAACCTGCTGTGGATTACTAGATCAATGAAGTCTGCCTAATAATCACCAAACAGACCGTATTTATTGTAACAGGGTTGACAACTTCGGTTCAATAAATACTGAATGATCAGATTGTATTTATCTCAACGTTGTTAACACGTTCACAATGAAAACAGATAACTAGTGACCAAACAGAACGTATTTATATTTTTTTCATCCTGCATGCAACGAAAGGAGCCGATCAAATCCGAGAAGAGCCGATCATTAATGGGTTTCCAGCAATAAATCTAGCCCCCACAACAATAAGAAACTGCCTATGATATGGAACCTGCATACGACTTTTATTTCTCAATACTGACCAGCTTGTACTCATAAAGTTTTCTTATAATCACGATAGTTATTACGCAGTCACATTCATCACAAAAAAAAAAGTTTCTGAATATGCTACAAAATTGTCATAATTTACGTAAATTTTCGAAAATGTAAATAAATATTAATCGCATGGAATATAAAATAATATGACTAAATAAAAAAGAAATATATGAAAGGATGTAAGATATGTATAGGACTTTAAGAAAAAACAGTTGAGTGGAGTAGCGTTGTATGTGAGGGAAAAAAAAAAAAAACTGTGACAAATAATGAAAAAATAAATATACTAAAATATTAAATAATCCCAGGTTTTGCGGCTATGAAGATGAATCGGTAAAATAGCTGTTGTATGGGGTCATCGTAAGTGTTTTGGCTCTCAATACCATATATGCGGGGAAGGAGGGCTGAATTGTGGGGTCCATGAGATGTGGGTGAGGATGGAACAATAATACTAATATATGGGTTCTCAAATACCGGTGGGAACTGTGATGTAAGTATATGAGACGAAGGGCTTGGGACTTGAAAAACAAATACAGAAATGGTGTTCGGGTTGGGGTTACTTTAGAGTTTAAGATATACCATAGAGGGAAACCGAGGGAAGAATTTAGCTGAGGAAGTATATTGAAGAGTGGTGGGGTTTTTAAAATGTCTCCGAGCGACTTCTAAGTTTAGATTTGGGGAAGTTGCAGTTGAGTGATGTGTATAGGGATAGGTGAACAATTCCGAATTTTTGTGAAGTGTTGTGTCGTGACGATATATTGGATCTCTCGGAAGGAGTCTATTGTAGGAAGTATGCATAGTCTCTGATTTGTAGAAAAGTACATCGCAGCTAATCTCTGATAATGAAATGTTACAAGGCCTACCATTCAAAAAATATTAGTATCTCTACTATAAATAATTATCCGGCTCAGTGGGTAAAGTTTTCAATGACTTCTTCTTAGGATGGCTATATAAGAGTTCCTATGTCTATGGACACACCTTATATGATTCTTGTACGTTGGGGCTGTGTTATAAAATAGTTCTTTAACTGACCTCGTTTGTGATGAAAGGGTCTAGAGTCTTGCCTTCATCAGTATGAAATCTTAGGAAAAATACTTGAATATGAAATTACCCCCGGCTTTTGCAGTTATGAAGATGGGTTGACAGGTACCAATGTGAGTGGGTCTACACAGCAGGGGTCCTAGGTTAGAGATCTATTGGTGCTCAGATGTGTGGGAGTGGGTTCTGAATATGTCCGGAGTAGTGTTGTGCAGGGGGGTGTCTGTATGATTTAAGTTAATTTAAAATACGGTGTAAATGAAGGTCTGGCGTACACCGGGGTCCTAGGATCAGAGGATCGGAAGTATGAATATCGAATAGGTTGTAGTGATATGAGTGAAGAGGAGTTGGGTGAATGGTTTTGGGACATGTAAAAGAAAAGGCTAATAGTAAAACTGATACTGGCTGGACGATGATGAAGAAAATCCCTTGGGTGATGCAAGTGTGTAGGTATGTCTGAGTGAAAGGTTTAGAGGGATAGTGAGGTGGGGTAGAAGTGGTTTGAATGAGAAAGAAATGTTGACGGGGCAGTAGTCTCCACTTGTAGGGTTCTGACTTGATATTATGTTGGGGGAGTAGAAGTGGAGAGCAGAATATTGGGATGGATTGGTCGTTGTCAGAATTGTGCGGGGATTTGAGAAGGTTACGAGAGCAATTACAGTAGAGGATGGTTGGTGGAAGGAGAAAGAAATTGTTTTGGCCGCTAGGTACACAAAAAGCAGCATGTAACATAACGTAAGTTAAATATACTGCATGTTAGCCTAAGAATGTATCCATGAGACCCCTGGAAAGATACATCTAGATCTAAAGATTACTCCGCGTGTATGGGCGGGTATGTATGAGTAAAAGGTTTTAGAAGTAGAGAGCAGAAAATTGGTTGGGACAAGTTGAGAAAAAAATTAGACAATTGATGTGGGGAAGTAGAAGTGAGTCATAAAAATTAGGAGAAAGACCTGAGGATTAGGTGTGGGTTGCAAAGTCTCTGCCGGATTGGAAGAAGTACAATTGGTCTGAGGAAGTAGAACTATAATTAAAGATTATGTTTTAGAATAATTGATGTGGGTATGTGCATTGAAGATGATTTGAGGTGGGTAAGTATGACTGATTCAGAGGGAGAGGCTAATGGACGTAGAATGTAAGTTTATGTATGGGTAGACCGGGCGGGTTATGATGAAAATGTCAGACGATCTAGGGAGGTTCTAGGTGTTGAACAGGGGCGAAGCATGATGGCTAAGAGTAGTGGACTGTGATGAAATCTAAAGAAAATTGGTTGGATGTATGACTAAGTAAAAGGTTTAAATGGAGAATGAGGTGGGATAATTGGGAAGTATAAGGGAGAAAATTGAGATGGATTGGCTACGCCGCTATACTGAAGATAGAGAGTAGTGATTCGGAGGGAGAGCGGGGGTATTGAGATGGGGAAGCACATTGGATGTGTTAATTGACGTGGGGATGTAAGATTAAATCATGAAATAAAAATTGGTGAAGTATGCCTGCAACAACAGGTCTCGACATGTTTGAACATGTAAACAACGACTTAATTCCTATAGATACGAAGGTCATTTCCAAACCATAGTGGATATAAAAAAATAAAATAATAAAAAACAAGAATTCACAAATAACACCAAAGGACAGCGTGCTCGGAATTGGAGATAAATATTTTTTCGCATATATTACTCCAATCGGACAACATACTCAATATGAAGAGCTTTGAATTATATTTTTAAATGCAATACCATTCAAGGTACCGAAGGACGGCATGCTCAAAAGTGTAGGTAGGCGATTTTTCCATCATAATACTCCAGTTTAAAATAATACTGAATACAATGATGATGATGATAGGACATGATAAGGTAGGCTACACGAATGCAGGGTTCGACATGCTAGATCACGCAAGTGCCTGTTCAAGGTCACGAAATCAGTCTTAAAAAATATAAAAATTGTTACTAGTGGGCTAATTAAAAAAAAAATAGGGGCACAGGCGAGGGGTGAGATAAAGATGTAAAGCAGGGTTTAGAGGGAGAGGGGAAACTTATTGAGGTTTAGAGGAAGAGCGGAAACTTATCGAGATGGGGAAGTAGATTGGTAGTGAATCTCAAAGGACAAAAATTGAGATGAAAAAATTTGGGGGTGTAGGAGGGTTGAGCTGGGGATGTACAATGGTGAGTGATTCAGAGTTGGGGAGGGTGGTGGTGGTGGGAGAGGAGTGGGGGACGGCCGCCATCTTGCTCTTTAGCCATTGCGCCAGAAGTAACTTTCCTCCCCTACTCCCCGTAAAACATAAACGAAAAGGGTTGCCAACTTGGGAGGTTTTAATTCCCTAGTTTCCCCCCTCCCGCCCTTGTAACGCATTGTAACGTTTTACAAGACCCCTCCTCCCCCCAAATTGCGTTACGTAATACTTGAACGCCCCGTAAGACAAGAACTCTAATAACTGCCGTTGTAATGAATGTATATTTAGTTTTAATAAGTATATTCACCGGCCTATAAGGACGACACCTATCAATTTTCAACGGAATCTGCCGATGGAGAGGGAGGATCAGCGGGAGCCTCAACTCAAAAAAGCTGATATCTGCCGATAAAAAGAATGTATCAAAATGACATTTTATATTTAAATTCAAACCCCCATTAGGATAGCACCTATTAATTTTTTTTTGAGGGCGCCGGTAGCTCAGTGGTATGCGTGCTTGACTTCTGAGCTCAAGGTTGTGGGTTCGTAGCCCGATCGAGGCCCTTAGTTTATTTTATCTGGGAGGTAAAATAAACTTAAGCACGCCGTCCTTCGGATGGGACGTTAAGCGATGGTCCCGAGCCTGTACGATGTCAGGTACTCGTTAAAAACCCCTACCCTAGATGAATAAAAATTTAGGGTAGGCAAAATTTAGGACTCCCACAGTAGAGTCGGGCTCATGTCCACCAGAGTGACGAAAGAGCGCTCTGGTAGTAGGCGATATGACCTCGTAGTTAAAGCCCGAGCATGAGTCATAAAACCTAACCTAACCCTATTAATTTTCCGCGAAATCGGTCGATTCAGAGAAGGGCGTTGCGACTCAAATACCCTAATAACTGCCGATTTAATGAATGTATGGAAGCCACTATGTAAGTTTTAGTCCCAATCCTCTCAGATGCAGGGTTGATCTCCATTGGTTAAGGCCGCCATTGCGATCCTATCGTGTATCCAGCCTCAGAAAGGTTCCCCTCCTACCTTTCCTTTTTATCGCACCCCCCTCCCCTCCCCTGCCCCCCCCCCCCCCCCAAATCCAACCCTTCTCTTCTTTATCAGCTCCTTCGTTTCCCTTAAAACCCCTCTCACCTTTTTTTTTCTACATTGTTGTGGTTTCCTAGTTTCTAGCTTGAGACTTGTATTGATTTATATGTCGCATAATTTTTTTTTCATACCCTGCCGTAAACATCGGATAGATAACCAAATATCAAATCCTGATTATGATGATACTGGAGAAGAAGAAGTATCTGACGAAGAAGTGCAAGTATATGATGAACGAATGGCGTATTTGGACGAAAGAGAAATTTAGTGTTTTAATAACTTTATTTTGAAAAAAGTTATTTTCTAATTTAGGTACTCGCATTATTAATTTTGTCTTCCTTTTGTTCAATCGAGTTTTAGTATTGTATCTATAAAAATAGAAGAATGTACTGTGATGTAAAAACAACAGAACCTTCTTTTTAATGAATATAGAAAAGAGGTAATTTTTTTTATTATAATATAATATATAGGTTAGGTTAGGTTAGGTTTTATGACTCATGCCCAGGCTTTAACTACGAGGTCATATCGCCTACTACCAGAGCGCTCTTTCGTCACTCTGGTGGACATGAGCCCGACTCTACTGTGGGAGTCCTAAATTTTGCCTACCCTAAATTTTTATTCATCTAGGGTAGGGGTCTTTAACGAGTACCTGACATCGTACAGGCTCGGGACCATCGCTTAACGTCCCATCCGAAGGACGGCGTGCTTAAGTTTATTTTACCTCCCAGATAAAATAAACTAAGGGCCTCGGTCGGGCTACGAACCCACGACCTTGAGCTCAGAAGTTATAATATATATATTATATAAATATATCAAGGTGTGTAAAAAAACAAAACAAGAAAAGATATAAAACAGCTGTGAAACAAATGGAGTCGAGTCGTGAGCTAGCTCTTAAACAAGGCACTGTATAATTGAGTTTTTTTAAAAATATAGTGAAGTTGAACAATTAGATGAAAGTTGACTGGGGTGAAGTTGAGATGTGGAAAATAATCGAAGTCTAAATTATGTGGTAGAAACTTGAAAAGAAGGTACATTTAATCATATATATTTTTCAATATGCCCAAACAAAAAGAAAAAAAAAATAGTTTTTAAGTATTTAGTTTAATGATTTTGTTTTTGGGTTTTTTCTTTTGTTCTGTTTTGTTCAATGTTCAGATTTTTAATTATAATGTGTAAATAAAGAAAATAACCCAATTATTTGTCCTCTTAAAATCCTATTCTATTCATCTTCCCTGTTGGCCCAGTAATCTCATTTGAAAACCTTTGGATTAGAATTAATATTATTTAAAATTATTAAAAAATTGGAATCTCTTTATTAATCCAAGTGTTAAGTTTGTTAAATGGAATTTGTTTGTTGTATACATGTACTTTCTTAAAAATTGCACGTCTTAAATTATTGATAACATTTTTTTAGGACCTTTTTGGAAAAACTACTGTAGAAATCAAAATTTAAATAAAGAAAAGAGATCAAATTTCTACAGGAAATGTGGTAGCAAACAAGTTTTTATCACAGTACATAATAAAGAATCTATGAAACATGAAGAAAAAAATATAATAATAATAATAAATTAATAAAAATCGACGGAGCATAATACAATGATGGTTATGGACCTACCAATCTATAATTATTTAAGTTATTCACTTATCCCATTTTTTTATTCTCTATTTTTATTTTTTCTCCTTATTTCCTAAATTATATCATAATGATATTATACACATTTATATACTTTTATCATACATTTATTTATTTTATTAGAATTATTTTTATTTTTTTTATTTTTTTTTTTTTCCTTCTTTTCTTGGCCTTAGCTTTTCACCATAGCCAGTCTATGTAATATTAAATTTAGACTTTTGCATTCACCGACCCTAAAAACTGCACAATACTACCATATATCTCAGTATTGTTTGATGCCAATAATGTGGTGTAGCAAAAAGGCTGTGTTACCAATGTCTCTACACTGGATAACATTGTTAATCGTTCTATTTGGTATTTGCTGCAACTCATAATCAAGTGTTCCAGAGTCTCGACCTCGTCACAATGCCTACACTTGGAGGTTTCGGTTAGACCTATTCTGTGAAGATACCATCGACAAATACCGTGGTTAGCTCTCAGTCGGCAAATTGACCTACAAAAGTCCTTGGTTGGAGCTGAGCTTGTGGATTAATTTTCTTATAAAATGATCCTTTCTCCGAAGAAGCATACTCCTGCTGCCAATCGAACCACAATCTCTTCCTCACCTCTCCAAACAAGTCTATATAGGGAAGACAGGACTTGCCCAGGGCTGTCCCCTCTGAGACTGCTCTCCTCATCAAACTGTCCGCCATCTCATTGCCCTTAATCCCCGCATGTCCCTTCACCCAAACAAACCTAACTCTTATTCCTTTATTCTCAAGCAAGCAGACACTTTCTACTATCTCCAATACAATGTTGTTGATATTCTTATAAGTGAAATTGCTTAGTTGCCCTAACGAGAGTTGACTATCGCTGAAAATAACCAAATTTCTAATTTCATCCATCTTCAAAGCATATTTGAGGGACTCTAAAATAGCTATAAGTTCGGCAAACACCACAGAGGAACAAAATGGTAAAGAGAACAAATCCCTGTAGTCCCTCTGAGGATCCATTTTTCTCTTCACTTCCTTCTCTTTGATTACCTACAGAAGAGAAGGAAGGATACCCAGATTAGGATTGAAATAAAATTAATTTTATTAAGTAGGGGATAAACCAAAAATGTGTGAAGAGAAAGAAGAAGAAAAAAAATAATACTAATGAAATAAATAAATGAATGATAAAAGTATATAAATATGTATGTATTTATTTTATTTACATATTTACAACGGCATAACATTTGCCATTAGCAATTGCGATAACTAGTGCAGTGACAGGTGCGCGGCTATACTGCTGAGGTACATGACCGAAGATGAGGCTAGTCCTGGAGCAGGTCCCTCTGCCATATCCGCTTGAGGCGTCGTGGTGGATTTTTGGGAAGGGTGTTTGTGGATAATTCTTGTATAAGTGGATTGGCGTGATGATGGAGTTTGTTGTGAACATTTTGATACCGTGCACTGATAACAGAGGGTACAAATGGGATGTTGAGGTCATTATGCAATGTGAGGTTGGAAAAGTAAAATGGGGCATTGGCAATGTGGCGTAGTATGATGGATTGTAATGACTAATACGTTGTATGTATAATATTATTATGATAGAATTTAGGAAATAGGCGACTTCTTCTTTCTCTTCACACTACAGTAAACTCTCGATTATCCGCTTTGCGGATTATCCGCGGTGCCTGTAGGAGGCATTTTTATAAAAAAGGAAGGTTTTGAAACCGAAAATTATTTCACAAAAATTGAAATAAAGTTACTAAATACATACTTAAACGTAATAAAAATCGTAAATCACAAATATACATACAGTACAATACACTTAATAATGTATGTACAGTACAAAACGTTCATGTAGTTGAGTATTACTGTGCAGTACATATATCGGTATATACGTAGTGTGTGCTTGAGCAGTTTTGGACGCGACTAGCGGTACTGCAGATGTTTGCTTACTTAGCGTGCGAGTGAATCGCCTGATCAGTGAGTCACCTGCACGTGATGCAGCATTAGGACACATTGACAGCATTATTCAATACCTTGAAGAGCAAGACGACGCATCAATTTGTGACAAGATGGTGTTGAGAAAACTCAAATCACAAATAAAGATAAAGTGTTTCGCTACGAAAAAGCAAAAGCAAATGACTGACCTTTTTGTTAAACAGTAAACATGACTTTTTAATAACCTACATGACATTGATTGAGTTTTGTTATCAGGTACGTCCTTTTATTGTATAATAAACTTATTTAAAGCACTACTTGTGTGTTGTTTTTTTAGTGCCTTTGGCCTTTGTTTAACCATTATCGGCAATTTTGCGGCTTATCCGCGAAATTCGATTATCCACGGTATCCACGCCAGTCAATCCCGCGGATAATCGGGAGTTTACTGTATTTGGTTTAGCCCGTACTTATTAAAATTATTTTTATTTCAATCCTAATCTAGGCATCCTTCCTTCTCTTTGATTACCTTCAAAAGATTAGGATTGAAATAAAATTAATTTTAATAAGTAGGGGCTAATCCAAAAATGTGTTAAGAGAAAGAAGAAAAAAAATAATAATACTAATAAAATAAATAAATGTATGATAAAAATATATAAATATGTATAATATTATTATGATAGAATTTAGGAAAAAAGGGGGAAAATAGGTAAAAAATAGAGAATAAAAAAATGGAAGAAAGAAATAACTTAAATAGTTAGAGATTCTGAATACCCATATAAAATTTTGAGGGCGCCGGTACCCAGGTGGAAATTTCCAGGTTTCGCCGATCATTATAAATGGCCCAAGCTTGGGCCAGTACTGGCAATCAAAGGTCGCCATCCAGTGTAGTCCCGATATTGGTTAATTTTGTCGACCGATGAAATGCTGATGCCTATTCAAAAATGGAAAACAACGTAAACGACTCGACTCTGGCCCAATACTGGCGATCGACGGTCGTTTATTTTTACTACCCATTACTGGTATTTTTTTATAACAGCACTAAAAAGCCGATTGTTGCTAAAAATGAAATAAACATATTAACATATTAATAATAATGAATAATTTAGTACTAAATATAGCATCATGAAAATCGAATTTACTTTATATTTTTGAATCATACAATGGAATTGGTTTAACAGAGTAATGATATTCTTAAATAATAATGTAGAAAAGTAGAATAAAAGCACGTTTTTCATTTAAAAATGTTGTTTTTTTATTGGTAATTGATGGAATCACGAGGGTATTTACAATAATTATAATTATTGCATTGGCCGACTAATTTAGTTAATTATCGATTATAATCAATAATTAACTAATATAGTCGGCCAATTATAGGCCCAACGTTGCGCCTACGCTGGACTACCAGTTCTGGCGCAAGGTCAATTAGCGTTCTTTTCCCGACGATCGGCGGTCAACGGTCGACAGTTTACTGCCAGTATTGGGCCATTGACGGGCCAATTTGAAATTTCCATCTGGGTAGCTCAGTGCTATGCGTGCTTGCCTTCTGAGCTCAAGGTCATGGGTTCGAAACCCGGCCGAGGCCCTTAGTTTATTTTATCTGGGAGGTAAAATGAACTTAAGCATGCCGTCCTTTGGATGGGACATTAAGCGATGGTCCCGAGCCTGTACGATGTCAGGTATTCGTTAAAGACCCTTGCCCTAGGTGAATAAAAATTTAGGATAGGCAAAATTTAGAACTCCCACAGTAGAGTCGGGCTCATGTCCATTAGAGTGACGAAAGAGCGCTCTGGTAGTAGGTAATATGACCTCGTAGTTAAAGCCCGGGCATGAGTTCACACATAGACTTTTGTTTTTCATTTTTAGAATCATAACTTCTTCTATATTTATTATTTATATTCAATTCATGATTATGTATTAAGTGACAAGTAGACTCAGAAATAAGGAAATATGAGACAGTATTATATGAGAAGGATTTGCTTTATTTGAGATATATTTGTGAGAAGTGAGACAAATTATTTTATAAAATAGAGTGAGAGAGAATGAGAGAGTGGAAAGAGGAGGGTTGACTTGGCTGGAAAATCCTTCTTCCTAGCCCAGAGTAAGTTACTGTCGACTCAACACTTAACAAACCACATTTCTAATTAGTTCCAATTAACATCCCCCTTTCATTTCGTGTCTTCTTACACCCCTACCACCCCTACACACATCAGTCCTATTCCCATACTTCATTTTCTCAGAAATATATATAGCAAGGATACTGCGAGAACACGGAAAAATTTACAAAGAAAATATGATTATTCATTTTTTTATTGCATATTAAAAAAACCTTATTTTAGTCAAGAAGCTTGATATTTATATTCTTCAACACTAATAAAAAAAAAAATAGGTATCTAGGGACTCCAAAATCCTTATATAAATTTTTTAAATTTAATTGGTTGGCAATATTAGGGTTTTTGAGTGAAGCCGCCACTCTGATCCCTCCTTTCCCTTCTGTCGATTCCGCTGAAAATTAATAAGTTTCGTACTTATACATATGAAATTTTGTGTCGATATGTTGTTATTAGAGTTGTGTTTTGCTTCCCACCTAATCCGCCACTGCCCTTCGACAGATTAGGTTGAAAATTAATAGGGGTTGTTCGTTAAAGGGTTTTAGATTCACATATAAAATTTTTGGTTCACAAAAGCACACAGACATGCATATTTTTATTATTTTTTATTTTTGGAATCAGCCAAGCGTTACATGGGGGGGGAGGGAGGGTCAAAAATCTTCAAAAATTGCTTTACGTAATACTTGAACGCCCCCTTATGCCTTCTATCGGAAGTTATCATGTTCACAGACACACGCACAATCAGCGGGTTTTAACTTAAAAACTTTAATAACTGCCATGAATATATTGACACAGACTTTGTATGAGGATTCAGAAGCCCTTATGCAAGAAAACTATTGATTTTCAGTCAAATCGATCAGTTGATTTTAGAAGGAGAACAAAATTCTGTCATTGAGGCCACCCAAAACCTCCCCACACCATTTGCTCCATTCATCATCTCTCAGCTCTGTCTATTCATAAATTTCACAATTCTCTGCCTATTTATCCCACCCTTCATTGTTCTGTCCATTCATCAATTCCTTCTTGTTCTGTTCATTCAACAATTCCTTACTGCTCATTTCATTCTCAATTTATATCTTCCGCATCCAGAGAACTTGGAAATCCTTCGGAACATCTTCATTTTCACTTCAACCTTCACGTTTATTAATTAAGACAATCATGGAAACACGAAATTCCAACAATATGAAATTCCTTATATATTCAGAAGCGTCAAATGAATTTGTTGGAAGAAGATAAATAACGGAAAAGTGAGCACCTTAGACGAGACACGGTGATCATCACAAGACTAAGATTTGGACATACGAAACTGACACATTCCTACCTGCTTGTTGGACTTGAACAGCTTACATGCTCCTCCTGCAACCAAGACTACACAGAGCTCACAGCACAAACTACACATTAAAAAATAAATACAAGCTACTCCAAATATCCTACTATGAATACAACGGACTCATCCACTTCCTTGAAGGACATGAGTCCACAAGAATCAAAACTCACAATATACAAAAATCAAAATTTTGGGAATTTGTCAAAAACCGCTCTTGACTACAATTTGCTTCGCCGGTTCTTGCAAATGGTTTTTTTATTATTACAATTATTACAACTTAAAAAAATTAAAAAAAAATGAAAAATGATTAAAGTTGACATATAATTATAATTTTACATAAATCATAGGTAAAAATATTAGCATGTTGTAATTGTACAAAAAAATACAGCACAAAAGAAACCTTTTTGAGAAGGTTATGCTTGCAAATACTACTTTATGATTGGTTAAAAGACAAATAGTGTCAGAACTAATATTATCCACTAGTGTTATTACTGACTCCTACCCTCAACTTCTAGGCCCATTCATTATACCTAGGATATGGTGAATTTTGATTCTAACCAACGCCATATTTAAATTCAGCTCAAAAAATTGCAAAAAGAACTACTGCCATCTTAATTTTGATAATTTTGGTTATTATTGTTTTGATTTTGGAGGACTCACATGTAGATAGATACAATAGTCGTCGGTAATGACCCTGAGGCAACTCGTCGATGCGACGTTAAATGAAAGTAATAAAAAAAAAAAAGAGAAGGGAGAACACTTTTTATTACTCTGTTGTAAAAAATATAAATTTCAAATCGGTAATAGACCATCTATGTACAATTTAAATATTTTGTTTTGATTATATATATATATATTCCGTTCGAAAAATCCTAATTGTGCGCCACTGCCTACGTAGTCATATAATTTTCTTAATAACCAAATTGATAATACTGATATTCCCTGGAATACTTCACAACAAACATTAAAATAATCTCAGCTTACACATGGACACAAAACTTACATGGCACAGCCACATCTCAACAAAACTAACACAAGCATACCAAAGACTCTCACAACTTTATCCACTCATTAACCGCAACACTCCACTCCGCCCAAATTGCATCAAAATCTTGTACACATCACTATTACGTCCACTACTAACATATGCTTGCCCAATATGGTTCAGTGCACATGGTAAAAAAACAGTAAAACGAAATTTACAATCATTCCAAAACAAAACCCTCCGCATAGGTCTCAACGCACCGTGGGTCGTGAGAGGCAGTATAATTCATAAAGAACTGGACATAGCTCCCATGGACACCGTCCTGCGATCTCTGACTGAGACGTTCCTCCAGAACCTGCCCCTCAGCCCTGGAGCTGTCCACTTCAATATTGGACAGCCCACCGCATATCGCCGACTGCCACCGACTTCCACAGGACATTTTAGCTTAGATTTTAGTTTTATTTATCATGATTATTATTTTTTAAATTTATTTATTTATTCTTATTATTATTTATTTTTATTATTATTATTTTTTTTTTTTTTGTATTTTATTTTGTCATTTTTGTGAAAGGCACTAGAATGCCGGCCCAAATAAATTACTTTCTTTCTCTTAATATTTTGAGATGTCTAATGAATTAATATGCAGTCTAGAGGTAAAGTTTAAGATTAATTGAAATGAAACAAAGGTGTTGAAGTAAATTTTATATAGATGGCAGGATGATCGGAACAAGAGAGAGAAGTGTTAAACAGGGCGAGAGGAAGCCAAGTTTGCAAGCTATTGTACCAAAGAATCCCGTAGTCGCCATATTCAGACCAGATTAGCCCCGCCCTCAATAGTCATCTTACAGGAATCCATGGAATTAATTTTCTCTCTCTATTACCTTTTGATAGGTGCTTTCCTATTTCAATACCCCCCACTCCCATTATTGTTATATTCCTGGAACTAGTTAAACATTTAGGAAATCAGTTTATTGTATTCTATAATTTATGTGAATAATTCAACAATTTCTAATTAATATATTAGTTTATACTTGAAATCGGTAAGAAAAATCGCAAATATGTTGAAAATGTTTTAAAATTTAAATACGGTATTTCTTATTTAACGAAGAAACGAAGAAAATATGACTAATTAATAATTTTATTAAATAGTAATATCGAGAAAAATGAAAGAGATAAAGGTGTACACGTGTAAGTGTGGGTGGAGGATCAGGTGAGCGAGAGCGCCGCACCCAGACAGTGAGAGAGGTAAAAGTGTACATGTGTAGTGTAGGTGGAGGATCAGGTGAGCAATAGCGCCGCACCCAGACAGTGAGAGAGATAAAAGTGTACATGAGTGGTTTGGGTGAGGATCAGGTGAGCGAGAGCGCCGCACCCAGACAGTGAGAGAGATAAAGGTGTACATGTGTAGTGTAGGTGGAGGATCAGGTGAGCGAGAGCGCCGCACCCAGACAGTGAGAGAGATAAAAGTGTACATGAGTGGTTTGGGTGAGGATCAGGTGAGCGAGAGCGCCGCACCCAGACAGTGAGAGAGATAAAGGTGTACATGTGTAGTGTAGGTGGAGGATCAGGTGAGCAAGAGCGCCGCACCCAGACAATGAGAGAGATAAAGATGTACATGTGTAGTGTAGGTGGAGGATCAGGTGAGCAAGATCGCCGCACCCAGACAGTGAGAGAGGTAAAGGTGTACACGTGTAAGTGTGGGTGGAGGATCAGGTGAGCGAGAGCGCCGCACCCAGACAGTCAGAGAGATAAAGGTGTACATGTGTAGTGTAGGTGGAGGATCAGGTGAGCAAGAGCGCCGCACCCAGACAGTGAGAGAGGTAAAGGTGTACACGTGTAAGTGTGGGTGGAGGATCAGGTGAGCGAGAGCGCCGCACCCAGACAGTGAGAGAGGTAAAAGTGTACATGTGTAGTGTAGGTGGAGGATCAGGTGAGCAATAGCGCCGCACCCAGACAGTGAGAGAGATAAAAGTGTACATGAGTGGTTTGGGTGAGGATCAGGTGAGCGAGAGCGCCGCACCCAGACAGTGAGAGAGATAAAGGTGTACATGTGTAGTGTAGGTGGAGGATCAGGTGAGCAAGAGCGCCGCACCCAGACAATGAGAGAGATAAAGATGTACATGTGTAGTGTAGGTGGAGGATCAGGTGAGCAAGATCGCCGCACCCAGACAGTGAGAGAGGTAAAGGTGTACACGTGTAAGTGTGGGTGGAGGATCAGGTGAGCGAGAGCGCCGCACCCAGACAGTCAGAGAGATAAAGGTGTACATGTGTAGTGTAGGTGGAGGATCAGGTGAGCAAGAGCGCCGCACCCAGACAGTGAGAGAGGTAAAGGTGTACACGTGTAAGTGTGGGTGGAGGATCAGGTGAGCGAGAGCGCCGCACCCAGACAGTGAGAGAGATAAAGTTATACATGTGTAGTGTGGGTCAAGGATTATACGAGCAAGAGCGCCGCACCAAGGATGTCCACGTGTAGTGTAGGTGGAAGGTCAGGTGAGCGAGAGCGCCGCACCCAGACAGTGAGAGAGATAAAGGTGTACACGTGTAGTGTAGGTGGAGGATCAGGTGAGCAAGATCGCCGCACCCTGACAGTGAGAGAGATAAAGATATACATGTGTGGTGTGGGTGGAGGATCAGGTGAGCAAGAGCGCCGCACTCAGTCAGTGAGAAAAATAAAGATTTTCACATGTAGTGCGGGTGGGGGATTGTATGAGACAGTGAGACGAAGTTATATAAGTCAAAAATTTGATGCGGAGTTTTCAACGGAATTTCATGTCTTCCGACCTCTAGATTCCAAACTTGAAAAAAACATTTCTGTATGTCAGTGTGTCTGTCTCTCTTTGTGTGTGTGTCTATGAACTTGATAACTCCGAATAGAATGAATGTATCGACATGAAATTTAATATGTGCATTCAGCACCCTCCAACGACGAGAGCTATTGTTTTTCAGCCAAATCGACCAAAAGGGAGGGGGTGATTAGGGGAAAAGCTTAACATAAAAGCTTCAATAACTGCCGATGTAATGAATGTATCGACTTGAAATTTCAGATTTAAAGTCAAAACCCAATGAGGACATTACCTGTCAAACTTCAGCGATATCGGCTGAAGGGAAAGGGTTCAATTCAAAACCCTAATAACTTCCGAGGGCTAGGTAGCTCAGTGGTATGCGTGCTTGCCTTCTGAGCTCAAGGTCGTGGGTTCAAAACCCAGCCGAGGCCCTTAGTTTATTTTATCTGGGGGGTAAAATAAACTTAAGCACGCCTTCCTTTTGATGGGACGTTAAGCGATGGTCCCGAGCCTGTACGATGTCAGGCATTCGTTAAAGACCCTTGCCCTAGGTGAATAAAAATTTAGGATAGGCAAAATTTAGAACTCCCACAGTAGAGTCGGGCTCATGTCCATTAGAGTGACGAAAGAGCGCTCTGGTAGTAGGTAATATGACCTCGTAGTTAAAGCCCGGGCATGAGTCATAAAACCTAACCTAATAACTTCCGATTAAATCGATTATTAAATTTTCATGAATTGATCGACTCAAGATATACTTAGTAGTAGATACAGTATGAAGATATAGGAGCTCCTCTATTAATCAACTGTTGATTCTTTTTTATAGTTAATATCTAAGAGTTTATGTATTTAATTTATAATATATACATTTTTAGAGGGCGCCAGTAGCTTAGTGGTATGCGTGCTTGCCTTCTGAGCTCAAGATCGTGGGTTCAAAACCCGGCCGAGGCCCTTAGTTTATTTAATCTGGGAGATAAAATAAACTTAAGCGTCCTTCGCTTTAAGTGGATGGGACGTTAAGCGATGGTCCCAAGCCTCTACGATGTCAGGTAATTGTTAAAAACTTCTATCTTAGGTGAATAAAAATTTAGGGTAAGCAAAATTTAGGGCTTCCGTAGTAGGCGATATGACTTCGTAGTTAAAGCCCGGGCATGAGGCATAATAACTAACTGTACACATGTTTATGCCTTATCCTATTACCTTGTTAAAATTTAACTGAAATAAATATTAATAATTATTATCTTCTATTACTAACTGCAGTGACTCCCCCAATAGCGATATTTAGACCAGACCAGGCCCTCAATAGTCATCTTAGAGGAACCCATTAAATTGATTTTCCTGCCCCCCCCACCCCTCCCCCCCCATAATTCACTTCTTGGAACAAATTAAACAATTAGGAAATCAGTTTATTGTATTCTACAATTTCCCGGAATTATACATAAATATCTATTTACTTCGTATAATTATATTTTCTGTTCTCTGAAAGAAATTACTTTATATCAAATGTGTTAAAATATAACACTAGGGTGTCAACAAAATATATGGACATTACATTTTTATAATATTTAAGCGATGATCGAGAGCATCGTTTAACGACCTATTCGAAGGACGGCGTTCTCAAGAAGTTTTTACATTTTTTTCTCTTATTTTAACTAAAATATATACGAAACTAAGATAACTAATCGCGAAATCATTAAAGTCTAATCTTGGGTAAATATCAAAGATGTGAGTTTAGTGGAGATAGGTTAGGTTTTATGACTCATAAAACTACGAGGTCATATCGCCTACTACCAGAGCGCTCTTTCGTCACTCTGGTGGACATGAGACCGACTCTACTGTGGGAGTCCTAAATTTTGTCTATCCTAAATTTTTATTCACCTAGGGTAGGGTCGGGACCATCGCTTAACGTCCCATCCGAAGGACGGCGTGCTTAAGTTTATTTAACCTCCCAGATAAAATAAACTAAGGGCCTCGGTCGGGTTTCGAACCCACGTTCTTGAGCTCAGAAGTCAAGCATGCATACCACTGAGCTACCGGCGCCCTCTTATTTTCGAATATATCTTAGAGACATCTAACTGAAAGGAAGTGGAGATAGATAGGATTGATTTTAAAGGAGCAACAAGTGGTGAAGGACCAAGACTGGAGGTAATGTGGGCAGTTGCGCTAACCACTCACCCACTGATTGAGGTCTGATTTAGGGTCAGCCCTTCCCCATAGAACACTGGGAAACCGTCCTTTGGCCCTCTTTTACAAAGGGCTCCTTTTACTTACAGCTTTAGTAGAAGAGAAGTTATGTAATCGATAAATTCGATGCGGAGTTTTCAACGGAATTTCATGTTTTCCGAACTCTTGATTCCAAAAATGAAAAAAAAAAAAAAAAAAAAAAAATCGGTAAATCACCGGGAAATTTCTTCCCCAAAACGAATTAATTAGTTAACATTTCGCTCCCTCTCCAAAACCAGACGGTTTGCGATTATATTCAGTAGACTTACATAGGCTGCTAAATCCTCATACTAAATTTTGTGTGACGAGCACTCTATACAGAGCCAAAATTGTCGCACTGCATTAGAGTTGCCAGACTCCGTTGGGCTGGACACGTAAGACGGATGGACGAGGAACTTATACCCAGGAAACTTTTGAATGTGACACCGGAGGGTAGGAGAAGAGTGGGACGACCCAGAAGAAGATGGCTGGAGATCGTGAACAGAGACGCAAGACGGATTGTGCGGTGGGTTGATGGAGACTGGCGCAGGACAGAGCTGCATGGGGACATTTCCTGGAGGAGGCCAAGGCTCTTCACGGGCTGTAGCGCCTATGATCATGATATATTCATTACATTATTGTTATAACAGTTATTAGGGGTGAATCAAGTAGTAGGTATAGAGAATATCAAAATACATAATTTATATGAAATAACATTTTTGACAGGTCGTCCGGTTTACGAGATATATACCGAAAACCATCCTGGAATGTAGTTTTGAAACACATATTTTTTGACGTTTCCTTGATTTACATAAAAACCATTGGTCCTATCGAAAAAATCATTCCTACCAAAATTGTTCCTTATAAAATTTCCAATCGCTAAAAGTCCTCAGATTTGAGATAGGATCAATACGACAAAAGTTATAACCTTCTAATATATATAAGAATATAAACTGTTTATAAGGAGGCTTGAAAAATAAAGAAAAATATATCGTGACATGGCCATTACAGGACTTTCTTATACGAACCACGCTTACAGATCTATCTTCCCCTTCTCTCAAAATTATTTCATACTGGCATTACTGGGTATAAGAAAGTAAAATAGAATCGAATAACTTTATTTGTCTGCGATCAATGTCCTAGATTTTTGACGACGTACGAGTGATTAAATTAGTTCGATGAGGTGACTAGTTTTCATTGAGGATAGGACGGCTTCTATAGACGAGATGTCATCTCCGAGCCTCTCATGTAAGTTTCTTATTCGTAAACCCATGGACTTTAGTATTTCCTTATTTCCAGGGCTCTTCTCCAGGATGTGGCTTACTGTGACACTTGCCACAGCCCGGGGCTGCCACCCTGTTAATGAGGTGGCCATGGATTAGCCGAGTGTGGCCTACACGGAGCCGCATCAGACATACCTCCTCCTGCCTATTCTGCCTCGGAGCTTTGCCACTTATCTATATTTGTTTTGATGGACCTAAGTTTATTTGTTAGGTTCACAGAGACCCAGCTCTCTTTTATTTTGCGACGCAGCCATTTCTTCAGGTCCGGTATTGTCTTCACTACCAATTCTTCCCCAGGCAACGTTGCCGCTTCCTTAGCCACTTTATCTGCTGTATCGTTCCCTTCGATTCCCACATATGAGGCGATCCAGCAAAATATTACTTGTTTTTTACTACTTTCGCAATTTGCAAGAAGTTTTTGTATTTTATATACAAGTGGGCAGTTGAATGCTTTGAAGAATGTATACTCTCAAGATAACGCTGTACAAAGAGACAAAATGAAATGATTTTGAGAAGGAGAGGGGGAGACAGTGATCAGTAATACGTGTTTGGTATAAGAAAGTCCTGTAATGGCAACATCACATATTTTCATAATATAATATATTATAATTGGCGTGGAAGGGTGGGGTATAAATTGAAGCTGCAATGCTCTGGTCTCCTCATTATCGTATCTTGGCCAGAAGTGCTCTGTGTCCTACTTAATTCTCTGCTTATTTGGCACACTGCCATCTCTTTAATGACTTTACTAATGGGACGCTCTTTGAACACCATCCTCTACATTCCACCTCTATATATGAATAGAAAAATAAAAAATTAAAAAAAAAACGTCAATATACAACTCCTGCAGGTTTGTCAGAAAAGACCATCACTATAATATAACTAAATCTGATGGTGTCATATATAACGACACACCTCTATAAGTCGAACATCAAGGGAGACGCCAAAAAATTCGAGTTATAGAGTTTTCGACTTATGGAGGATTTCGACAGGCGGATTTTGATTCGACTTGTAGAGGTTAAGATTCATTCTAGCTAATTTTGAGTTAGAGAGGTGAAATAAATAAAAATTCAAATTACAGAGGTAACAAACATATTTATATTTATTATAAATCAACATTATTTCAAAACATCCTTAAAAGTCAGTAATTTTTTTTTTTGCTTTAGATAATTGGTAATCCTATTCATTGTATACTCCTAAATTGTTTTCTAAAAAACAATGGTGTACATTGTCGGCAAATTCTTAAAGTCGGAAACTTATTTATAACGTGATTCGACTGATCTTTAAGGTGTGGAGGAACTCTGCCCAAAAAATAAAAATGAAAGATGACTGGAGATGGTGGTCGTAAAAAGTAAAAAGTTCGATTTTTCAAAGTCCCCATCCAAATTCTTGTGTAGTTTGACGAAAAAAAATTTTGTGAATTTTTTCAGATTTTTTTGAATGAATTAACCTGGCCCTGTGGGCGGTCAAAGTTTAACGCGTGTTTTAAATTGGGTTTTTGAACATTTACATATTTTTAAGGGTAGGTCTTAGTATTTTTAATATAAAAATCTAAAAATGCATGGATTATGGGTTTTCGGGGTCGCTGAAAACGAATTTCATATTAAAAAATTTTTTTTGACAGTCACATTTCCCAAAAAACTCGTACAAAAATTGACGAAAATGATAAAATTTTTCGAATCGATGATTCATTTTAATGAATTATTAATTTTTTAATATGAAATTCGTTTTCAGCGACCCCGAAAACCCATAATCCATGTATTTTTAGATTTTTATATTAAAAATACTAAGACCTACCCTTAAAAATATGTAAATGTTCAAAAACCCAATTTAAAACACGTAATTCATTCAAAAAAATCTGAAAAAATTCACAAAATTTTTTTTCGTCAAACTACACAAGAATTTGGATGGGGACTTTGAAAAATCGAACATTTTACTTTTTACGACCACCCTACTGGAGAGTCATAAACTACATATTTCTAAATGAACGAAATCTGTTATTTGAATAAAAACACACATCTGAATCGAATTTTAAGGACAGCAGGAGTGTTTTGACAACGCTAATAAATATTCATAAATGCTCGGATCAAAATTTAATTATTTTTGATACATTAAATTTACTAATAAATCTAGTCCAAGGTAAGACGACAGTCTACCTGGTTTGGGTCAAAGGCCACAGCTCCAACAGATACGAGGCGGTGGACAAGCTGGCTAAGACAGCTGTTGACTCTGGCATCAGACAATGGGAGGTGGTATCCATCAGTGATGTCAGGGCTCACCTCAAGAACTATACTGTACGTAGATGGCAAGAGGATTTTTCCTCCCAGAGTCTGAACAAGGGTGGATACAGCCTAATTCAGCTCAAGATTCCCACCCAACCATGGTTCAAGACGTACGACAAGCCCAGATCTTTTTTCACCACTATCATTCCCCTTCGTCTTAACCATAATTGGCTCCCTTGTCACCTTCACAAGATTCAAATTCTTCAATCATCATACTGTACCTGCCAAGAAGCGAATGCGAACCATCTCATGGCTTGTCCACTTACCAGCTCAGAACGTGAAAATACGTATAGTGCCCTCATTCAAAACAAGATGGTGCTCCCCACTACAGTCCATTTAATAGTGTCGCGAACCAATAACCAAGACATTCTTGATACATTGTTCAGATACATTTTTGTCAACCATATTGTTATATACTTTTATATTGTAAATAAATGGCTGATATGCTTAGACCATAAGGCCAAAAAAAAAAAAAAAGATCTGAATTGAAACTCAGTAAAAAATCGATTATGAAATGAAAAGAAAGGAAGTTCGTATAGTAAGATTACAAAAAGAAGCTTGTCCGGGGTCATTCTATCATTCTATATTAACAATGAATTCATGAAATGACCTACTGAGAAACTTAAATGATTCAGTTTATAATATATATGGTGTAGACGAATGAAGTTAAATGACGTTCTGCAAGTTTAATATCACCTGAAATACTCCAAGCAATATGGTTGTATCTAGGAGGCCTTGGAGAGATATGGTATTACTTGAGTGTGAGACCTCACTTTATTGTATGGTCTTTTTTGGTATGGTGGGGGGGGCACCAGGTGTCCCAAAAAACTCATAACAATAACTCACACTTTTAATATATAAATATTGTAACATGCCCTGCCCACGATTATGTATAAGGGCCTCGGAGGCTAGTGAAACTCTTGTATGTCCACAGTTTATGTATGAGACCTGAGGGCTGCTTTGTATGGAAAAAACATAGTTCTAGACTAACTGGGCAGTTTGTGTTATTGTTTCTGTGTGGATGTATTTATAGGAGAAGTTACGTAATCAATCATTAAGTACATTTGAGAATTTCTGAAAAGTCGTTGGTGGATCACCGACAATGTACTTCCCCAGAACGAACTAATCAATTAAACTTTAACAACCCCTCCAAAAACACTAGACCACTTGCGCTAATATTCTAGAGTTGACTAAGGGCTCGATTACATTGAGCCAGTTTACAATCTAATAGCCATTGAATTCACTATCTGCTAGTAAACTCGCCCAGTGTAAACAATCTACCGAGAAAAGTTGATTGCCGGGCTACTTTACTCGCTACTCGCTGGCGTGTGTAAGGATCTATCGATACAAGTAAATACAAGTAAAGTATCGATACTTTTCTTTCGATACCAGGTAGGTATCGAATAGATATTACTTGTATCGATTCAAAGTACTCGTTTCAACTGTCAACAATTAAAAAAAATTATATACATTTTTCAATTCGTCAAAATCGTTCACAGTTTAATTTCTTACAATTTTCTTTTATTTGTCGTGACAGTAAAATACTGAACTCAAATTATGGTCCACGGACAAATGATACTCGTATATATCGATGGTGATAACCTCATGTGATGTGATCACGCAGTCTGCATGAAGCGTCTTTATTTTTTACCTTATTTACATTAAATGGTTTATCGTTTATGAAGGTATACGTTTGTTTAATTTTGAAGAGAACCGTGAACATGATTACGATGTAATTATTTTATTTTATTTTTACATTCCATTTTGTCAATTACAAATTATAATGCCGCGTCCTACGGCGAAAATGTGGATTTATTATACTAAGAACGATTTGATCTCAGCGACTTGCTATAAGTGTTTTAAAAAAGTGAAATATTGTGGGAATACGAATAGTCTCCAGTAGTTTTATATCCTTAGTAAAAATAAATTGTATGCTTATTTTATAAGGCTTTTTATTACATTCAGTATGTTTTTAATAATATAATTCTATCATATTCGATTTTATTTATTTGTTTCTTATGCCCACTACAATATCTCATTTACCTATATCTTTCAAATTGTATTGTTTTTTATTATTATTGTATAGGTATATATATTATACATGGTTTAAAATTAATTATATTAAGTACTTGATGCAATACGATTTTTATTTAAATTTATATAGATTTTTAAAAATTAATTATAATTAACAACTCGATTTAATCGATACGAGCAGGTATCGATACTTTCAATTTGATACTTGAGTAGTATCAAAAGTTTTATTCGATACTACTCATGAGTAAAAGTATCGATACTTTGTGGTATCGATTGAACCCTAGGCGTTTGGGCTTGTTAGCTAGTAAACTAACCGTGTGTCATCATAGTTGCAAGTGAGATAGCTGCGAGTATCTCATTTGTCTACAAAATGTCGACGGAATTAGTTATTTTAGGGAGTCGTTATTTTAGCTCATGCTACCAAAAAGGAGTTGAAAAGGAAAGCAAAATGGCACAGAAAAGTGTGGGTAATATACAAATCGTCTTTGTTTTTTATATTCCATAGCACAGGGTAGGTACAGCTGATAGACGTTAAGAACTTTCCAGTCACGTTCCACTTCATTTTTTCGCTAGAGGACCCAGAAAAAGTTTAGAATTAGATTAGATTGGAACAAGAAAAACAAAACAACACGTGGTTTCAACTCGTTAGCTAGTTGGCTACTGAGCGAGTCGAAAGTTTTGTGTGTCATCATCACTATCGAACACGGCGATTCGCCCGCTTGTAAACTCGCTGGCTAGTAGATTGTAAACTCGCTCAATGTCATCGAGGTTTAACATACGGGTTACTAAATCCTTATACTAGTTTTCGGGGTTTTTGTGTACTAATTTATTTTTAGTATATAAATAATAATCCCAGAAACATTGAAAATACAAAATACAAAAACAACGTTTATCTAAACTTGCTACTTACCAAAAAAAATAAAAAAATAAAATAAACTAATGTTCGGATCACTTTAAAAATATAATAAATAAAATGAGGGCGCCGGTAGCTCAGTGGTATGCGTGCTTGTCTTCTGAGCTCAAGATGGTGGGTTCGTAGCCCGACCGAGGCCCTATAGTTTATTTTATCTGAGAGGTCAAATAAACTTATGTACGCCGTCCTTCAGATGGGACGTTAAGCGATGGTCCCGAGCCTGTACGATGTCAGGTACTCGTTAAAGACCCCTGCCCTAGGTGAATAAAAATTTAGGGTAGGCAAAATTTAGGACTCCCACAGTAGAGTTGGGCTCATGTCCACCAGAGTGACGAATAAGCGCTCTGGTAGTAGGCGGTATGACCTCGTAGTTAAAGCCCGGGCATGAGTTATAATTAGGTTGTTGAACTACCGGAAATGTGCTCCTGATTCCTAAGGCTAGCTCCCCCATTTCATTGCCTTTTAACTAAATTTAATGTTTATTCCTAGAGACCACTTTTATTCTATTGTTATTCCGTCTCAATTGGTTGATATTTGTGTTATCATTCTTAGGGGACGTATGTCCTTGAATAAAGATTATTTTTCATGTTGATAAGGTCTTTGGCCGTGTATATTAAGTGCACATATATACCGAGAGCGAGGTTCCCTAAGAATAAATACATAGAAAGACAATAAGATAAGGATCAATGATATAAAGTATCAGTAAGCCGTACTATAAAAAAAAATCTACAAAAATAAATAAATTAGGGCTACAATAGAGAAAAACTAGATAATAATAAATATAGATAAATAAAAAAATTAAATAAACAGCTTAATTATAAAGAAATAAACGAAAATAAATGTATTTATATAAATATACAAAATCCTTCGTACAATAGCCAATGCTCCTTACTACGTCTCCAACAAAACCCTTCACACTGACCTTAACGTACCTTTCATTACTGAAGTCGCTAAATCCAAATATAAAAAATTATTTTCCCTTCTTAGTTCCCACAATAATCCTCTAGTCCGTGCCCTCCATTCTGCCATACTTCCCCAACGACGGCTTGAGCGTCAATGGCCTAGAGATCTCCTGATCAGAAGCAGTGACAGTGACAGTGATTAGCCAAAAACGAGAGAAAAACAGTGACTAGGGAGTGTCACCACTGGGTGATTTCTCCCCTCATGACATTGCCATTACCTCTTTAATAGCACATTTGCTTGTTGTATTTTATGTGTATACAGTTGTAAATAGCTATTTGTAAATAAAAAAATATATATATATATATAAATAGGAGAAGGTATATAATAAAAAATCTATGTAAATATGAAGAAAATAAAATAAATAAAAATCGACAGACAAGGATTGAAATAAAATGAATTTTAGAAAAAAGAGGCTAAACAGATATAAATGAGAAGAGAAAGAAGAAAAAAATACGAGAAAATAAACGAATAATCAAAATATGTAAAATGAGTATAATAATGAGTATAATACTTATGGTACAATAAATAAGAAATTTAGGGAAATGGAAAATAAAATAATAAAAATAAAAGTAGCGAATTGTGATTTTGTAGATGCTATTTTATTTCGGACTGCTGCTTAAATTAAAAACAGAATGGACACTGACAGTTTCTGTATCTCAATTGAAACTTGATGATCTAATTTCCTAATAAATACCAACCTAAGTGCTAGAATAAAGATTATTCTTCATGTTGGTATGGTCTTTGGCCGGATATATTAATTGCACAAACATACCGGGGCAACAAAAATAATTTATTATTATTATTAAATAGAAGGCTATGGCTATCTACAACATTGGTCCGGTTACTTTATGAGCTGGTCACATCGTAGATTAACCGAACGAAAGGAGGTCAGATAAGGAACGCAGCTCCAAGATTGTCCACTAACTCATCCCAGGGTAGACTATCATCAGGGAAGACCAGACTCGAAGATATTGGACAAATTCCCACCGTCCTTCTTATGAGATTAATGTTTTTCACATAGTCAAGTGATTAAAAGTGTATTCAATATGAATTATTATACAAACATGGCATATTATAGTGTGATTTTAGGGTAATTTGACTGTTAGAATATAATTATTTATTGTTAAAACATTATAAACATTTATATTTTTTTTTGGCGGAGTTCCTCCTTTTTATCCTAATTTTTCATATTCTTATTCTTATTATTATATTTTAAAAATATTTTTTATTATTATCGTTATAATTATTTTCTCATTGTATACATAGTTATTATTTTGTACATATTCTTCATGACTTCACGGAGACATTTTTATTTTTATTTTGAGATGAAAACGTCTATTCGCTAGTTAAGCACAGTGATAGACGGTCAAACTTTCTTGTGTTACAAAATACCGTCAGATTTCTATCGATAATAACTACGAGACTAATAATGCGATAACAACGGTTGAGGTCACAATGGATAGAGCATGTCTGTACGTGTTTGTTGTGACTGTCGAGTCTGCGAAACATGTTTATTCCATGTTGTCTATCAAGATAGAGACCTAAGTATCGTACGTCTTTGTCATGTTTCAGAGGGACATTATTTAGCCATACAGTTGGGCAGTCACCGCGCCTCAAGGCGAATGTAACATGAAGGGATTTGATCTCATTTATTTTTACCTTCCACAGATGCAACCAACCCTCTAGAAGGTGTAAGTGCTACTGCAGAGATTTTGATGCGTCCCCAGTCGATTTATTAGTAGCTAAAATTGCTATGTCATCGGCATAGGTGGCTAAGCCTAGTCGTCCACTGGGACCGGAAAGTTGCGAACTGCGAAGCAACGAAATCGGACGAAGCCGTTCGTCCGAATGCCGATCGTCCATTGATCCACTCAGTACGTCCGAATGCGTAGACGGGATGACTCTTCGGAACGGTTTTTCCGAAGATTCTGACGACGAATTTTTAGCATTGGAATTATCACCTTTGATTTATCGACGAAGGCGATATAGACGTAGACGGGAAATGTGGGTGAATCCCATTTTCGAAAAAAGAGAAGAGTTTGGCGAATTTTCTCATTTGTGGCGTGACCTTCAAATCGATGATAATGATAAAGGACACTTTTCAATACATTCTTGACAACATCTACTCAAGACTCGAAAAATTCAGTAATTTCATTGTAATTGTAAAATGTATATGCTTATTGCATAATATAATTATGGATAGGGAAGGTATAGGACCATTTCAGCCTCAAGTAAGTGATAATGTTTCGATAACTAATAATAGAGGCAACAGATTTACTACTTTAGGTAATAATAGAAGTGCTTCAAGAGCATGTGAAGTCAGAGAAACTTTAAAAACTTATTTTGTTAACTACAGATAAGATTAGGAAAGTAGCTACCTATTATATCCAACTTCCCTTGTTTTATGTACTATTCCTGGTTTAAGTTATTATTAAACATTCATAAAATAATAAATAAAAATGAATGAGGAACGAATTCATAAAAAACAATAAAATGAGAAACGAAAATAATGATAGAAAATAATAAAAATTGTAATGTTGTGAAATAAATAATATAACGTTTCTACCTGGTAATTTCATTTCAGTTGAAACCTCCCTCCACAATTATTGTTTTTGTACATTCCGCATGTGATAATTGCTTTCCCTTTGGTCCCACAGGTATTTTCTTTCTTGCACAAGCAAAATTAAGTTTTCACAGTCCATGTTTTTTTTAGCTCGTTCGCACCTGTTCGTCCGTAAAATCCCAGCAGAATGGGATCACTTCGCACTTCGCACCTGTTCGGCCGAAAACTGACGAACGATACGGGTCTAGTGGACGCGGTCCCCCACCTTGCCACATGTTTGGATCGTTCGTGCATTTTCGGCCGAATTCTGACGAACTGATTTCGTTACGTTTCGCAACTTTCCGGTCCCAATGGACGACTGGCCTAACACCGTCTCAGGCGATGTTGGGATGCTGGATGTGCTTGCAACATGGAGAAATGTCGTCGTGAAAGAGACACTTTCGGAAAAATTATAATAAAAATATTGTGTTAATATAATTAAATTAAAAAAAAAAAATCTAATGTATTTATTACATAATTTATCTACAGTATAAAATTATTATTTTCGAACGAATTTTTTCAAGTATTTATTTATTCATTTCTATAACTTTTTAGTAGTATTGTTAATTTTAAATCATGTGTATCAGACTCGTAAGAGTTAATATCTGTACCTAAATTATAAGCTATCCTAATGTAAATATTCTTATGACGTATCCTATTACCATGTATATTCATTTAAAAGCAAGGAAGTTTCATTTCGTATTAGTTTGATTTATTTTTGAAATAGTCGATTAATTTTTATATCTTTATTTATTGTCCTAATAACGATTAAAATTTCTTCCATTTTATTTTTAAGTTGCTTGTATATAAATTTATATATTTATATATATATTTATATATTACTCCGTTTTTATGTATTGTATGAGAAAAATGTTAACAAGGGAAATGTTTAAATGGGGTTAATAAAGAGCTGGCCCAGATTTTAATAATTGAGAACATCCCCCAGGGCTTGCATAAATTTTATTTTATTCTCAATATATTTTGAATCACTGTGTTTCCAGTATAATTTAAAATGTTTTGAGGGCATCGGTAGCTCCGTATGCCTCCTGGATATTATATACAATCGTAGTTTACATTAATATGCATTTTCAAATTCTTACCTTAATCTCTATGCTGCATCCAGATTTCTTCGATCATTTGATATTATCTGAAACAATAAACACTCATATAAATACAAAATAAATCATAGTAATATTCACAAATCAGAAAATGTTAATTAGAGAGTACAAAATAGAACGCAGTGCTTACTAACAATTAATTTAATTTGTTGCAGTCCACATAATTAGTTGATTACTTTGTCCCAAATTTATAAATAATAAACTGAATATATGATACTAAATATTTTTGCAAAGATATTGTGAAACAATAAAAAATAGAAAGAAAAACGTGTTTTTTAAAAATAACTTTCTGTATTGCTACTTTTTTTTTTTTTTGCATTGGAGGGGGAAATGCTGTGACGCACATCCAGGGAAGGTAGCCCTGGATAGTGTGGGACTCGAGCCGATTCACCATACCCACTAAAACCCCCTCCTTGCCGATCCTGGTTCCCTTCCGCGGAACTGACGATCTGTCATTACTTCGCGGAAGGGAGGAAGGGTGGCTGGTAACGCCCCTTCTTCTGTTTTATCTGTATTGCTACTATCTTCACCCAAAACTTCCTAGTATTTGTTAAGTCGTGGCTGAAGGTGGTAGCAATAACAAAAGTACTCCCATATATTATATATGTATGTATATTTTGTGAAATAGACAAAACATACCTTTTTCTTCATATTTTTTAACTGAATATATGTATATGTATAATATATGTTTTATTATTTCTTATTTTGAAATTAAACACTTAAATCGTACTCAGGTTTTCCAATTATCTGGAAGGTGAAATAATCTTGAGCACACCGTCCTTCTGATGGGACGTTAAGCGATGGTGCGATGTCAGCTACTCGTTAAAGACACCTACTCTACTCTCAGTAGAGCCAGGCTCATGTCTAGGAGAGTGACGAAAGAGCCCTTTGGTAGTAGGCGATATGACCTTGTAGCCCGGGTATGAGTCACAATAACTAACTGTATATGTATTTACTAACTATATACCTATATATATATATATATATATATACTTAATCTCTTCCCATACAATCTTCCCATTGTTTTTAGTCTTCGCCACGAGGAGCTACCGCTGGGTGGCCTTCCTCTCTCACTAGTTGAAACCAACTTCTATAAGACAAAGAAAAAAAAGTCATATCCATGGACCACCATAGGGAAATACCTTTATTTCTTGAGGGCGCCAGTAGCTCAGAGGTAGCATGTTAGCCTTAGGTTTTGTTTCTACTAGAAACTTTCTAGGTGGTAAAAAATCTTGAGCACGCTATCCTTCGGATGGGACATTAAGCGATTGTCCCAAGAGTGTACGTCAGATACCCTGTAACAGAACCTAAGAAGCTAAAATTTAGTACTCCCTCAGGAAAGAGCGCTCTGGTAGTAGGCGATATGACGTAGTAGTTAAAGCCCGGGCAAAAATCACAATAACTAATATATAAACACCTTTATCATCACTATTTGATCAAGAGAGTACTTAAAAAAATAATATTTGAAAAATATAAATTACTATAAAAATAAAAATTGAATTCAAAAAAAGTTGAAAGTTTGAATACTAGAAGTTGATGCTGTGAATACATGGGAAGTGCATTAGATGAAGCAAGGCTGTCGGTGGTGTATCTGATGGTAACTACACAAAAACAGGGTTGATAAATATCCTTCCTTATAGGCCTTAGGCAATACCGCAAAACAGGGTCATTTTGGCATGAATAGTGAAAAAAGTATTAGGTGAATCACAGGCAATGTACTTCCTCAGTATGACCATAGCTTAACGTCCCATTCGAAGGACGGCGTGCTGATGTTTTTTTCACCTCTCAGATAAAAAAAACTAAAAAAAGAATTATTTTAGGTTCTGATATTTTAATGAAATTAATATTAAATAAAAAAGGTTGGGATTGTTTGAAATAATTGTTGAAAATATTTATATCTACTTATATACAGTAGACTCTCCCTGATCCGGCGTTGCCGGGACCGACGTGATGCCGGATAACAGAAAACGCCGCATAACGGATATATCAATTAAAGCATAAAAAAAGAGTTTTTAGGTGGGCTAAGGAATAAAACACGTATGTAATTTATTGATAACATTTATTAAATTGACAAATATGTACATACTGAACATTGATTTATTATATGTATGTACATATGTATATTTATCCAAGCATTAAAAATATATTTTGAAATCTGCGTTTAATTACATACATATTTAAAACAAAATCTAAAATTCTAAAAATATTATTTGTTAAAAAAATCGGTAATTTTCTTTTGTTTCGCTAACACAACACTGTTCCGTGCTGCATAGTCCCACCACTTCTTTAGTGTTAAGACGTCTGAAAAACGATCCAACGATTCTTTTCACTATGAGAATCAATTGAAAACTGAGAAAAATAGAACTGATGTAAAGGAAAAATAATTAGGAGAAGGTTTCTGTGGAAAAAAATTAAACTTTGACTTTACTAGTTAAGTATTCATTTCCCGATAAGACGATATTGTTATCCCACGGACGGGATGGTACCTTTGTTTTTCTATTCTAGGAAACATTTCTTATAAATGTTTGATTTTCAACTATGTATTTATTATAATTTATTTATAAGATATTAGTGGAGTAAAAAAATATTGTATTAGCGTTCCCTTCATTATAAATACAATGTACATATGTATGCATGTACAATAAAAATACATGAAAGATTCGTGAGTTACGGAATTATTATGTGCTCGTAAAAACATGTGGCTCTATATATAATTGATAATCTAATATTTGAATGTTAATTTTAGTTTAACAAATTTGATATTATTTTGCAAGCGCCGGATAAGGGAGCGCGCCGGTTAACAGAACGCCGGATAAGAGAAAGTCTACTGTAGGTATTTAATAAAACAAATTGATTTTTTTTTTTTCTTTTGTCCTATTAGTTGTGGTACATGAAAAAAAAAAAAAAAAAAAGTAAGCTTTTATCGTAATGAAATCAGGTGTGGAAGGGCCTCATAGCTTATTAAGTACGACAGCTCATATCTTTGGGTTCCTCCCAGGGCAGATCTCATATCTTTGGCTAGGTTTTCGGGGGGGAGGGCGCAATCAGCTAGAAATATTTTACCAAAAGGAAGGTGAGAACGAAAAATTGGTAAGATTTTTCATCAAGGAACCGAGAGACCAGATGATACCGCGTCCTTCTCTGCAAGACTTAGAAGAAAAAAAAATAAAAAAAAAAGCAAAATTAATTTTTTTTTATATCTTCAAATATAATAAGGTAAAATTAATCTAAATTAAAAAAAAAAATAATTAAAGTTTTCTTTGAGAAAATTAATTTTGAAGTGAAACTGTTTTTTTTTTTTTTTTTTTTTGAGTTATTAGAGCTTGCAAATGCTATCAAAATGCAACAACTAGCAACCCTGAGGGCACAACAGCATACAAATAGACTGACAGATGACGGGACGGCAACCCAGCGGCAGCCTCTCATAGCAATAAAGAATAGTTTATTATGGCAATAGGTACATTGTACCGAAGGGGCCCAAATTGGGTCAAAGTCAGAAAAATCTGTTGAGAACTCTTTTTATGTCAACCATGAAGTCTTATGCAAAAATCTCAACATTCTCTAGTTCCAAATCCTAATTCAACTCAGCATCAAGAAATTCCATTATAAGCTGAATACTCATCCCAATTCTGTCAGTCCCATCCCGACAACCCTCCACGCCGCTAAAGAAGACGCTGGCCTCGCTATCTTCTGTGAATAATGAGACTATCTAAGGAAGTGTCGGCACTGGCTGGCTTCTTCTTCTATCTTATGTTCACTTCTACCCATTGTATATTTTTTACAGATTGTAGAATAAATAAAAAAAAGACTTCATGAAAAATACAAAGTAATTTCCATTTCATGTCCACCAGAGTGATGAAAGAGCGCTCTGTTGGTAGGCGATATGACTTTGTAGTTTAAGTCGGCATGAGTCATAACTAACTATAACGGAGATCCAGCCAGCCTTACTCATTATATCATACTAAGAAGGCCTGCATGCTGGATCCCCATTGTTCAGTGGTTAGCGTCGCTGCCGATGGACTATAACCAAGGTATTATCTTATTACCGTATGGTATTGGAACATAAAACCAAACTATGTGCTGCTTGTAAGACAATAGTCGGGTTAAGCACAAAATTGTACATACAATTGAAATTGTAGTTAGTTATTATGACACATACGTGTGCTTTAACTAAGAGGTCGTATCGCCTACTACCAGAGCAGTCTTTAGTCGCTGAGCCGAGTCTACTTATAGGAGTCCTAAATGTTTATTTACATCCGTAGGTCGGCCGGGTTTCGAACCCGCGATCTTGAGCTCAAAAGGCAACGCTACCACTGAGCTACGGACGCCCTCAAATTGAAGTTGTACATATGAAATCTAGTAAATGAGTCTTAGTTTCAGACGCCTTCCTTATTAGTTATTGTGACTCATGCCCGGGCTTTAAACGGGCTACTACCAGAGCGCTCTTTCGTCGCTCTGGTGGATGCCTCCGGAACCCCGACTCTGGTTGTTCTAAATTTTGTCTACCTAAGTTTTTTTTCGCCTAGGGTCTGTTACCTGACATACGCACAGACTTGGGACCATCGCTTAGCGTCCCATCCGAAGAACGGCGTGTCCAAGGATTTTTCGTCTTCTAGATATGAGGTGTGTTCAAAAAATAACAGAAATTTTATTTATTCGTCTACATCAAGGTTATCTCCTTCAAAATAGTCCCCATTAGATATTATGCACTTATGCCAGCGCTTCTACCAATCACTGAAACACTTCTGGAACTCGATCATTGGGATAGCATTTAGCTCTCTCAGCGATGCGCTTTTAATGCTTGTGAAACGACGGTCTTTTAAGGTTCTCTTTATTGTTGGGAACAGAAAAAAGTCACACGGAGCCATGTCTGGCGAATATGGAGACTGGGGCATTTACAGTGTTGTTTTTGGCTAAAAATTCACGAACAAGCAATGAAGTGTGAGCAGGTGCATTATCTTGGTGCAAAAGCCATGAATTGTTTCGACACAAATTCGGATTGCTTCACGCAAACGGCGTTGCACTTGTAGGTAGTACTCCTTCATTGATCGTTTGCCCTTGTGGCAAGAACTCATGGTGCACTTTGCCGTTAAAATCGAAAAACACAGTGAGCTTGACCTTCGCATTCGACCGCACTTGTCGAGCTTTTATACCACTCGTAAACCATAGTTTTACTCGTAGCGGACTCACCAAAAGCATTATTTAACATTTCTAAAACTTTCTTGCACTTTATTCCATTCTTATAGCAAAATTTAATGCAAATTATCTGATCTATTTTGTAAACAAATAAATAATCGCCGATCTTATCAAAACACTTTGAAACACTTTTTGAACCCACCTCGTATATGTAAGGGTCTCTCGGCCGGATTTCGAACTCTACCGACGCCTTCGATCACATTTATAAACTGAGTCTTAGTTTCTTAGAAGCCTTCCTCATAGTCGACCTTATTTCATTTCACATCCTTTACAAAGATGCAGTCTCTTAAGGATGAAGACACTCTCAGCCCGAGATGGATCCTTATTACAGACTAATCCTCCTTTCAAAGTAAAATTCTTCTTCTGTGCATTAATAAGCAGAATATTGCATCGTAGATATTATCAAGAAATTTTTATATATTCCATGACAAAATCTTTATTAAATGTGGAGGAAAAGACTGATCTTATTATATAAAAGCAGTGGCGGATCTGCAGTTATGTCGGCCCTGGGACTCTTCCTCCAGAACTTTTTCGAGGAAAATATTTCGGATGAGATTATGGGAGAGGGTAAGAAGAAGTTATATAATAAGAAACATGTTATTTAAGAAATTCGAAGTTGTGTTTTGACCGAAATTTAATTATTTCCGACCTCTCGGTCCATAAAATGAAAAATAACAAAACAATTATATATGTCTGTGAACACGATAACTCACTATAAAATGCATATATCAACACGAAATTGTATGTGTATATGAACCTTCTGAGGACGACACCTATCAATTTTCGGCCAAGGCAGTCAACGGGAAAGAAGGAGTACAGATTAGGGCTTCGTAAGTAACTCAAAACTCTAAATAGACAACCCCTAAGCATTTTTATGCCATGAATGGAGGGGGGGGGGGGGAGGGGGGTCAGGTGGAAGGCTCAACTCCAAAACCCCCTCCCCCTCCCTCTATTCAAAATTACTTTATACTGGCATTATTGGGTATAAGAAAGTCACTCTTAAAATTAAATTTGTACAGTTAATTATTGTGACTCATACCCGGGCTTTAACTACGAGTTCATATCGCCCACTACCAAAGTGGTCTTTTGTCAATCTGTTAGTCTAGAGCCCGACTCTACTATGGAATAATTACCTAGATTTATTCACATAGAGTAGGTGTCTTTAATGAGTACTTGACTTTTTTTGATAAAAAACCTAAATGGTTTTGGCCGGATTTCGAACGCGCGATTTTGAGCTCAGTAAGCTAGCACGTATACTCCATCGAGTAGAAAACCTCTACATAATGATACAATTTTCCATTTTCACTTAAACTAAATTGCCCCGGATATAGAAAGAGAAGATCTTGTTAACAGATAAAAAAGCCAGTCTGTTCCAATCAGAAAGCCAATACAATAGAATTCCCCCTCCATTTTTTTTTTTTTTTTTTTCAACGATAATCCACGAAGTAAATATTAAATCGTTTATTTCAGCAATTCTTCCAAGTTTTTTTTTCAACTCCGGCACTCAATGTTTTTTTTTATATATTAAAACAAAAAAAAAATATCTGTAATGTATTTTGCAAACTAAAGTTGGTATTTTTTGGTAAATTCAATGCCGAGTTTTCAACAGAATTTTATGTTTGCCGGCTTCCCAATTCCAAAAAATACGATGGGATACCAACATACGAAATAAAAAAGTGACTGTCAACACGATAGCTCCCGATAAATTGAATTGACGAAATTTTGTATGTAAATCCAGAACCCCCTAACTATGACACCTATTGTTTTTCAGCCAAATCTACCAAAGGATGGGGAGAGAGAGTTGAAGAAGAGGCGCAACATGGAAACGCTAATAACTGTTGATAGAATGAATTCATCGACACAAAATTTAGTATGAGGAACCTTTATATAAAGGCCCGGCCAGACAGAAGGCTGTCTGTCGCGGCGGGAAGCGATCCAGCGGTCGTCGCGGCGGTCTGCGATACTGTGACGCCACACAGAACGCGATATCTTGTGTGCGGTCGGTCCAGTCGGTCGTGATCCTTATAAGCTCCTTACAAGACGAAGGTCAGAAAGCCAATACAATAGAATTCCCCCTCCATTTTTTTTTTTTTTTTTCAACGATAATCCACGAAGTAAATATTAAATCGTTTATTTCAGCAATTCTTCCAAGTTTTTTTTTCAACTCCGGCACTCAATGTCTTTTTTTATATATTAAAGTCTTTCGCATAGCTATTATTATTAGCTATGCGAAAGACAGCAAACAAAAAGAAAATACGATGTTGGGTACATCAGATCAATAAGAAGAGAGAATAATGCTTAGGTATGTATTGAACTGGAGTCCCATGAAGAACGGTTTTTCAAGTATTTTCGTATGTCACAAGAATGTTTCGAGGAACTGCACAATCTAATCAAAGGGAAGATTGAAAAGTGTTCAACGAACTGGAGAAACCCATTGATTCACTGACGACTATTTTCAACCAGTTTTTAGGTAAATTAAAAGAGGCCAAGGGACATGTGGAAACTATCGATATATATCGATTTTGAAAACAGAATATAGATATAGTAGAATGCCGATAATTCGTATGGTCAACGGACTGAAGGTTTGGTACGAATTATCGGGATTACCAATTATCGGGAGTAGAAAATAAAAAAAATTAAAAAACGTATTAATGCAAATATGTATGTATTAAGAAGTATGTACAATGTGGTAAGAATAAAAACTATACAATAAACAATACATGCAATGAAAAATATGTACATATGTTCTAGATTAAATAAACACCAATCAAACATTTGTTGGAAGAAATGTTAGAAAAGATCAAGAAAATTGCTAAAACCTCCTCATTTCCTTTGAGTGAAAAGAGTACGAATTACATGAGATTTCATAGAAAACTTGTCTCTCTCACTCGCTCTCCCCTTTGGTTCTATAGGAATCACGTGATAACCTAGAAAACATTTATCTCGCACTCATTCTGCTCTCTCGTCTCTCACTGTCCTCTCTCCCCCTCTTGAAAACAGTACGAATTAACGAGGTTTTTAAGCTGGAAACACGAATTATAAGAGGTTTTATGTGACCTCTAGCATAAAAATAATACGAATTATAGAGGGGTCCGAAATGCATTGTTTTTATACATCTTATCGGGATTTTCTCTGGGGACCGGCAAATTTGTACGAATTAGCCGGAAATACGAATAATCGGGATACGAAATATCGGGATTCCACTGTATATTTTTGTATAGATATTTTCGCTTTTGTTATTTTCGGTAACAAGACACTTTTTTACTTCCCCAGTTCTACGAAGAGTACGAGATTGATTTAATTGGTCAGAAATTCGATTCAGAGTTTTCAAAGGGATTTCGTGTTTTCCTAATTTCAATCAATGCACTTCCCCAGCACAAAATAATCAGTTAAGTTTTCGCTCTCCCTTCGAAGCCGAAAGTTTAGGCGATATTTGACTTATATAAATGCTTCTGAATCCTCAGACTAAATTTTGTATTGATACATTCATTACATCGGCAGTTATTAAGGCATTTGGGCTAAATATTTGCTACTTTATGCTACAACAATTGTTCTTACCTTAGGATAACTTACCTTGAGCAGAAAAGAAACATCTCAAGAAATAATTGTCATTAGAAAATATATAAATATTTTCCCATTCAACAATACTAGCCAATACTACAAAAATATTTTATACATTTCAATATAGCGAACCGAGAGAGCAGAGCTAACACCCACCTTCTGAGAACTTTTCAAATTACTGCACATGCATATACATTCGCAACATCCAAAATTTCTTATCTTGTCACGGTTCAGGCAATGTGAGAGAAGCATTTGCTAATATGTGCTACGTGAAGACCAACTTACCTTCTCTGCTCCCTTATGATTTCGTGAAAAATTGACAGTTACCATTCTCATGGGGTTTTAAATTTAAATTTAAAATTTGAAGTGAATCCATTCACTTCATTGGAAGTTACTTGGATTTTTGAGAGCCCCCTCTCATCCCTCCTACTCTTCGTGAAGCCTCCACCCTAATCCTGCCCTTCGTGAAGCCTCCACCCTAATCCTGCCCTTCGTGAAGCCTCAACCCTAATCCTACCCTTCTTGAAGCCTCCACCCTAATCCTACCCTTCTTGAAGCCTCCACCCTAATCCTGCCCTTCATGAAGCCTCCACCCTAATCCTGCCCTTCGTGAAGCCTCCACCCTAATCCTGCCCTTCTTGAAGCCTCCACCCTAATCCTACCCTTCTTGAAGCCTCCACCCTAATCCTGCCCTTCATGAAGCCTCCCCTGCCCTTCGTGAAGCCTCCACCCTAATCCTGCCCTTCGTGAAGCCTCCACCCTAATCCTACCCTTCGTGAAGCCTCCACCCTAATCCTGCCCTTCGTGAAGCCTCCATCCTAATCCTACCCTTCGTGAAGCCTCCACCCTAATCCTGCCCTTCATGAAGCCTCCACCCTAATCCTGCCCTTCGTGAAGCCTCCACCATAATCCTGCCCTTCGTGAAGCCTCCACCCTAATCCAAAAGATTGGAAAATATGAAATACTTGAAAAATCCGCATAGAATTCCTAGCTGGGAGATGAAATAACCTTGAGCACGCCGTCCTGCGGATGGCCTGTACAATGTCAGGTAGTTGTTAAAAACCCCTATCCTAGGTGCATGAATCTAGGTTCATAATAATTTTTAAATAGTAATCTTTTTCAATCAAATTAAAAATATTGTTTTTTATTGGTAGTTTTTTTTTTTTTTTTTTTAATAAAAAAGGATTAGGTTTAAAAAAATATCTTAGGTGGTCATAAAAGTACTTTCTTATACCAACCACGTTTTTAGAGGTCTCTCAAATTCATTTCATACTGGATTTATACCCAGAAGGAATACACTATACAATGAAACATAGAAAACAGCTGATGACTATACATTACTTTCTTATATCCAGAAATGCCAGTTTTGAGAGAGATCTGTAGAACCTTGGTTAGTATAAGAATGTCCTGTTATGGCCATATCAGATATTATAAAAAGTATAAGTTAAGAAAATATTTATTGAGGTTTTCACAACACCGTGTTAATTTACAAGCAGAAAGTTTATAAAAATGATTGTCTATGGTTTACAGCTCATTATAAATATAAAAAAAAATTAATTCTGACACAAAGTTGATCTAGAGGTAAAGAAAACATTTTAGTAACATACAAAAGTTCTTGTTACATTCAATCTATTTGGAATCATGGAGGGGGGGGGGGGGGGGGGCGGAAATATGAAATTACTGTAAGAACTCAATATCTAATTTCTTACCGATTTCGTAACTTCCCCTATACTTTGGGTAGCTGGAGAAGAAAAAAAGGAAAATGGTTTCATAGAAGAATAGAAAATAGTTCCGAGATCACATCGTCAACTTGAGGACGCTCCTTCTTTTTGCATAGGTATTCAGTTAACTTATCACCGAGTTCAGTTCTCTTTGAAACCAAGTGATCGTTGACGACTGGAAGAATAAACCTTTTCATGTAGTCGGACATGTCTTTGTCGTCGTAGTCTGGCAGAGAAGCGTAGTTGATGACCTTGTCCATTTCAAGTATGATGTCTTCGCAGATCACAAAGCATCTTTCCGGGTTGACACCGACATCAAACACTAATTTCATAGAATTTTGTCCAACTTTCTGTATAGATGTCATCTTGTCACTTCCAATGGTCAATGCCGGGATGTTTAACGTTAGTAGACTGAGTCCAATGTTACATTCTATCTTTTCAACATCTGCTATTAACTCTGCATAACAGTCGCCGGTTCGAATCAAAGAGTCCAGTGCCCAAAGTTGGCCTCCTTCGTGAGATCCACCTTCCCATTTTAATGGTGGGATTGTCACTGAAACTTTACCTTGTTCAAGATGCTTTCTATTGGTCTCTTTCAGGCTGTTGTCGACCTCTTCGTTCATGTCGAATCGCATGCCTAAAGCCGCAGCAGCAACGGTACACAAGATCAGGACAGTCTTCATACTTGCGAATGTTAACGAACAACTAGACCTATCTACAGTCGGCGTTCGTATTTATACCACCTACAGTAATCCATCATTCTCAATGGCTTTTGACTTGACCATGATTATCAAAGTGGTTTCATCAGAAAAAAAAAGGATTGATTATGTTTCATGTCTTTCTCAATGATACTTGAAATTATTGTGAATCACGGCAGTATATTTCATCAGAGCGAATTAATCAATTAAGTTTCCGCTCTCCATCGGAATCCGAAAATCGATAGTTTACTTACGAAATACCCTAAACCCATCCTTTCCTTTGACCGATTTCTCTCGGCTTTCATTATAGGGTTCTAGATACACATTATTTTCAAACTTAAAAAAAAAAAACACTAGAAATAATTAACAAAAAATATGGTAAGTGAACCAGCGGCTCCTGTGAATCACCGGCTGTGTACTTCCCCAGCAAGAATTAATCAATTACGTTTTCGCTTTCCCTCCAAAATCTATTGACAGCAAAGGCTAGAAATGATTAGTTTTTGTGTTTATAATTAAATGTTATATGTCCAGTCCACCGCCCTGGCTTCTCCTCCGTTATTGTGACTCATGCCCTATGTGTAATTAGTAGGTCAAATCGCCCACTACCAGAGCGCTCTTTTGTCGCTCTGGAGGACATGAGCCAGACTTTACTATGGGAGTCCTAAATGTTGCTACCCTAAATTTGTTTTTGTGGTGATCTTTGACGAGTACCTGATATCGTACAGGCTCTGGACTATCGCTTAACGACCCATCCGAAGGACGGCGTGGTCAAGGTTTTTCCACATCCCAGATAGAAGATGAGCGGGGTTTGGGACCTGCGAGCACGCTACTTCTGAGCTAACGGCGCCCTCTATACTTAGGAGGTAAATCAATCGGAATTACCTTTCGTTGGAAAAAAAATGTAAAAAAGGATTTGCTACTTTTAGCAAACCAAAGGCGTAGGCTAAACAAAAAGTAATTTTACTTCTTAACCCGTTACAGTCCAATGTGCCTAATTGGGAACAACACAAAAAAAAATGTTTCCCCGCTGTGAGGATATTTTGTCAAAAATAATTATTTTCCTGGTTATTTAAGGGTAGTAGTTGTTAATATATGGTCGCGCTCCTCCGATGGTCGCATGACATTCGCGTATATTCCCGACGTCCAGTTCCGCCTGCGATCCACTTGGGTACAACCTGATCACTGGACATCTCAGGTACTATCAGGTCACGGCGACTTCAACTCCAAACTCTTCTTCTCCAAGAGGAAGGATAGCCCGAACTGTTCGTGTGGCGGAGTCGAGACAGCAGAACATGTGGTCCTCGATTGTCCGCTGTACGACAGGTCTAGGGTGGAGTTGATCCGCGCGACAGGATCGTATCTGGGATTGACCCTGGAGTTGATGACGGAGTCGAACTGGCTGGAACAGAAGAAGGCCCTTTCACCCGGCGCCGGGGGCGATTTGTTGACAAGTTGTTAATAAAATGAATTTCCCCAATCTCCTCATTATTTTTAAACAATTTTTAAAAAATTGCAGTTTTTTGTAATTTTTAACAGCAATTCTGTTTTTCTTATATAAGTATTTTCTTTTTTCTATGAAATAATGATAAGTTTTTTTTACTTTTTGAAATCGCCTTAATTATATATAAAAAATTATATAATGGCGAATTTTAATTTATTGTGCAAATTACAATCAATTATAAGGTGATGTTCCCAAATGGGAAATATGGTATTTTGCGGAAGCAAATACTTAACGGTGGAGGGCGCCGGTAGCGCAGTGGTATGCGTGCTTGCCTTCTGAGCTCAAGAACGTGGGTTCGAAACCCGACTTAGGCCCTTAGTTTATTTTATCTGGAAGGTAAAATAAACTTAAGCACGCCGTCCTTCGGATGGAACGTTAAGCGATGGTCCCGAGCCTGTACGATGTCAGGTACTCTTTAAAGACCCCTATACCCTAGGTGAATAAAAATTTAGGGTAGGCAAAATTTAGGGCTCCCACAGTAGATTTGGGCTCATGTCCACCAGAGTGACGAAAGAGCGCTCTGGTAGTAGGCGATATGACGTCGTAGTTAAAGCCCGGGCACCTAGTTATCGGTTTTAGGAATTTTTTGTTTTGAATCGTCTACATCAAATTCCCGGATTTGCTCACACCCCCTCATTATTTACTGTTTATTTGGCCCTTCTATTCAGTTATAAAAGTGCATTCGTGTCGTGAACATAATGGTTAAAACTGTGAACGTACAAGTGTTTTTTTTTTTAAATAGTTCTTAATTTTTATCAAATTGAAAAATGTGTCTACTTTTTTTTTTTTTTTTTTTTTTCTAGTTGGTTTTAAAAGAGGGTGCGCCTTGCGTTGCAGCAACATCACCCAGTCTATGTTTAGGCAAAGCTCGGGATCATTACATTGCTTGTTTCTGCTCCCGCCAGGAGCCGACGAATCGGCAGAACATCGGGTAGTCAGTTTCCGCCACCATCTGCCGTAGATCTAGTCCCAAATATGATCTTGTCCCATGAATCAACTCCACCCTAGCTTGGTCGTACAATGGACATTCGAGGACCACATGTTCTGCAGTCTCGATACCGCTGCACGAACAGTTCGGGGTGTTCTTCCTGTGAAAGAAGAACAGCTTGGAGTTGAAATCACCATGACCTGATAATATTTGAGACGTCCAGTGATTAGGCTGTACCCATGTTGAGTCAAGGCGTACCCGGACGTCCGGGAAGTATGCGTACGTCGTTCGGCCATCCGGGCATCGTGACCAACGTTGTTGCCATTTTTCCACAATCCAATTCTGGACGATGTAAGGGCTCATCAATACCTGCTCCTAAGGGCATGTTGCGTCTACAGAAATACGAAGCGACAGCCCCATCCAAGATCAAGTCAATGGGGGCGGCTCCCGCTAGTACCTGTAACTTTGTGTCTACTTATTATAAACATGTATTAATTTTGTTTATATACTCATATATTTTTAAGTATTTATTTGTTCAATTTTTATTAATTTCATTTTACTTTTTTTAATAGATTTGTTATTACTACTAATCATATATTAGACTCAAATAGTTATAAATCTAATTTATAAGCTATCTTAATGTATACATTCTTTTGACGTATCCTATTTACCATGTATTGTTTTAACGGAAATAAATTTCTTATTATTATTGGTTGGCCATGTCTGCTACTACGGTCAAGTATTGCCAGAAGATATTCCTCAGTTCCATGTTTCTCCTCATTCCTGCCATTTTTCTTAGCACTTTATTTTTGAATGTCTGGAAACGCTTCATATAGCTGAGAAAGATTTTAAAAAAACGAATAATAATATTAATAAAAAATAAAGCCATAATATAGGATATTTCATTAGGAAACTGTAGTATGAGAGAGTTCTATTTGATAAAGATGATGAGAGTTTTTGATGAAACTTCCCCTAATCCAATGTGAATCCCCCCCCCAACAGAGTTGGTGCAACATAAACCCCCCCCCCTTCCTTAAACTCCCCTCCCTGGGGGGCTGCCTCCTTCCTCCCTCATAACTCCAGCTAAGATCCGCCAGCTCTTCGTCTGCACTCCAGGGACGAGTTCATAAAAAAAAAAAAGTTTTAGCAACTTATGCAATAGTGGTACTCAACTTTTTTTTTTATAGTGCACTTTTTTTATTATAGTTTTTTTGCAACCTGCTTTGGATTCTATTTGCACTTCTTTTTTATTTTCTTGTTTTTTATTTTCTAATTTTATAAAATGAGTTAACCTTTTTCTTTCTAGACCATTTGGAGACATTGTCAACTAAATTAATAAGGCTAGGTTGGAGAATTAAATTAAAGTTCTTAATAGAAAAAAAAAAAAAATAGTCGCCGGTGAAATTAATCAATTATGTTCCACGCTGAATCCTCTTTTCTCCTTTGGCGAATTTTGCCGAAAATCAATAAGTAACGTCCTTATTTATTTTTTTGTTTTTTATTTTTAAAGATGCAACTGTTGCTAGGGTGCAACAACCAGCATCTATGAGGGTAGGTATTGAAATGTTGGCGTGAGTGGCATGTGAGAGGAAGGCCACCTCTTAATTATTTGGACAAGAAAAAAATAATAAATAAAGAAATAAAAATAAAATAAAATAAAATAAATAAAGAAATAAAAAGGAATTGAAAGATACCTAGGGTTGAAGGATTGTAACGTCCTTATGGCGATACGAATTTAAATAAGAAATTTCATGTAGCTACATTAATTACTTCGGCAGTTATTACAGTTTTCCTTATAAATCCCTCCTCCCTCCTAATCCCCACATTTCCTTCAGTCGATTTGGCTGAAAATCAATAGGTGTTGTTCTTATAGGGTTCTGGAAACATGTGTACCATTTCATGTTCATTCATTATATCTGGAGTAATCGTGTTCACAGATACACACCTACTCATAGACAGACGGACATTTTTTTTTTCATTTTTGAAAAAAATGCATCTCAGCATTAATAACAGTTGTGTAAAGTAATGTGAAAAGTCCCTCCCCCATTCGAGTAAGAACATTTTATATTTAAATGGAAAACCCCACATCTATAAATGTTCCATGAAATCGGGGGGATCCGAGAAAGGGAATCGACTAAACACTAATAACGCCGATGTAATGAATCTATCGCCAGAAAATTTGAGTATTTAGAAGCCCCTTTGTAAGTCAACTATCGATTATAACCCCAAACGGTCGATTAGTTTTGAAGGGGAAGCGAAAAGTTAATTGATTAATTCGTTTTGGGGAAGTACATTGCCGGTGATTCACCGACGACTTTTACGTAATATAGGAGTTTAATCGAAAAAAAAAAAAGGTATTAGTTAATGTGACTCATGCCCGGGCTTTAACTACGAGGTCATATCGCGTCCTAAATTTTGTCTGCCCTTGATTTTTATTCACCTTGGGTAAGGGTCATTAACGAGTATCGGCTGAGTTCCGAACCCGCGATCTTGAGCCACCGGCGCCCTCATGGAGCGTACATACCAATATGAAACCCTTCTGTTTCCAGAGAAACATGAGATAATTGTTGAGTGTGAAGCATGAGGGAGATCGGGTTATTTTGGGTAACAATTTTTGGAAATATGAGATGTCTAGGTTGGGTTGATCAACCCTAAGATAGGTCTGAACCACGCGAACCTGTCATCTTTATCATAATTACTAGCCTCATCCCGTACAGTTATCATCCTACCTCTCCACCAGTTCCACATCCATTCATTTAGCATCAACAGAGCGCCGGTAGCTGAGTGGTATGCGTGCTTGCTTACTAAGCTCAAGATAGCGGGTTCGAAACCCGGCCGAGGCCCTTAGTTGTCCTTCGGATGAGACGTTAAGTGATGGTCCCGAGCGTGTACCATGTCAGGTTATTTAGGGTAGGCAAAATTTAGGACTCTCACAGTAGAGACGGTACAGATGAAATAGCGCTCTGGTAGTAGGTGATATTACCTAGTAGTTAAAGCCCGGGCATGAGTTACAAAAACTAACTGTCTTATATTTTTTACTCATGTAATCATTCCGAAACCTTATGCAGAGTTTTCAACGGAATTTCATGTTTTCCGACCTCTTAATTCCAAAAATAAAAAAAATAAATAAATAAGTCGTCGGTGTATCACCAGCTATGTACTTCCCCAGAACGAATTAATCAATTAAATTTTTGCCCCCCCCCCCCTCCAGTACCAGTCGATCGTTTGCGCTAATATTCAATTGTTGACATACGTAGCCTCTATGGCAATGAGTTTTTTTTTTTTTTTTTTTTTTTTTTTTTTTACAAAATAAATATTCTTATAGTTAAGTATATAAAATAAAATAAAATAAAAAATATCTATACAAAGAATTGTACATAATAAGCAATATAGCAACTAAATAAAAAGATACCAATAGTAAATATGGACATGCGCTTTAATATAAATAGTGCAAGCAACCTGTATAAAATGAACAATTCAAAAGTTATATAAAACAAGATTGACATGAACATGAATAAATAAATAAAAAAATAATAAAAATATATATCCATCTTACATGCAACAAATTAAATTATATTATTTTTTATTTTCAAGGCAACAGTAAAAAATAAAAGCCTAAATTATAGACAGTTATTAGTGTTTTTGAATCCTGAATCCCCTCCATTCCCTTCGGCCAATATTGCTGAAATTTTAGAGGTTATGACCTCATTGGGTTTTGACTTAAATATGAAATGTAATGTTGATACATTCATTACATCGGCAGTTATTACAGTTTTTATGTAAAGACTATCCTCTAATCACTTGTTTTTTTTTGATCGATTTAGCTGAAATTCGATAGGTGTAATCGTTAAAGGGTTTTGTATTTATGTATAATATTTCGTGTTGATACATTTATTTTATTGGGAGTTATTGTGTTCGCAGACAGAATTTATACTTCTCCAGGTGTACGACAACACTTATAGAATGTGGTCGGTGTTAGAGGGAGAGCAGACACTTATTTGATTCACTGACAACTTTTTATTACTTCTTATAGTTTCATAAACCATAACTACCATTTAAGTGTGGGCTTTGTTGACACCAGACAGAGAAGATTGATTTAGAAATTTGAAAAGCCCTTGGTTTCGAAGTCCAAGTTTTGGCTTGATAGTTAAATGGGTCGAGAGTTATGCGACAAGTTGGCCCCCCCCCTCAAACTTGAATCAGCTCCAGAAATTCTCCGACTGGGGGGGGGGCAGTTTTCAAGTTGTGCTCTCCACCGCTAAACTCTTGTAGACCATGTTTAAACAAGCATTAGACTTCCGAAATGACTAATTTCTGCGCCAAAATTGAAATTAACCAAGATACACTTGAATTTAGTTATACATCTCTAGACACATACTTGAAGTCTTTGGTAATTCACCACCTATGTACTTCCCCATCACGAATCAATTAATAACGTTTCCGCTCTCCCTCCAAAGTTAATCGACCATTTTGGCCAAAACTCAGTATTTGACTTACATAGTGGCTTCTAAATCCTCATACTAAATTTTTTATCGTTACATACATTACATCGGCAGTCTTTAGCGTGAGCCAAACCCCTTCCCTTCCAACGATTTCATAGAGTATGTATCTTATGGCGTTGAGCCCCCTCTCCCCCCCCCCTCCCTTCCCCTTCGGCTCATTCCGCTGAATATTAATAGGTGTCGTTCTTATATGGCTTTTAATTTACTAATACCCCCCCCCCCCCCCCCCCCCCCGGCTCCTTTGGGTGAAAATTAAAATCAATTGTATATATATTAATAACCATTTCTCCCTCTCGTGTGAGTGCAAATCACGTAATTAATAAAATAAATAAAATTGAGATCGAAAAATTATTAAATTTGAAAATTATTTAAATCGCGACTTTAATTAAACAATGCCTGAATAGCTGAAAGCACTCCCACGGGAAGAACGGTTACAAGATCCTAACGGTTAGTTGACATCAGTAATTAACAATAATTAATTACTGTTGTCAACCAGAAGAAGCATGAGTGGGGGGGAATGAAATGAATCAAACCTATAACTTTAACATATTTATTTTAATGAGAACATATTTACAAAACAACAATTGAATATATATAATTTGGCCGTGTGTCTGAAGGACTGAATTATAACTTAATTACGAGGTACCTCGATACGATATCCATGGCGAATGACGGCGTGATCACCCTTTCTGGACTTCCCGTAGAAATCGTCTATTCACATAGTCCCTGAAGATCTGCGTAGTTTCGAGGGCACACCAGAAGTTACACCCCCACTGACTTTGCACCGTCCAAAATCAAAGTGTGTCTCTACGACTAATTCACATATTCAAACTGATATTACTTATAGAAAAGATACGTGGTGATCCACCAAGACATGAGCAAAGAAAGTTAATTCACATATTTAAACTCAACTGTACAATATAAAAAGAACGTGGTGACCAGCCAAGACATGAGCGACGAATGTTAATTTCACATATTCAAACTGATATTACTCATAGAAAAGATACGTGGTGATCACCCAAGACATGAACGAAGAAAGTTAAATTCACATATTCAAACTCAACTGTACAATATAAAAAGAACGTGGTGACCAGCCAAGACATGAACAAAGAAAGTACTTTCACATACTGAAACTAGGCTTTACAAAGAGAGGAACGTGGTGATCCACCAAGATATGAACGAAGAATGAGTAAAACGGGGAGTGGCTTCCGATATCCGACCGTGGTAGGGGACAGTTCTCCAGGCTTGATTGGTCGTCGGACTCCGCCCATTTTATTTCCAGCCAATCGCATATTACCAATTAACATCTGCCTCTAGTTGTTAGAAAACCTGGAGTAAGAAAAAAAACCTTTACTGCTTATTCCTTATACACCGGATGTAGACAATTATCTTGGCTTCCTTTCCATTGTGTCTCTATTATTCTTTATTTTCCGCTCCCAGCGATCGCGATTCTCTCGCAGGCATCATTGGTTCCGAGCATGCTCTTCCAAATGCAATCCTCTTTAATTTGATACCCCACAACCCATACTTTGCTCCTAGCGATCGCGATCCTCTCATAGACATCGCCAGTTCTGAGCATTATCTATAGGGTAGACATGCTACAATATCCCCCGTTCCCGTTAAAATAAAATATGTCGGCTAAATGACCATTGGAAGTCACATATTTTATTAGTTTCACTTAACACTTGCTCGTTCACTGAGCATATACACTTAACCAAATACTCAGGTATCGACCTCATTATCATGCGTGACCAAAACATGATTTTAAATTTCCTTTCGAATCGGCATGGCTTGCCTATGCATGCGTGACCAAAGCATGATTTTACTTTACGCTGTACTTCTTGGAGTTAACCCTCTCCATTGGCAAATAACGATGATTCTATTTCTAGCATACATTCACTGACTAGTTAAAACATCCAAAAAGGCCCCACGCCTCGACAATGTTTCAACTGAATTCCCATATACCTAATCCGCTTCAACAAAAATTTGGGTTGACCAAACCCTAACCATATGCCTCCTTAGGCCTTCGACAGGTATTTACCTTCTGCCGGAACGACGACGAAATATAAAATAGAAAAATAAGCCCACTCAAATCCCATCTCAGTTTCATAAATATATGTAAATTCCGGCATCCGCATTAATCAAGTAGCGAAACCCTTTCTTCAGTTCAACAGTCAGTTCATGGCATAAAAAAATAATTAAACAAACTCCCGCCCCTTTAAATGGATTCTACAAGCATCAATGGAGTGGCCCCTTCTCCGTGTGTACGATAATTAAATATTCAATTCTGGGTATCCCCTCCAGTTTATAATATATCTCCCCCTCCAGTCATGTATGCTTCGGCTCCTTGCCTTAGGATTTCTTAACTAAAATAAAAAAAATTGACCTTTTGACCTACCGTGGTCGACACTCTATCATAATAAGTAAGGTCCATACCTGGATATATGTGACAAATATATTTACAAGGCTATCATTGGGTTAACATAGTGGTCAATTAAACAAATATGTGTCAATGTGACATTATCAATGGCACATAGGTCGGATACTAATGCAAATATTACTCAAAAATACAAAACAAAACAGACAAATACAATTGAAAGTACATTTACCATACGTGACTACCTACAAATGTGTGTGCCATCGCCTCGCTGTCAGCCTAGTCATATCTGCTTTACTAATCAAACTCAAATACGTAGGAAATTCCTATGGATGGCCAGTCCATACCTCTTCTGCCCCTCCTACAATTACGTTAAATTAAAATGACACCATAACCTAAATTAACTTATCCCAAACTATCAATATAAAAGAAAAATACTTACTAATACTATTAAAAAAAATATCCTATTACTAAATATAAACAAATTATCCTAACTTATTATCTAGAATTAAAAAAAAACTAAACCTAACTTATTATCTAAAATTACTATTTACAACCTGGCGATTCACTTCGGAATCTTTGAGCTCGACTAAGGGGGGTATGCTCGATGTTAAGCCCCAGGGGAGTGCCAGAATGTCCCCGTCTGCCTTATTCTATTTACAAAAAAAAAAATAACTAAATAATAATTCCCGTGTCCCCAATAAATGTGTATGTGTGATTCTTTGTGTGTTGTTGTATAATGAGGTGTTGGCCGTTAGTGTAAAATAATAAATAATTCCCAAATAATAAAGAATAGTGTCTGTTTTATGTGTGTGTGACTTTGTCTAACTGTTCCTGGGATAGCTGGGGATGGACACCCATAGAGACGTCACAAATCTCTTCCCTGACTCTAGGGCCGCGATCTCGTCTGCAATAATCGCCCCCCTAACTCGGCTGAAGTAAGATCGTTAATCTCAAAGAGAGCCCTAGCGCTTCTCTAGCCTGCTTGTAAATTTATCCGCTAATATACGGCTTGTGTGCTGTCATATAAAATACTCCTCCCTCCGCTACGTCGCTGCCGAGATGTCCTAAAATAAAAATTTGAGGACTTTCCTTGTCTAAAATCTGGTAAGGTCCTTCCCAGAATAGTAATAGTAATATTTCCCTCTTACCGGTGGGTATCCGCAGAGATTGTACTAACACCTGATCGCCAATTTCTAACGTAGTCTGTTTGTGTCGTACCTCAAAGTTCTGTTTCTGTCTTTCGGCCTGTTTTTCTGTAAATTGGTATGTCTGTTGGTGTAGTCCCGAAATGTCAGTTATCCTATTGTCTTTGATGAAGTTCACCTGCGGATGTTCTTCACAAGTGGGGTTGCCATTAGTCGGGTAGCGGATTATGTGGTCATTGTCTGTCGATATGTCTGTTACTTCGTCCTCGTTTCTAAGTAGGTCAGAAAACTCCTGCATCAGAGATGATATTCTGACGTCGTCTGGGAAAGTTATGTTTTCTTCATTGCCTGTCGGTCTGTCTGTGATTTCGTCCTCTTTTATACTTGATGAATTTACGTGATCTGGGGCAGTCATAGTATTGTCGGGGTATGTTTGTTTGTCGATGGGCTCTTCCTGCTTAGCAGTGATTGGTAAGGATGTCTTTGCTATTGATTCTACGTTAACTGGTGATCTGATATCAAAAAATTTGTACTCGTAACCTAATCCTTGAAGTGGTCTTCTCGTGCTGATAAAAACTGGTTCCAAACGTCCATTACCGTGTCTTCCTAAACCGCTACCTTCTTGGTACCCTTGAAGCTTCATCAATGTCAGTCCGTTGTTACTGTCTGTCTTTACCTTTACAGGAGTGGGACATCTATTGTCAACGTTAGTATGTAGGTCAATGTCCCCTGTCAATCTCGTCATCATCTCTGTACCAAGCAAACTGCGTATGTCCCCCTTGAATTTAAATTTACCTCCCCCCATAGTTTTAAGTTTGTTCATCCCACTCCTGCTACTTAGTTTTTTATCAAGTGGTCAACAATTGGTTTCAGGTTGTTAGCCAACTCTCCAAGGGATTGCTTTATTTCTTTCATGTCTGTATTGACATTGTTGTCGGTCACTACCTCCATGTTTCTTACGTTAGGTTTCGACTGGTTATCCCTATAATTAGGTGGTCGATTATAATTCTGATTTGAGTCATAGTAATTACGTGGCCGATCGTAATTTGGATTTGACTCGCGGGAAGGGCCTCGGCTAAATTGATTCCCTCTCTCTTGATTGTAGTGAGAGGTTCCCCGTGCATTCCCAGAATTGTAACGAGGTAGGTCTTGTTTGGGAAAGTTATTGTTTTTCGGAAGACTATCTGGTCGGTACTGTCTTCCCCCGCCTTTCCAAGAACTATCCTTTAATTTACAATCACGTCTAATTATGTTAGTACCTATCCTAATTATTTGCTCATGTAGTCTCTCAATAGAGATTATTCCCTGGATCCTAACTGAATTTTCGACCGTCTCTCCGTAATGTTTGCTCAATAGTTCACATACGTAGCCTTCCGGAATTTTATATGTACTATCCTGGAGTCGTGACACTAATTTTGAAAAATGTTCGCTGGGTGTTTTATCCATATGATCGGCATAGCCTTGGGTATCAAGTTCCCTACGGACTATAACGTCATATTTCTCCCCGCAGAACCTATCTTTGAACGCATTGACGAATTCATCAAAAGAGCGGATACTTCCTGACTTTACAAGGAACCAATCCAGACCCTCGCCCTTTAAATGTGACTTTATAAATTCGTTCAGATTATAAAATTCTCCAATGTGACTATATGCAATTTCTAAATTTGATATGAAATGATTGGGTAAATCCAACACATTGTTACGGAACGTTACCTTGTTACGTTCGTAATTTTTTATATACGTATTTCGGAAAGTGACGTTACTAGGCTGTTCGCGAGCAAAGGTCTGACCTGTATACCAATCTTTATGTTCTTCAGGGATGGTGAACGTCACTTGGTCATTATGTTTTGGGGTTGAGACCTGATTTTGACCCGAAACAGTATCTATTCTCTTCGAGATATTGGCGAATCTCTTCTCACAATCGGTACGAAAAAGATTTTGGTTCGAATTTATTTCCTCGACCTCCTTATCTAAACGTTGTGTTTCTGACATGATCCTACCTGTCATTTCATGATGACAGACATCTACCATGTCCCTAACTTCAGAAACATGTTTGTCATATTTCCCTTCTAAATTATCCTGTCTAGTTCTCAATTCTCCGGACTCAGATCGTAGAGTGCCCATATCGCGATTAATGGATTCGATATTATTTGCCATTGCCGAAATTTGTTCCTTTATCTCCGAAGTCTGCTGTCCTATCTGTTCCTGCATGGCCTTTCCCTGTTGTCCTAGTCCCGAAATCTGTTCCTGCATGTCCGCTTTTAAATCCTTTCCCAAGTTTCCCATCTGTTCCTGCATGGCCTTAAACATCGCCTCTAGGTCAAATTTAGGATTTTCTACCGGGGACTCCGGGGGCGTACGGATAGTTTTCCTAGACCGTGTCTGTATCGGCTCTAAGTCCGACTTCCCTTTCCCTTCCATTCTGATAAGAAATATATATCAAAACAATTAAATGAATTATACGGGAGGTCTGGTGCTAACCTAATTTCTATGGTGACCTGTCAGATGGCATCACAATACAACAATAGTTATAATATGTAAAATAAATGCCTACTAAATCTACATAAAAAAAAAAATCAAAAACAAAAAAAAAATAAAATTATTTCAATAAATGATGTCATTCATTGTCCCTACCCTCACCCATCCTTCTTCAGTTTTGATTCTAAATACCGACTTTAAGTGAAAATATAACATTGTGGCCTAATAGGCTGGAATCTACGTTAAAAAGCAAAAAAAAAAAAAAAAAAAATTTTTTTTTTTTTTTTTTTTTTTTTTTTTTTTTAAATTAATTAATTAATAAGGGACCGATTAGTGGGGTTCATTAATTATACTAATTGGCATAATTAATAAACAAATCAAGTCCCTGTTCGGGCGCCAATTAATAACCATTTCTCCCTCTCGTGTGAGTGCAAATCACGTAATTAATAAAATAAATAAAATTGAGATCGAAAAATTATTAAATTTGAAAATTATTTAAATCGCGACTTTAATTAAACAATGCCTGAATAGCTGAAAGCACTCCCACGGGAAGAACGGTTACAAGATCCTAACGGTTAGTTGACATCAGTAATTAACAATAATTAATTACTGTTGTCAACCAGAAGAAGCATGAGTGGGGGGGGAAATGAAATGAATCAAACCTATAACTTTAACATATTTATTTTAATGAGAACATATTTACAAAACAACAATTGAATATATATAATTTGGCCGTGTGTCTGAAGGACTGAATTATAACTTAATTACGAGGTACCTCGATACGATATCCATGGCGAATGACGGCGTGATCACCCTTTCTGGACTTCCCGTAGAAATCGTCTATTCACATAGTCCCTGAAGATCTGCGTAGTTTCGAGGGCACACCAGAAGTTACACCCCCACTGACTTTGCACCGTCCAAAATCAAAGTGTGTCTCTACGACTAATTCACATATTCAAACTGATATTACTTATAGAAAAGATACGTGGTGATCCACCAAGACATGAGCAAAGAAAGTTAATTCACATATTTAAACTCAACTGTACAATATAAAAAGAACGTGGTGACCAGCCAAGACATGAGCGACGAATGTTAATTTCACATATTCAAACTGATATTACTTATAGAAAAGATACGTGGTGATCACCCAAGACATGAACGAAGAAAGTTAAATTCACATATTCAAACTCAACTGTACAATATAAAAAGAACGTGGTGACCAGCCAAGACATGAACAAAGAAAGTACTTTCACATACTGAAACTAGGCTTTACAAAGAGAGGAACGTGGTGATCCACCAAGATATGAACGAAGAATGAGTAAAACGGGGAGTGGCTTCCGATATCCGACCGTGGTAGGGGACAGTTCTCCAGGCTTGATTGGTCGTCGGACTCCGCCCATTTTATTTCCAGCCAATCGCATATTACCAATTAACATCTGCCTCTAGTTGTTAGAAAACCTGGAGTAAGAAAAAAAACCTTTACTGCTTATTCCTTATACACCGGATGTAGACAATTATCTTGGCTTCCTTTCCATTGTGTCTCTATTATTCTTTATTTTCCGCTCCCAGCGATCGCGATTCTCTCGCAGGCATCATTGGTTCCGAGCATGCTCTTCCAAATGCAATCCTCTTTAATTTGATACCCCACAACCCATACTTTGCTCCTAGCGATCGCGATCCTCTCATAGACATCGCCAGTTCTGAGCATTATCTATAGGGTAGACATGCTACAATATATATATATATATATATATACCTATATATTATTATTATTGATTTTTAGGGTAAATTAATTTTTTTTAACAAATGCCTCATGTTTGGCCTTCATGCTATATCCCCCCCACCCCACACACTCAGGTTTATCTTTTCTATCTTTCTATTTTATACATAATTAAATTGTTTTATTTACTTTGCCAATATTTTTATTTTTATTTATTTGTACGATATATTTTTTAAATTAAAATATTTTGATACATTCTTCAAAAATCAGAGAATAACAATTTTTATAATTAACTGAGACCCCCCCCCCCCCCCCCCCCCCACCCATTTTTACACGTCACAATATATATATAGGTTTATATACGATATATATTCATTAGGGGTATTCATTCTTTTTGCTAAACCTTGTTAAGTCTGCTAGTTGTTAATAATTTTGACAGTTCTGTGCTAAAAGGAGTGACTTTAGCATGCTAACACCTAGCAGAGTCAGACCCTTGTTAGATTGTAGTTGTTTGACGCATGTCAAGAAGTTTATTTCTAATAAAATTTAATAAAATAAGGTAATTTAATTAAAAAAAGCATATAACAAAATTGTGGACGCACAGCCTAAAAGAAAAAGAAGAAAAGAAAGCGTAAGATGGGACCCTGCAGAAATGGATGAATTACTGGAAGTTAGCCTTACATGTTTGACCCTTCCAACCTCGACCTCAACCTAACTTACCCAGCAGCCAAGACACCCAACCAGCTAACGACATGACTGACCTCACCAACACTATTCTCACCTTTCTCAAATCATTCATCCCTATCATAAAGTCATTTTTATCTAACCTCCTCACCCAAGACACTCCTACTTCCACTTCTAACATACGCCTGTCCAGTCTGGATCGGTACTAGCAACACTAACAGGAAACAGACTACAAATATTTCAAAACAAAGTACTCCGAATAGCAACAAACGCACCCTGGTTTGTCAGGAATCACAAAATCCATGAAGAACTGGGAGTTCCTCTTTTTGCAGCTCACATCGATAAGCTTGTGAAAAACCACCACGAAGCCCTTGTGCATTGTTCCGGGGCTGTACATTACAGTCTAGGAGCGCCTACTCCTGGGAGGCGACTCAAACAAAGACTGTACCAGGACTTTCTTTTTTAAACCCTATTTTGTATATTTGTGTAAAGCATTTTGCTGGTCCAAATAAATGTGGTTGTTGTGTAAGTCTTACATGTATTACTTTTTCAAACCTCCTTGGACAGATAGTTAACAAGTGCTAACACTTAGCATGGGGTGGGGCGTTCATTGTTTTTGAGTGTTAGCAAGTTTAACAACTAACATTCATTAACAGATAACACAAAGAATGAATACCCTTATTCTATCGGAAGTTATCCTGTTCACAAGAACACATAAACATCAAGATTTTTTTTTTTTTTTTGATTTATGGAAATTTTGGTGAAAACACGACATCAAATCGTTGACCGATTACATAACTTGGTCTATATTTCGTAAAGTTGTGGAAGAGATAGAGTTAATAATATATTAATTTCCGTAGAAATGAAATATTTAATTAAAATCCAGGTTCAAAGGAAATAATTAAAATATATACATATAATATATGTATATATTATATAGATACATATATAATATAAAATAATAACCAATATAATAAAGCGAACGAAACTAAATGCGTTTTCTCAAAAATCAATAATTCTGAGATATCCCACTTCTGAACTACTATATCGATATGAGAGCACTTTGAAGTAGGCATGTTTTCTATTGAACTATGTGCACTTCTATGTATTCGATAGTGAGGGCGCCGGTAGCTCAGTGGTATGCGTGCTTGTCTTCTGAGCTCAAGATCGTGGGTTCGAAACCCAACCGAGGCCCTTAGTTTATTTTATCTGGGAGGTAAAATAAACTTAAGCACGCCGTCCTTCGGATGGGACGTTAAGCGATGGTCCCGAGCCTGTACAATGTCAGGAACTCGTTAAAGACCCCCTACTCTAGGTGAATAAAAATTTAGGGTAAGCAAAATTTAGGATTCCCAGAGTAGAGTCGGGCTCATGTCCACCAGATTGACGAAAGAGCACTCTGGTAGTAGGCGATATGACCTCGTAGTTAAAGCCCGGGCATGAGTCATAAAACCTAACCTATGTGTTTGATAGTTAGATTGTGTTACAGATATTTAATCACAGATATTTCATCTGAATTCGAATGTACATGGACTGTGAAACTCAATTAGTGTCTCATCAGTTTCAACCATCAGTACTCGTTATCGGAGATAATCTGATTTGAACATTGGACATTACACACACACAAGGTCTCAGGAGGCATAAACAGAGGCATAAACTAATACAAAATGAAAAAATGTCATAGTTGAATCATGAGCATTGTACAAGCCCATCTCTGATTCCCTCTTCCCTTCTGCCAATATGGCTGAAAATTAATAGATGTCGTCTTTATCGGGTTCTGGATTCATTCATAAAATTTTGTGTTGATACATTCATTCTATCAGACACATAATTGTTTTTTATTTCTATGGAGGTCGGAAAACATGAAATTTCTTTGAAAACTCGGCATCGAATTTTTTGCCGTTTACATAACTTCCCTTATTACTCAAGCAACCTTTCACTCTCCGTCCAGAACCAATCGACTGGGCTAGAAAATAATAGTTGACTTATATAGGCAATTCAGAATACTCATACATAAACTTTCTGTCGATACATTTAATACATTGACATAGACCGTGTTCGTACTCGTAATATACGAAAATTTCCATGTGCTTACCATTGTGGTAATAAAAAGGCTTAAGTGTTAATCTTAAATAAATGATATATAATTAAAAATATAAATAATAATTAATATAATAATGAAATAAACAATAATAATTAAAACAAAAATAAACAATAAATTACCACATTTCCTGTCGAAAGATTATCTCTTTTCTTTTACTAAATTTAGATTTCTACAATAGTTTTTCGAAAAGGGACCCTAAAAAAATATCAAAAGTTCAACACGTGCAATTTTTAAGAAAGTGTACGTATTAAAAAAAATGCAATTTACAAACTTTTCAATTGGATTTCTAAAGAGATGCCATTTTTAATAATTTTAAATAATATTAAATCTAATCCAAAGGTTTTCAAATAATTTTACTGGGCTAACAGGGAAAATGAATAGAATACAATTTTCGAGGACAAATATTGGGTTTATTTTCTTAAATTTACATTATTAAAATTAAAAACTGAACATTGAAACAAACAAAAATAGAAAGAAAAAAAAATCTTAAAAACTAAATTCTTAACAATAATTCAATCTTTTTGTTTTATATTTTGGGCCATTCTCTAACATTAAGGTATATATTTCTCGGCATATATCCTGTACATATAAACAAATAAATGTACCTTCTTTTTGGATCAAGCTCACCGTCAATACACTCCTATTTAGTTCATCACACTTTAAGCCTGAACACCACTCTACATTTCCTCTCAGACGGTCGCCATTGAACCTCAGGCCTCGACACTCTACACACACTAATTAAAACTGCTGATGGCCGTGTTTTTTTTTGTTTATTTGTTTAAAAAGATGGTTTCTTATATAAAAATAAATATAATTAATTTTTTAATGTTTATAATTTAATCATTTCATTTGTATATTATTTTTATACATCACACCTTATTTATTATAATTCAATTTTTAATATTAACAAAAACCTAAATTTAACGTCTTTTGAGTATCGATTTATACATAAAACTACAAAAAGGGATTTTTCGATGAAAATAATGGGGAAAATAGTGGGAAAACTCACTGATCTTGAGTGGGAAAACGAGGGAAATTTTGTTCACCTTGGAGGGAAAACTAAAAAATCAATGTGGAAGCCCTGCTATGGAAGGGTCTAATTTTGAATTTTCTTCTGTTGTTGCTAGTATGGAGCTTGAGAACGCAGTATATGCAGAAACCCGATCTTGTGGTCTTGTACGATGTTTAGCTGAAGGCTAAGAGGAAGATCGGATTTCAAGCCACAATTCCTGTACTTTATGCCGGAGGGGGGGGCGCTTCAACCTAATTATCATATATGACCTGCACTGAACTTCCCCAGGACAAATTGATCAATTATGATTTTGCTCTCTCTCCGAAAAAATCAATAGTTGACTTACTGTGGGGCTTCTCAATGTAAGCCAACTGTCGATTTATAGCCCAAACATTCGATTGGTTTTGAAGGAAGAGCGAAAAATTAATTGATTACTTCATTGAGGGAAAATACAGTGTTCCTACTGAGTCCTTCAATGTGCAATCCGATCACAATTTTTATTAATATTAAAAAAAATACTAAAATGTGATGTAAAAAAGTTACACACATTAAGATTATTAATATATTATAAAATATATTATTATTATTTGTATAAAAACAGCATGAGTCATAATAACTAAGTCCCTGTGCAACTATTGATTAAATGTCGTGTGGTGTTAAGAGGGAGAGCGACAACTTAGCTGATAAATTCGAGCTGGGGAAGTACATTCAGCAATGATTTTTTTGCAAATACATTTATGTACAATTTTTATTTACTCACGAAATATTCTAAGAAAAATGTTATAAAGCCTTCATTATTCCCTGTTTTCTTTTGAGGTCACGTAATATTCACACCCACTCGAACTCCATATTGACAAATCCTGTAAAAAATGGTACTTCATTTACATAGATAAACGTCTTTGAACGGGACATAGTAAAAACGACATTATTAACTCTACCTACGTCCTTTCTTTAGATTTTGTTTTAAAAAGGAAAAAAAAAAAAACATACGTGATAATAAAAAAATAAATTAAATAAAATAAAAATAATATTTAAAATAAACAAATAAATAATTAAATAAAATTACCACATTTCCTGTCATCTACTAAATTCCGATTTCTACAGTAATTTCCGAAAAGGGCCCTAAAAATATCGAAAATTCAAGACGTGCAATTTTTAAGAAAGTGCACGTATTTAAAAAAAAATTAAATTAATAATTATTTCATTTGGATTTCTTCTAAATTTACTAAAGAGATGACATATTGTTTTTCTAAATTTTGGAAACATGTTAAATCTAATCCAAAGGTATTAATTTTTTTTATACTCATATATTTTTAAGTATTTATTTATTCAGTTTTTAATAATTTCATCAGAGGCGGCTCTAGCCCATGTAGCGCCCGAGTGCAATCAACATCCTGGCGCCCTCTCGTAGGCGCGCGGTCAAAATGGATTACTTACAGTTATATTTTCAAACGGAAATTCGGGTGCAAATGGTGCAATTTTAAATGATGTCGGGAAGCAATAGGTACAGGAGTAAAAGGTATATTTAGGAAGGAAGGGGTTACAAGAATAAAAAAACACAACTTTGTAGTTATTTCAAAAATATTTAATTTAAAAACTAGTTACATTACAGAACGCTCGTAATACAACACAAATACTTATATTTACAAAAAAGTTACTTTTCGTGCTTTTGCATTAGCAAAATCTTTAACAATGTCATTGACTTCAATATTGATTTCATGTTCAATACTTATTAACGATAAATTTGTCAATCTACTTTGCGACAATGTTGATCTAAGATAATTTATTATTATTTTTAGTTTAGAAAATGATCTTTCGCTGTGTGCTACAGTGACTGGCAATGTGAGGTAAATTCTAAGTGCTGTGGACAGATTTGGGAACACTGAAATTAATTTATTCGTGAACAAGTAATTTAAAATATCCAACGGCGTAATGGAATCATCAATAAACATCGGTAGTAATTCGATTTCATTACAGAGCTCGAACTTCTCCACATCTGAAGAGCCATCATGGCACAGTTTATTTTCTAAATTAGAACAATGTGTTTTTTTTTGTATTTAAGTCCAAATCCTTCCAATGTTTTAGTTTTTGAAGAAATGAAAAATTTACGTTATTTTGACTCAGAAGTTGAACCGTTCGTCGAACTTCTGAGTCAAAATAACGTAATTTTTGAAAGTAAGTTTGAACCGTTCGTCGAACTTCTGAGTCAAAATAACGTAATTTTTGAAAGTAAGTTTGAACCGTTCGTCGAACTTCTGAGTCAAAATAACGTAATTTTTGAAAGTAAGTTTGAACCGTTCGTCGAACTTCTGAGTCAAAATAACGTAATTTTTGAAAGTAAGTTTGAACCGTTCGTCGAACTTCTGAGTCAAAATAACGTAATTTTTGAAAGTAAGTTTGAACCGTTCGTCGAACTTCTGAGTCAAAATAACGTAATTTTTGAAAGTAAGTTTGAACCGTTCGTCGAACTTCTGAGTCAAAATAACGTAATTTTTGAAAGTAAGTTTGAACCGTTCGTCGAACTTCTGAGTCAAAATAACGTAATTTTTGAAAGTAAGTTTGAACCGTTCGTCGAACTTCTGAGTCAAAATAACGTAATTTTTGAAAGTAAGTTTGAACCGTTCGTCGAACTTCTGAGTCAAAATAACGTAATTTTTGAAAGTAAGTTTGAACCGTTCGTCGAACTTCTGAGTCAAAATAACGTAATTTTTGAAAGTAAGTTTGAACCGTTCGTCGAACTTCTGAGTCAAAATAACGTAATTTTTGAAAGTAAGTTTGAACCGTTCGTCGAACTTCTGAGTCAAAATAACGTAATTTTTGAAAGTAAGTTTGAACCGTTCGTCGAACTTCTGAGTCAAAATAACGTAATTTTTGAAAGTAAGTTTGAACCGTTCGTCGAACTTCTGAGTCAAAATAACGTAATTTTTGAAAGTAAGTTTGAACCGTTCGTCGAACTTCTGAGTCAAAATAACGTAATTTTTGAAAGTAAGTTTGAACCGTTCGTCGAACTTCTGAGTCAAAATAACGTAATTTTTGAAAGTAAGTTTGAACCGTTCGTCGAACTTCTGAGTCAAAATAACGTAATTTTTGAAAGTAAGTTTGAACCGTTCGTCGAACTTCTGAGTCAAAATAACGTAATTTTTGAAAGTAAGTTTGAACCGTTCGTCGAACTTCTGAGTCAAAATAACGTAATTTTTGAAAGTAAGTTTGAACCGTTCGTCGAACTTCTGAGTCAAAATAACGTAATTTTTGAAAGTAAGTTTGAACCGTTCGTCGAACTTCTGAGTCAAAATAACGTAATTTTTGAAAGTAAGTTTGAACCGTTCGTCGAACTTCTGAGTCAAAATAACGTAATTTTTGAAAGTAAGTTTGAACCGTTCGTCGAACTTCTGAGTCAAAATAACGTAATTTTTGAAAGTAAGTTTGAACCGTTCGTCGAACTTAGTTACAGCGGTATCTAACAAACAGTAGTAAAAGTTTACTTTGAAATGTGTTTGCGCGTCTGTTATTGGTTCATTCTCCGCCTCATAATTGAAAAACCTACGAGCGCGAGGGCAGGCAGGTGTGAAAAATTCGGCGCTCGGCGCCCCCTGAGACCCTGCACCAGTGTGCGCTGCACACCCTGCACCATAGGTAAAGCCGGCCCTGAATTTCATTTTACTTTTTTTAATAGTTTTGTTATTACTACTAATCATAGATGTGTTAGACTCAAGTATGTAGTTATAAATCTAATTTATAAGCTACCTTAATGTATAAATTCTTTTGACGTATCTTATTAACGGAAATAAAATAATTATTATTAGATCGCATTGGGGAGGTATGAGGATGAAAATTCGACATCGAATTTCTGACAGATTTTATAACTTCGTATAGCAGTGGGGGAGTAATAAAAGAATTGTTGAATACACGACTGAGTGAAGGACATTATGATAATGTGAACAGCCCTTCTCCTATCCGGGGGATGTTTTCTGTCTCTCTGGCCCGTCTTGTAAGGGAATTTTTCACACATAAGAAGATATTCATGTGGTCTTGATGAACACAACCAAGAAGAGCTGGTAGGGTTCTTAGATTATTCCGTTGAATAAAAATTCAAATCATAATTCTATTTTATATTTGAATATTCCAGAAACTCATTGTTTAATTTTCTGCAAAACCGACGATCCTATTGAACATACATGAACGTACAAAATGACATTCAGGGGGAAATCATCTACAAAATGGCTACCGGCATTAGTGGTATTCATGCTTGCTTACTGAGCTCAATTTCGCCTAGGCCCTTAGTTTATTTTATCTGAGAGATAAAAAAAAAAAGAGCACGCCTTCCTTTGGATGGGACGTTCTGGTTAAGGCTGATTATAATTGAGAACCCTTCAACAAAGCCCGAATCTACTTATCCTCTCCAACTGTCTTACCTCGGCTAGTATATGGACTATTTGCTGCTTCGGCAATCTAAATGCAATTGAACCTATCTCTTCAATGGCTTACATATAAGATATATGCAGGGTGGCCAAGATAAGCGGGCCACAAGTGAAATAACTCCTAAACGGTTAAAGATATCAAAATTGTGCATAGGACTAAAGTTGTAGCACTCGCCGAGAGCTATAGTATGGCTTCCTCGAAAAGACAAAAATGATCCTTTTAATGGCTCAAATAGCCCTTCGAAGGGCGGGATTCCTTTTGACCCTTAAGTTTCATTACATTTTATTGAAGTACTAAAGAAACAAGGAATAACTGTGAAAACAGATTTTTAATACGTCAAGTAGTTCTTGGAAAAAAAACGTTTAAAGTTGCACGTTTTTCTTATTCTGAAGTTAGTTGGAATTTTATAACTTCAGAATAAGAAAAATGTGCAACTTTAAAGTTTTTTTTCCGAGAACTACTTGACGTATCAAAAATCTGTTTGCACAGTTCTTCCTTGTTTCTTTAGTACTTTAATAAAATGTGATGAAACTTAAGGGTCAAAAGGGAACCCCGCCCTTCGAAGGGCTATTTGAGCCATTTAAAGGATCATTTATGTCTTTTCAAGGACGCCATACTATAGCTCTCGGCGTGTGCTACAACTTTAGTCCTAAGCACAATTTTGATATCTCTAACCGTTTAGGAGTTATTTGACTTGTGGCCCGCTTATCTGGGCCACCCTGTATATACGAATATATATTCGTATATAGATATATATATTCTCGGTCTGCCACCACTTCTGGTCAATGGCTGACAGAACGAGGTCGTGCGGGGGATAACCCGAGCTTCCTTGGTCTCATCTACCTCCATTTAATTAGAGGAACGAGAAAAAATGTCCTACATTTTGTCTACCTAGGTTTTTTCACCTAGGATAGGGGTCTTTAACGAATACCTGACATCGCATTGACTAGGTTGCTGAGGCATATCGGCCAATATGTACTAAAAATTTAAATTTAATACATATTTAATTAAATTTAAAAATCAATTTTATGTGTTTAAAACAGGAAGAAAAGTGTCTACTCAACTGGGTGAACATCTCATGGATATCAAATAAATGAATATATATACATTTATAAAAACAAAAAAAAAAATGAATAAAAATATATACATAAACTCTGAAATCATGTATGATATGCCTCTCGCCTCGGCCAGTCTGCACATCATTATTACCCTTTATTCGCTGATAAACCTAATTTCTTGCTAAAAAAAAAAAAAAAAAAAAAAAAAAAAAAAAAAAAAAAAAAAAAAAAATACTTTCAGCGTTCTTTCGCGCAGGGCCATGGTATTATGGATTCATCCCCTCCGGTGTGTTGGTAAGAAGGAAACGACAGGGTGGGGGTAGCAAGGCGAAGTGGGGCTTCATCTGTGGGTAAAGTTAGTTGAAATAGACTACAGCTGCAAGGAGCTTCATTATTACCACTAGGAAGATACCACAAAATAAATAACAAGAACAGACCTAATTAGTTTTATATATGGCTCTTAATTATCTTTCTTGTCTCCCATTATTTCATTAATTTTAATGACTAGTTTCGTCTCTCCCGTTTTATTATTCCGACAAAAACAACTGACTTGCACCAAGTGATATTCAAAGAATTACCTAATTTCCAAGGGGGCAGATAATCATATTGGAGGATCTCTGGCTTACACATCAGCACAAATTAATAAATTAAGTTTATGCTCTCCGTCCAAATCAATCGATAGTTTGAAATAAAAATCTTTAGTTGACTTACATAACTTCTATCCTTTACAAAAAATACACAGCTGATATCAGAAGACACGGCAGTGTCTCTGGCCAAGTCCGAAAAAAATGTCGAAAGACACTGTTACTTTTCTCGTGATACCAAATGCCACTTTTTGCATCCAAAAAAGTATATTATTCATTAACAAAATGATGTTTTTTCCGACATAGCCGTCAGGAGAACTCAGAGCTGAACAAAATAAAAAAAATAGCCAAAAAGAATCATTTTTGACCAAGTTTCGAAGGGTCAAAATTGGCAAAAAATAACTTTATTTTCTTTTTCCTTGTTCAGTGTCCGAGCGTCCGGATGATGTCATCAATGTTAATATATGAATTTTTTTAAATGTATAATAAATATCACGTGGTCTATATATGCAAAGATAAAGATAAAAATATATATATATAATAAAAAATAACCCAATATTATAACGAAAAAAGGACAGCAACGATAAAATACATTCAGGAAATGATAATAATAAGAAAATGTGAAAAAAATTTGTATTTGTTGTTACGTGTTCAAACCTGTCCCAGTTTTCTAAACAATTCCAGTTTACTAACTGTTAATTAATTGTTTAATATATCCAACCAACTCCACACCTTTATAATGATGTAGTGGATGCGGTCAACCCCAGGCGCAGTATTTGTTCCTGATTTGATGGCAGCCTTTAGCTCTCTGAGTGTGAAAGGGCCATTCAGATCATTACAATCAACTGGTATACCACTAACATCTACGTTTTCGGGGACGTATGGTGGAGCAACAGAATCAAGGAACCCCGCAATCCAAGGTCCCACCCTGCCGCATGGCGCCTTAATCTGGGGATTCAGACCATACTTTAAACGTCTAATACTCGTCCAAATCGAGGTACATCTCGATTGAGAGATTCACAAAAGGTAATCCAGCTCTGTCTTTTCTTCGTTTTGTACAGTCTTCTGTTTTAATATAGTTTTACATTTTCCTGCCCACTTCTCGGCCCCTCGGTTCCTCCCAGATCCCATATGATACCCTCATCACCTCCATAAAGTGCCCCTTCATTTAACAACCTTTTCTTAAAATTGGAGTCATGGCTGATATGCTTCGTTCATGAGGCCATTCAAAATAAAATAAAAAAAAAAACAACTCCACACCTTTGCAGATGATACTGCTATTCTCTCTCCTCATCCAGAAACCCCCAAGAACACCTGATATCTCTTCAGTTCTAGTACAAAATGCTCCCATCCTTTCAAAAGACGATCTTACTCGACAAGCGACTAAGATGGAACCGCCACATGAGACTTAAAAGACAAGAAATAAAAAGAGGCTACAAAAATAAAACTACTTTCATTTCCGACAATTTCTTCAATCCAAAGTCCTTCGTACAATAGCCAATGCTCCTTTCTATGTATCTAACAAGACCCTCCATACTGACCTTTATCCTCGTTTAGTTTCCACAGTAATCCTCTAGTCCGTGCCCTTCATTCTGCCGCACTTCTTCAACGACGCCTTAAGCGCCAATGGCCTAGAGACCTCTTTAGTAGCAGCAGTGACAGTAACTAGTTATCAATGAGTGCAACCTTTCTACACTCCTGACATTATGACAATGCCATATTATCCCCATTTGCTTGTTTTATATTATAGAGTAGAGGTTTTATGACTCATGCCCGGGCTTTAACTATGAGGTCATATCGCCTACTACCAGAGCGCTCTTTCGTCACTCTGGTGGATATGAGCCCGACTCTACTATGGGAGTCCTAAATTTTTATTCACCTAGGGTAGGGGTCTTTAACGAGTACCTGATATCGTACAGGCTCGGGACCATCGCTTAGCGTCCCAGCCGAAGGACGGAGTGCTTAAGTTTATTTTACCTCCCAGATAAAATAAACTAAGGGCCTCGGTCGGGTTTCGAACTCACGATCTTGAGCTCAGAAGACAAGCACGCATACCAGTGAGCTACCGGCGCCCTCTATCTATATTATGTATACAGTTGTAATTTGCATACAGTTGGTAAATTAAATCAATTTGCAAATTAAAAATTAAAAAAAACAAGGACTTCTAAATTCTCGTACTAAATTTCATGTAAAGCCCTCCTCATCTCATTCCGTCTTTATTTTGTCCTATTTCGGAAAACATGAAATTCCAGGAAAAACTCATCATCGAATTTCTAATCGATGGCATACCTTCCCCTATACCTACTGGAGCTGGAGATCTAAAAGAAGACATCTATACGGTGAATTGACTGATTCAATCAAAATTCAGTTGAATGAAGACTTTAACAGTTTTCTATAGTGTGTTATTATGTCTCATGCCCGGGCTTTAACTATAAGGTCATATCGCCTACTACCAGAGAGCTCTTTCGTCACGCTGGTGTACATGAGCCCGACTTCACTATGGGAGTCATAAATTTTGCCTACCACAGATTTTTATTCACCTAGATAGGAGTCTTTAACGAGGAGGTGCTTAAATTTATTTTACCTCCGAGATAAAATAAACTAAGGGCCTTAGCCGAGTTTCGAACTCGCGATCTTGAGCTCAGTAAGCAAGCACGCCTACCGGCGCTTACATACATAAAGTTGTTTTCCATTTTCGTTGCTTAAGTACTTATATATAAAAATAGAAGAAAAGGACTCAACAGAAGAGACGGTTGAATAAAAACTAAATAATGTAAGAAGGAAGGAAGATTTATGAAATGTGGTAGATGTTGAGAGATTTGAGGCTGAAGAGATACAGAGGGGAGTTGGGACGAAGAAAGGACGAGAGAGCGGCACCACAATACGACTGTTGTAGTCTTTTCATTCCTTGTGGAGCTCAAAGGAGAACAAAACAGAGAGAAAACTCAACTAACTCATCTGATCAGCCTATATACTATTTAGATAAATTATGGAAATTCTTCGAAATCTTAAGTTTTTCATGTTTTTCCTTTTTTTTATCTTTACGAATTTTACTTTTCATTGTTGTATTCAATATTGTTTTTATTTCACACAAAAATTGTATATGAACTACCTGTTTCGGTACTACACCATCGTCAGGTTTAGTTTTTTTTTAGTTTAATTTTGTAGGTACTTACAACTATAGGTTAGGTTAGGTTTTATGACTCATGCCCGGGCTACATATCGCCTACTGCCAGAGCGCTCTTTCGTCACTCTGGTGGACATGAGCCCGACTCTACTGTGGGAGTCCTAAATTTTGCCTACCCTCAATTTTTATTCACCTAGGGTAGGGGTCTTTAACGAGTACCTGACATCGTACAGGCTCGGGGCCATCGCTTAACGTCCCATCCGAAGGACGGCGTGCTTAAGTTTATTTAACCTCCAAGATAAAATAAACTAAGGAGCTCGGTTTGGTTTCGAACCCACATTCTTGAGCTCAGAAGGCAAGCATGTATACCACTGAGCTACCGGCACCCTCAAAAATATATATACATTTACAACTTTATATGTACAATATATAATAAATAAATGTCTTGAATGTTGAAAGAGAAATCATTTATCAATGACACTCCAATATCTTGTTATTACGTATGAGAAAAAGGAATTCAAATATATATATTTAAAAAAAATAGTTAAATGATAAAGAAACATAAAACGTTTGTAGATGAGTGAGTAGTCTTCAAACCACTAGTAGGTCGCGAGGCCATTGCCGCCTCAGTCTCCGAACATGAACATTAGGAAGGGTTCTTATGGCAAGTCTGCGGACTAAAGGATTAGGGTGAAAGGAAAGGGTAGAGTGGAATTTCCTGTAGCGGGATTTAATTATTAAATCCCGCTACAGAAAATTCCAATTAATTGTAATTATTACATCCCTTACAAAGGGCATCTGCAGTAGGGGCTGGATAGAAAAGTGTGAGTAGAAAGAAGAAAAATAAAAATAGTCATAATAAAATAAAAAATAAATAAATGCATGATAAAAATAAATAAATGTGTAAAATGAACAAAAAAGGAATAATATTGGTTATGATCGAATAATATAGGAAATATGATAAAAGAAATATAATAAAAATAGAGAATAACTAAAAAAAATCTACATAACTAAGAAAAAAATAAAATAGATAATAAAAGTCGACAAAGCATAATACTATGATGGTTGACTATAAAAGAGAAGGGAGGATGGGCTTATGTCCACCAGAGTGACAAAAGAGCGCTCTGGTAATAGGTGATATCATCTCGCAATTGAAGTCCGTTTATTAGCCACAAGAACTAACTAATAACTAGTAAATTTTGTGATACTAAGTTCAGCAGTTTCCATATAATTCCCTGTCCAATAAACAGACTTGTAGCTTTATATATACATGAGAGAAGTGAGAAATTCTAGAAATTTTCCTCATTATTTGTGAAACTGGAGAGAACGTTTTGTGGTTATACTGTACTCATTTATAACGGAAGGACCGGGATTGTCTGGGGAGGTCTGTACTTGGCAGATGTGGGGAGTCCTATAGAATACCAAACCTTATTACTTTACAATAAGTCCTTTCTCTGTTTTATAATAACCCCAGACCAAGAGACAATAGGCTTCATGCTACCATATACCATATCCTTTGTACAAAAAGCTAAATTCTTGACCTGGTAACCTAATCTAGTGTCAGTCCCGCGATTCGAATGAACTACAGTAAAATCCTTTTATAACGATTCCCGATATAACGATGTAAAACCCGTATCTAGTTTGGTTTGCTATTTAAAAGTGAAGAAATAAATCCGGTTATAACGATGTTAGGTATAACGATATTCCGTATAAAACGATCTAAAACATAAGAAAAAGTTGTTTTTTCATTCCGGTTTTAACGATATAATATGTATGTACATAAGTTTCGAACGGATTAAAAATACGAACATTATAGAAAAGGGTTTTAAACACGGTTCTACTTGGACAACTCATATCAGACTGAAACGCACAGACCTCAAAAGACGATTTGGACGACTGAAATCAATCATCGGACGACGATCGACATTATCGCTTGAAAACAAACTTCACATTTACAACACTATACTAAAATCCATCTGGACTTACGGCATCGAGATATGGGGATCAGCCAAAAAATCAAACATACAACGCCTTCAGTCATTACAATCCATCATACTACGCCACATTGCCAATGCCCCATTTTATGTTTCCAACCTCACATTACATAATGACCTCAACATCCCATTTGTACCTTCTGTTATCAAGACACGATATCAAAATTTTCACGACAAACTCCATCATCACGCCAATCCACTTATTCTCCAATTATCCACGAACACTCCCCACAAATCCGCCAAGACGTCTAAAGCGGGTATGGCAGAGGGACCTGCTCCAGGACTAGCCTGGACTCCTCTTCGGTCACGTACCTCAGCAGTACAGCGACACACTTGCCACAGCACATCATCACAATCACTAGTGACAAATGTTGTCGTTGTGAATATGTAAATAAATAAAATAAAACACGCTTCTTGTTTACTCTTTCCGAGCGCAATGAGTCATTCCATTTCCAAACATACCATTTCCCTCTTGTCGAATTTTCTTCGAACTCCCTTCTTCCCTTCTAGTGCGTATATTCCTAGTTTCAGATTAGTCTTTCCTTTGCCTCCGTAGTGATCGTGCCTTCGGAACTTCATAAACATTTAAGCAAAAATTTATACTTAAAAGAAAGCAAGCAAACCAACCCTCAAATGGTAAGGTTGGGTATTTTTGTACCCCAAACATTGTTTACTTTACGTACCTTCTAGGGAACTCGTCTCAAGGTCACAAAACCAAAAGGTATCCTACCTCGCAGTCTTCCTCTAGCATCCAGCACGTGTCCGACTCTGGGGTCACCGAAGACCCCACCTTACCGTTTGCATATATTTTTTTAACTTCACTTACCTAAAATTTTCATCTCGGGATTTATTTTTGTTATGTAGAAAACTAATTTGTTTTCTGTGATAAAATAATATAATAAATATAATAATACAATTTTATTTTTTGGGAGGAATACCCTATGTCGGCAAAGAAATTGAAAAAATGAAGAGAGATTTACCTATGCCGGCTCAATACGTACTGCGACTCACCAACTCATGGAAAGGGACCAATAGAAATATAACTGATTTTTTTATGGAAAGTTAATACATATGACATACTGTATACGTAAATTATGTATACACATGATTACATTGTAATCATGTCTATACATAATTTACGTATACAGTTACAAATGTATGTAAGTAAATTTAATGTAAATTTTAAAAAGTAAATAAAAATATGTAACCTTTCTCGTTATGATCATTGTAAAACACCTTTTTTTTCACTAACAAGCCCATACATTTGTATGTAGGTTTAACAGTTTGGTTCCGGATATAACGATGTATTTTTCTTAGTCCCTTGAATATCGTTATAACCGGATTTTACTGTACGCACTCATGACTACCGGTAGCTCAGAAGTAGCATTGAGGTCAGGAGTGATTCCGGAACCCGGCCGATACTCTTAGATTTTTTTATCTGAGAGGTGAAAAAACATTGAGCAAGCCGTCCTTCGGATGAGACATAAGGGAAGGTCCTGAGCTTGTGTGATGTTCTTGTTACAAGATATCTCTCTACCCTATGAATAAACCCCAAAACGATTGTAGTAATAAATTGGAAATTTGACGTGAAGATGTCGCATGTGCTAATTTTGATCTGATTAAGTTTTGCCAGAAATTAGACAAAAAGAGTATATACTTCTCCAGCACGAATTAATATATTATATTTTCGCTCTCGTATGAGCAACAATTTAATATTTGACATACATAATGGCTTCCGAATCTTCATAATAAATTTTCCGTCCATACATTCATAACATCGGCAGTTATTGGAATTCCTCCTCTGATCCCCCCCCCCCCCCCCTTCACTTTGGCCGATTTGGCTGAAATTCAATAGGTATCGTCCTTAGAGGGCTCTGAATACAACTCGAAACCTATTTTTTTTAGGAGTTTAAGTTAGTCCTATCGACATTTTTATCCTGTCTATTTTATCTTGGAGGTAAAATAAACTTAAGCCCGCCGTCCTTGGGATGGGACGTTAAGCGATGGTCCCGAGCCTGTACGATGTCAGGTACTCGTTGAAGAACCCTGCCCAAGGTGAATGTAAATATAGGGTAGGCAAAATTTAAGACTTCCACAGCAGAGTCGGGCTCATGTTCAGCAGAGTGAAAGAGCGCTCTGGTAGTAGGCGATATGACCTCGTAATTAAAGCCCGGGCATGAGTTATAATAACTAACTCATTAGATTGATATAGGACCAAAGTAACAGCACAACAAAGAATATACACTACATTTATGGAGGAAATAGTTCAAAAAATGTTTAAATTGTAACACATAGCAGTGAATGTTTCTCAATGAATGTTCCTAATGTTTCTCTCTTAATTCTGAGGTGATAGTTGATAATTAGAAATTTAATAAGAAATATTTTTTGTGGGACCCAATTTGCCGATAGGACAAACCGTTTTCGCATAAATGGAACAAACGTCTAATAAAATGAGTTTCATGACGCAATTTTAAGACGGATTTCGGCAAACCGTATGACCTTCAAAAACCTTTTTTTTATATATCAAATGTGCCTCTCATGTTTATCTATAAGAGTTATTTGAAAATATATTATGGATTAGGTCAGGATTATAAGAGGTATTTTGTAAAGTGCACTTAGGTAAAGTAACCCCGAATTGAAGTGTGATTTCTTCATTTTTCTGTGATTTAACTCAAAATCTAATCAGATGTCTGTTGTCAAATTTGACAACTTAATCTTAGTTTCTACGTTCATTGATGTGTTCAAACCTTGATATAAAAAAAAAAAAAAAAAAAAAAAAAAAAAATGTCTGTGAACGTGATAACTCCACATAGAATGAATGAATGAATGTATTGGAGCCATGGTGGCCGTACGGGCTAGAGCGTAGGGCTTTGGTCCCATGGTCGCGGGTTCAAATCCCGTCCGGAAGTTTTATTTCATAGATAAAGCTCCCTCTCGGGGCCATGGATTGTTGTAAATAACTAGATAAATCCATTATAGAGAAATGGCTAATATGCATCGTACATAAAGCCAAAAAAAAATAATAATAATAAAAAAAAATGTATCGACACAAAATTTTATATACATATGTATACAGAACTCAGAGGAAACCCTATACACGGAAACTGAATTTTATTCTCACTGTTCAAAAAGAATAATATAACAAAAATAAAGAATCGTGTTTCATATCCAAAACATTATTTGAAACAAAGCTTTCACTTTTATTTTTTGGGGAGAGTTCCTCCACACCCTAAAGGTCAGTCCAATGTACCTTATTGTTTTATTTATTCATTTATAATTTTTTATTTATTCATTTATATATTTTTTATTTATTTATTTAGAATTTTTTATTTATAATTGATTAATATATACCTATATATTTTTTTTTTTTTTTACATATTGTTATAGTTATATTGTTTTCTTTTTCTTTTCTATATCTCGCCAGTTTTTCGCCCTAAAACCACAATAAATAATAATAATTCTATATCTCGCACGTTGGGGCTTTAGACGTAAGAACGCCCCGAAACATCGTTGGGATAAAGACACTTAGGAGAATTCCGAGGACTCAACTCAAAAATCGCAATAACTGCCGATGTAATGAATGCATCGACATGAAATTTTATGTTTGAGTTCATAACCCCACAAGGATGGCACCTATTAATTTTCCCCGCTACCCATTTTAGCTTAAACTTGCTTCCCATTTTTAGCTCAAACTTGCTACCCATTTTTAATCAAACAGACAACGAAAACCAAATTGTTTAATTGGGTTCAATGAAAAGAAAAACATAACGTTAAAAAAGGTGAAAATATGGAAAGACTGAAGTGAAGTTTTCCTGCGAAGAGGATGCAAGCTGAACTAAGAAACGAAAGACCGGGGCAGTCACCCGCCAGCCAAGTTTTCTCGTTTACTCGGAAAAGCACTTATTTCATGAAGAAAAGTAAAGAAAAATGTCGAGCTCTTGTGGAAAATTGAATTTCACCCCCCAGGAGAACATCTTCAGCCAGAATGAGACTTCATCTTGTAGATCCATTTTTTATTTTTTCTACTCAAAACAAAATTTACTTTTCAATATGGCTTGTGTAAGCTGACAGACGTATTGACAGGTTTATATATCAGGTGGGTTAACTCATCGAAGGTTGTACTTCCCCACCCGAGTATAGGGGAAGTTATGTTAATCAGTCAGAAATTCGATGATGAGTTTTAAAAATGTTTTAATGTTTTCCGAACATATGATTACATGAAAAAAAAAAAAAATTATCGTTGAATCAACAAAACTGTACTTCCCCAGAATAAATTAATAAATGATCTTGCCAACTGGAAGCGAATTCGGTAAGTCATTAATAAGAATAATGAATAGTATGGGGCCTAGAATTGAACCTTGGGGGACACCGTATTGTAATTGTTAAAGATAAGAGTTTGTTTTGTTAATGTGTACGCATTGACTTGGTCTGTTAAATATCAATCCAGTAGAGAAGCCGAGAGGTCTAAGAAGCCATAAAGTTTGAGCTTCCCCATAAGGATATTTCTGGATACGAGATCGATGCTTTGGATAGCATCAAATATAATCAAATTATATTTGCATATTTGTTATCTTCCAGGCCATCCAAGATATCCAAAATTAGTTTGAATGCTGCCTTGATTGTACCAAGTCCCTTGCGAAAGCCAAATTGGCAACTTGATAAAAGACCATTGGACCATTTTCAGGTATAAAAGATATAAATTATCTTACTGGGTTCGCAGGGAAAATGAATAGCATAGAATAAGAGAACAAATATTGGGTTTATTTGCCTAAACCTACGTTATAAATAAAACCAAAATATCGATATGAAATAAAATCAAATTACTTACAATAAAAAAAATCTTACAAACTAATTTCTACATCTACTCTCTAGTCTCTTTTCTTTTTACATATCGTGGCCATTCTTTAAATCAGTGTTATTTTAGGCATATAAACATATAAATAAATAAAAGTACATTTGCGCATCTACTTCACTGTTATTTTCACTCCTACATGGTTCATCACACCTTAACCCAAAAAACACTTCTCTCTCTAGATGTCCACTTCCACAACACAACTTAGACTGTTTTTGATTATTTGAAACAGCTGTTCGTCGTCATTTGTTCTTTGTTGGTTGTTCACATTTCGTTTTAAAACAAAATGCGACTATTCCATTTTTGTTTATTTATTCACTAATTAAGTAACTTCACTCCGAACAGCTGTTTTTTATAAAAATAATAATAATTGATTTTATAATATATTTATAATGTTAATGTTTGTAAATTTTTTACATCACATAGCCTTGGTATGTAAACCTGGGAACATTTAGGACTTCCATTAGACTGAGGCTCATGTCCACCAGAGTGACAAAAGAGCGCACTGGTAGTAGGCGATATGAGTAGTTTAAGCCCAGATATGAGTCATAATAACTAACAAACATATACTTCGAATGGCTGGGGAACTCATTGAGTAATGGTTCTCATTGAGTAATGTGCATACACAGCCATTTTTTTTATTTTTTTATAAAAAAAACCAGATCCTAGGTCCAGATAAGTAAGAGTAAGTGGTCCAATTCAATAAATCCATGGCTACAGATAGGACAGTAGCTCGTGTCATGTAGGAACAAAAAGCCAGTTCGGGCACTTCTGAATATTTATGTCGGTTCACTGTCCCATTCGTCCCGGATCACTGCAACCCTCAATTTGGACAATAGATAGGGGTTAGAGTCTCTTATGTGATTATACCTCTTTCTACCTACACCCCCGGCAAACAAGGTGGAAAAATTCACCGAATGGCAGGTGGACCCGCCGATTAATATTGAATATTGAGAAGTGGGTAAACCGGCCCCACGGTGAAGTAGGGTACTACCTGACCCAACTTCTGTCTGGGCACGGGTGTTTCCGGGCATACCTGTTCAGATTTAAACGAGTAGAAGACCCGGACTGTCCACACTGCTGCGGAGCAAAGGAAGATGTTGAGCACATATTCTTCCAGTGTGCTCGCTTCAGCGAGGAGCGTCATGAGCTCGAAAGAGTTCTAGGTGAGCCGCTCACGCCGGAGACCCTAGTGAGCTGCATGCTGGAGTCGCAGGAGAAGTGGACTGCGGTCGGCGGGTATGCTGCGGAAGTCCTCAGGAAGCTCCGAGAGATGGAGAAGCGTGGAATTGAGTAATGCTTAGTTGTCTTTGAGGGAGAGCGTCAGCTAGAGCCTCCCCCGTGAAGTAATGCGTGATGGCGGTTCCACGGGGATAATGAGGTAGGAGAGGATACAGGGAGGTGTTTTTTAGTGAGTAGTCCCAATGAGGGAGACTCTCACACTGTCCAGTGACTACTGTCATCTTGTCATATGTTCGCCTATCAAAGGTTTTTCACCTCCCTCCACAAAAAAAAAAAAAAAAAAAAAAAAAAAAAAAAACTACACCCCTAGAGCGTAGCCAGACAATTGAGTGGTTGACGCGAAAAAGGTTCTAAGCGCCACTTTAGTAGAAAATGAGATTTCTGTGGAATAAGGTTCTATAGGCCTCTAGGGACTGTGTAGGGAAGTTTTTTTTGCCGTTACAGCAGCAGTTGGTGGTATTGAGCCTACGTCAGCGTTGAGCCTCATGGAAGAAGGTTCTAACAGCCACCAGTAGTTCTCAACATGGCAGAGGAGGGAAGTGTTATTTTGGCGTTTAGAACCTTTTTTTGCGTCAACCACTCAATTATTTCGGGAGTGTGGGGGAGAGGGGGGGGGGGGGGGGGGGCGAAGGAATAAGGAACAACAACATTTTAATTCCAGGAAAGTAGAATTATTGATATTATTAATAATATAAGTTTGATTGACATTTTATTTTATAATGACGCGATTCAATTGAAACATTACTTAAAGAAAGGAAATTCGCACCGTAATTTTGAATATATTGACCCTATTTCAAATCTGAAGACACAATGGCGTTTGAAAATTTCATAAGAATATTTTTAGTAAGAACAAATTTTTCAATAGGATAAATGAAGGAAACATTTAAAAATGTGATTTTCAGAACTACATTTTAGGACCGTTTTCGGCATATATCTCGCAAACTAGGCGACTTGCGAAAAACCGTATTATATAGGTTAGGTTAGGTTTTATGACTCATGCCCGGGCTTTAACTACGAGTTCATATCGCCTACTACCAGAGCGCTCTTTCGTCACTCTGTTGGACATGAGCCCGACTGTGGGACCTGCTAGCAGGCAGGCCCCCGGCGCCCCAACGTATATAGCCAGCGAACGCCCTAGATTTATGCCGAGCTCTCTCAGCGCGCCAAGAAAGGTCGCTCCTAGCCTATCACAGTCCCAGGAAATGTTCTAATTTTTGACGAATATATAACAAATAAAATTGATAGGCCCTACTTCTCTGACGATTCAAATATGCAATTTTGTGCACTAAAAATCTAAAACGTGCAATTTTGCCAAAAAATGTTAAAAAAAAGTGCAATTTCGTGCAAAATAAAATTTATATATATAATCAGCACGCCTTAATTCGAAGAAATCAATTGTTATTTAATGATTTCAAGCAAGCGAAAAAAAAAAAAAAAAAATGCAATTGCACTGGAGCCGGGCTCTAATTATAAGTACAGTAGAACCTCTTTAAGTTGAACCTCGATAAGTCGAAAACCTCCAAAACTCGAAAAAAAGTTTTGTTCCTTTCCCTTCAAGCCCCAAAACCTCCATTACTCGAAATCTCAACCAAGCAAAATTAGTCGAAATAATCAGTGAGTCCCTATAAGCCATTTTGGTACATATTTTCCCCCTATAACTCGAAAAAATAAATTGGATCTCTGTATCTCGAACATAGCAATGTTTTATTTTACAACCTTTACAACTCGACTATTTGAAACTTATTACCTCTATAGCTCGAAGAAAAATAAGTTACCGACTTTAAGAATTTGCCGACAATGTAAACCATTGTTTCTTAGAAAACAATTTAGGAGTATACAATAAATAGGATTACCAATTATCTAAAGAAAAAAAAAATTACCTGACTTTTTTTAATGCCTACAGATACTACGTATTTTTTATTTTAAGGATGTTTTGAAATAACGTTGATTTATAATAAATATAAATATGTTTGTTACCTCTGTAACTTGAATTTTTATTTATTTCACCTCTCTAACTCAAAATTATGATGATGTTCGACTTATAGAGGTTCTACTGTATATGAGCGTAATACTGTTAAAAGTGTGCAATTTTCTTGATATAATGCACAAGCGGAACGTTAGATCTGGTTTGGTTGAAATTCTGATTTCAAGATGTCCCCCAGACTGGACCATCCCTCAACCCCTATCTTCGGTATTCCCAGAATGTCCCCCTTTCCACCCCCAACCCTCCTTTAACCCCCTTTTCTATTCTTGTGAAAGCATTCTTATCTCCCCGATTCCTTTTTTTGATTCTATAAGAACCACTAGAAATGGCTTTTCACCACAAATAACAGAGAAAATTCGTCAGTGACTCACTGGCCATGTCCACTTTCCCAGTCTGAATTTATCAACTAAATTGTTCATTTCCTTGACCAATGATTTGGATAAACATATTATATATTTTGCCTATCAGGAAAAAATAACTGCCAACATAATTGTTTCAATAATGATATGAAATAAGGGTTGCCTCTGAGCAAGACATCTTTTTTTTTTTTTTTGGAGGTTAGGTTAGGTTTTATGACTCATGCCCGGGCTTTAACTACGAGTTCATATCGCCTACTACCAGAGCGCTCTTTCGTCGGGAGAGCGGGACCACAATACGACTGTTGTAGTCTTTTCATTCCTTGTGGAGCTCAAAGGAGAACAAAACAGAGAGAAAACTCAACTAACTCATCTGATCAGCCTATATACTATTTAGATAAATTATGGAAATTCTTCGAAATCTTAACTTTTTCATGTTTTTCCTTTTTTTTATCTTTACGAATTTTACGTTTCATTGTCCCGTGAACGTTTTGACCATTTTTACGGTGGTGTCTGTCTTGCTTGATTGAGATCATACGAAAATTAAGAGATAAATAAACTTCGTTTTGAAATATTGTTTTTATTTCACACAAAAATTGTATATAAACCAGTTTTGGTACTACACCATCGTCAAGTTTATTTATTTTATTTTTTAATTTTGTATTTACAACTATAGGTTAGGTTAGGTTTTATGACTCATGCCCGGGCTTTAACTACGAAGTCATATCGCCTACTAGCATAGCGCTCTTTCGTCACTCTGGTGGACATGAGCCTGACTCTACTATGGGAGTCCTAAATTTTTATTCACCTAGGATATTTAACGAGTACCTGACATCGTACAGGCTCGGGACCATCGCTTAACGTCCCATCTGAAGGACGGCGTGCTTAAGTTTATTTTACCTCCAAGATAAAATAAACTAAGGGCTTCGGTTGGGTTTCGAACCCACGACCTTGAGCTCAGAAGTCAAGCACGTATACCACTGAGCTACCGGCGCCCTCTTGTTTTTTTGGATTTAGGGTGTCGGAAAACATGAGATTCCGGTGAATTTCTGACTGATTATATATTATACTGCTCTCCAATATTGTACAATATTATTATTATTTTTATTTCATTTTGATATTTTGATTTTATTTATAATGTAGGTTTAGGTGAATAAACCCAATATTTGTTCTCTTATTCTATGCTATTTATTTCCCTGTGAACCCAGTAAGATAATATATACCTTTGGATTGGATTGAACATTTTTGCAAAATTAGAAAAACTTAGAAGAAATCCAAATGAAAAATTTGTTAATTAAATTTTTTTTTTTAAACAAAAAAAAACATTTTATTGGTAGTGGGTGTAGTTGTGATAGTCGAGTGTATGCTTGTGTTAGTTTTCTATGCATGTGTGTCTTCCATGTCAGTCTAGTGTCGAAATGTACTCCAAGGTACTTGATTGTCACATCAGGTGTCCAGGGTATGACGTCATTGTTGATTCGAATCTGTGTGTGTACAAGTTAGTCCTTCGAAGAGTGAAGACTTTGGCCATCGTTTTAGCAGTGTTTATTCAAAGATTCCACCTCTTGAACCAGTCCATCACGACATGAACGTCACTTTGTAGAGCTTCCACTGCTGATGACACATCTGGATGCTAAAATATATATATATATTTTTTTTTTAAATACGTGCACTTTCTTCAAAATTGAAGACCAGCTACAATTTCTACAGAAAATGTGATAATTTAATTTAATTTTATTATTTGTTTATTAGTTTATTTTAATATTATTTTAATTATTACTTTAATTTTACAATATTTTTCATTATCAAACTTGAGAACCGCGCCTGTAGACGTTAAATACTCGTTAATAGTGTTTAGTAGAAAGTCGTCGGCATACAGAACACTAAAAGGAAGATACAACACATTATTTACAATACTTATTGTCCCTTCTGGAAATATTTTAATATTTATTTTTTCCGCAGAGAAATGTATATTCTCTGGGGAAAAATAATGGTAACTTTATCATTTGGTTGACATTTGTGTTGGTATTTTTTAACCATGAATTATAAGATGCAGTAGATTCTTGACTGGCTTATTGTGCTGCTCTCTTGCGAGCAATAATATTATCTTACCTACTTTTACTTCTCCAGGTCTAAGAAGTAAAGAGGAAGTTTTGAAATCGGCCAGTTTTCATCAGAATGTTATTGTGAAAAGAAAATTATGTTAAATAAAAAAATAAATTAATAATTGAATTAATAAAATTAATAATAAATAAACAAATAATAATATTGTATAAAATTACCTACTAAAATATTACCACATTTCCTGTAGAAATTATAGCTGGTCGTCTACTAAATTTTCGTTTCTACAGTAGTTTCCGAAAAGGTCCTTAAAAAAATATCGTAAGTTCAAGACGTGTAAGGAAGAAAATGCACGTATTTAAAAGAATTTAATTAATAATTCTTTCAATTGGATTTTTTCTAAATATATTAATAAAATGCCATATCGTTTCCTTTTTAAAAATGTTCAATCTAATCCAAAGGTATAAATTATCTTACTGGATTTACAGGGAAAATGAATAGCATAGAATAAGAGAACAGATATTTGGGTTTATTTTACTTAACCTACATTTGAAATAAAATCAAAATATCAATATCAAAGAAAAAAAGAGGGTGCCGGTAGCTCAGTGGTATGCGTGCTTGTCTTCTGAGCTCAAGATCGTGGGTTCGAAACCCGACCGAGGCCCTTAGTTTATAAACAAAATTGAGCCGTCCTTCGGATGGGACGTTAAGCGATGGTCCCGAGCCTGTACGATGTCAGGTACTCCTTAAAGACCCCTATCCTAGTTGAATAAAAATTTAGGGTAGGCAAAATTTAGGACTCCCATAGTAGAGTCGGGCTCATGTCCACCAGAGTGACGAAAGAGCGCTCTGATAGTAGGTGATATGACTTCGTAGTTAAAGCCCAGGATGAGTCATAAAACCTAACCTAACCTCAAATATAAAAATCAAATTATTTACAATAAATCTTACAAACTAAGGTCTTCATCTACTTTTAGACTTTTTTATTTTTAAATATTGTGGCCATTCTTCAATTCAATGTTATTTTGGGCATATAAACATATAAATAAATAAAAGTCCGACTCTACTATGGGAGTGCAACATTATGCATACCTAGGTTTATTCACCTAGGATAGGGATCTTTAACATGAATCTGACACCCCATCCGAAGGACGGCGTGCTCAATTTTTTTTTAAACAAAGGGCCTAAGTCGAATTTAGAATGAGCGTTCTTGAGCTCAGTAAGCAAGCACTGAGCTACCGTTACTATCTGGAGTAGTCTGTACAACGGTGACTGGTATAAAAAAAATTATGTTAAATTGAAATGTTATACGTTGATTTTGATACATTATCCGATGTGTTCGTGTATCCTGTGGGGTTTCATTTGTGAGATATATCCGTAGTCTGATCAATTAATGATGTGCGGCTAGATACGATAACCACAGACTGGGTGGAAGCCTCCAACCTACCTTAATTAACAACAAGACACTAGCGCTCTCCTGAATATGTTAAATTTGTGAATCAATAGTGTACTCTGTTTCATTAATCACAGATCATTTTCTAATGTTTAAATTATATCAGGAATGATTAACGATAATGCGTGCCCCCCCTGGCCAGAGCAAAAAACCAAGATAAAAATTAAATAAACTAAAAAAATAGTTTTTATTAAAAATGGATTCCTTGAAAGTTACCAATAGGATCTTCTAATTTCCCGTGCGTCTGATTCCTAAATCAGCGTAGCTGTTACATAAATGTACATGTACACAATCAAGTCATATTACATTTTTTTAAATATACATGAATTCCATCATTTCATTTCCTCGCTCAAAATCGTCATTTATGTTATACTTTATACTCTTGAAGCTGATTTTACATGCGCAGTCAAAATGCAAAGCGTAGCAGTAGCAAATGCACGCTATTGACTATGACTCATTTAATTCTTTAACAGAAACCACAGCGTGCATTTGCTGTTGCTGCGCTTTGCATTTTTGCTGCTCATGTAAAGTCAACTTAACTATTACAGTCAGTGGTTACCTCAGCGGGAGCTTCTATAGGTCCGAGTCTCCCAAATTAATAACAAAAAGTCTGCAACGCTAACCACGGAAACTGTGGGCTGTGCCCCCGGGAGTCTATACCCCCACCCTCGTAGCCTAACTTTGCCCCCCCCTCCCCCTGCTAAATCCTGGCTAAGCCCCTGGTCACTCTTGCACCGATGTCAGGTAGGTACTCGTTATTGACAGGAACTCTAGGTATATAAACATTTAGGATAGGCACAGAATTTAGGACTCTTACAGTAGAGTCGGGCTCAAAGAGATCTGGGAAGTTAAATAACCTTGGGAAGTTAAATAACCCCAGATCTGGGAAGTTAAATAACCTTGAGCACGCCGTCCTTCGGATAGAACATTAAGCGATGGTTCCGAGCCTGTACGATGTTAGGTACTCGTTAAAATCCGTTAAAATTACGATAAGTAAAATTTAGAAACAGAAGAGTCGAACTCATTTCTGGTAGTAGGCAATATGACCTCATAGTTAAAGCCCAGACATGAGTCACAATAACTATCTTTGTAACACGAGCTAAGTGAAATTGATCATAATCACAAATGAAAAAAAGTTTCTGATGAATCACTGACAATATACCTCCCCATCCTAAATTAATAAATTAAGTGTTTGCTCACCAAAACCTGGTATGTGTGTTTCTGTATATCTGTGAACATGGTAACTCCCGATAGAATGAATGTATCGATTGAAAATTTAGTATGAGGATTCAGTAATCCCTATATAAGTCAACTTCTTATTTTTAGCGCTAAACTTAGGTTTTAGGATGAAAGCTGAACTCTCTACTAACTGATTAACTGGTAAGGGGGAAGTACATAGTCAGTGATTCACCTACTCTTTTTTTTTGCTCTTCAGAAACTTGAGTAGAATGAAAAGAGAGATCCTGGCGCAGATAGAAGGCCTCTGATTGGCTGTGCTTCCCACTCCAAGCGGGAGAATCCTGAGAGATATCCTGTTCGCTAGTATTTATTTCTTGAAAAAAAAAAAAATAATAATAAAAACAAATCGTAAGATGTCAGGAATGTTTGGAGCTGCCCGAAATTTACATTTATCTTTCTTTCAAAAAAAAAGTTTTCTGTCCATAAAGTTGAAAGGGAATCGCTAAGTTAATGTACTCAAGATATAATGAATATTATACGTTCTTAAAAATACTTATTTCTTAAAAATTCTTCCTTTTCTTAAGAAGACTTTTTAATTTTTTTTGAGATGCCGACTTTTGGTGTAGGCCTCGACACCCGTTCGCCTGATCGTCGGGGAAAAGGGAGCCTAACAAATTTACTATATAACCAAATAAAAGAAAAATAATAATTATCTGTTGATGTGGTCGGCTAGAAGCGACGTAAGGGCTAGACGTAAGGCCGACCACGCGGTCACTCCCAGCCCACTTTAATTACTTTGGCGCGCTCAGAGAGCTCGATGTTAATGCGGTGCGCTCGCTGGCTGTAGTAAAGTGGAGCGCCGGGGGCGACCTCCGGCGTGCCTGAAGTCGTCCCCGGCGCAGGGTCATATTGTTTTCTTCTTTCTCCGTCAGGAGACAACAAATCGGCTTAACGCTGGGTAGCCGGTTTCCATCCCCAGCCGCCATAGGATGAGTCCCAGGTGATCCTGTCCCGTGTATCAATTCCACCCTCGGCCCGTCGTACAGCAAACATTCGAGGACCACATGTTCTGCAGTCTCGACTCCGCCGCATGAACAGTTCGGGTTGTTCTTTCTCTAAAAGAAGAATAGCTTGGAGTTGAAATCTTTGTGATCTGATAGTATCTGGGACATCCAGTGGTCAGGCTATACCTACGTAGAGTCTTGACGTATCCGGATTTCCATCGTTCGGCCTATGATTGTGACCACCGCTGTTGCCATTCCTCCACAATCCATTCCTGGATAATGTCCATGCAACGCTCTAGTCTGGTCTGTCCGCGCATATTTTCCTCCAGGGCTAGACGTAAGGGCTCATCTACATCTGCTCTTAAAGTCAAATTGCGTCTACAAAAGTAGGAGGTGACAGCCCCGTCCAAGACCAGGTCTATGGGCGGAGCTCCTGCCAGCACCTGTAGCGCAGCCGTAGAGAGATTACGATAGACTTTTGAAACCACTAAAAGGGCTAGCTCTCTATACTTGCACCAGAATCAAGCGTCGCCGCTTTGTGGGGCGATGCCACCACCCAGCAGCGGCGCTACAGCCTCAAATACTTCAGTGTAGATGAATCTACACGAAGAGTAGCATTTCTAAAAAATTTACAGCTCCGCAACTTTTGTTCTGTAATACTTTTCGATGAGAAGTATAAAAAAAAATCCTGATTCACCGGAAATGCACTTCCCCAGAACGAATTAATCAATTATCTTTTCGCTCCCCCTTTAAAACCAGTCGACCGTTTGGGCTAATTTTCAACAGTTGACTTACAAAGGGGCCCCCTGAATCGAGTGGGCGAGAGGAGGGAACTCGACTCAAAAACCTAATAACTGCCGATATTATGAATGTATTGACAAAAAATTTAGTATGAGGATTCAGAGCTCCTATGTAAGTCAATTATTGATTTTTTAGCTCAAACAGTCGATTAGTTTTTGGTGGGAGAGCGAAAACTAAATTGATTAGTTCATGGTATGGAAATACATTTTTTTTTTTTTGACAAAAGACGTTCATACAGGAAGTTTTCTGTATCGTCTACACACCGCTGTTTATGATCGAAATGGCGTAATTTTCGGCGAATAGATAAGAACATGGGCCGTTCTAGTGTTGAAATGTCTCGAGTTTGAACAGAGATAGGATCTACAATCCAGACCTCGGTATAGGCACGTCTCTCTGGGATATCCCAGTCAATATTTGGGTAGGATACCGTTCTTGGACCCTAGGATAAATCACAATCAGTGATGTCGCCATGCAAGGGCTTCAACGTCTTCTGAACACTTTTTGACCATTTTCTCGATGATATCTGTCTATATGTGTACATGTACAGGAGCGTAGCTACCGCTGTAGATTTTGTAGCAATGATAACAGGGCCCTCGAGCTAGAAGGGCCCCAACATTCGTAAGCAAAAAATCGTAAAATGTTAATCAAGGACCTCTTTATTTACCCTACTATTATTATTACACAATATATCCTTAAAAGTAAATAAACTTTTAAAAAAATATTCAACTAAAAAAACAATATGAAGATGGCTGATGTAGTGAGAAGTGATTATTTCACAGGTTGTCAAATAAAAAATATAGTCTGACTTCTCACAGATTTTATTAATTTTTGCTAGCCGGCTTTCGAATTTGCCCTCATCATCATTCTGACAAAATAATTTTGAAAACAACATAATTTAAAATGTTTTATTAAATAAAATTTAGAAGATTAATATAAATGTATATAAAAAAAAAAATAACTAAAACAATTTAATATTTCATGCATGTGGACAGATATGTTATTCCTGTTCTCTATCTGAGTCACACCCCTGGAGTTTTTTTTTTATATAGGTTAGGTTTTATGACTCATGCCCGAGCTTTAACAACGAGGTCATATCGCCTACTACCAAAGCGCTATTTCGTCACTCTGGTGGACATAAGCCCCACTCTACTATGGGAGAGTCCTAAATTTTGCCTACCCTAAATTTTTATTCATCTAGGGTAGGGCTCTTTAACGAGTACCTGACATCGTACAGGCTCGGGACCATCGCTTAACGTCCCATCCGAAGGATGGCGTGCTTAAGTTTATTTTATCTCCCAGATAAAATAAACTAAGGGCCTCGGTCGGGACCCACGACCTTGAGCTCAGAAGTCAAGCACGCATACCACTGAGCTACCGGCGCCCTCTTTTTATATATATGTTTATTTAAATTTTTTAAATCTTATTTATTAAAACATTTTAAATTTTGTTGTTTTCAAACTTATTTTACCAGATTGCCTGATGATGAGGACAACTTCGAAAGCCGGCTAGCAAAAAGCAAAGAGATATGTGAGAGGTCAGCCTATATATTTTTTTTTTACAATCTGTGCTATAAAGATTTCTTTACATCTGAGCAAAAGGCATGTTGGTAAATTTGAACAAGTGAATGGGCTTGTCGTATGAGGCTGAATAGGACTTGAGTTGTTCAAAAGTAAGAATGAAGCTTTGAGCCTGGAGGGCTTTCAGGTTAGCTGCACCCCCCCGGCCCTTCGAGACCTCGAGGTCATCATCATCTAAAAGCTCTCCACTTAGATTACTTCATACATTAAGACCTTACCAGAGTTAAGAAGTATATTTTAGTATTATATACGCATGTAAATGCATCCTCGCTTGCTCTCCTTGCTTGCCTAAAAGTTCAGGATAATTTCAGGGACGAACGAAGCTTCAGCAAGTGTCACAAATGTCGAGTAACCCTTCCCGTATAATCTGCCCTTGAGTGAAAACTTATCGTTCATGATAATTTCCTATGACACTAGTTGAGGAGTTTGGAGCCAGAGTGGACCAACCCACAATTTTTCTGAAAATGAGTTATTACCATCCTGATGTTGGCATAGGTTCCCTTTTTCAAAACCAGTGTGGATCACTTAGTTTCTTCACTTCAGTGATAGATAGCAGCACTTTAAGTTTAGTCCACAAATATTTTGTGCATATATTTTCAAAGTCCCAATGGATCATACGGCCTTCAAAAACTTTATAGAACACAAAAAGGGATCACTCATCCAATACTATTCTAAAATTTCAAGTATAAATAAATATTTGGGGCCCATTTATGGAGATAAACAAAATGTACTCAATTTTCAATTGCCATTTTCTACCTGTTCAGTTTCAACCAGTTGGTCCGCTCTGGCTCCAAACTCCTCAGTTATGTGTTTCGTTTATGGCTTTATGATAAAGTAAATTTAAAATAAAATCGTCAGTGAATCACCAGGAATTCAGTTCACGAATTAATTCATTTCTGCTCCAAATCCAATCGACTGTTTTGGACTATAAATCAATATGATATATAACATTTTTCGTAGAGATATTGTGAAACAATTAAAAATATTTTTAAAAACGATTTTATTTTTTTAATATTATCTATTTTACAAAATTTATAAATTTTACGAGAGTACTTTCGGTATTGCTATCATCTTCAGCCGCGGCTTAACAAATACTCAGTATGATAGCAATATTGCTATTTCAGTATGATAGCAATATTGCTATTCGGTATTTACCGAAAGTACTCCCATAAAATTTATATATCTTGTGAAATAGACAATATTTAAAAAAAAAAAACATATTTTTCTTTCAATTTTTTATTAAGTGTTTCACAATATCTCTGCAAAAGTGTTAATAATTAATGTTTAATATAATGTAATATATATAATTAAATATAATAGGGGTATTCATAATGTGTGTTAGGTGTTAAATGTTATCGAAATAAAAATTTACAGGGACAGAAATTCATGAACACCCCCTTTGTTAATTGTTAAATGCTAACTGTTATAACTAGCGCTCCAAGTGGCAATTAAAGGAAGTCTCAATATAACCGACCAAGGAGGTTACATGTTTGTTGTCATTTATCTTGTTTTATTAGTTTTCTAAAAAAATAAGTTAACGATTGTTTGTGTTTTTATTATAAATAAGATGCCTAAAGTAAGTAATAAAAGTAAATTGCTTAACGAGCTCATTGAAGGAGCTACTGAACTCTTTTTACTGGAAATTCAGATCAAGAGGATGATTTAAGTGATGATGAATTCGACGAAATAATGGACAATATTTTATTAGTAGGTATACAGTTTTCGCTATAGTGTAGATGTGTGTAAAAATATAAAAGCCAAAACTAAAAAATTGTATGGGCTGTAGATTGCTACCTAAAGTAACCTTGCATAACCTTACCAATATCGATTTAACAAAGCGATCTAACATACCTTTTCCTCTGTTAGATCGAAGTGTGTTAAAGTCATATACTTAGCAGACTACTGTCAAAATTTTTATCGAACTAACACAGTTAACATATTTAACATAGTTAACACACACATCATGAATACCCCAATTATAAAATAGTTGACTTTCGTATGTGCTTTTGAATCCTCTTAATACAAAAACTCTAATAATTGCCCTTGTAATGAATGTGTTGATACATTTCATATTTAGATTCAATTTATAAAATAATTACTTTGTAAAGTATTGATGACGATGACGATGAAAAAATCAATAATATATTTATTTTCGTAACTACTAGTTTATAATTTAGAAAATCAGTTTTATTATGATTTGCCCTCTCGTTTACCTTACATTTCAATAAATACAAAAATGTTAACTAATAATGTTTAATATAATTTAATATATATAATAATATATGATCAATACACATTTCACAACAGTTGGTATTTTTCTTTTCTTTACTTCGGCTCATATTTATAATGTTGTATCTTCCAAAATTAATTTTTTGTTTAACCCTCCTAATACCGTGACCTGTGAAACGAAAAATACCACGTGGGGTCTTTTTGAGACCCCACTTCATTTTTCAATTTTTCATGTACCAACTAGCTTTTCATTCTAACTTTTTCAATTAAGTTCATTCAAAAATGAGGGAAAAATAACAAAGAGTTTAAAAAGTTGAGAAAAAATGGTATAAAAAATGTTTATTCAAAAAAAAGTAAATCATGAAACCTATAAAAGTATATTCACACTTTGGGTGCTATTAATATTTACATTTAGCGCAAAGAAATTTTTTTGTGACATGGTTTTTACATACATGCTTCTAGCTCATCAAGTTCTTCAGCGTCCGTTTCCAAAACGTCTTCAACATCGGAGATCACTTCGAGCTGTTCCGTTTCCACAAGGGCCTCCTCAGATTCAAACCCTGCAATCTCCCTGGCACGCTCTACTAACATCAACGTTCGCCAGGACACAATGTGTTCCATGATTTATCTTTACGGTCCGAACCGTCAACGCATACTGACATTAGATCTAAATAAAATTCAAGAGGTGAACGAGAAGTGGAAACCAAGAAATGTTGATCAGAAAGAGCTCCAGGAAAAACTCCAGCGGGTGCGGGCAATGTCTTCTTCGAATTGCAGGTCAATTGAAGAGCAAAAGTAACTTTTCGGAATTGTTTACTTAGTGGAACTTCTTGAAAATACTTCTCATCAGACGAATGAAAATGTGATACAGATAATACCACGTGGGGTCCCGCGTGACCCCAACTACGTTTTTGTGAAAATATTATTTTATATAAATTTTTAAAATACAAACTGAATACATTTTCTTAATGAAATCGAATGGAGATAGTCTATGGATAAATGTCCTGAAGCCTCATCGAAATAGAAATTATATTGAGCAGTTCATACACATTTTAAAACGCATGGAGTCTTTTTTGACCCCACGTGGTATTAGGAGGGTTAATTAAGTTTGTTATATTTTCTATTTTTAATTATAAGTTGTATTGATATATAAACTTATATATATATATTATGTTAAATATATATAAAATGTATTAAATTTATGTGTGAACTAGTAAGGTCAACCCTTGCTATGAGATTTGTATTCTCTATAAGCAATAAAGTTTCATTTCATTTCATTTAGATTCAAAGATCTATGTGGACAAAACCTATCAATTTTCGACATGAAATTTTATATTTAAATTCAAAACCCCATATAATGCAGTAGTCACTATGTAACTAGAATATTGAGTTTTAGCTCAAATGGTCAATTTGCTTCGGAGGGAAATCAAAGCCGTAATGTGTTAATTCGAGCTGGCACGATGAAGTGATGAAGAGACTGTCTTCGAAGCTGATGGCTGACATACTTGTTCCTTGCTTTAATAAATGAACCAGTCCTTATTTACATTTCATTAAAATTTTCTCTTTTTCTTGTCCTTTCAGTGTCCTCTTCTCGTTTTCTAAATTAATTACTGGGTTTGCTAATGAGTGAAAAATTTAGAAGGAATTTATCTTTATAAATGAAACTGCGTTTGTTGGGCCTTGAAAACAATTTGGATTTCATCTGTTTCAGGTTTTATGTTCCCAGCTTTACCAAGTTTAGAGGAAGTTGATGAATCGGACAGAAATTTGGTTTTGAGTCTTCACCAGAATATATATTCCCACCACTTGATTACTAAAAAAAAAAATAAAAAATAAATGGTATGTAGTTTGTACAATGGTTTTCGAAAAAAGTTCACCGGTGGAGGTTGCGTTTAGAAGTGACAAGGGTTGCATTTTAAAGAGGGTGAAGGATGGTTGGTGTAACTGGAGGGGGCCCAAGGAGGTAGAGACGGAACGTAATTAATGAAGGAGACCAGGAGGGGAGGGCAGGTTGGATTAGGGAGGGCGACGAAGCCATTAGTCGAACCTAGCTAGCTAGAGCTACCTTAGGGGTGATTAATTATAATAGGAGGAGGCTGGGGCACACATGCACAAGAAGAGGGTCGGGGGCTGAGGAGTGCCTGGTGCTTCATCTCTGGAGGGTGGGTTACAGAGGGGCCTTCAACAGGAGGAGGCAAGGCACACATGCACAAGAAGAGGGTCGGGGGCTGCGGAGTGCCTGGTGCTTCATCTCTGGAGGGTGGGTTACAGAGGGGCCTTCAACAGGAGGAGGCAGGGCACACATGCACAAGAAGAGGGTCGGGGGCTGCGGAGTGCCTGGTGCTTCATCTCTGGAGGGTGGGTTACAGAGGGGCCTTCAACAGGAGGAGGCAGGGCACACATGCACAAGAAGAGGGACGGGGGCTGCGGAGTGCCTGGTGCTTCATTTCTGGAGGGTGGGTTACAGAGGGGCCTTCAACAGGAGGAGGCAGGGCACACATGCACAAGAAGAGGGTCGGGGGCTGAGGAGTACCTGGTGCTTCATCTCTGGAGGGTGGGTTACAGAGAGGCCTTCAACAGGAGGAGGCAGGGCACACATGCACAAGAAGAGGGACGGGGGCTGCGGAGTGCCTGGTGCTTCATCTCTGGAGGGTGGGTTACAGAGGGGCCTTCAACAGGAGGAGGCAGGGCACACATGCACGAGAGGTATGTCGGGGGCTGCGGAGTGCCTGGTGCTCCATCTCTGGAGGGTGGGTTACAGAGGTACCCCATCACAGAATTATCCCCAGGTGTGGTGCCCCATCTCGAAGACTAAGAGCCATCAAAACAGTTTTATACTCACATATAATAATCAATAAGATTATAAACAAAACAAAATATTCTTAAGGATTTAGTGTTTTACAAAACGTTTTATGGGACAGAAAATTGTACTGTATAGGAGCAAAGTAATTTGAATTGGGGACCCTATTCCCATTCTGGTGGTGGCCGGGACAACCCGAAATGAACCTCCCTGCTCCTGACACAAACAGTAACGTAAGTCTCCTGGAAAACCACATTTCCTTCAAAGCTACTTTTTCATTGGATCACGAGAAAAATATAAAATTGCTTTCTGCCCTTTTTTTCATTTTATTATATTTTTTTCCCTTCTTCTCTTTAACTTATATTTCCTGAACAAACATATTAAAACATATAGATGTAGTCAAATTACAGGAATATGTATTGTTTTTAGAAAGAGGGGAAAAGAAATAAATTATAATATATTTTCAAGAAATGAGTAAGAAAATGTATTAATTAAAAAACAGATTATATACCTACTGAGTATACCTTAATCGTAACCGAAATTTTTGTTAATTATGAGATATGTACCATTAACATAATTTAATGTTCGGATACATATTTGCGACTTCTAAGTTGAGAAACGCGGACATATTGTGGAAACTTGTAATAAATAAATAAAACAAACTTATTTTTGAAATATTGTCTATTCCACTAAAGATATATATACATATATAACTACCGGTTTCGGCTTTATACCATCGTCAGGTCTAGTTATGAACTAAGTCTGCAAACTGACTTAGTTCATAACTAGACCTGACGATGGTATAAAGCCGAAACCGGTAGTTATATATGTATATATATCTTTAGTGGAATAGACAATATTTCAAAAATAAGTTTGTTTTATTTACATATTTGCGATACTATGGGAAGATTTAGTAGAAAAAAAACCGGTCAATCACCGGCTATGAACTTCTCAGCAAGATTTTTTAATAAATTACGTTTTCGCTCTTCCTTAAAAGTCAATCGACCGTCGGGCTTAATATACGATTGAATTACATTGTGGCTTCTAAATCCTCATATTAATTTTGGATCGATACATTCAATACATTTCTTTTATCGACAGTTATTAGAATATTTAAGTCGAGGCCTCATTCTCTGATCTTTCCCTTTCTTTCGACCGATTTCACGGAAAATTTATAGGTTCCATAATTAAGGTTTTGAATTTAAATATAATATTTCATTACATCGGCAGTTTTTTTGAGTTGAGCCCCCTTTGATTATCACTCATGCCTTGGGCTTTAACTATAAGATCATTATGCCTACTACCAGAGCGCTCTTTTCACACCCTGTTGGACATGAGCCCGAGTCTACTATTTTGCCTATCCTAAATTTTTATTCACCTAGGGTAGAGGTGTTTAACGGGTACCTGACATTGTATAGGCTCGGGACCATCGCTTAACGTCCCCCGAAGGACGTTGTGTTTATGTTTATTTTACCTCCCAGATAAACTAAACTAAAAGCCTCGACCGGGTTTTGAATCCTCGATCTTGAGCTCAGTATGCAAGGAGGCATACCACTGAGCTACCGGCGCCCTCTTATTATATATAAATATATAGGTATATATATTTTCACAGTTAACATTTTTCGTTAAGACAGTAGTATGTGTGATCACAGCCTCTTAATTATTTAAATATGCCAACATAGCCAACTGAAATGTTACTGTTGAACTCTGTACTGACGATGACGTAATCCGAAACCGGTACCATTTTATGTACATATCTACTTTCTGAGCTCAAGATTGTGGGTTCGAAACCCGACTAAGGCCCTTAATTTATTTCATCTGGGAGGTAAAATAATCTTAACCACGCCGTCCTTCGGATGGGACGTTAAGCGATGGTCCCGAGCCTGTACGATGTCAGGTACTCGTTAAAGACCCCTGACGTAGGTGAATAAAAATTTAGAGTAGGCAAAATTTAGGACTCCCACAGCAGAGTCGGGCTCATGTCCACTAGAGTGACGAAAGAGCTCTCTGGTAGTAGGCGATATGACCTCGTAGTTTATGCCCAGGCATGAGTCATAAAACCTAACCTTAACTTTTGGTGGAATTAGACAATATAAATGTTAAGCTAGTTCTTTGTTTTTGATAATAGTTGCACTAGAGTATTGTTCAAGAGCTGATATAGGCAACAACAGATAATGCGCTCAGGTGAACTGTAAAACAGGATTATCCAAGGTGCATTCTAAACATGGAAATGTAGGTGCATTGTTTTTGTATAGATGCATTAACAAAGGACAATAGCCACCAGACTGCAAGTCCACTTTAGATAAGCGTGGACATCGGCTTGGAAGGGGAGAGATTCTCGCATGAAATCGTACCAGAATGGAAATTCTCTTTGTCTTTAAGGGAATTTTATGTTAAAAACACTATAATAATGAAAAGTCGTCGGTGAATCACCGACAATGAACTTTCTCAGCTCGAATTAATTTTTTAAGTTTTCGCTCTCCCTCTGAGACAAATTTACTTATTTGGTTCAAAATAATTAGTTGCCGTCCTTGTGAGACCCAGACATTCGCACACACATACAATTTCATGTTGATATTTTCATAATTTCGGGAGTTATCGTGTTCACAAATAGACGCAATGTTCCCGAGTCCTATTTTAAAATACGTGCACTTTCTTCAAAATTGCACGTCTTGAACTTTCGATAATTTTTTTACGGTCCTTTTCGGAAATTACTGTAAAAATCAAAATTTAATAGAGCAACAATTTCTATAGGAAATGTGGTAATTTTATTATTTGTTTATATGTATATTAAATGTATTAATTCAATTATTATTTATAGGTCAGGTTAGGTTTTATGACTCATGCCCGGGCTTTAACTTCGAGGTCATATCGACTACTACCAGAGCGCACTTTCATCACTCTTGTGGACATGACCCGACTCTACTGTGGGAATCCTAAATTTTGCCTACACTAAATTTTTTTTCAACTGGGGCAGGGGACTTTAACGAGTGACATTGTACAGGCTCGGGACCATCGCTTAACGTCCCATCCAAAGGACGGCGTGCTTAAGTTTATTTTACCTCCCAGATAAAATAAACTAAGGGCCTCGGTCGGGTTTCGAACCCGCGTTCTCAAGCTCAGAAGACAAGCACGCATACCACTGAGCTACCGGCGCCCTCTAATATATACATTCACCTCAGTTCATGGGTTTTAAAACAATTTTATATTTATGAATATGTGACCGATATGACAAAGGCTTTTACGCCCAATATTATAAATTAGTACCTACTGTATTGGGTATTGAATATTCTTGTATCTTCGGTAGCTCAGAAATAGCGTGCTTGCCTACAGAGCTCTAGATCGCCGTACTTCGGTTGGAACGTTAAACGATGGTCCTGAACCTGTACGAGATGTCAGGTACTCGTTAAAGACCCCTGCCCTAGGTGAATAAAAATCCAGGGTAGGCAAAACTTAGGACTCTCACAGTAGAGTTGGGCGCACGTCCACCAGAGTGACGAACGCTCTGGTAGTAGGCGATATGACCTCGTAGTTAAAGCCTGGGCATGAGTCATAATAACTAACTATAATTCAACCTAAACATATGTTTCTTCCTCTTGTATTCTAGCTAGTAGAAATATAATAGATAATATATATCAACTCTACTCGAAGTAGGCTAAAACCATACCTAATCAGGAGCGCTCTGGTAGTAGGCGATATAACCTCATAGTTAAAGCCCTGGCATGAGTCATAATAACTGACTAACAAGAAACCTACCTCGAAATTTGACTCAATTGGACGGGCTTGAACACAATTTCATTTAATTTAATTTAAAACAAAATCCTGGTTCGACTATTGTGGTAGCCACTGTACAATGGTGGTTCATCTTCTAGATTCTACCATTGCCTTCTTGATTCAACCACTGCTTTCATGACTCAACCACTCCTATTTAGTACTCAACCACTGTCTCTCTGACGATTCAACCACTGCTTCCCCCCCATCATCCACTCTCTCTCTCTCTCTCTCTCTTATGATTCCATTACTCGTCGCTACTTTTACGACAAAGAGTAACTCCCCCCGACCCTAGCGCTCTCTGGTTACTGCCACATTTAACATTTACAATCCTTCTCATTCAGGCGCCTGTTACAAGGCACCCTTTTCTCTCTCTCCCAGAATTATGTAGTCTTTTACATTATTTTATTTTAAGACTCTCGTCATCTGGAAATGTACTTTCAGCACGAGAAACCACTCTATCTCCGTCTGTTCTTTCAAACGAAATTTATTGTAAGCCTGAAAGTGTTCACTTGCTTCTTATTACTACTTCTTTCGTATACATTCCTATAGAATAAAGAAGTATTGCTATCGTACGAAAATCCGAGATAAAGTTTACAACATTATTTCTCGTTTCACGGTCTGTCTGTGTGTGTGTTATTGGAACTGTGTGAGCACTGTAACTTGAATACGATTGTATCTATGAATTTGAAATTTGAAATGAAGCTGTTAAATGTGGAAATTTAGGTCTGATTCGAATTTGGCCGAAATTAGGTACATTTTATTTGAAATACACTTTTATGCAGATTGCCCGATTCGCGAGATAAATGTAACCGTTCAGAATTGTTCTTTGGAAACGCATTTTTTTAGACGTTTGCTTACTCAAAAATGGTGGTGGTGGAGATGGATGTATAGATATAGGAGGCTGTATTGGTGGTGGTAGAGATGAAGGTATAGATATAGGAGGCTGTATTGGTGGTGGTAGAGATGGAGGTATAGATATAGGAGGCTGTATTGGTGGTGGAGATGGAGGTATATATGTATATATGAGGGTGTATTGGTGGTGGTAGAGATGGAGGTATATATGTATATATGAGGCTGTATTGGTGGTGGTAGAGATAGAGGTATAGATATAGGAGGCTGTATTGGTGGTGGAGATGGAGGTATATATGTATATAGGAGGCTGTATTTTTGGTGGTAGAGATGGAGGTATAGATATAGAAGGCTGTATTGGTGGTATATAACTGTCGAATGTTTATGTCGGGTAGGCAAAATTTAGGACTCCCACAGTAGAGTCGGGCTCATGTCCACTAGAGTGACGAAATAGCTCTCTGGTAGTAGGCGATATGACCTCGTAGTTAAAGCCCGGGCATGAGTCATAATAACTAACTATGAATATTAAAAAAAAAAAAAAATAGTTTTAGAGGGAGAGCCAAAAGTTAGTTGATTGTTTCGCACTGGGGATGTACTTTGCTCGTGATTAGCCGGCGATCTTCCTTTTTCCGTTTTACAGACCGGTTACTTCCTCTAAACGTCTTAAAGTTGAAGCAGTAAAGAACGCTAAAACCCAACTTCAAATTGTATTGAGAAAGTATAAAATGCATAAATAATTTAAATAAAATTAATAAATATTATTAGATTTTGAAAATTTACGCTCTTTAAATGGCTACCTTACCAACCAACCATTTGTGGTTTTCATAAAAAACAATGAACACGGCCTCCATAATATAAAATTTATGACGGATGTTTACTTTTATGAGCTTTTTACCAGTTAATTTATTATCCCACCAGTTGGTCGTTATAGAGAAAATAACCTTATGAAACATAACCGGCATAAAAAGTTATGAAGATAAAGATAAAATCTAAAAAAAATGTATTCCAGGGATAATATATATTACATAAATCCTTTAAAATCTTAGGTTACCATGTGGACGACACCTACTAATTTTCAGCTAGATCGACTAGAACTTCGATAATAGAGTCAGGCTCATGTTCACTAGAGTTACGAAAAAGCGGTCAGGTAGTAGGCGATATGACCTCATAGTTGAAGCCGGGCATGAGTCACAATAACTAACAGTAACTATTTCGAGGGCGCATGTAGTGTGATGTATAAAAATAATACACTCATTAAATTATTAATAATAAAAAAAAAATTAATTATATTTATTTTTCTATGAAAAGAAACTGAATTAGTAAATAAATAATAAGAAACCATTTCTTTTAAAACAGAAGAAGAAAAACATTTTATTTGGACCAGTACTAAATATGTACTTTACACAAAATGGGCAAATAAACAAGAAAATTATAACTAAAACAAAAAGTCTTGGTACAGTCTTGGTTGCAGCCTGCGAGCTACAGGCTGGCCGAGACTGTAGTGAACCGCACCAGAGCAGGCTGGCAGACCTTGATGGAAGCTTCGGGTGAGTTTCTCAATGTGGGCTGCAAAAGGAGCAACTCCCAGTTCCCGATGGATTTGGGTGTTCCTGATAAACCAGGGTGCGTTCACCGCTATCCGGAGGACTTTGTTTTGGAATGTTTGTAATCGTGTTATGTTAGTGTGGCTAGTGCAGAACCATACGGGGCAAGCGTAGGTTAAGAGTGGAAGTATTAGTGTTTTGTAAAGTAAGGATGTGCATGTGTGTCTGAGTGGTGTATTCCTGTTTATGAGTGGGTAGATGAGCCTGAGTCGTGTGTGTGCTTGTTGGAGTTTTATGTTGATATGTAGGCGCCATGTTAGTCTTGTGTCAAGGTGCACTCCAAGATAGCGCACACCCTGGTCTTTAGGATTCCATGGAATTGGGAGTTGGTCGATTTGCAGCCTTCTGAGGTGTTCTATCGAGAAGCGGCGTAAAGCAAACACCTTCGCCTCCGTCTTCCCACCGTTCAACTTAAGCTTCCATTTTCCAAACCACTGTCTGATTTGATCCACCTGGATTTGTAGGGAGTCGATGGCCGCTTCCAGAGCTATGTTTTGACTGAGGATCAACGTGTCGTCAGCGTAAGTCGCCAGGGTTGCAGAGACTGGTTCTGGCATGTCGTGACAGAACAGATCAAACAAGAGTGGACTGAGGATCGCACCTTGTGGGACTCCCGCTGATATCTTCTTTTTGGAGCTCAGTGTGTTGTTCACCCTTATTTGAAATGTTCTGTCACGAAGAAAAGAGCTAATGATGTTCTGGATGTATTGCGGAGGCCAGGTCTGTTTTAATTTGAAGAGCAAGCCCTGGTGCCAGACGGTGTCGAAGGCAGCTGCGACGTCCAAGAAGGCTGCTACGGTGTACTGCTTCCGCTCAAAGCCCCCCACAATGGTCTCAGCAACTCTCTGTAGCTGATGGACGGCAGAGTGGTTTGATTTAAACCCAAACTGGTGGGCAGGGATGGTCCCTGCAGTCTCCAGATGACGGAGGAGCCTCTTGTGAATTATTTTCTCAAGAAGTTTTGAGAGGCTATTTAAAAGGCTTATTGGTCTATAGCTGCCTGGATCGTTTTTCGCCTTACCTGGCTTGTGAAATGTTAAAACAACGGCGTTTTTCCAGTCTGCAGGAAAGTAGCCGTGGCGAAGACAGGCGTTGAACACACTTGCCAGGTAGGCTATGCTCTTCGGTGGAAGCTTCTTCAGCACCAGGTTGGGGATGATGTCTTCACCGGGGGCCTTCTTGATGTGTAGTCGTGTAATGAGGGCGTGTATTTCTGATGGTGTGGTATGCTGTATGGGTGCTTCGACTGTGTGCGGTGTATGTGAGAGGTATGATTCAACTGTGATGAGTGTTTCATGATCGTCAGCGTCTGTCGTTGTGAATTTATTTTCCAAATGGGTCGCCAGTAATTCGGTTTTCTCTTTGTCAGTTGTGGCAGTCATTTGTCCGTCAGTTAAGATGGGTAGGGGTGTCCTTTGGTCTAGAAGTCGTCGTGTCTCTTTCCATAAGTTGTTGTCGCCCGGAGTCATGTCAGTCAGGTATTTCTGATAGTTCGCGATTCTGTCTTTGTCAAGTTCCCATCGTATGCGTCGGGTCAGGCGATTCAGTTCTCTTTTCTCAAGGGGATCTCTTGTTCTTTGCCAGTGTTGTCGTAGTGTGTTCTTTGTACGGATCATATCCATTATGTGTGTTGGTGTCTTGTTGTGGAATAGGTGTCGTTTGTCAGTGAAATGTCGGTATGTTGCTTCAAGTACTGAGGTGTGTATGTTTTGTGTGAACGTCCTAACTGCATTGTCAATGTCGTCCGTCGTGCTATAATGATGGGGGACCCCGAGACAGTTCATTCCGTCTTCAAACGTGGCCCAGTCGATCTTCCCCGTGATCAACCTTGGAAGATATTCCTCCTTCTGTGGCCGTGCTAGGAAGGTGCAGATAACTGGGAGATGGTCTGAGTCTAAGTCGGTCAGTGTCTCGTGAAACAGGGGCAAGTTAAAGTTGTGTATCAGTCCTATGTCCAGTATGTCGGGTTGGTACGTTCGTTGAGTTGGGTAGAATGTCGGTTCGTCAGGTGTCGATATTTGTATCCCCAGGTTTTCTGAGATGGATTGTAGTCTAGTCCCGTTGTTATTCTGTCTTCTGCATCCCCATAGCGTGTGTTTGCTGTTGAGGTCCCCGATCATTATAGTCGGTAGTCCTGTGAAAATATGTTCGAAGTCAGTCTGTACCAGTCTTGTGTTCGGTCGATGGTATGCTGATATGATGTTGAGTGTGCCGGAGAGTGTGGTGAGGGTGACTCCAACTGCCTCCAAGTTCTGGAGAGGGGGAATGTAAATCTGTGAATGTTTCAGGTGACGTTTGATGAAAATGCCAACACCACCGAAACGTGTCGGTCGGTCCAGTCTATATGAACAGTAGCCAGAGAGTTTGAGTTTGTCTGTCGGTTTGAGGTGGGTTTCAGTAATGCATGCAATGTCGACATTATATCGTGATAAAAAGTTGGTTAATGACGGTTGCCTTATCTTTAAGCCGTCCGCATTCCAGTTTAATATAGTTAAATTTTGAAAAGTTCCCAGATTAAGGTTTGCCATGATTCATCGAGAAAAGGTTAGTGAATAAATTGGATAAGAATGCTTGGATGTGGGGGATGAATGGTTTGATGAGGTTCATGATGAGTCCAGTCAGGTCAGTCGTTGGCTCAGATCTAATTTCATTGTTTGCAGTATTAGGTTGCGGTGGTGTTGGCCTACTTCGATTTTTGTCAAACCAAAAGTTCGTAGGTGGTTTGGGCTCCGGGGAGGTAGGTGCGAATGTTGGTGTATTGGATGTGTTGGCTGAATGTGCATATGTGTGTTGCGGAGGCTGACTAGTATTAGTATGAAATGTTTGGCTTGCGGTGGTGCCTGCGGACTGTAGTTGCCGTTTCGGTGGTCGTTTCAGACAGCCTCCAAAGTTGGCGGTATGGTCGCCCCCACAGTTGGCGCACTTCGGTTTGTCAGTTTTTTGGAAAGGACAAACTTTATAATGGTGATTCCCTGCACACTTAACGCAGGTCGACTCAAGGCGGCAGTAGTTCTTGGTGTGCCCGAATTTTTGACAGTTCATGCATTGAGGAACGTGCAGGGACCGGCGTCTTTCCTCCACGTGGATCCGACTGTAGTATAGTTTCGTAAGTGAGAATATGGCTTTTCCCTGGTCGTTATTAGTCAGTTCGACTGCGCACAATGGCGTGGGCATTTTGTCTCTATTGTGCAACCTGGTGACCGAAATAACTGGGTAGTGAGGGAGCAATTCATTTTTGACGTCTTCTTCACTGAACGCGTATGGCACACCTCGGAGAATCACCGATACATTTTTAGTTTCTGGATTAACATAAGTATAATAGTTAATTTTATGTGTATCGTAGAATTTTGTCAGGGCCCTAAAATCGTCTGACGAGGTCGCTTGAATTTTAATTTTTTCTTTTAGGCATTGTTTGGTTTCAAACGGTGATGTAGCCACCTTTAATATGTCAGCTGTTATTTCTTTTAGGTTATTGTAACCTACAATAAAAATTGGAGGAATTTTGATTTTTTTACTATTTTCGGAATTTGATTCGGCCGGTTGGGGCTTGGAAGTGTCTAAATTGGTTAGAGCGGAATACCTGTTAGAAACTATGACTGGTGAGTTGTAAGATTTATACCTCTTGGTGACGGCGAGGTGTGAGGCGGGTGTCTGCTGGTCAGGCTGGTCTAGGGTCCTCTTCTTGCCGCTAAGGCCTGGAGGGTCAACGGCCATCGATGCTGTGGCCAGGGGCTGGTGTGGTACCTGTTTGAAGTTACTTGGCTGGCTGTGGCTGGCCGTGGGCACTGGTGCACTCTCTTCAGCCCAGGAAGAGCGCGCCCCGCTGCAACTCATTCCGTTTGGTGAAAAGGTCCTCTCCCTGGTACTTTTCACTGTTTCACGTTTTTACAAACACAGTAAAAACCGCACTATTAATTATTTTTTTTTTTGAAGAGCAATTTTATAACACTATTTTTGTTTAACGTGAACAGCTGATCAATAAACTCTCTTTTAAAACAAATGTCAGTAAAAAACAAAACACATATTTGCAGGTGTGGACTGACGGGTCGAGGCCTGGGTGGAATGAAGATGGTCTGAGTATGTGGAGAGTGGTGTTTAGGCTTAAGTTGTGATGAACTAAATAGAAGTGAATTGACGGTGAAATTGATCCTCAAAGAAGGTACTCTTGTTTTTGAGAGTTTTCTTTTAATTTTTGTTTGTTTCAATGTTTAGTTTTATAATTTTATAATGTAGATTGTTTAAAAAAAAATAAACCCAAACTGTTTGTTCTAGTTAATTCTATTCTATTCATTTTCTCTTTGGCCCAGTAAAACTATTTGAAAACCTTTGGATTAGATTTGATATTATTTAAAAAAATTAAAAATGGCATCTCTTTAGAAATCCAAATGAAAAGTTTGTTAATTGAAATTTTTTTAAAAAAAATACGTGCACTTTCTTCAAAATTGCACGTCTTGAACTTTTGATATTTTTTAGGACTATTTTTGAAATACTACTGTAGAAATCAAAATTAAATAGAAGACCAGGTATAAAATTTCTACAGGAAATGTGGTAATTTATTGCTTATTTAATTATTATTATTTCATTATTATTAATTTTACTTATATTTTTTAATTTATTATAATTTTACATTAACATTTTCTTTATTATCACAGTAGCGTGCTAGTCTACTGAGCACAAAATCGAGGGTTCGAAACCCGGCGGAGGTAAAAAAAACCTTCACCACATTCGGATGGGACGTTAAGTGAAGTCCTGAGCCTGTGCGATGTTAGGTACTCGGAAGAACTTAGGTAACTAAACCTGAGTAGGCAAAATTTAGGACTTCCACAGCAGGGTCAAACCCATGTCCACTAGAGCGATGAAAGAGCGCCGTGGTAGAAGGCGATATGCCCTCGTGTTTAAAAACTATTTCGTATATATTTTTGAGGGAACGCAAATTTTCAATAGAACTAACAGTTTTGGCAAGGAATGGGACTTATTCTAGGACGGTTTTCGGTATCTCGCAATACTATAATATACGAAGTCGCCCCGTATTTTATATAAAAGTCGCTTTCCGTTTTCTCTATCTATCGTGGCGCTACAACCCAGTGACAGGTCCTGGCCTCCTTCACCAACAGCCGCCAATTGTCTTGATCCTGTGCGGCTGTCATCCAGTTCCTGATGCGCAATATGTTTCGGGCATCTTCTGCCACACCATCTACCCATCTCAGCATAGGTCTCCCTCGCAGTCTTACTCCATGAATGGGCTCCATTAGCAACTTCATGACTTTCAGGACATCTTCCGTTTTCTCAGCAAAGTTTATTTGATGAAATTTTTATATTAAGTCTTAAATATAAGCAGTATCTTGAAAATTGTACTACCCGACGTAAAGTTGTCTCAATTTTCGTTCGATTTCTGTCAAAATCTAATCAGATCTAAGTATGTACATGTGACATCATATAAAATGTCAATTACATTAAGTTCTCACATGGGTTTGCTTCATTACAATGAGGTAAGTTGGAAATGTTTTTGGAACAGACATAAGCCAACTTCTTCCCCGCTTAACAAACAGGCTACAAACTTATTTAAACTCTCTTGTAAAGTAACTGTTGCATCCAATCTACAAAATGACAACCTCGTGTCATCCTCTTCACATGGTAAAATGACTTTGAGAAGTTGCCAACAATCTAGTGATGGGACACACACAACAAGCTAGATAACAGTTTGTAACGACTGTCATATGAAACTCATGAACATAAACTTCCCAAAGAGGTTGTCACTAACGTTGAGAGGCAGATCGACCACTCAATAACAAGAATTTCTTGGAGAAACTTTATATCTTTAACATGTTAACCCTGGAAAGGAAACATTTTCAAAAAACTATTAATATAAACCTTTCTAGTGTCATAATGAAAGTATTGTTAAATAAAAATAAATAATAATTGACATAATAAAACTAATAATAATTAAATAATAATACAAGCAATAAACAATAAATTATCACTTTTCCTGTAGAAATTTGATTTCTACAGTAATTTCCGGAAAGGGCCCTAAAAAATATTTAGGGTTCAGTTCAAGACGTGTAATTTTGAAGAAAGTGCACGTAATTCGTAAAAAATTTCAATTAACAAACTGTTAAGTCGCGAGTTGAGTGTGGGTGAATTCGGGAACACGCCGAGACAATCGATAGGAGTCGGCGGGACTCTTGAACTACATGAGTGAGTAAGCAGTTGGGCACCACGCGGGGTGGACTGAGTTGGTTGAGTTGGCTGTTACCACGCGGGTATAAAGTGAGTTGTCTCTTAACAACGAGAGGGACCAGTTGGTCACCACGCCGGGTGGACTGAGAGTCTGGGTCGAGCCAGCACGCGGTGTGCGGAATGGATTCGTCCTTATTACCACGCGGGTATAAGGTGAGTCGTTAATTACCATGCGGAAGTGAGTTGGTTATTACCACGCGGGTATAAAGTGAGTCGTCTGTTACCAAGCACAGTAAGTGAGTGACTTGTGTAGTTCCCACGCGGTATGGGACTTATTATTGAACAACTGACTTTGTGTTCGTTACCACGCGGTTTTGTAATAAGGGTGTTGTCCAAATAAATATATCTCTTGTTCTATTCGAAGTTCTCATTTGACCTGTACCCAAACCCAACACAAACTTTTCATTTGGATTTCAAAAGAGATGCCATTTTTAGTTATTTTTCAATAATAATAAATCTAATCCAAAGGTTTTCAAATTATCTTTACTGGGCCAACAGGGAAAATGAATAGAGTATAATCTACGAGAACAAATAGTTTGGGTTTATTTTTTTAAATCATCTACATTATAAAATAAAATAAACTAAACATTGAAACAAACAAAAATCAAAAGAAAAACTCTTAAAAACTATTTCATTTTTTTTTGTCCATTTTTTAAATTTAAGTTATATATTGCTTGGCATATATCCTGTACATATAAACAAACAACAGTACCTTCTTTGCGGATCAGTTTCACCGTCAATTCACTTCTATTTAGTTCATCACAACTTGAGCCTAAACACCACTCTCCATGTTCACTCAGACCGTCGCCATTTCACCCAGGCCTCGACTCAACAGCTGATGGCCGTGTTTTGTTTTGTTTTTTACTCATTTGTTTTAAAAGAAATTTGCTTTTTATAGAAAAATAAATATAATTAATTTTTTAATAGTAATAATTTAATAATTTTAATGTGTTTATTTTTTTTATACATCACACTAGATTATATGAATAGTTTTTAAATTCTGTTGTAAATTTTCTTGTATTTCATTTGAAGAACCTTTTAAGATATTTTAACACGTATATGTGGTGTACTCATTATACTTCTTTGATGATGATTTTCCGTGTTTTCCGACCGCTGGTTCCAAAAATGTGTGTGTGTTAGTGAGTTGTTGTGACTCATGATGCTTTAAATACAAGATCATATCGCCTACTACCAGAGACCTCTTTCGACGCTCTGGTGGTCGTGAGCCCGACTCTACTGTCGAAGTCCTAAATTAGAGCCTACCTAGGTTTATTCACCTAGGTTAGGGGTCTTTAACGAGTACCTGACATCTCGTACAGGTTCAGGACTTTCGTGGAACATCCCAACCGAAGTATGGCGATCTAAAGCGCAGTAGGCAAGCACGCTATCAGGTAGAAGAATATTCAATTCCCAATACAGTAGGTACTAATTTAAAAGTAATTTAGTATGAGGTTTCAAAAGCATAAAAAACCTAAAATTTCGGAGGAAAGTCAAAATCGAATTTTCGATAACATAGTAGCAGCTATACTATAGATGGAGAAGAATTTTTTTTTTTTTTAATGCCTTGAGTGTTCATTGGAAGTGAATAATTTATTATGCCTTATTCATAACTAATATAGATACTTCAAATAATTAATGAATATTCATTTTTAAAAAAAGTGTATCAATAATGCATTCATTCAATGTCCGAAGAAAAATCATTTTTCTTAGCTGGAATACAAGAGACTAAAGAAGATATGAAAACTAAACTGTTTCTTTTCCTAGGGACGGATCGACCGGGACCAAGCGAAGGGACCAAGTAATGTAAAAAGGGTTTCTAAGGGAATAACAAAACAGAAGTTTCAGAGCCGAAGGGCGGACTGTCCCTCAGAGTAACAGAAAAAACAAAATCAACTTGAAGAAAACAAAATAAATAGAAAATCTAAACATCCCTTATAGAGTTGGAACACTTTGGAAAAGTTAGTGAACCAGTCAAAGGTGTGATTGAAAACCAAGAATTTTAAACATATATACTGTGTTTTATATAGGTATAGGGGAAGTTATGTAATCGGTCAGTTTGATTCCAAAATCGAAAAACATTTTAGTATCTCGTAAGTTGGAAAATTTTTTGATTCGTTCTTATACAGTGTTGGGTTTGGGTACAGGTTAATGAGAACTTAGAGTAGAGCAACAGATATATTTATTTGGTCAACACCCTTATTACAAAACCGCGTGGTAACGAACACAAAGTCAGTTGTTCAATAATAAGTCACATACCGCGTGGGAACTACACAAGTCACTCACTTACTGTGCTTGGTAACAGACGACTCACTTTATACCCGCGTGGTAATAAACAACTCACTTCCGCATGGTAACTAACGACTCACCTTATACCCGCGTGGTAATAACCAACTCACTTCCGCATGGTAACTAACGACTCACCTTATACCCGCGTGGTAATAAGGACGAATCCCTTCCGCACTCCGCGTGCTGGCTCGACCCAGACTCTCAGTCCACCCCGCGTGGCGACCAACTGGTCCCTCTCGTTGTTAAGAGACGACTGACTTGTAGTTCAATGAATCACACAAGTCACTCACCACAGGTCGTTCAAGGAACACACCGCAGGTATCGATTCTCGGCGTGTTCCCGAATTCACCCGCTCTGGCTTCCCCTCGCGCGACCCAACATACAGGGTTTTGAATTTAAATACAAAATTTTGGGTTGATACATTCATTCGGTAGTTATTGCGTTATGCTTCCTCCCACTAATCCCCAAATTTGGCCGATTAGACTAAAAAAATTTTATTTCGATATATTCATTTTTGGAATCATGGGGTTAGAACAGAGGAGTCGGGCTCATGTCCACTAGAGCGGTGACGCTCTACGCTCTGGTAGTAGACTCGTGCCCGGGGTTTTAACTAGGTGGTCATATCGCCTACTGAAAGAGCGCAGTGTCGTCGCTCCGGTGTACATGAACCCGACTCTGCGGGAGTCATCATGGTCAAGGTTTTTTTAGCTCCCAGATAAAAAATATATACACATATATTTATGGTCACAGGGAATAAACTGGTAAATCTAAATTCGTAACTTTTCAGGGCAGCACTTTTTTAATTTTGCATTAATCATGTAAATCTAGTTTTTGTACGTTTGTATCATTATTAATCATATACCTTCTAAATCTATAGAAGTGAATGAAAATGAATATTGTTAATCCTTTCTTGAATTTTCCCTTAGTTACCTAATCATTCACCATCACTTACCTAATTATTAACCATACTTTTTGAAATACTCGTGAATGATGCCTCTCTAAAGTTGATTTAACCGAAAACACCCTCTTCACTTGGAATAGTCTGCCGTAGTGAATAAATGGTTAAATGCAGTTATCTGATGAATGATTCCTCAAAGAAGTAGATTAAGTTGATTTAACCGAGAACATTAATTTTATGAATTATACACAGTACACTTAACTCATTTTGGTCATTTTACGACTTAACAACTTATTCCCTTTGACCATAGGTATATACTCATGTCCGGGCTTTAATTATGAGGTCATTTCGCCTACTACTACAACGCTCATTGAGTCCGACCACTGTGGGGCTCCTAAATTTTTCTTACCCAGGTTTAGTTACCTCAGATAGGGACGGGTCTTTAATGTGTACCTGATATCGCAAAGGCTAGGAAGCATCGTTTAACATACCATCCGAAGGACGGCGTGCTCAAGGTTTTTTATACTTCCCAGATAAAAAATCTCTCTTTCTCTCTATATATATATATCTATATAAACTCATCATTCTATTTCTTCAACTCCTTCTCTACTATAAGATTCACTACCTGAGGATGGCAAATTGCCGAAACTAGTTGTGAAATAAATAAAATCCGAAGGTCGGATTGCTCAAACCCGATATCATGAGCTCAGTAGGCTAGTACGCTACCTCTCATATCACATAAAATGTATTTTAAATACTTTTTGGTTAGGTTTAGGTTAGGTTAGGTTTTATGACTCATGTCCGGGCTTTAACTACGAGGTCATATCGCCTACTACCAGAGCGCTCTTTCGTCACTCTGGTGGATATGAGCCCGACTCTACTGTGGGAGTCCTAAATTTTGCCTACCCTAAATTTTTATTCATCTAAGGTAGGGGTCTTTA